>CM016616.1:86584609-87784609 GCA_005393395.2 Gossypium australe
TCTTGGATTATTATGTAATTGTCACAACATTACTCATAGTGATTAATATGTATATGATCCTCAGACTTGAGATCATTATTATCCCAGCATCGTGAGTTGTATATTTTGATACAGTCAAACGTACACCGTAATAGGTTGTTCTATAAAGGCTGATGTTGGATATACCATAATCTATGTAGAGGGATATGGTTGATCAATAAAGGATAAGTCCCTCCTACATAATAGGAGTAATATCTTAGGCCACTTGATTGAGTGAGACTAGAAATGCATGGCCATGCTCAAATAAGTTGATATGAGATGTCATACTAATTTGTATATAATAGTCTACTTAAGATATCAAGAAACATGGGATGGACTATGCAAGTGTGACTATCCCATGACTTGTATCCGTTCTAGAGATAAAGGACTTAAGGATTAATGCATGAAAGGTTAATCACAAAAGGTTATGTCGAATCATGACTTCTTGTAACTTAGGTAGCAATGATGCATTGCTAGATGCCACTCATTGTTTGTGACAATAGAATCGTTCTAGTATTACTGCTAACGTTGCAAGAACCTACAGGGTCACACCCTATGGTTGAAATGAACGGAATAAAATATAGTTGGTATTGTGTTTGGTTGTCACATGAATTAAATTAATTAAAGAATTAATTTAATTGGGCAATCAAATATTGAACATATTATATGTACAAGGATGTTGTACACATAATGATAACATAATTTTATTAATATATGAATTTGATTCATATATAAATTTAAATAAATATAGTTTACCGAAATCCTTATTATAATTAATGTAATTATAATTTTTGGATATAATTAATGTAATTATAATTTTCGGTTAAAAACTTTATTGTATTTATTTAATCTTATAATACATTCAAGAGATACCAATTATAAAAGGCCCAATTAAAAGGATACCAATTATAAAAGGCCCAATGAAAAAGACACCCATTATAAAAGGTATTAAAAGGAGACAAAGCTGAAGATGAAAAACCTTAAGTGATTGCTTGTTAGGTCTGGCAGCCGTCAAGCAAATAAACCTCCAAAACAGTTTTAGAGATTTCTTCCGTTCATAGTCAAACTGGGTGGATTACGTAGAGGCAGACATCGGAAAAGGTTGTGGCTTGATTCGACAATAGATCAAAACTCTTGTTGCGGAGGCGTCGCTGTCTACTCAAATTGATGTTTTGGTAATTTCAAAACCTTTATTTCACCCCGATTCGTTCCTCACACATGGATTCATGGTTTGGATCACTAGATCTAATTTTATTTTGCTGCGCCATGGGGTACCGGCGTTGCAACACACCAAGCACGTCCGTGTGCCTTGGCCGTGGACTATACTGACTTGGCCCCCACGGTCACAAAGCACGCCCGTGTACCCTGACCGTGGTCGATCCTGCCAAAACCAACACGGTTATCCAACACCCCCGTGCTAAATCTGTGTACTACTATGCCATATACTGACTTGCTCACATCGTCACTAGGCACGCCCGTGTGCCATGGCCGTGTGGCATTATAGGTCATTTTACAAGACTAAAATACCACCCATTTGGGTCTCACCTACAAGCAACAATTACCAGCACATTTCATGCATATATGGCAACCAAAAACATACTAAAATAACCATTCAAACCATGCATTCAATACCAATTAAAACAATGACAAATTTCAAGACTAGAACTCATCTCTTCACAAACATAATTCATTCATTTACTTATCCAAAACTAGACCATTTCATGAGCCTCAAACCATACCAAAACATACTTCACTTATCATGATCATAATGCATAATCTCAACTTATCTCTAGCCAAATCCCATGGCTAAATTCACATAACAACTTATACCAAATACTAGTTTATACATCAACTTATACCAAAAACTAGTCTATACATGCCATATCTAATTATATACATTTTCAAAGTGTACCAAAATGAGTTTAGTAGTGTGATGACAATCCTTGACGGTCCCGAGACTTCAGTAGCTTTGACGACCTATAAAACAGAGAAAACGCACACAGAGTAAGCTTTCCAAAAGCTTAGTAAGTCAATATACAAACAAACTTAGCATAAAATGTTTATATTGCAATTAGATACATTGGTACATCCCAACCACTTAACATAATATCACAAATGTGCTTTGTTTCATATACTTATGGCCACATTTTTCCACATTCATCATTTTAAGATTCACTTCCTTACATTTAAGCATACATTTCTTCAAGTCAAAGTCATATAGGTACTTACCTTTTTATACACACTTGTGTATATACCATAGTACCTGAGACAGACATTCGTTCACTTATTTGATCATGGCTCAGATTTTCAATTCATATCACAGACTTCCCCGTTGAACCGTAAGGAATCTAGTAGGATACTCAGAAAGTCAAAATAGTCGTACAATGCCAACGTCTCAGACGAGGTCTTACATGCACTCGGATATCGATGCCACAGTCCCAGACAGGGTCTTACACGAATCAATACGATGCCGATTTCCTAGACATGGTCTTACACGCAAGGATCATAACAATGCCAATGTCCCAGACATGGTCTTACACGTAAAGCTCATATCAATGCCAACGTCCCAGACGTGGTCTTACACGAGTCTCAAATCAACGCCAACGTCCCAGACGTAGTCTTACATGATAAAACAGAACAGATACCTATGTCATGACATAACTAACCCTATCTATTCCTAGGTTCGAACGGGACTTCTCGGACTTAGTCACTATATCGAACTTATCTCGAAATTCATATGCATAACCTCTCATAAGCATTCATTATTGACATTAGTCATATAAGCAACAACAATTTCACACAAGTACGTTTATTTGCATAGTGACTTACCTTGGATTCGATCTATCAGAATGAAAACGGCTACTCGTTTACTTTCGCTTTCCCGTAATCTAAGTCCGTTTTCATCAATTCTTGATCTAAACATATTCAGAATTAACCCTTTTATTCACTAATTCATTCAATTCAATCCAAGGACACACATTTAGGGCTATTTGCAATCTAGCCCTCACATTTGCACATTTTATCAATTTAGTCCATTTTTCTCAAAACATCAAATTCACAAAATCAACACATACACATACTTAGTCGAATGCATATACATCACATACAAGCCCATATTTTCCATCAAATTAGCAATTTAGTCCCTCAATTTTCTATTTTCACAATTTAGCCCTATTTAGCTAAATTCATCAAAACTTCAAGAACAAAACATGTTCATCCAGCTGAAATCTTCCATTTAACAACTAAACTCATCTCAAAACTCAACATATCATCAATGGAATTTTTCACAAACAACATCAATTCTTCAAATTGAGACATGGGCTTGACAGTAGACTAAGCAACAATCTCAAAAACGTAAAAACCATCAAAAACCAAAGTCAAAACATACCTTAATTAAGCCAAAGAGGTGCCGAATTTCACAAAGCTCAAACCCTTCTTTTTCTTTCAAACTTTTGGTGGATGAACACTAAATTAAAGGCTTATTTTGAGCTTTGTTTCATTATAATCATATTATTAATCAATTTGCCTATTTAGCCCTTTTAATAAACATTTTATAACATATCAATAAGGCCATCAATGTATTTTAACCATCCACTATCTAAATATTGGCATAATTGCCATATAAGGCCTCCACCTTTACAAAGCCACAACACATAGGCAGTTTAACAAATATCATGCAACTTTCACATTTTATGCAATCTAATCCTTTTGTCAAATTAAACACACAGACAGACAAATTAGCATTCAAAACTTTACCACATGTTAAAACACATATCAACGACACAGGAAATAATATTAAAATATTATTTAGACTCGGATTCGTGGTCCTAAAACCACTATTCTGACTAGGGTACAAACCGAATTGTTACAAGCTATAAATGGTAGTTCAGACGTTTGGAATGCGTTGATAGTAAGACTTCAGTGCGTTGACAACGATACCTAATTATTCTGCAAAAAAGAAGGAAAAAAACTTTAACAGAACACAAATAAAATAAAATCATAGAGTACTGATGAAAAAATTAAAACTTTTTTACCAATTTAATTGTCTCTACCTGTTTTTAATCATTCTTGCCAAAATAATGTTTCAGCCTCTGTCCATTTACTTTAACTGGTGTCCGTCACGTAAATCTTGAATTATGACTACACCATGAGGAAATACGGTGACAACTTCAAAATGTCCAGACCAACGAGAATGCAATTTACCTGGGTGCAAATTGAGTCGAGAATTGAATAATAAAACCTGTTGACCCACGATAAATTGTTGTTGTAAAATAATCTTTTTATGTCATTGTTTGGTCTTTCCTTTATAAATGGCAGCATTTTCATAAGCATTTCTCCTAATCTCCTCTAGTTCAGTGATATCCAACAATCTTTTCTTTCCAACCGCTTCATAATCCATGTTCACTTGCTTAATTGCCCATATTACTTTGTGTTCTAGTTCAACTGGCAAGTGACATGCTTTCCTAAAAACCAATTGATGTGGCAACATCCCTAATGGAGTTTTTTATGCTATCCACAATGCCCATAAAGCGCCATCCAATCGGAAAGACCAATCTTTCCTTGAAGGGTTTACAACCTTCTCAACAATGTTCTTAATTTGTTGATTTGATACTTTGGCTTGTCCATTGGTTTACAGATGATAAGTAGTAGCCATTCTATGATTAACTCCATATCTTTTTAGTGCGGTCGCCACTTGGTTGCAATGAAAGTGTTTACCCTTGTAACACCCCTAACTCGTATTCGTCCTCGAAATAGGGTTACGAAGCTTTATCGATATTTTTCAGAACATTTTCATATAAATCATGTAAATCACTATTCACTAACCGATATTGTTTATGACTTCCCTTAAATGGACCCTCAATGCCCAATACGAACATTAGAATCAATTCAAAACTTAATCGGAAACTCTAAGATTTTTTCGTGACATTTCAAAAATTTTCCAAGGTGCAGGACTCACATGCCCGTGTGGTCCAAGGGACACGCCCGTGTGACCCTCAGACACGCCAGTGCCTTAGGCCTTGCCCAATTTAGGTTGCTCTTTGACTTGTACCACACAGCAATGCCACACGCCCGTGTGCTAGGCCGTGTGGTTAATTAATTTAATTCGAATTAGGTGCAGGTTTCACATGGCCATGACACATGCCCGTGTTCAAGGCCATGTCACCCACACGGCTAAGACACACGCCCGTGTCTATGCCCGTGTGCTTAATTCTGAGCATTCTGTTTCTCAAAATTAAAATGCAGGGGACACATGGCTAGACCACATGCCCATGTACCAGACACACGGCCTAGACACACGTCCGAGTGTCTACCCGTGTGGACATAATAAGGACATTTCCTAGCTTCATTTCTCACCCAAATTTACCATTTTCCTGCATCAATACTTACAATTATAATCCAACCAATCAAAAATATAATTCAAATCAATTTCTATCATTCAAATTAATACATTTCATCATATTTTTGTGTTTAATGACTTACCTTTATATAACTTACATAATTTGCAAAATTAGGTGTTCATACTTATCATTTTAGTTAAAGTATTGACTCAACCATGTCATATATCAAAACATAAGTATATTAGCCATTCCAATGGCTAAATTTCATTCATTATTTACATGCCATCATTTGGTTTATTTAGCCTAAACATGCCATTAACAAAATAAGATTTTCATTTATATAAAAATGATAGATTGATAGTCTGATGATTTGCTCCGACCAATCTCCAACCTTTACGAGTTTTGGGCACTATAAAACAGGGAAAATAAAACCTAGTAAGCATATTACGCTTAGTAAGCTCGTATAACATAAATTAATCTTACCCATTACATTCAATATATTAACCATGCAAAACATGCTTTTCCAACTATTTGGTAATTTACCTATTCACACATACTCAACCAACATGTTAGTCATAATATACCAATATGAATAGATGAGCTCATCATGCTATATGCGTATTTTATCCGTTGAATCATTGAATTTTCGATGGATATTTCAAGTAGTACACTCGAGATGTACAATTCCATTATATGTCAATTCATGTCCAGTAGTGCCTTATAGGTACACTCTCGAGCTACCTATCACACAGCAGAATTACCAGTCCAGGCTAAATTCTAGCTTTTACATATACTTTAAGGGCTTTGTCAGATTACCAGTCCAGGCTAAATCCTTTATATGACAAAGAATTCCCTATAGAGTTCATTTTGGATTACCAGTCCAGGCTAAATAGAGTCAATTAGGATTATCAGTCCAGCCTAAATCCTAATTTAAGCATATACTCGAGAGACTCATTTCGGATTACCCGTTTGGGCTAAATCCATTCTGCAACACATGCAGTTTTATCAGTGAAATCACATTTATCCATCGGAATTCAATATTCATACGAAATTTTACCCTTTATCAATAAATTTTCATCATATACCATTCCATCCATTACAATTTTCATACATACAAATTTCATACAACATATATAATGTAATATAGCATTTAAAACAACACATTTTTAAGCTCATTTAAGTTATACGAACTTACCTTGATATTTGTTCGTAACTAAAATCTACTAATCCGAAATCTTTTCCTTTCCTCGATCTAGCTCTTTGTTTGGTACTTCCAGATCTATATAAAAGAATTTAATCATTAGTTCAATCCATCTCTTGAACTCAATTTACAATCTAGGCAAAAGTACCATTTTGCCCCTATACTTTTGATTAATTCCAATTTCATCCCTAGGCTCGGAAATTGAAATTCATGCAATTTAATCCTTATTCCAAGCCTAATCAAAATTCTAATATAACCTTTACAGCACATGTATTCTAAAAATTTCAAAATTTTTCATGGGTTTTTACCATTTTTCAGTTTAGTCCCTAAATCAAGTTTCCCTTTGTAAAAGTTGTTTATCTGTCAACAACTTTCATTTTCTACTATAAACTTTTAAATTTTAGCATGTTCATCCATGGAAAATATTCTATACTTTGATATCTATTCAAATTAACCTCCCAAATAAAGAAATTAAGCTTTCCCGATCTCAAAAATATAAAAATTACTAAAAACGGGACATAAGAACTTACCAATTTGTGCTTGGAAAGCTTGTTTTCTCTCTCCTAGGGTTTCCATGGATTTTAGGTTGAAGAAGATGATATAAAATGATGATATTTCATTTAATTTAATTATCATTTTAAAATATTTTCCATTTCCAATTTAGTCCTTAACTTTTTTAATTTTTCCATGGATGATTCACCAAAAATATCTACATATTTTCCATCAATGGTTTAATTACCATTTAAGGAACTCAAGTTTTGAATTCCATAGATATTTAATCCTTATAGCTACTAGAATTCAAATTTGACATTTTATGCAATTTAGTTCTTTCTACAATTAAGCACCTAATTGATAACATTTTCTTATCAAAATTCTCATGTAATATTTCTATCACATTACTAACCATTTCATAATATTAAAATATTTTATCTTTCTGGCTCAGATTTGTGAACCACTATTCGGACTTTACTGAAATCGAGTTGTTACAACCCTGATCACTAATCAATGCCTTTGGTGTGCCAAATCGGGTGAGTATATGCTTGTGAAAAAAATTTAGCACTATCTTTGCATCATCCTTTGGGACTACAACAGCTTCCACCCACTTCGAGATGTAGTCAACAACTAGCTTCTTTTTTAACTGAATAAAAGCAATGAGCATAAGGGCTTTGTAATTTTTGAAAAATCTCTAATAAATCATTGGTAAAGCCCTGCATGTCCCAAAAAACTGTGAATACCTTTCACGTTTGTTGGTGGAGGTAATTTCTCAATGATTTCCACCTTAGCTTTGTCTACTTGAATGCCTTGACTAGAGGTGCGGTGTCCTAACACAATGCCTTTAGTTGCCATGAAATGACATTTTTCCCAATTCAAGACAAGATATGTGTCCTCACATCGCTTCAGTACTTTATCCAAATTGTTAGCGCAATGATCAAAATTATCCCCATAGACTGATAAATCAGCCATAAACACCTCTAAAGAGTTTTCGATCATATTTGAAAATATTGCCATCATGCACCTTTGAAATGTGGTTGGTGCATTGCAAAGACCAAAAGGTATATGACGAAAAGCGAAAGTACCAAAAGGGAAAGTGAAAGTTGTTTTCTCCTGATCCTTCGGTGCAATAGCAATTTGATTGAACCTAGAATAGCAGTCTAAAAAGAAATAATAGGCTTTTCTAGCAAGTTGATCCAACATTTGGTCGATGAAAGGAAGTGGGAAGTGATCCTTCTTTGTGACCGCATTCAATTTGCGAGAATCCATACAAAGTCGCCATCTCGTGGGAATGCATATAGGAATTAATTCGTCCTTATCATTGTGAACCACAATGATGCCACTCGTTTTAGGCAAACTTTGAACTGGACTTACCCAATTGCTATCAGAAATTGGGTAAATAATTCCAGCATCAAGCCATTTTATGATTTCCTTTTTAACAACTTCCTTCATCTTCTCATTTAATCTTCTTTGTTGTTCAACCGATTGCTTGCCTTCATCTTCCAACTTGATCTTGTACATGCAAAAAGAAAGACTAATACATTGAATATCGGCAATTCTCCAAGCAATAGCTCTTTTATGTTGCTTGAGAATATGGACCAATTTCTCTTCTTGAGTTGCGTCTAGTGTTATGGAGACAATAACTGGGAGAGTATTATGATCACCTAGAAAGACATATTTAAGATGATGAGGTAGTGGTTTCAATTCCAGAGTAGGAGCTTCTTCAATAGATGGTTTGAAAATTAGGGTTGTTCTATTGGCTAGGTCTAAGGATCCAATCTACCATCCATGCTTGAGTTCAAGATTATGAGCTTCAACCATGCTATCACAATTGGCTAAGAATTCGACATTAAATGTCACTGCAAACTCTTCAAAGAGTGCTGTGCTTTGGCCATTAAATTCTTCCTCAATTAGATCATCTAGCACATCAATCGTATGGCATTCTTCTTTGTCCTTGCATTGAACAGATTCAAAAACATTGATGGTGATGAGCTCATCATTAAGTCACATGGTTAGTTCACCTTTATACACATCAATCAGAGTTCAGCCGGTGGCTAAAAATGGTCATCCCAAGATTATGGGAACCTCCTTGTTTGCCTCTCAATCAAGTATGATAAAATTAGGTGGAAAACGAATTTATCTACATGAACTAAAATGTATTTTATTTTCCCTTCAGGTTGAGCCAAGGATCGATTGACAAGTTGTAATGTCACTGTAGTAGATTTCATGTGACCAATTCCCAACTTTCTGAAAGTAAACAGTTAGGTTAATGCTAGCTCCCAAGTCATATAAAGCCTTACCCAAATAATGATTTCCAATTTAAAATGGGATGGTAAAGCTCCTAGGATCCTTCAATTTATGGGGCAACTTGTTTGTCAAAACAGCACTACAACCTTATGTGACTGTAATAGTTTCAACATTAGTGAGCTTTTTCTTCTTGTACAAGAGGTTTTTCATAAATTTCCCATAACTCGGAATTTATACCAAAGCATCTACTAAAGGAATGTTGATCTGCAGTTGCTTTAGTGTGTCCAAAAACTGCTGATACTGCTTGCATGCTCATTCTTCCTGGATCTTTGTGGGAAAGGTAAAGGTATGGATATATCTGCTTGTGCTGACACCTTTGATTGCGTCGACAATTTCGAAGGTCGGACAATAGGCATTTGAGTTATAATTTATCAAACTTTTTTGTCTAATGCATTGACAAATTCTTCAGATTCAACCTTCTCACTAGTGATCATTCAGTTTGCATCTTGAGGTGCTACAGTAGAGTCGATAAACAGTTCGCTAGTTTGTTTACCACTCCTAAGAGTGGTAACCTTACAATGTTCTTTCCCCCTTGGACTACGATTTTTCGTGTCACTAGGTAATGAACCTGATGGTTGAGTATTCAGATTGGAAGCAAGTTGTCCTAACTCTGCCTTCAATGCTCAAATGAAGATGAATTCCTTTGGATGATAACTTTCATGCGAGTAATATGCTCCGCATTAATGCCTCAAGAGTTGCTAACGGGCTAGAAGTAGAAGCTTGAGTGTACGGTTGTTGTCGATGGCCTTGAACTTGTTGATTTGGTATTGAAGAGTGTTGTGGCTGCATCAAATTTTGGTGTGGATGTGTATGGCCTTGTTGTGGATGCATCTGAGTGTGCTGATTGGAGTTCTGCTACTGCCGATTGTAATTCCCTTGTCTGGGATTATAATTTTCCTAAGTAGGTGTATTCCCATATCTGAATGTTGCAGCATTTTGTCCAGCATTATGAGTTCCCCAAAATGGTTGGTTGTAAGAATTTCCATAAGAATTGTTGTGGATGTTACTAACAACTATTCTCTGCATGTTGTGGACAGTCTTCATAACTATGGTTGTCACTACAAATCTCACAAGAAAAAGTAGGAACATCAACTTGCTGAGCGACTTGTATAGGTGCAACGCCACTTGTCCCTTGCATATTTTTAATCATGTTTGTGAGAGAAGAAACTTGAGCACTTAGTGCAGTCATTGCATCCAATTCAATAACTCCTGGAGTAGTTTTTGCTTGTGCAGCTCTAGAGACAAGGTATTGATAATCATTCTGAGCAATTCTCTCAAGAATTCTCACAACATCATTATAAGTACAATCCAGAAGAGGTCCATTGGCTGATGCTTCGACAAAATTTCTTTTATGTGAATTCAGCCCATTATAAAAATCTCAATTTGTATTTCTTGTTGAATGTCATGCATAAGACAACGTCAGAGTAAAGTTTTATAACATTCCCATATGGTGTGAAGATTTTCATCATCCAGTTTATGATAACCAGTAATATCATTTCAAAGACAAGCATTCATTGTCGGTGGGTTAAATCACAAAATAATCTGTGTTGTTAGTGCATCCCAAGAAGTAATTAATCTAGTAGGTAGTTCGAAAAACCAAGTATGTGCTCTTCCCTGTAAGGAATAAGGAAATAATTGCATCTTCAAGGCATCATCAGGAACACTTTTCTGACTAAAGGAAGCATAGATCAATAAAAATGATTTAAGATGTTCTCTCACATCTTCATGTGGCAGTCCAACATATTGTCCATTAGAATTCAGCATTTGAAACATTACTGGCTTAAGTTTGAAATTCCCAGCTTAGATTGTTGGCCTAACAACTCCTAGTTGCAAATCATCCAAGACAGGTACTACAGAATCTCGTATAGTCCTATTTTGTATGCGAGCATCTTGTGGCAACAATGGTTTATTAACATTTTGCTGCTACATCGAGGGTATGGCTGCATTGTTACTTGGTAGAGCCATATTTCTTTGTTCTCGAAGTGTATTCCGAATAGTCCTTTCAATTTCTGGATCAAAAGTGGCAAGAAAGTCCGAATTTCTTCGGGTCATAAAACACCTAACATGAAGTTAAAGAAATAGCAACAAAGAAAAAGAAACAGTTAGTGAATACTAAATAGTATATAAGGAAAATAAAGTGCAAAAACCCAAAAACAAAAATAAACATCAAACAAACACCATCCTTAGCAACGATGCCACAAAACTTGATCGACTGTTTAACGACACAACAATAATGTTCAAGCGTACACTCTCAATGCAAATATAGTAGACAGATGTGAGTCTGTTGGATATCGATCCCACAGGGATGGGTGTCTTTTGTCTATTAATGTTGGTACAATAGCTGGATATAAACAAGATGAATTGTGAGGATAATTGTCGATGCAATAACTTTAAAAGCAGCAAAATAATATTTGATGATGATAAACTACGATCCCCAACATGAATCTTCAGCAGAATACTAAGTGCTCACAAGGTATAAAAGTATAGGTGATTGTCGATGCAATAAAATTCAATGTATATCTTACTCAGCGTTACTCCTCTATTTAATCTCAGACTTAACTATGCATATTAACCTCACCTTCCGATGATGACAGAATAACACTATTAAGAACAAGTGGACTAAATTCCTCTAATCCTCACTCAACTTCTGTTGTAATGCTTGTTGGCTCAAACTGTCACTGCACTTTCCAGTGTCAGTGACTGCAATAACACTTCCGTGTAAAAAAAATTCAAACCCCAAGATTAAACAATAAAAGCAAGATTAAATAAGATAACATTTCACCAAGAATTCATCAGTACTTCCATACAACCAGAAATCAGAAAGTAATCGCCAGCATTTAGAAAGAAATAAGAAAGACTCGAATAGAGAATACTATCCCTAGACAACTGAACGAATCTCGCTATTCCCTCTTGTCACACACTTAGGTCTCCTTGTTAGGAGCTAGTCTACATCTGGTTTTCACGTTGGCTCACCCATGAGAGGTTTAAGCTGCAATGGATGCAACCTTCAAGGTCGAATGATGAAGATGATGATGGAGAAAAACCACTCAAGAAGGCCCCTTTTTTCTTCTCATGACCACCTTTTATAGCCTCCACCACATACAGGTGTCCTTTCCCTAAAATTATTCTGTCCTTGTTCGTACAGGTTGGTTATACCAGACTAGACAGCTCATGCAATCCTGGTTCTTATCCAAACAGCTATCAGGTGCAACGATAATTGTAACACCCCTCACCCGTGTCCAACTCCGAGACAGGGTTCGAGGCGTTATCGGACTAAAACTTTCACAATCGTACAAAACCGGGTTACCAAATTTTGCCCAAACTTAAAACTGTTCAAACACATGCATTTGACCTTGTCATTTATTTAATCACTTATACCACATAATAAGGCATTAATACATACCATGGACAAATAGGCTTACAGGCCAAAATTATTATAAGCTACATCTCATGGCTATAATCTATAAATCAATATAAGCCAATACATTTGGCTAATCACAACAACATCCATCATAGAAAAACTATGTCCCTATACATGCCACTCACTTGAAACATTTAATATACACATGTCAATACTCCAAAGATAATGGCTCGATAGTGTGATGCTGCCTCCGACAATCTCCAACCCTAAGCTGACCTGATAAAACTAAAAGAAATGGAAATGAGTGAGTAAGCTTTACGCTTAGTAAGCTCGCATGAAAATAATAAGCAATGCGATAACATGCTATTTTCATATTCTTTCTATTCATTCAAATTTCAGTTAAGCTGTTTTCTTGAGTCACAGTCATTAAATTATTTGTATCTGGAGCTACAGAACTCCAAATTAAGATTCGTTAATTTTCCATGAAAATAGACTTACATATCTTCTTACCATAAACTTTTTATAATTTTTGATTCAATCAATTAGTACAGTTTATTCTTTAAAGTCTCCCCTATTTTACTGTTCGACTATTCTGACCTCTCTTCACTACAAATCAATTTTCTCCTTGTAAAGAGTTTAGATGACCTTATTATTTAATTAATTTGAAAATAGACTCATTCAGAATTTCAGGAATATAAATTATATCCCATAATTATTTTTGTACAATATTTAATGATTTTTCCAAGGAGGAACAGGGGATAACGTAATCATTCCGAACCAGTCTCACAAAAATTTAAATATCTCAGAATATACAAATCCGTTTTTTGCTCTATTTCTTTTATATGAAAATAGACTCAATACACTTTAAATCAATATCTCATCCACCTTATAATTCAATTTCCACTATTTTTGGTGATTTTTCAAAATCATGTAACTGCTACTGTTTCAATCTATTTTACTGAAAATTTTACTCTCCCATGTTTTCTTCATATTAACTTCGTATATGCACACATAACACCAAGCATGTTCAATACTAGCCATACAAATGAATAATCATCACCAATATTTACGAGTATTCATAGTGCTTCTTACACCATATCAGCCTTACCACCATTTCGATCATGTATCTCATATCAAACACATTATGCACATACACACATGGTCACATGCATCCTTGTTCACACAAACACTTGCTCACACATACATTTGCCACATTTCTCAATTGGTCACATTCACACCTGCACTTATTCATAACATGATTGCACCAATGACCATTAGTAAGTTATCCCATTGAACCCCTTCAGAAAACGCCCGATACTCGGTTATCTCAGCACATAACTCCGCCTACACGTAAATCAGCTTTCTTGTACACATGGTGAAGGTCCCTTATCACCCATGTAACCTAGCCATTCCATCTCGTAGCTTTCTTGTCTACATGGCATGACCTAACTACTCATAACCCGTAGCTTTCTTGTACACATGGTATACACACAGTATTACACATGTGACCTAGCTACATATGAAATTATTACCCCGTAGCTTTCTTGCACACATGGTGAAAGTCCCTTATCATTCATGTGGCCTAGCTACATATCAAAATTTGCCATCTCTTAGCTTTCTTGTGCACACGATGAAGGTCCCTTATCACTCGTGTGACCTAGCTACATATTGTCCGTATCTCTAGGTTTTCCAAAGGTTCAATCGAGAATTTCACATTCCATACATTTTCATATCATAGTTATCACCCAATGATTTCCATAACATCTAGCAAAATAATTATTGAACAAGTAAAATAAATGCATTATTTACATATAAACTTTCCATTTCACATAATAACCATAGTCATAGAAAACACTTTTAAGCACAACATTTCAACCCATTTTCCATGTCACCTATGCCATCTTTTATCATAAACATATTATTAAATCAATTCACCAACATAATATACTAAACATGTAATTCAGCAAAATCAATTTAATACTACAATTTAGGTTTCAAACATACATTACGACATTATTGCATTATTATTAACACACGAACTTACCTCGGACACGAAAATGACAAATTTCCCCAATTCGGTCCACAACCTCGATCTAAGACCGAACCTCATTTTCCATGATCTATAATATCACAATTAGCTCATTTATTAGTCACATTATTCAATATGACCCAAAAATCATATATTTTTACAATTTGCACTTTGACCCCTAAACTTTCACATATTTGCACTTTTGCCCCAATACTCAAAAATTAAACTTCAGCCCTTATTCTTATGTTTTATAACATGCTGATCATTTTTCCCTTCTATGGCAACATCAAATTCTTACTCTAACATACACTTATGAACAATAATAATTTTTACCGATTATACCATTTCACTCATTTTTACCGAAAATCGCTTATCAAAAGTCGTTTAACATAATTCTAAGTGAAACACCCCAAACCCAGCCCACAAGCCCCAACCGGATCTGGTATGCTTCTTGAGAAAAACTCGTTTTGTCGTTTTGGAATACATGTGATTTTGTGGTAATAGAATAGATTTGAAGTACAATCTTGTTGAAAACCGGGTTGTGATTTAAGTTTGTATCTTATAAAATCGTTAACTCTATGTTTTTAGAAAATTTATATATCAAAAGAATAACCAAATTTAGAACTTATTATTAAGTTGAAAACCATAGGTATTTAGGTGTCAAAACAATTTAAGTCGGTTATCGAAAATATTTAATTATTTAGTTGAAGTTGAGCGTAGAAGAATAAAATTTTAAAACGTATAAAAAAAACAGTTTATGGCGGCCTTATTACAAAAACATAACCCAAAATAAATCCCGAAATAATAAAAGAAAACATAGTAAGTTTAATTAAAAGAAAACCCATATACTGAGTTGAGCAATGGCCACCACGTAGATCTCGCTGACCCGGTCCATCACGCTAAGTATCACCTGAAAAAGATATCCCACGAGGGGTGAGTCAACGGACTCAATGTGCAACAGTACACTAAAAACCCAATCGATCATAGCAATAAAGCCTATTTAAATCACATTTAGCCATAAGCCCATAATATAGCAAATCAGATAATCACATGCACATATAAAATGAAATGCAATCCCGAGCTCACCTAGATATCCATCCGCTACACACCACCCGTACCTGCCAATCACACCGTGGGGATTACTAAATCGACCCTCCATCCGCTACACACCATCGAAGGCAGTCGCTGCAGTCAACTGCACATCGCCCTTATAAATTGTGGCATGGCCACCAGATAATTGTACAGAGTCACCGGATTCATAATATGTGACCGAAGTCACCGGATTCATAATATGTAACCGAAGTCACGGGATTCATAATATGTGAACGAAGTCACCAGATAATGTGGTAAAAACCACCGGAACACTTCCCCTTTATCAATATCACCCATATGCCCATGCAATAAACATATTATTTCGATATCATGCCATATACCCCCAAAATCATAACGGTATCATACACATTTCATATTCATGCTTATAGCATTAATAACGAAGTATTAGGGGTTTAACGTACCTGAATATCATGTACCACTGAATGGTACCCGCAATCATTATCAAACATATTTCCTAATAACACATGCAAATATTAATACTATCGATTTATTGGAAGTTTAGTGTAGGGCTACACACCTGATAATAGTGATTACGATACTACCGATACCAACGCTCTCGCTAGCAAGAATTAACAATGAAATGCTTATCCCTATCGAACTGCCCCTAAAAGATCATAGTCAAAATCGGTCAACCTTAATAGAAAATATGGCCTTTGGCCGAATATTAAGACCCCTTACCTTGATTGTCTAGATCCCGAAAATGTCACTTGTCCTTGGAGATGTCGAAATCCCTACATGATCTATGGTAGATTCAATTTCTAACATTAATGAACCAAAATACATGGCCTTCGGCTTAAGATTACACTTGCTTTACCTTGAATATCCGAATCCCGAAAGGTTCCCTTCCAACCGTCGGCTACAACCAAATCCCGAAATCCTCCACTAACGCTGAGATCAATTGCACCCTTGCTTGAAACCACAGAGATATTCGGCTACAAAGAAGAGTGATTGACTTTGGAGAAGAAAGAGATGAAGAAATCGGCTAGATGGTGATATGTTTCGGCTTGGAGTTTAATGAACAATCGGCTAAGGTTTTGAATGTGCTTTCAGTTTTTGGAGTTTGCAAACAAGAAAAGAGAGAATGAGGGCTACAAGTTTCGTCTTAATAATAGGTGAGCAATCGGATATGGAGAAATATGGGATGGAGAAGAAACATGAAGAAGTGAATAATGGTATGTGATGCGATTTGGCTTGGTGACAATAGGGAGATTCGGCTTAACAAAAGAATAAAAAGAAAAAGAGTGTGAGGCTTTAGAGGTTTCGGCAATGGTGAAATAGGATGGATGAGAGGTTCGGCCTAAGCAAAATAAAGAGAAGGGAGAGATGATCAAAAGAGAGAGATGCACGAATGGTCACTTATTTGGTTTACGGTCCCAAAAGAAAAAGAACACAAAAGCTTTCGAGAAAACAACAAAAAGGAAATCGCACAAAAATGCCCAACACTACCTTATGCACATACGGCTTCTCCCCTCCATCTACATGACCGAAATGGTCACCAAAGACATCCCTTGGCCGGCCAACATTCATTCCCTTATCAAATCCCACCTTTTTCTCTTAATTTCCTCCTAATCTTCCTCTTAATCCCTTTCAAAATTCAACCAACCCCCCTAGCCCCCTATGCCGTCTACATACATGGTCAAAAGGCCATAAAATAATTTCTAAAACATCATTCCTTACTTCAAGCCTTATGTCCCCCTAACTTACCATAAGCTTAGGATTTCATTCCTTAAGTTAGCACTTGCCTTTTTCCTTAGTCTACTATCCATAAAAGAAAATAGTTCAACCTTACCTTAATTAAAGTTTGACCAACACACGCCATACAAATGCAAAAATAAAAGTCACCTTAAGTCTATCCATGGGATTCAAACCTAAGCCCCTCTCACACTGCTTGTGGCGTCACTTTCCAAGGCCCTAAGTGGCGCCTCCCTTGCCATTTTGCCAACTGGTTACTTGTGATTAAATCCTCATACAAATTTTTCTTAAGGCCAATCTTGCTTAGCTCCCTTTTAAGAATTAAAAATCTAATATTTTTCTAAGGCATTCTCCTACATTCTAAAGTTCTTGAAACTCCCAAAGCACACTCAATCCACACATAGGCATGCTACCACATACAATTAAGTTAAAATGCATAACCCCTATAACCCGGATATTACAGTTCTACCCCCCTTAAAATAATTTCGACCTCGAAATTACCTGACTAGAATAAGTGAGGGTATTGCTGTCGCATTGCTTCCTCCGGCTCCCACGAAGCTTCTTCCGATCCATGGTTATGCCATAACACTTTGACGAGAGGAACTGACTTCCTCCGCAACATCTTCACATCCCGTTCCAAAATCTGAATCGGCTCTTCCTCGTAGTACAAATCTGGTCTTAGCTCCACTTCCTCAACTGGCACTACATGAGATGGATCCGATCGGTAACGACGTAGCATCGAAACATGGAACACATCGTGCATCTGCTTTAACTCCGAAGGCAACTCCAACTAATATGCCACTGGTCCAACCCTTTTCAAGACCCGATAAGGTCCTATAAACCTGGGACTTAACTTTCCCTTGCGACCAAATCTCATCACCTTCTTCCATGGCGAAACTTTAAGAAATACTTGATCTCCCACAGCAAACTCTATCTCCTTCTGCTTAAGATCTGCGTACGAATTTTGCCTGTCAGATGCCTCCTTCAACCATGCCCGAATTACCTTAACCTTTTCTTCGGATTCAGCCACCATCTCTGGACCCAAAACTTGACGTTCCCGCAATTCTGTCCAACACGTAGGAGTGCGACACTTCCGTCCATATAGTGCTTCGTACGGTGCCATCCTAATACTTGTTTGGTAGCTGTTGTTGTATGCAAACTCTGCTAAAGGTAAAAACTCTTCCCAGCTTCCTCTGAAGTCTATCACACAACCCCTTAACATATCCTCTAACACTTGGATTACTCGCTCAGACTGGCCGTCTGACTGTGGATGAAATGCCGTACTGAAGTCTAACCTGGTGCCCAAAGCCTGATGTAATGCTTTCCAAAATCGAGACGTAAACCTCGGATCCCTATCTGAAATAATTGACAATGGCACTCCATGCAACCTCACAATCTCTACCACATACAACTTCGCCAATTTCTGCAAAGAGTAATCAACCCGCACTGGTATGAAATGTGCAGACTTCGTCAATCGATCCACTATCACCCATACCGAGTCTTTCTTAGTAGGCGTAAAGGGAAGCCCACTAACAAAATCCATGGTGATTCGCTCCCACTTCCACTGTAGAATCTTTATCGGCTGAAGCAATCCTGACGGAACTTGGTGTTCAGCCTTAACTTGCTGACACGTTAAACATTTCCCACCAAAACTGATCCCGTAGATCCCTGTACAACTTACTACCTCCAGGATGCATCGCATAAGGGCTACTATGCGATTCCTGAAGAATTCTCCATCTAAGTTCTTCATCCTTCGGCATACAGACCTTACCTTTGAAACACAACACTCCGTCACTATTAACACCATAATCTTCCAATTTCCCATTCTGCACTTGCCGTAGTCTAGCACTTAAATCATCATCTACCAACTGTCTTTCTTTCACCTGACTCAACCATGTCGGCTTTACCTGCAACTTTGCTAACAAACTTCCATCGTCATAAAGACTAAGATGTGCAAACATCGCCCTCAAATCCGACACTACTTTCCGACTTAAGGCATCTGCCACTACATTCGCCTTGCTCGGGTGATACTCTATAGAACAATCATAGTCTTTCAACAACTCCACCCACCTTCGCTGTCTCAGATTCAGCTCCTTCTGAGTCAGCACATACTTCAGACTCTTGTGGTCCGTATAGATCATCGACTTTTCTCCATACAGATAATGCCTCCATACCTTAAGAGGAAAGACTACCGCTGCTAACTCTAAGTCATGCGTCGGATAGTTAACCTCGTGTGGCCTTAATTGCCGAGACGCATAAGCGACTACCTTCCCGTCTTGCATCAGACACATCCTAATCCTGTGTGAGAAGCATCAGAATATACCACAAAATCCTTCCCTGCCTCAGGCTGAACCAAAACCGGAGCTTCAGTCAAAACCTTCTTAAGCTTCTCAAAACTCTCTTGCTGCTCATCTGCCCATACGAAAGGTACCTCTTTTCTCAACAACTTCGTCAAAGGTGCAGCTATTGATGAAAACCCCTCTACGAACCTTCTGTAGTAGCCTGCTAAACCCAAGAAACTGCGAACCTCAGCTACAGACTTAGGTGGTTTCCAATCCAACACTGCCTCAATCTTCCGAGGATCCACCCTTATCCCTTCCGCTGACACCACATGGCCTAAGAACGCAACTTCCTTCAGCCAAAATTCACACTTGCTGAATTTGGCATAAAGCTTCTTCTCCCTTAACACTTGCAACACTATCCGAAGGTGCTCAACATGTTCTACCTCAGACTTGGAATACACTAGAATGTCGTCTATAAACACAACGACGAACTGATCCAAGTAGGGTTGAAAAACCCAGTTCATCATATCCATGAACGCAGCTGGGGCGTTCGTCAAACCGAATGGCATTACCAAGAACTCATAATGCCCATATCTTGTTCGGAAAGCTGTCTTATAGATATCCCTTCCTTCACCTTAAGCTGATGATATCCCGACCGTAGATCTATCTTTGAGAATACTGCAGCTCCCTTAAGCTGATCGAACAAGTCGTCTATCCTTGGCAAAGGGTACTTGTTCTTGATGGTCAGCTTATTCAACTGCCGATAGTCTATGCACATACGCATAGTCCCGTCCTTCTTCTTCACGAACAAGACCGGTGCTCCCCATGGAGACACACTGGGTCAGATAAACGCACGATCAAGTAACTCTTAGATCTGAGCCTTAAGCACAACCAACTCCTTCGGTGCCATTCTGTACGGAGCGATAGATACTGGCGCCGTACCAGGCAACAAGTCAATCCCAAATTCCACCTCACGATCCGGAGGCAACCCTGGAAGTTCTTCCGGAAAGACATCCACGAATTCTCTTATAGTTCTGACCCCTTCAACAGTTGCCTCCTTAGCCTCCAAGGCACTAACCAACATAAGAAAAGCCAAACAACCCTTCCTAACCAACTTTTCTACCTTAAGGGCAGATACTACATTTGACAAGTAATTCCGTCTCTCGCCCATCACCATAACTTCCTTGTCATCAGAGGTTCTCAATGACATGCGCTTAGCAGCACAGTCTACATTCGCACGATACTTCACTAACCAGTCCATGCCTAAGATTAGATCAAATTCCCCGAATGGAAACTCCATTAAGTCAGCCGGAAACTGCGTCCCTTGCACTTCTACAGGCACTTCCTTAAAGAGCTTATCTACTACTACAGTCTGTCCTAAAGGACTAGGTACAGTCATCTTCCTAGGTACAGTCTCAGAGTTCACATGCAGAGTTCCAGATACTTCACTAGCGATGTATGAATGAGTTGACCCTATATCTATCAAAGCAATAAAGGGTATTCCAGAGATCAGAAAAGTACCCGTGATAACATCAGGTGCATCACTATCTTCCCTCCGACGAACCGCATATACCAGACCTGGCTGTCTAGCCTCAGAGCTACCACTACCTCTGCCCGAAGTTCCGCGACCTCTACCAGAACCATTACCTCTGCCATTTGGACCACGACCCCTTGACAGATGCTGTCCACCTCTGCCAGCCTGATTAAAACCCTGACCTGCTGGACAGTTCCTATCCGTATCCATCGGACAATCCTTAATCATATGGTCCTTGGACCCGCACTTAACCCGAGTGCATCTTTCCACATTGAGCACAAGTACGGTACTGTCCTCCCGTAGCAACCTGCTGACCTCGCGGCCCATCAACTCTAGGTCTCTTTTGAAAATTCCCGGATGACCCTGAAGTCCTATAGTTCCTCTTATTCCTATTTTGACCTCTGTCCCGGTTCTGTCTTTCAGTCTGCTTAACTTCTTCAGCTATCCGTGCCCTATCCACTAAGACTGCAAAGTCCCTCCCTCGATGCGGAGCAATCAACACTCGCAACTCATCTCGCAACCCATCCTCAAATCTGACACACCGCTCGTAATCAGTAGCTACAATCCCTCTAGCATACCTACTTAACCGCAGAAACTCCGCTTCATACTCAGCTACCGACTTATTTCCTTGTACTAAATTCAGAAACGCCTTTCTCTGAGAGTCGATGTAGCTAGCTCCAACGTATTTCCCTTCAAACTTAACCTTAAAATACCCCCAATCCACTCGATCCGCAGGGATACTCTCCTTGACAGTGAGCCACCACTGATAGGCCTCATCTCGAAGCAGCGAAACAGCACCTTTCAGCTTTTCCTCAGCAGTGCAGTCCAAATCGTCCATGATCCTCTCGACTGCCTCTAACCAATACTCTGCTACATTCGGAGCTACCCCAGATACTCCCTTAAAAATCTCATCTCCATTAGATCTAAGTCTCTCAGCTACTGACTTTCGAGCCCCATTTCCCATACTAGCTCCTGCTACTCGCTCTAAAACTCGCAGCATAGCCTGCGATACTGCGTCATCTCCTCCAGTTTGCTCTTGAAATTCCGCCCCAACAGCCGGTGGCGGTGCCTCATTTTCGGAACCCTGACCAGACCTAACTGGTTCCAACACAGCCATTCTGCCTCTACCGCGTGCACGACGACCACGTCCCCTAGAACTCATGTCTACTTCGCGTCTTATCTGTTTTTACGAAAATTTTATGCATTAGAGTCTTTTCACTTTCTTGTTTAAAGAAAATTTTATGCAACAGAGTTTTAATCAATGGTTTTTTTCCGTAGAAGTACACATATACCTAGGGTCCATGTCTCTAAAGTATAGTTTCCTTAGTCTTATCAACTAAAGTATCATACATTAACATACTCACATCAATTTATCAACAAAAGAACTTACCTGGCAGACCTGGGCCGAGAACTCGGGTGCCATGCTTCCATAAAAACCAGTTTAACCAAAAAATTTTCAAACTCATTTGGGCTCAATTTTGAAAACGTTGTGGGCTTCAAAACCCAAGGCCGAGTGTTTAAAACTGGGCTCTGATACCAAGTTGAAACACCCCAAACCCGGTCCACAAGCCCCAACCAGATCTGGTATGCTTCTTGAGAAAAACTCGTTTTGTCGTTTTGGAAAACATGTGATTTTGTGGTAAAAGAATAGATTTGAAGTACAATCTTGTTGAAAACCGGGTTGTGATTTAAGTTTGTATCTTATAAAATCGTTAACTCTATGTTTTTAGAAAATTTATATATCAAAAGAAGAACCAAATTTAGAACTTATTATTAAGTTGAAAACCATAGGTATTTAGGTGTCAAAACAATTTAAGTCGGTTATCAAAAGTATTTAATTATTTAGTTGAAGTTGAGCGTAGCAGAATAAAAATTTAAAAGGTATAAACAAAACAGTTTATGGCGGCCTTATTACAAAAACATAACCCAAAATAAATCCCAAAATAATAAAAGAAAACATAGTAAGTTTAATTAAAAGAAAACCCATATACTGAGTTGAGCAATGGCCACCACGTAGTTCTCGCTGACCCGGTCCATCACACTAAGTATCACCTGAAAAAGATATCCCACGAGGGGTGAGTCAACAGACTCAATGTGCAACAGTACACTAAAAACCCAAACGATCATAGCAATAAAGCCTATTTAAATCACATTTAGCCATAAGCCCATAATATAGCAAATCAGGTAATCACATGCACATATAAAATCAAATGCAATCCCGAGCCCACCTAGATATCCATCCGCTACACACCACCCGTACCTGCCAATCACACCGTGGGGATTACTAAATCGACCCTCCATCCGCTACACACCATCGAAAGCAGTCGCTGCAGTCAACTGCACATCACCCTTATAAATTGTGGCATGGCCACCAGATAATTGTGACAGAGTCACCGGATTCATAATATGTGACCGAAGTCACCGGATTCATAATATGTGACCGAAGTCACTAGATTCATAATATGTGACCGAAGTCACCGAATAATGTGGTAAAAACCATCGGAACACTTCCCCTTTATCAATATCACCCATATGCCCATGCAATAAACATATTATTTCGATATCATGCCATATACCCCCAAAATCATAACGGTATCATACACATTTCATATTCATGCTTATAGCATTAATAACGAAGTATTAGGGGTTTAACGTACCTGAATATCATGTACCACTGAATGGTACCCGCAATCATTATCAAACATATTTCTTAATAACATGCCAAATTTCACATTCTTATCTTTATTCACATGTTACATATAACATATTTCATAATCCTAATAGGAGTAGGAAACGTACCTGAGTACTTTTGTACCATTACATGGTACTTAGCCATATTCACATTCTTATAAACATGCACATACTAATTATAGCCATAAATTTTATTAAGAAGAAGTGTGGGTACACACCTGATTCGCTTAGCAGTTCACTTAAATCCCGAAAAGCTTGATCTATGCTTTAGATCTTGAATGCCTATATTCGGCCAACAATAATATGTTAGTAAAGAGCCTATTTGGCTATAAAACCAAACCCTAATAGGATTTGTACATTTAAAACCTACCTTGTTGCCGATTGGAACACCAACAAATCCTGAAATCTTTACTTTAATTCCTCCTTATATTCGGCCAAGCATGAAATTGACAAAGGGGTTAGTTTTCGGCTTTTTAAACGATTATCAAATAGATCTAGATATCAAATCAGGCCTTGGCCGAACATATCTATGTGCTTACCTTCCAAATCTTAAATCCCGAAACCTTGTGTACCACTGTCGACTGTCCCTACACATCCATAGTTAGATTCGGCCCTTCACACAAAAATCTATTAGATTGGCCTATGGCCGAATACATGCCTTACCTTTAATCTTAGAAATCCCGAAACCTTCCTTCTTGTAGTCGACAGTCACAGAATCCCGAAGCTTTCCTTCAAAGTTTCGGCCAACAAGTATATGGCATTAGAATCTTGGCTTTTGATTTGGAAAAAGAAAATAATATCAATAGATCCTTACCCTTTCTTGAAGAAGTCGACAGCCTCTATGCTTGGAGCCCCTCAAAGATTCGGCTTTTGGATGGATTGGAAAGAAAAGGAATAGGAAGAAGAGAAAGGTGAAGAAATTGGCTTGCTTTGCTAGAGTTTTCGGTTTTGACAAAATAGCAGAGAAGAGAGGATTTTGCTAAGGAAAAATTCGGCAGAGAGAGGAGAATTGCTTAAAAAATTTCGGCAAAGGAAAAAGTGAATGGATGAATAGCCTCTTTTCCTCTAGTAGCCGTAATTACTAGCTAGAGTCCCTTACTTGGCCACCACTCTTCTGTGTTGATAGCTTTTATCCCTTGATTTATCACAAAATAAAAGAATTTAATCCAACAATTATCTCTTGAAAACTATGATAAATAAATCCCTTATTTATCCATCATTTAGCTGAATTTTAAAGAGAATAAAAATCCTCTTTTAAAAACCTTGTGCCGTCCACCTCTCTACTCCTTGTAGCAAAAATAAAAACTTTATTTTGCTCCCTAAGTAACTCGAACTCAGGCCCACTTGCATAGCTTGTGGCGTCACCTACCTGGGCCTTAAGTGATATCTTCAGGCCACTTTTCCAAGCCTGTTTGTGTGTCAAATTCCTCCTATTACTTTTCTTAAGGCCACCTTGCCTTAGGTTCCTCTTTTTAAACTTTAAAACTTGACATTTCCTTACATTTCCAAGTTTCCAAAAATTTTCGTTTGCCTCCTTTAAACTTAACATTTCCATACATTTCCAAGTTTCCTAAAATGTTTACTTTCCACTTTTGAATCATTTCTAAATCATTTCCTTACATTTCCTAGTTTCCAAAAATTTTCAAAATACATTCATAACACATAAGACATGTCATTTCGTACAATTAAACCGAAAATGCATAGGCCCTTTTCAGGATGTTACAGTTCTACTCCCTTAAAATAATTTCGTCCTCGAAATTTCTTGGTTAAAATAATTGAGGATATTGCTGTCGCATTGCCTCTTCTGGTTCCCACGAAGCTTCCTCCGATCCATGATTGCGCCATAACACTTTGACCAACGGTACTGATTTCCGTCGTAACACCTTCACATCTCGTTCTAGAATTTGAATCGGCTCTTCCTCGTAGGATAAATCCGGCCTTATCTCCATTTCTTCAACTGGAACCACATGAGATGGATCCGATCGATATCGACGTAACATGGACACATGAAATACGTCGTGCATCTGCTGCAACTCTGGTGGCAACTCTAACTGATATGCCACCGATCCAACTCGCTTCAGTACTCGATAGGGCCCTATAAACCTTGGGCTTAACTTCCCTTTGCGACCAAATCTCATTACCTTCTTCCAAGGCGAGACTTTCAGAAACACTTGGTCTCCCACTTCAAACTCTATTTCCTTCCGCTTAAGGTCGGCGTACGACTTCTGCCTGTCAGAGGCTTCCTTTAACCGTGCCCTGATTATCTCAACCTTTGCTTCAGTTTCTGCCACTAACTCTGGACCCAAAACTCGACGTTCTCCTAACTTAGTCCAACAAGTAGGAGTTCGACACTTCCGACCATACAACGCTTCATATGGTGCCATCCGAATGCTAGCTTGATAGCTGTTGTTGTAGGCAAACTCTGCTAAAGGCAAATAGCCTTCCCAACTTCCTCGGAACTCCATCACACAGCCTCTCAACATATCCTCCAACACTTGTATAACCCGTTCAGACTGCCCGTCTGATTGTGGATGAAAAGCCGTAGTGAAGTCCAACTTAGTGCCCAAAGCTTGATGAAGTGCTCTCCAAAATCGAGACGTAAACCTTGGGTCTCTATCGGAGATGATCGATACCGGTACTCCATGTAACCTCACAATTTCCGCTACATATAATTTGGCCAACTTCTGAAGAGAATAGTCAACTCTTACCGAAATGAAGTGCGCGGACTTGGTCAGACGATTACCCATACCGACTCCTTCTTAGTAGGCGTAAGGGAAAGCCCACTAACGAAGTCCATGGTAATTCTCTCCCACTTCCACTGCGAAATTTCAATTGGCTGAAGTAGTCCCGATGGAACTTAGTGTTCAGCCTTAACTTGCTGACACGTCAGACATTTTCCCACGAATTCAGTAACTTCCCGTTTAAGATCAAGCCACCAAAACTGTTCCCTTAGATCTCTGTACAGCTTACTGCCTCCGGGATGCATAGCATAAGGGCTATTATGCGCCTCCCGAAAAATCCTTTGTCTTAACTCTTCGTTCCTTGGCATACAAACTTTTCCTTTGTAACACAATACTCCTTCAACATTAACGCCATAATCCTCTAACGCTCCGTTCTATACTTGCTGTAACTTGGCACTTAGATCCTTATCAGCCAACTGTCCCCTTTTCACCTCATTCAGCCATGTGGGCTTGACTTGCAACTCAGCCAACGGGCTTCCATCATCATACAAACTTAAGTGTGCGAACATAGCCCTTAGATCCGACACAACCTTCCGACTTAAGGCATCAGCTACCACATTCGCCTTGCCCGGGTGGTACTCTATCGAGCAATCATAATCCTTCAATAACTCCACCCACCTTCGCTGCCTCAAGTTCAACTCCTTCTGAGTCAACAGATACTTAAGGCTCTTGTGGTCTGTGTAGATTATCGACCTTTCTCCATAAAGGTAGTGCCTCCAGACCTTAAGAGCGAAAACCACTGCTGCCAATTCCAAGTCATGAGTTGGGTAGTTAACCTCATGCGGCCTTAATTGTTGAGACGCATAAGCGACTACTTTTCCTTCTTGCATCAGCACACAGCCTAATCCCGTGTGAGAAGCGTCAAAGTATACCACAAAATCCTTTCCTGCCTCCGGCTAAATTAACACTGCAGCTTCCGTCAACACTTTCTTAAGCTTTTCAAAGCTCTCCTGTTGCTTATCTGTCCATTCAAAGGGTACTTCCTTTCTTAGCAACTTTGTCAAAGGCGCGGCTATTAACGGGAACCCTTCCACGAACCTTCTGTAATAGCCTGCCAAACCTAAGAAACTTCGGATCTCAGCCACGGACCTAGGTGGTTTCCAATCCAACACTGCTTCGATCTTCCTAGGATCCACTCTTATTCCCTCTGCGGATACCACATGCCCTAAGAATGCCACCTCTTTAAGCCAAAATTCACACTTGCTGAATTTGGCATAGAGCTTCTTTTCCCTTAATACTTGCAAAACAATCCGTAATTGCTTATCATGCTCTTCCTCCGACTTGGAATACACCAAGATATCGTCGATAAACACCACGACGAACCTATCCAAATAGGGTTGGAAAACCCTGTTCATCATATCCATAAACGCGGCTGGAGCGTTCGTCAACCCAAACGGCATTACTACAAATTCAAAATGGCCGTATCTTGTCCTAAAAGCTGTCTTATGGATATCTGCCTCTTTTACCTTCAACTGATGATATCCCGACCTTAAGTCTATCTTTGAAAATACTGCGGCCCCCTTCAGTTGATCGAACAAGTCATCGATCCTTGGCAAAGGATACTTGTTCTTAATGGTCAGCTTATTCAACTGACGGTAATCTATGCACATCCGCATAGTTCCGTCCTTCTTCTTCACAAACAGGACCGGTGCTCCCCATGGAGACATACTGGGTCGAATGAACCCACGATCCAGCAATTCTTGGATTTGAGCCTTGAGCTCCACCAACTCATTAGGTGCCATTCTATACGGAGCGATTGACACAGGAGCCGTTCCTGGCAGCAGATCTATTCCAAACTCCACCTCCCTATCTGGGGGTATTCCTGGTAATTCCTCCGGAAACACATCTTCAAAGTCCCTTACCGTTCTAACTCCACTGACACCTTTTTCCTTTCCACCCAACGCACTTACGAAGGCTAAGAACGCCTTGCACCCTTTCCTAACCATTTTCTCAGCCTTTAACGCCGAAACTACGTTAGACAGGTAGTTTCTTCTTTCTCCGATCATTACTACTACTTTATCCTCTGGGGTCCTTAGTTCCATACGTTTAGCCGCACAATCCAACACGGCTCGGTGCTCTACTAGCTAGTCCATTCCAAGTATGAGTTCAAACTCCCCAAAGGGTAGTTCCATTAAGTCAGCCCGAAAGTTCACTCCCTGAATCTCTAGGGGTACATTCCGAAAGATCTTATCCACCACTACAGTTTGGCCTAATGGGCTTACTACAGTCATCTGCCTATCAGAAAGTTCAGAGTCTAGGCCTAGTGTTTCCACTATACTACATGCAACATAAGAATGGGTCGAGCCCACATCAATCAGAGCAAAATAGGGCTTGCCATAAATAAAGAACGTACCGGTTATAACATCCGGCGCGTCTCCATCCTCCCTCTGACGAACCGCATAAACCAAACCTGGTTGCCTCGCCTCAGCATTAGCAGCACCTCTGCCCTGTGTTCCACGTCCTCTGCCAGCACCATTACCTCTGTTATTCGAACCACGACCTCGTTGAGGCTGCTGTCCCCCTCTACCGGCCGGTTTAACATTCTGAGCTGCTGGTCGACTTTCATTTGGTATCTTAGGACAATCCTTGATCATATGGTCCTTGGACCCACACCTAAAGCATCCTCCCGTCTTCTTCCAGCACTCTCCTAAGTGCTTCTTTCTACACAGATCACAAGAACGGTACTGCCCTCCTGTACCAGCTTGCTGACCTTACGGCCTATCCACTCTAGGCCTCTTTTGAAACTTCCCAGACGATCCAAAACTTCTTTTTGGCCTATTCCGATCCATGGTCTGCTTGGTAGAATCTTTAATTCCCTCGACTACCTTGGCCTTTTCTACTAAAGTAGAAAACTCCCGCTCCTGATGCGGTGCTATCAACAATCTCAGATCATCCCTTAGTCCGTCCTTAAAACGAACACAGTGCTCATGTTCAGTTGCCACTACTCCTCGAGCATACCGACTCAACCTCAGAAATTCAGCTTCATATTCCGCAACGGACTTGTTCCCTTGAACCAGTCCCAGAAATGCTTTCCTTTGCTCATCAGTATACCTGGTTCCAACATACTTCTTTTGATACGCTTCCTTGACATACTCCCAGGTCAGATCCTCAGCCGTGGCACCATCCCGAATAGTTAACCACCATTGATACGCTTCATCCCGTAGCAGTGCCACCATTCCTTTCAACTTCTCCTCAGGGGTTAGATCGAGCTCATCCATAATTCGCTCAGTTGCCTCCAACCAATATTTAGCCGTACTGGGTGCCACACCAGATACTCCTCTAAACATTTCAGCTCAATCAGCTCGGAGCCGCTCAGGTACAGATTTTCGAGTTCCTGAATTTCCTCCTGCACCAGCCACCAACTCAAGAACTCGCAGCACAGCCTGCGATACGGCATCATCCCCCGTCTGAGCCCGCTGCTCAACACCAACAGCTGGGGGTGGTGGTGGCGGTGGTACCTCATTATCAGACCCTTGACCCTATCTAACGGGTTCTGGCACAGTCATTCTTCCTCTACCGCGTCCACGACGGCCACGTCCTCTAGAACTCATTTCTATCGTCGCGATCTGATTAAAAAGTTTTATGAATTAGTCCTTGTTTCACTTATTCCCCGCCAAAAAGTTTTATGAAAAGAGTTTTAGGAGTGGTTCTTTCGTATTCGTACATGCACACAGTCTTTACATTCATACATCCATCAATCACTTATGAACTTTCGTTCATTCAGAGAAACGTTGTAGTTTTCATTGTTGTTGTTTTCTCACTACCCAGGGGTATTTCCGTAATTCGTCCTACAGGGGTATTTTTGTAATTTTTCAAAAGAAAAAGTTCCTTGGTGATTTTGTCAAAAAGTATTTTGGAATTTTAAAATTCCCGGGGTATTTTGGAAAATTTTGAAATCCGGGGGTATTTCGGTAATTTTGGATCTCGGGGGTATTTTGGCAATTAACCAGGGTAAATTTGTAAAGTTTAATATTTCCGGGGTATTTCCAAATTTTGCAAAACTTTGAGAGTTCTTTTTGAGAATTGTACTTTCCAAAACGGTGATGTTGCAAAAATTTTGGAATTCAGGGTCATTTTGGTACTTTTGTAAGTTAGGGGCAGTTTTGTATTTTTTTCCAAAATCAAGGTATTTTGATATTTTGCAAATTAGGGTTTTTGAACATTTATAAAATGATGAAATTTTGGTAAAACTGTTGGGTAGCTGGACATTTTATAAACCAAGGGCATTTTTGTAATTTTACCACTAGGGGTATTTTAGTAATTTCATAAATCAGAAATTTTTCTCGAATTTTTTTTTAAGAGAGTTTTCACAAATTAAAAGGGTGATTTTAAGAGTTTTAAAACTAAGGTTTCCATAAAACACGACTAGTTCCCTTTCGGGTTTTAGTTATTGTGTTTAGCCTATGACCGAGTCCTCTTGGTCAGGGTGAACCAAAGCTACGCACCAGGTAGGATTCAAATGGAGAGGAGGTGAGTCACACGGACTGCTTAAGTACCAAGCTCCTACTGAAACCATTCCTAGACATGCGCACAGAGGTTACCACACTCTCTGAGTCCTTTTGGTTAGGGTGAACCGAAGCTACGCACCAGGTAGGATTCCAGCGAAGAGGAGGTGAGTCACTAGGACTGCTTAAATACCAGGCTCTTCCGGATCCAATCCTAGACATGCGCACAGGGGTTGCCACACCCTAACTCGGTGACTTAGCCATAGGTTTGTTTAAGTAGGTATTAAATCTTATGTATTTGTTGGGGTACACTAGTCCTAGGGTTCACATACTTATTATACTACTCTATGTTCCATTCCGGTTCTACCCTTCTTAATATAATCACATAAAGCACACAGATGGTTAGGGGTACTTACCTGGTGGACTGCGGGTCCGAGACTTAGGTGCCATGCCAGAAAACCCTGCTTATCTTCAAAAACTCATTTGGGCTCGATTTGAAAACGTTTTGGGCCTTAAACCCCAGGCCGAGGGTTTGAAACTGGGCTCTGATACCAAATTGAAACACCCCAAACCCAGCCCACGAGCCGTGGCCGGATCTGGTATGTTCCTCGATGTAAACCAATTCAAAACTCTTTTATTACTTAGGAAAAACTTGTGTGTTTAGAAAGAAAGTTTGTTTGGGTTGGGCTTGAGTTGAAAATGTATTAATAATATATTAAATCTCTTTTTCTTTTTATTAATTAAGGTGACAAAACACTGGGAGTTTATTTTTAAAATAAATTTGTTTGATCCATAAATACTAATTTGTAAACATAATAAATAAAAGTAAAAAGAAATAAAGAAATTCAACTATGGCCTTATGGCCTTATTACATCAAATAATTCCCAAAATAAACTTAAAATACTTAAAATAAAATAAACGTCCAAATCGTAAATTTCTTGCTGTGCATGGCCATCCCTAAGCTTCTGCCGAGCCCGGTCCATTTCTGTTCGTTACCTGAAAATAGTCCCACAACTGGGTGAGTCAACAGACTCAATGTGTACACAACACTAAGTCCAAATAAATTTAGGCATAACATACATATCATATTCACATAATAATTTAAGACAATGATGCAACCCAAAACCCAAACCTAGTTAACCGTCCGCTACACTTCCCCCGTACCAACCTGCACATCGTGGGGACTAATAAGTCAACCCTGCATCCGCTACACTCCATCGAAGACAGTCGCTGCAGTCGACGTGCTCATCGCCCTTATAGTCTCGTGGTCTTAGGTCACCCCGTTCAGATATTGTGGTCTTAGGTCACCACATTCAGATATCGCGGTCTTAGGTCACCGCATTCAGATAGCGTGGTCTTAGGTCACCACATTCACTTCCCCTTTTCAATAACCCATATGCCCCATATCATAAATATTATGCATTAACATGCCAAATTTCACATTCTTATCTTTATTCACATGTTACATATAACATATTTCATAATCCTAATAGGAGTAGGAAACGTACCTGAGTACTTTTGTACCATTACATGGTACTTAGCCACATTCACATTCTTATAAACATGCACATACTAATTATAGCCATAAATTTTATTAAGAAGAAGTGTGGGTACACACCTGATTCGCTTAGCAGTTCACTTAAATCCTGAAAAGCTTGATCTATGCTTTAGATCTTGAATGCCTATATTCGGCCATTCATAATATGTTAGTAAAGAGCCTATTCGGCTATAAAACCAAACCCTAATAGGATTTGTACATTTAAAACCTACCTTGTTGCCGATTGGAACACCAACAAATCCCGAAATCTTTACTTTAATTCCTCCTTGTATTCGGCCAAGCATGAAATTGACAAAGGGGTTAGTTTTCGGCTTTTTAAACGATTATCAAATAGATTTAGATATCAAATCAGGCCTTGGCCGAACATATCTATGTGCTTACCTTCCAAATCTTAAATCCCGAAACCTTGTGTACCACTGTCGACTGTCCCTACACATCCATAGTTAGATTCGGCCCTTCACACAAAAATCTATTAGATTGGCCTATGGCCGAATACATGCCTTACCTTTAATCTTAGAAATCCCGAAACCTTCCTTCTTGTAGTCGACAGTCACAGAATCCCGAAGCTTTCCTTCAAAGTTTCGGCCAACAAGTATATGGCATTAGAATCTTGGCTTTTGATTTGGAAAAAGAAAATAATATCAATAGATCCTTACCCTTTCTTGAAGAAGTCGACAGCCTCTATGCTTGGAGCCCCTCAAAGATTCGGCTTTTGGATGGATTGGAAAGAAAAGGAATAGGAAGAAGAGAAAGGTGAAGAAATTGGCTTGCTTTGCTAGAGTTTTCGGTTTTGACAAAATAGCAGAGAAGAGAGGATTTTGCTAGGGAAAAATTTGGTAGAGAGAGGAGAATTGCTTAAGGAATTTCGGCAAAGGAAAAAGTGAATGGATGAATAGCCTCTTTTCTCTAGTAGCCGTAATTACTAGCTAGAGTCCCTTACTTGGCCACAACTCTTCTATGTTGATAGCTTTTATCCCTTGATTTATCACAAAATAAAAGAATTTAATCCAACAATTATCTCTTGAAAACTATGATAAATAAATCCCTTATTTATCCATCATCTAGCCGAATTTTAAAGAGAATAAAACTCCTCTTTTAAAAGCCTTGTGCCGTCCACCTCTCTACTCCTTGTAGCAAAAATAAAAACTTTATTTTGCTCCCTAAGTGACTCGAACTCAGGCCCACTTGCATAGCTTGTGGCGTCACCTACCTGGGCCTTAAGTGATATCTTCAGGCCACTTTTCCAAGCCTGTTTGTGTGTCAAATTCCTCCTATTACTTTTCTTAAGGCCACCTTGCCTTAGGTTCCTCTTTTTAAACTTTAAAACTTGACATTTCCTTACATTTACAAGTTTCCAAAAATTTTCGTTTGCCTCCTTTAAACTTAACATTTCCATACATTTCCAAGTTTCCCGAAATGTTTACTTTCCTCTTTTGAATCATTTCTAAATCATTTCCTTACATTTCCTAGTTTCCAAAAATTTTCAAAATACATTCATAACATATAAGACATGTCATTTCGTACAATTAAACCGAAAATGCATAGGCCCTTTTCAGGATGTTACACCTTACTTCAGGCCTTATGTCCCCCTAACTTACCATAAGCTTAGGATTTCATTCCTTAAGTTAGCACTTGCCTTTTTCCTTAGTCTACTATCCATAAAAGAAAATAGTTCAACTTTACCTTAATTAAAGTTTGACCAACACATGCCATACAAATGCAAAAATAAAAGTCACCTTAAGTCTATCCATGGGATTTAAACCTAAGCCCCCCTCACACTGCTTGTGGCATCACTTTCCAAGGCCCTAAGTGGTGCCTCCCTTGCCATTTTGCCAACTGGTTACTTGTGATTAAATCCTCATACAAATTTTTCTTAAGGCCAATCTTGCTTAACTCCCTTTTAAGAATTAAAAATCTAATATTTTTCTAAGGCATTCTCTTACATTCTAAAGTTCCTGAAACTCCCAAAGCACACTCAATCCACACATAGGCATGCTACCACATACAATTAAGTTAAAATGCATAACCCCTATAACCCGGATATTACACTAAGCTTCATATTCTGTCATAAAACATCAAAATACACACTTATCACCTATGGGTAATTTTCCAAATATAAACCCCAGCTCGAATTAATGGTAGAATTAGCTTAATCGAGTTACCGGGATTTCAAAAATGTAAAGAACATGAAAAACGGGACTAGAACGGACTTACTATGAAACTTGGAAGATGAACAAACCCTAGACATGGTGTTCGCTTGCTACATTCAGCCATGGAGAAAAAAAATGAAGAAGATGATAGCTTATTTCATGTTATTTTGTTTTTATTCATTAGTTAAGGCATTTTACCAAAATGCCCTTAAATACCTTACTTACTAACCATGTCTATTTTTGTCCATCAAACTTTAATGATCTAATTACTATTTAAGGACCTCTACTTTAAACCCCCATTTAAGTTATGTACTTTATGAACTAGAACACATATTTTGCAACTTTTGCAAATAAGCCCTAATAGACAAATTAAACATAAAATCTATAAAATTTCTTATCGGTTGTCTAACACATACATCCAATCAATCGATAAATCATGATAATTCATCGTAATAAACTTTTCTATTTCGAATTTGTGGTTTCGCAACCACTATTCCGTTTAGGCCCTATTTTGGGATGTTACAATAATTCTGAACGTAATCTAGAATTGACCCACGCAACGACATGCAGACAAATGTCAGGTGCGGTGATAATTCTGGATGCAATCTGGAATTAACTCACGCAGTAACATTAATGCAATAAGATAGCAAAATTAAAGATAAAATACGTAACACCCCTAACCTGTATTCATCGCCAGAATAGGGTTACGGAGCATTACCGGACTTATTACATAAATAATCATCAATTTCTCATACATTTTTCATATCCAAATAATAATCATTCACAATCAAACATAATGTCCCTAATACGAGCCTACGACGCCCAAATCATGCATTAGAAGTGGTCCGGGACTAAACCAATAGCTCAAGAAATTTTTGGAAGACTTAGAAAATTTTTCAAAATACAAGGGACACACACCCGTGTGGCTCGGCCGTGTGCACACCCGTGTCACAGGCCGTGTGGACTTTCGAAATGGGATCACATGGCCGTGTCCTACCCCGTGTAACGCTCTGACTTGGGTCACACGACCAACCACACACCCGTGTGACTAGCTTGTGTACCATTCGAAATGGCCACACACGCCCGTGTGCCATGCCGTGTGTTAGGTCATACCAAAACTGTAGGGTATATTGACTTATGCCACACGGCCAAGTCACATGCCCATGTGCTGGGTCGTGTGGAGCATACTGACTTGGTTTCTAATTAAACACCAGGGGACACACAGCCGTGTCATCTAACCGTGTGTCACACACGGCTGAGACACACGTCCGTGTCTCAACCCGTGTGGAAAAAAATAGGCTATATTCCAAGCCATCTTTCTCACCCAATCTTGCATTTACCTACACAAACCAAATGTCATATAACATGGAATAAATAGGCATTCAAACCAGATACAACCAAGCTTAATTCATGCTGATTCCATACCAAGAACTATAATGTTCATAACATCATAATTTACCTATTCAAAACATACCAATTTCCTATTCACAAATCACCTAATTGGTTAACTTCATATATATATTATCTTGCCTAAAATCACAAGCATGCCATATCTCCAAATTTCAACCATTTGGTATTCAACGTACCAATTTACAACAAGCATTCACCTAGCAATTACCAATCACATAATGTAGGCCATTTGCACATATATAAATCTACATCACCAAGCATGCCAAAATAATCCAAATTACATGGCTATACACATAACCAAGCATTCATCATTTACAAACCAAATCAAACGGCTAAATCCATTAGCAAAATATAGACCAAAATAACCACAACTCCCATACATGCCATATAACCAAAACCATAAGTTGAAAAGTACCAAAGCGATAGTTGGATAGTGTGATGAGATCTCCGACGACTCCCAAATCTGAGCAGGCTTCGAAATTCACTATAAAACATGAAAAAGTAAACAGAGTAAGCTATAAAGCTTAGTAAGATCGTATGGTTAGTAATTAAAACTCACCATTCATTCACCATTCAAGTAATATAACATAATATACTACAAAACCATTTAATCACAAGGTTAATATATTCATTCACATAATGATCATGAACTCACAATTTCATGGATTCAATAATCATATGAATTTCCGTACATACCTGAACTGCTACAAAACTATCTCTCATCATTTCATATCTTTGATATACCCATTGAACCATTTGGAATAATATCGAATATTTGGGAATCTCGCACCCTAAGTGCCAATACATAGCCGACGTTATCTCAATCTCATATCTCATATAATGCTCACTCTTGAGCTATCAACAGGTCTACTCACACAAGCTAACGGTCAAGATGTAACTACACGGTGCTGCTCACACAAGCTGACGAGAATCTGCAACACATGCTGGAAAACTCAGCCACCAGTAGAACGTACGGACTAGCACCCAAAACACATAACCACTAATGACATGTCATTTGTATCCTATCTATTCCTAAGGTTAAACCGGATTTCACATTGCTGAATCTTTATTGAACATTTCTGTAGAATTGTATTCACAATTAATTCAACAATAAAGCATTTAGAACACAATTATATTAATGCTTATTAACATACGAACTTACCTCGATTCACAAAAACGACGAAATGGATTGACTAGTCCAATACTTTGTTTTCCCCCTGATCTTGACCCAAACTTCATTTTTCTTGATCTATATAATATCAAATTTAACTTATCCAATTATCATTCTATTCAATTTAGCCCAAAAATACATTATGGCCAAAATACACTTTTGCCCCTAATAGTTTAACATTTTTACAATTTAGTCCCTAGCTCATAAAAATACCAATTCATGCAATTAAGTCCCCACCCATGCAAGCCAAATTACCCTTATTAACATAGTAGCCCATATTTTTCATTTATTTCACATTTCTACCATAAAATTTTCATATTTCACAAATAAATCCCTAATTAACAATTTTATCAAAAATCATTTAACAAATGTTGTTTATCTAACAACAACCATTCATTTTCTATCATCAAACATCAAAATACACACATATTCATCAATGGTAAAACCCTAAACCTTTAACAATTTTGCAAATTAGTCCTTGGGCTAGCTAGATTAAGTTACAATGATCTCAAAAACATAGAAATCATTAAAAACGAGACAAAAATCATACCTAATTGGAAAAAAATGCCTTGGCCGAACCTAGGTCTCCAAAAATTGTTTCTTTACTTTGAATTTTTGGTGGAGAAAACAAAGAAAGATGACAACCTTTAATTTTATGTTATTTTACTTTAGTTTATTTATTAATTTACTAAACTAACCTTAGGTATTAACATTAAAATCACTTAATCATGTGTCCATCTTTGTCCACTCAAACAAATAATGGTCTATTTACCATTTAAAGACCTTCACTATAAAGCTCTATAGCTATTAGACACCTTTAGCTAATAGAACACAACTTTTACACTTTACGCGATTTCTTAATGAGATTTTTACACAATTATTCTATCATGCTGTAGACCTCAAAAAATAATAAATAAATAAATCTTTCAACCTTAGATTTGTGGTTCCAAAACCACTGTTCTGATTTGACTAAAAACGGGTTGTTACAACTCTCCCCCTTAGGAATTTTCGTCCTTGAAAATTTTACCAGAAAATAGCTTATGTAACACCCCTAACCCGTATCCGTAGCTGGAACAGGGTTTCGTAGGATTACCAGAACATGCAGAACATTTATCGATCAATTCAAGCAAGTTACTATTCATTCACCAAGGTCATTCATAATGTCCCTTAAATAGACCTACGAGGCCCAATACGAGCATTAGAATCAAGTCGGGAATAAATTGGGAACTCAAGGAATTTTTTGCGAAATTCCAAAATTTTCTAAGGTGCAGGGCTCACACACCCATGTGGTCCAAGGAACACGCCCGTGTGACCCTGGGACACGCCCGTGCTATAGGCCGTGTTCAAAACTAGGTAGCTCTCTCACTTGCGGCACACGGCCATGCCACACGCCAATGTACTAGGCCGTGTGGTTAATTAGTTCAATTCGAATTAGGTGCAAGTTTCACACGGCCAAGGCACACACCCGTGTTCAAGGCTGGGTCACTCACACGGCTGAGAAACACACCCATGCCTCTGCCCGTGTGCTCAATTCTGAGCATTCTATTTTTTCGAATTTGAGGTGCAGGGGACACACGGCCTAACCAGATGCCCGTGTTACCAAGTCGTGTGTCACACATGGTCTAGACACACGCCCGTGTGTCTACCTGTGCGGACAAAATAATGCCATTCCTAGCTTCATTTCTCACCCAAATCTTTGCCATAATCCTACACCACATCTTGCATTCATAACCCAACAAATCCAAGCATTTTATTCAAGTTAATTCTATTATTTAACATGATATATCATCACATACAATTACTAACCATTTCAAGCATTCTAATCAAGCATGTTCCATCCATCATCATGGCATATCATTTCATGCATACATGTGTACAATCTTACCTTGGTTATGACCTCATGTTAGACATAATTTTGATCAACTACTTAACATATATGTGGGTAACATAATATGACATTACAAGTATATCAAAACAATCATTACTAGCCATTCCAATGGCTAGATTACAAGCATCGTTTATGTTTACATGCCAATGTGACCAATATATCCTATACATGCCATTACAACCGCAATTAAATTACCATACTATACCAACATGGGCCGATGGATAGTGTGAGTGATCTCTGCTAAGCTTCCAATCCAATGAGCATCTGATTACTCTAAAACAGGGGGAAATAAAAGGGGGTAAGCATTTCATGCTTAGTAAGTTCGTATAACATGGTACTTAACTTACCATTCATTCTATTCGAGGTAACTAAGTAAGGCACAGCCAATCAATTTGATCTCAGGCCCTACACACATCCTCATTGCCCTTGTTAGTCATATATTCCATAACAACAACAAAACATATATATGAATTCATCAATATTTGGATTCTTATACACATATGTTTTTCCACAATATGTATTCACATAACATATATGATTCATCTCATTATTACAAGTATAATTTCATAATAGTTCACTTTGAGTTTAGATCATTTCACTTTAGAACTTTACTCATTTTACTCGGAATATCAAGGTCACGACTGGTACACTCAAGGTGTACAAGTCTATAATCAAGAATGCACATATTCATCAATAAAGTCCATGTACAAATAACATCATCTCATGTTTTCATGTATCATTTGTTTTGTATCCTCATTTTCTTGTATTTCAAATGGATAAGTATAATAACTCATTTCTTATACATGTCTTCTCATAACAAGATTTCTACCTATTGAATTTATATGTAATATCGATGGTTACTCAGATAGTACACTCAAGGTGTACAAATTAGGATCCGTTAATTCATATTCAATGATACCCATAAGGTACAATCTCATAGAGTACACTCTCGAGCCACACATGTATACAACAGGATTACCAGTCCAAGCTAAATCCTTTTTATGACATATGCTCTAAGGAGCTTGATCTGGATTACCTGTCTAGGCTAAATCCAATTCATAATATATGCTCGAGAGGGCTTTTATCAAGGTTACCGATCCGGGCTAAATCCTATCAGAATTCAGTTCGAAGGATTACTCATTCGAGCTAAATCCTATCACCAACAAATGCAGGACCTCTTTCGTTTCGGGAAATCACATATCCATCGATTTTTCATTTATTCAATCGGGATTTAAACACTTTTCAAACATTATCGGGCATTTGATTATTTCATACCTCCATAACATTTATGTAATTCGAGTAAAACACATTCCACATCCATGTCAAGCATACAAGTAACATTTTATTCATTTACCATTTTATCGGGCATTTTCATTTATTGGGCTATATTGAGTAGGTGATCATTTCACATATTTATGACATTGATAAAATTCACAAAACACAACATTTAAATCAAGCATAAAAGCATATACAATTTAGTTACCCGAACTTACCTCGATAAAGGTTCGTGTACAAACATCTACTAATATGACATTTTCCTCTTTTCCTCGTTCTAACTCCGAATTTGGTCTATCTAGATCTATACGAGTAAATTTAACATAAATTTATCACATTTCATATTTAGGTGGACTTAATTTTCATCCTAGACAAAATTACCATTTTTCCCTAACTTTTCCATAAATTCCATTTTCGTCCCTAGGCTCGGAAAATGAAACTTGTGCAAATTACTCCCTATTCCAAGCCTAACCAATGCCCCATCACAAAATTTACAGCACATGTGTTCATAAAATTTTAAAATTTTTCCTTCAATTTCACAAGTTTACATTTTAGTCCCTAAATCATGTTTTCATCAAAAATCACTTTGTAAAAGTTGTTTATCTATCAATAATATTTTATTTTCTACCATAAATTTCTAATTTCCAGCATATACATCCATGACCCATTTTCATACTTTGATAACTTTTCAAATTAATCCCCCAAATAGATAGATTAAGCCACCCCGATTCCAAAAATATCAATATTACTAAAAACGGGACAAGAAAACTTACCCAATTTGGCCATGAAAGTCTCTTCTCTCTCTCCTAGGGTTTCCATGTTTATTTTGGGGAAGAATATGAGAAAATAAGATGATATCTATTTTATTATCTTTTAATTAATTAAAATTTTCACTTTTCAATTTAGTCCTTACCCTTTTTCTATATTTCCATGGATAAGTCACCAAGAAAAATTTACATACTTTTCTTAATGGCTTAGTTACCATATAAGGACCTTAAGTTTTGAATTCCATAGCTATTTGATCCTTCTAGATACTAGAATCCAACTTTTGCATTTTATGCAATTTGGTCCTTCTCATAATTAAGCACATAATCGGTAAAATTTTCTTTTCAAAATTTTAACATGACATTTCTAGTATTATATGGATAATAAAATAAAAATAAATTTTAATTTTTGGCTCGATTTGTGGTCTCAAGACCATTGTTCCGATTTCATCAAAATTGGGCTGTTACAACTCTCCCCCTTAAGAAATTTTCGTCCTCGAAAATTGTACTAGTAAGAAGATTCAGGCATTACTTTCTCATGTTTCTATCCGGTTCCCAAATAGCTTTCTCTATTTCATATCATTGTCCAAGAACTTTCACTAAGGATAACTAAATGGGAACAATTTAACCAATAAGTAAGGGGGAAACCTATGTTCTTTCTAGTGCTATCAAAAATACCGTAATGCTGTAGGGAGAGAAGTCGCCTTCAAGCAACTCGCATCATACGGTGTCGTACTCGCCGTAAGGTCTATCCAACAAAGAGATGACAAATAGTGGATGTGCCGATGTAGGCGTAGGAAGTTCTTGGCACTCATAAACTCTTCAGTGTATAATCCTAAAGCAACACCGAACTCAGGGACACTCATACGTCACGACATGCCACCGAGTTGGAAAGTGATGGTGCCCGGCTCGTCATGGGTCATCATCACATGCTGTAGAGTAAATGTCGAACAAAACTCAGAAGTTAGCTTCATGTATGTGGGCTCGATAATGGAGAAAAACTTATCCCACGAGGCTATGCCAATAATGGCATGCACATGATCAACTAACTGAACCTGCTCCAAAGTGGCCCAATTAATACAACGGCCTAAACTGAGTGGTCGCAGTTGAAGTAGCTGAAATAAGTCCTCCTGGGGACCCACTAAAAATTGGATATAGGGGTGGCGGGCCTCAGTGGAAGTGCTCGAGAAGGAGGTCGCGGTAGGAGTCTTCCGCTTTTTTGAAGCGGGAACAGGGACTTTGGACTTGCCTCTAGTGTTCATCATGATGTACCTAAAAGGTAGAATAATCTAATATCAGTTAGACAAGAACAAAAATATCACCAATGAAACACATAAAGGGGCCTATGAATAAACGTGTTAAGTTAAAATACAACACAAAAAAGATTCGCGCATCAAAATTCAATCTTCCTAAATAGAAAATTTACTCCGAAACAATAAGTGCTAATACCTAATCATGCAAAATCCATTAACTGAAGCTACTAAGATTCCAACTAGAAATAATAGAGTTCATAATCAAGGAATAAATAAAAACAACAAAATAAGAAACTAAAAGACAAAGATTAAAATAATCATAATAATAACAATAAACAAAACATTAAAACAAATAATAATAATAAGAAAAGAATGATAATAAAATTAAGAAGAAGGAAAAAATAATATAATAATGAGAAAATAGAACAGCAAATACTAATGACAAAAATAAAAATAATAATAATGCATAAATAAAAATTAACAAAATACTAGAAAAAGAAAAAAGAAAAAAAAGAAAGGCCGAGTAAGGTGAGGGTGCGATGATGGCCAGACATGGTGAAGTGAATGGCGGTCGACGGTGTTGGGGTGTTAAGGAACGGCGGCTAGGGTTTGGGGCTAGTTGAGAAAGAAGACAAAACAAAGGAAAAGAAAAAGGGGCTAGGGTTTTAAGGGTGACACAGTCGTGTGAGGTCCGTGTTGGGCTAGACGGCCTTGTCACACGCCCGTGTAGGGCTTCACCAGCCCGTGTGCGATTAAAAATTCAACCCAGTCTTTATACGGCCTCAGACACACCTGATCAGCTGTTTAACATCACAGTAATAATGTGCAAGCATACACTATCGATGCAAGTACAATAGACAGGTATGAGTCTATCAGACATCGATCCCACAAGGATGGTTGTCTTTTGTCTATCAATGTCAGTGCAATAAATAGATAGAAACGAGATAAATTGTGAGAGTAGTTGTCAAAGTAATAACTTGAAAAAAATAAGATAAAATATGATAATGATAAACTGGGATCCCTAACATGAATATTCAACAGAATACTAAGTGTTCACAAGGTATAAAAGGATAGGTGATTGTCGATGCATTAAATTGTAATGAATATCTTACCAAGCTTAACTTCTATATTTAATCTAAGACTTAAATATGCACATTAGCCACACCTTCTGATGATGGAAATGGAACACTATTAAGAGCAAGTGGATTAAATTCCTCTAATCCTCAAGCAACTTCCATTGTCATGCTTGATAGCTTGAATTGGCTCTGCACTTTCCAGTGTCAGTGACCGCAATAACACTTCCATGCTAAAAACATTCAAACCCAAAGATTAAACAGTAGAAGCAAGATTGAATAAAATAACATTTAACCTAGAAATCATGTATACTTCCGTATAAACATGAAATAGAAAGTAATCACCAGCATTTAGAAAAGAAATATAAAAGAAACAAGTGGAGAGTACTATTCCTAGAAAACCTCGACTTGATCTCTCAACTCCCTCTTGTGTCGCACTTAGGGCTCCTCGCCAAGAGCTAATCTGCATCCCTTTCACGTCAGTTCACTCGTAGGAGGCTTAAGCTGTAATAGCAAAAAAGCTTCAAAAGAGAGGCTGAAAAAGATAATACCCCCCAAAAGCCTCCTCCTTCCTTTTTTATTTTCTTCGCACTTATCCAACTAACACATGTGTCCTTTCATCAGAATCATGCTGCCTCTGTATGTACAAGTTGGTTGTACCAGACTGGACAACTCACACATTTTTGTTCTTATCCAGATAGCTGTCAAGTGCGGTGACAATTTTCAGCGCAAGCTAGAAATACTCATGCAACGACATCAGTACCAAAGCATGAAAAAATTAAAGATAAATAGGCTAAGGTCCACTGAGTTATAAAATGTAATTTACTGAACTGAAAATGCTAAAATATGTGCTAAAGATAACTAAATAGGGGCAATTTAACCAATAGAAAACATATGTTCTTTCTATCACACCCACAAACTTGTATTTTTACTTGTCCTCAAGTAAAACAGAAACTAGCAAGGCTACACAAGAATTCACTAAGTCAAATGATCATTCTAGCAACTTGAATCATCTAAAATCCAAATGAATGAGTAACATTCAGATAACAGGATATTGCATTGATAATACATAAGTATGAATGAATAAGATTGCAACTTCATCAAAACCAGCATCATGCTTTAAATCCTAAATTCTATCTATCAATACATCATTTATTGTACAATATATGTCTCTTTTTTGTGAATGAGGGATATCGTTGCCTTACTATACCCATGTTCCTTAGAAGTAACGATAAAGTGCAACAAACCCCCGAGGAGTACGTAATTGCACCGGCACACACTCATATAGCGACACCTTTGGCTAGATTTATTTTTCTAACGCTTGCATTAGAGTGTTCCCTCTTTAACATTTCACAATACACCCACTTTGGAGTGTCTCTTATTCATAACTATATATGTAAGCAGATGTAAAAGGCAAATTCAAGATTCAAGGAATGCTACTAGTCATCCATTACTAATGCAACCCAAATCATTCATCAAATAACTGAAGATACAACATTTAGTCAAATTTATCCAACTTATTCATTGATAATTCACATGATTCAAGAACTAAGCATTGAATGTATCAAAAATTTTCAAACACATTTGCATTAACCATAAATAAAATTTGCATGCTTTATTAAACTACTTTTTTTTGAAATGTGGGTGTATTTCCAAACCCCATATGCAATGCCCCAAACTTAAAGTTTGCATTGTCCCCAATGCACTAATATTAAAATGCAATGACAATAAAAAATGCAATGACAATGTGCACTAACAAAATGAAAGTTACAGCTACGTGCAATGCATGAACACTACAGCTAAAAAAAACTGAAAATAAACTAAATCAGTTTTCCTAAGGTACAAATGTGGTTGCACGATGTTTCTTCTTCATCCTATTTTTCTCTTCCTTCTTGCGCTTTTTTCTTTGGAGTGATTTCTCTTCTTTTCTTTGGACTTCGTACGGTCCTCAGGTTGCTCTTCAAGTTTTGACTCTACCCCGTCATCATCGGCTGCTTCTTCTGTAGGAGGGGTCACCTTGAGTGGTCCAGTATAGACCACTATCGCCAATGAGTTGACAATAAAGCGCAAGTGCGTCGACAATGGTACCTAATTATATAAAAAAAGTAAAACAAACTTGAACAGAATGAAAAATAAAATAAATTACATAATAATAAATTACATGAAAAATTAAAATTTTTCGACCAATTTAATGGTCTCTAGCTGCTTTTGATCAATATTCCCGAAATAATGTTTCAACCGCTGGCCATTCACTTTGAACTAGTGTCCATCATGTAAATCTCTAATTGTGACTGCACCATGAGGAAATACTTCGACAACTTCAAAAGATCCAGACCAACGTGAGCTCAATTTACCCGGGTGCAATTTCAGACTAGAATTGAATAATAAAACTTGTTGACCCGTGATAAATTGTCGCTACTAAATAATTTTGTCATGCCATAGTTTAGTCTTTTCCTTGTAAATTGTAGCGTTTTCATAGGCATTTCACATAATCTCCTATAGTTCAGTGATATCCAATAGCCTTTTCTTTCCAGCAGCTTCATTGTCCATGTTCACTTGCTTAATTGCCCACATTACCTTGTGCTCCAATTCAACTAGCAATTGAAATGCTTTCCCAAAAACCAATTGATACGGCGACATCCCTAATGGAGTTTTGTATATTGTTCGCAATGCCCATAAAGCATCATCCAGTCTGGAAGACCAATCTTTCCTCGAAGGGTTCACAACCTTCTCAAGAATGTTTTTAATTTTTATATTCGATACTTTGGCTTGTCCATTAGTTTGCAGATGATAAATAGTATCCATTCTATGATTAACTCCATATCTCTTCAGTGCGGCTGCCACTTGGTTGTAATGAAAGTGTGTACCCTAATCACTAATCAATGCCTTTGGTGTGCCAAAGCAGGTGAGTATATGCTTGTGAAAACATTTAAGCACTATTTTTGCACCATCCCTTGGGACTGCAACAACTTCAACCCACTTCGAGACATAATCAACAGCTACTAATATATAAAGATTTCCAAATGAACTTAAAAATAGTCCCATAAAATCCATACCCCAAACATCGAAAAATTCAACCTCCATAATTGGCTACTACAACATTTCATTGTGTTGGGGTATAGAACCAGTGTGCTAACACTTATTGTATTTATTCACAAAATTGTAGGAGTCTATGAATAATGAAGGCCAGTAGAATCCTGATTGGAGAACCTTAGTAGTAGTTCACATGCCACCGAAATGACCTCCATAAGGAGCATCGTGACAGTTCTTTTGGATTGAAGCATCTCCTCTTCTTGAACACAACACCGAATAATGTTGTCATTGCATACCTTAAATATGGCTCGTTCCAATGATACTTCACTACTTCACGAGGAAAGCTTTCCTTTTTTATGGTCTGTGACACCCAATGGGAGTTTTCCACATGCTAGATAATTAACCAAATCCGCATACCAAGGGGTTGCATTTACAGTAAATAAATTCTTATCTGGGAATACGTCGACAATTTGAAATATGTTTCTATCTTTGCTGCCAACTTCCAATCGAGACAGATGGTCTACAACGTGATTCTTTGAACCCTTGCGATCTTTTATCTCGATGTCAAATTCTTGCAACAGTAAGATCTAACGTATCAGTCTTGATTTTGCGTCCTTCTTCGCAAAAAGATATCTCAATGTCGAGCGATCAGTAAATACGATAACCTTTGCACTGACAAGATAAGAACAAAACTTGCTGAAAGCAAAGACTACAGCTAACAATTCTTTCTCTGTAGTGGTATAATTGATTTGAGCCTTTGTAAGAGTTTTGCTAGCATAATAGATGGCGTGAAATAATTTTTCCTTGCGTTGTCCTAGAACAGCACCCACAGCAAAGTCGCTTGCATCGCACATAAAAGGTTAAGACCAATCTAGTGTAACGACAATGGGTGCATTTACTAGTTGAGTCTTTAATTGAATGAATGCATCCAGACATGCATCATCAAAGAGGAATTTTCGATTCTGTTCCAGTAATAAGCATAAAGGCTTTGTAATTTTTGAGAAATCTCTAATAAATCTTCGGTAAAACCCCGCTTGCCCAATAAAACTGTGAATACCCTTCACATGTTTTGGTGGAGGTAATTACTCAATGATTTCCACTTTAGCTTTGTCAACTTCAATGCCTTGACTTAGAGATGCGATGGCCTAACACAATGCCTTCAGTTTCCATGAAATGACATTTTTCCCAATTTAGAACAAGATGTGTGTCTTTACATCAGTGCAATAATTTATCCAAATTGTCAACGCAATCAAAATCAATTCCATAGACTGAGAAATCATCCATAAAAACCTCTAAAGAGTCTCCAATCATACCCAAGAATATTGCTCTCATGCACCTTTGAAATGTGGCTAGTGCATTGCAAAGACCGAAAGGCATACGGCAAAATACAAAAGTACCAAAGGGACAGGTGAAAGTTGTTTTCACTTGATCCTCGGGTACAATAGCAATTTAATTGTACCCAAAATAGCTGTCTAGGAAGTAGTAATAAGCTATCCTAGCAAGTCTGTCCAAAAATTGGTCAATGAAAGGAAGTGGGAAGTGGTCCTTCCTTGTGGCAGCATTAAGTTTGCAATAATCTGTACAGACTCGCCATCCATTAAGAATGAGTGTAGGAATTAATTTGTCTTTGTCTTGTTAGCCACAATGATGCCACTCTTTTTAGGAACGCATTGCACTGGACTTACCTAATTGCAATCAGAAACAGGGTAAATAATTCTAGCATCAAGCCATTTTATAATTTCTTTCTTAGCAACTTCCTTCATTTTCCCGTTTAATCTTCTTTGTTGCTCAATTGATTACTTGCCTTCATCTTCCAACTTGATCTTATGCATACAAAAAGATAGACTAATGTCTCGAATAACGGAAATACTCCAAGCAATAGCTCGTTTATGTTGCTTAAGAATATGGACCAATTCTCTTCTTGAGTTACATCCAGTGTTGCAGAGACAATAACTAAGAGAGTATTGTTATCACCAAGAAAGACGTATTTAAGATGAGTAGGTAGTGGTTTCAATTCCAGAGTAGGAGCTTCATCGATAGATGGCTTGAAAATTGGAGCTGTTCTATTGGCTAAGTCTAAGGATTCAATCTGCCATCTATGCCTGAGTTAAATATTATTAGCTTCAACCATGCTATCACTATTACCTAAGAATTCATCATTAGATGTCACTACAAACTTCTCAGAATGTATTGTGCTTTGGTCATTGAATCCTTCCTTAATTAGATCATCTAGCATATTGATAGTATGTCATTCTTCTTTATCCTTGCATTGAATAGATTCAAAAAAATTGAAGGTAACATGTTCATCATTAAGTTGCATGGTCAGTTCACCTTTGTAAACGTCAATAAGAGTTCATTCGGTGGCTAAACATGGTCGTCCCAAGATTATGGAACCTCCTTGCCTACCTCACTGTCAAGTATGATAAAATCAACCAGAAAAATAAATTTATCCACAAGAACTAAGATATCTTTGATTTTCTCTTTAGGTTAAGCCAAGGATCAATCAACTAGTTGCAATGTCACTGTAGTAGGTTTCATGTGACCAATTACCAACGTTATGAAAGTAGATAGTGGCATTAGGTTGATGCTAGCTCCCAAGTCGCATAAAGCCTTGCCCAAATAATGGTTTCCACTTGAACATGGGATAGTAAATCTCCCAGGATCTTTCATTTTGGGGGGCAACTTATTTGTCAAAATAGTAATACAGCCTTTTGTGAGTGTAATAGTTTCCATATCACTAAGCTTCTTCATCTTGGATAAGAGCTCCTTCATAAATTTCCCATAATTCAGAATTTGCACAAGAGCGTCTACTAAAGGAATATTGACCTGAAGTTGCTTCAGTATGTTCAGGAACTTTTGGTACTACTTATCCAGCTCATTCTCCATGAATCTTTGTGGAAAAGGTAAAGGTGGAGATACATCTGATTACACCAACACCTTTGATTGCGTCGACAGTTTTGAGGGTCGAACATTCGGCATATGAGTGACATTTGTGGAACTTCTTTGTCTGATACATCGACAAGCTCTTGAGATTCAACCTTTTTACCAGGGATTACTTCACCAGTATCTTGAGGTGCTTTAGTAGAGTCTGTAGTCGGATCACCAGTTTGTTTACCACTCACACCTTCCGATGATGGCAATGGAACACTATTAATAATAGGTGGATTAAATTCCTCTAATCCTCAAGCAACTTCCATTGTTGTTAGCTTGAACTGTTGCTGCACTTTCCAATGTCAGTGACCGCAATAACACTTCCATGCTAAAAACTTTCAAACCCAGAGATTAAATAGTAAAAAGAAGATTGAATAAAATAACATTTCACCCATAAATCATGTATACGTCCGTAAAAACATGGAATAGAAAGTAATCACCAGTGTTTAGAAAAGAAATATAAAAGAAACAAGTAGAGAGTACTATTCCTAGAAAATCTCAACTTGATCTCTCAACTCCCTATTGTGTCGTACTCAGGTCTTCTCGTCAAGAGCTAATCCTCATCCCTTTCACATCGGTTCACCCGTAGGAGGCTTAAGCTGCCATAGCCAAAAAGCTTCAAAAGATAGGTTGAAGAAGAAGATAATACCCCCAAAAAGCCTCTTCCTTCCTTTTTGATTTTCTTCTCACGTGAATATTAATATTTATCCAAATAGCACAGGTTTCCTTTCATTAAAATCATGATGCCTCTATAGTAGAAGTTGTTTGTACCAGACTAGACATCTCACACATTTTTTTTCTTATCTAGAAAGCTGTCAAGTGCGGCGACAATTCTGGGTGCAATTTGGAAATACTCATGCAGCGACATCAGTACCAAAACATGAAAAAATTAAGGATAAATGGGCTAAGATCCATTGAGTTATAAAATGCAATTTACTGAACTGAAAATGATAAAATATATGCTAAAGATAACTAAATGGGGACAAATTAACCAATAAGTAGGGAGAAAACATATGTTCTTTCTAGTACTATCAACGCTCGTGTGTCCCGGCTATGTGTGTCTCACGACCGTATTGCACAGCCGTGTCGCACGGTCGTGTGTGATCTCCTTTTCTTCTCCCACACCTGTGTGAAAGCCCACACGCCCGTATGGCTCAGTCGTGTCTCACACACAACCATGTCTTTTGCCCGTGTAACTCTCTTACTTGATTTAAAATTGAAAAAAATTAGCTTCAGGGTTCACACAGCTGTGTGGACCGTTTTAGGCCCTATCTCCATCGAATTTTTGAAAACTAAAGTCTCAGGATCCACACGGCCAAGGACATGCCCGTGTGTCAAGGCTGTGTAGGTCACATGACCATGTCGCCAGGCCGTGTAACTCACTGTCGAACCCCTTATACTGCACACGGCCTGGGATACGACCGTGTGGATCAATTTTTTTTTAAATTTTGAAAATTAAATAGTTTTAAAAAAATAAAATGAAACAAAATTAAGAGAATTAAAAGAGTTAACACTCGGGTGCCTCCTGAGAAGTGCTTATTTAAAGTTAAGCTCGACTTACCTTATGTGCGTGCGATCACGGTGGTTCGCAGAGTCGGAGCTCCTCTTTCTCTCTATCAATTATTCTACCAAGATAAGGTTTAAGTCAAGTATTATTTACCTTAAATATGCCAAATTCAGAATGAGTTACCTTGGCTGTATCGTATGGAAAAATGTGATAAAAGGGTTTGATCTGTTTGTATGAAGCTCCGAAGTGGCAATTTGTGGATCCGTTTTGTGTAGAAGTACCTTATCTTCAACCTTAAATTGGTTCATTCCATCCACATACTCATCATGGCGTCGCTTTGGCTCTTTATCATGCTTTTTTAGTTTCTCCTTGACATGTGTCCGCCATTCATCCAGTTCATCGATTTGTAACACTCGTTCTTCATGAGTCATTTTGTTTCTGTTGATCTTAAATTAAGGGTCTTTAAATGGTAATTAGACCATTATACTTTATTATGGACAAAAATGGACATGGATAGATGACATTTTGAAGTTTTCATTAAGGGTATTTTAGTCATTTGGTTAATAAAGACAAAATTAAACAAATAAAAGATGTCATCTTTTCTAATTTCATTCCCCATGGTAAAAAAATCACAAGGAGAAACAATAGCTAGGGTTAGCCAAGCTTTCAAGCTCAATTGTAAGTCTGTTCTTGTCTCGTTTTTAATGATTTTTACGTTTTTGAGATCATTGTAACCTAATCTAGCTATTTCAAGGACTAATTTGAAAGAAAATCAAAGTCTAAAATTTTACCCATGTTGAATATTTATGTATTTTGATGTTTAATGGTAGAATATGCATGTTTATTGTGTGTTAAACGACTTTTACAAAGTGATTTTTGGTAAAAACGTCGATTAGGGACTTATTTGTAAAAGTCAATAAAATGAGTAGAAAAAATAATGAATAAATGAGAAATGTGGGCTGTTATGAGTATGAAAATGGTTAGGCTAGGCTTGGATTTTAAAGAAATTGAATGAAATTCATTTTACGAGCTTAGGGACTAATGTGTGAAATGTCAAAAGCTTAGGGGCAAAAATGTAATTTTTCCATAATGTGACTTTTGGGCTGAAATGAACCATGTGAAGATTAAATGAGATGAATTTGGTATTATAGGTCAAGAAAACGAAGTTCGGGTCTAGATCGGAGGAAAACCAAAGTGTTTAACGATTAGGTCCATTTCCGCTATTTTTGTATCAAGGTAAGTTCGTATGTTAATAATGCAACGTTATAATTGTATTTATAATGTTTTGTTATTGCATGAATTGTATGATTGATTCTATGGGTGAAATTAACGAAGTTTCGACAAGCGAGAAAATCCCGGTTGAACCTTAGGAATAGATTAGGATACAAGTGACATGTCACTAGGAACCCATGTAATTATGTGATTTATGTGTCTCGGGTGCTAGTCTAGTACGTCCTACCGATGGCTGAGTATACCGGTATATGTTGCGGATACTTGACAGCTTGTGTGAGCAGCATCGAGTAGCTACGTCTTGACTGACAACTTGTGTGAGCAGACCTGAGGATAGCTCGAGAGCGAGCCTATATGTGTTATGAGATTTGTGGTGGCATTGGCTACTTATGTGGCACTTATGTGCAAGATTTCTAAGTATCCGTTAATATTCCAAGTGTTCAACGGGAATGTAAAAGTTGTAAAAGGATATGGTTATGTTGCGAGTTGGTACAGATATGTACGTAAAAATTTATAAGTAATGAGTTCGATATATGATGAACTATTGGTAAGGATGTGATTGAATGAGTTATGCTCATGAAGTTTAATGACATTTATGTTGATATATGTTATGTTATTCATATGATGAGCTATTGGTAAGAATGTGATTGAGTAAGTTGTGTTTTTGAAGTTATAATGACATTTATGTTAATATATATTAAGTAACTTATATGTCAGATGTATGAATAATATTTTGCATTATTTGTATATGAACTTAGTAAGTTATATAGCTTACCCCCCTTTCTTTCTCTTATCTTATAGTGTCACCAAGCTTGCTCGGGATCGGAGATCGTCGGAGCTCGCATCACACTATCAAACGATTATTTTGGGTATTAATAAGATTAACATTTTGAATATGTGGCATGTATAGGGACTTGGTCATTTTGTTATATGTGTCATCATAATTTTAGTCAATGTATTGGCTTGTAAATGTCAAAGGCTTGTTTTGATATTTGGCCATGTAAATTGGCTTATTCTTGGGCTAACATGGTTGTAACCCTAAGTATATTTATATATGTGCCAATGTCTTTGGTGATATGGTTATGGTATGATTTGTGAATGATGTAAAGGTGATTTAAGACATGAATGTGAAATGTTTGGCAATGTGGTCAATTGATGAGATGATAAAGTGGTGTTCAATTAGGTATCTTGAAAGTAGTCAATTGTGGCTTAATAAATGTTGTGAGTATGATAGATGTTAATATTGTATTGGCATATGTTGGTCATAATTGTAGATGTTTTGGTTTCCTGAGTATGTTATGTTTTGTGCCTTTGAATTGGTGTAAGTGTATGTGTGAATAAGGGTGGCAAATGGCTTGGTAAATAGCCTTTATTTTGTCCACACAGGTAGACACAGGGGCGTGTGTCTAGGCCGTGTGTGTCACACAGTCTGCCCCACGGGCATGTGTTCCGGTCGTGTGTCCCCTGTACCTTAATTGCTTCAAAGCAGAATGTCTAGAATTGAGCACACGAGCAGAGACGTGGGCGTGTGCCTCAGCCGTGTGTGCTACACGGCCTAGCACATAGGTGTGTGGCATGGCCGTGTGGCACAAGTCAGAGAGCACCCTAAATTGAACACAGCCTGGAGTACGGGTGTTTGACCCCTGTAACATGAAAAATTTTCTAAGTTCTGTAAAATTTTCTAAAGTTCTCGGTTTAGTCCCGAACCACTTCCAAAGCATGTTTTGGGCCTTGTAGGCTCATATAAGGGACTTTATGATTGAATATGAATGGTTTTAATTTGGACACAAATTTATGACTTGGAATTGTGTGAATGCTTGTGTTATAAGTTCGGTAATGTCTCGAGCCCTGTTTCGGCATTGAATACGGGTAAGGGGTGTTACAAATATAGTTGAAATAACAATAGGAAATTCACACGACTCATATGATTCAATCCGAAGTGTCTCACCATTCTGACATTTCATTATAAGCTTTCGCCTACAATTCACTACAGCATCATGTAGAGTTAGCTAATTCATACCCAGAATCACATCAAACTCATCAAATGGTAATAGCATCAAATTGGTTGGAAGGTTGTAACTCTGAGTCATCAAAGGACAGTTCTTGCAAACTTTATCAACTAACACATACTAACCCAGGGGATTCGATACTTTAATCACGAATTAATGGACTCATCAGGTAAACTTTTACTTGACACTAGATTCGTGCATACATACAAATGAGTTGATCTACGATCAATCAAAGTAATAACTTTAGTGTCAAAGATAGAAAAACTAACAGTAATAATATATAAAGTAGAAGCTTACTCTCGCACATGGATCGCATAGGCTCTGGCTGGTGCTCATACCTCGGACCTCCCAGTTGAGTCCTTAGTCACACTTTGGCTATTATCTACATTTCTAGGGTTCCTTGACAGTCTCCTTCTCACAACTGTATTGCTCAGTCGAAGGGTCTGAATCTTGTGTTTTTCAGGTAACTTAGGACAATCCTGAATAAAATGCTCATGCGAACCACATCTGAAACAGGCTCCATCTTTCATCCGGCATTCACCAAAACATCTTCGTCCACATCGCTGACAATCAGGCTTGTTGGCTTTAACACTACCAATACTTGCTACTGATGTAGCTTGAGCTTTAGAACTCGCGTGTTGCTTACTAAAATCTCTGCTAGGATATTCCATTGAAGCGGTTGAACGATTATGGTAATCTTTTGAACTCTTTGATGATGAATGATACGATTTCCCAAATGATCTCTTTCTTGAATCTCTAGCTTCAAAATCGGCTTTTCTTTTCTCTTTACTAAGCTCCTCGACTTTATGTGCTCTATCAACCAAAACAATGAATTCTTTCAGTTCAAGAATCTCGACTAGAAGTTTTATATCCTCGTTTAATCCGTCTTCAGACCATTTACACATAGTAACTTTGTTTCATGATATGATGCGCATCCAAATTTCTTGACTGAATCTGACATACTTGCTTAATCTAACGAATTCTCTTTCATATTCAGATACTATCATACGACCTTGTTTAAGCTCAAGAAATTCTTTGCGTCTCTGATCGAGAAACCTTTGACTTATATATTTCTTCCTGAACTCGGTTTGGAAAAATTCCCACTCTACCCGCTCTCTCGGGACAATAGAAACCAACGTATTCCACTATTGATAAACTGAATCTTTCAATAGAGATACTACACATTTAACACATTCAGTCGGTGAACAAGATAACCCATCAAAGACTCGAATCGTATTCTTAACCAAAACTCATCCCTCTAAGGATCATTATCAATTGTATGTAATAGTTTGAATTTGACCCTAATCGGAATGGTGGTTTCGGGACCACGAATCCGAGTTTGTAAAATTTTTAAATATTATTTTCTGTGTTAATTATATGTGAATTAGTATGTGTGAAAATTTCGTATAAAAATTTGAATGTTTACATGTTTAATTTAATAAAAGGATTAAATAGTTAAAGTAGTAAAAGTAGTGTGTATGAAGTTAGAAAGGTCAATTGAATTGTTTTATTTCATGTGAGGACTTGCATGTCAAATTTCCCACATTTCATGATAGTGGACGGCAATGATGATGGGGAAGACTTTTAAGTATTTTATAATTTTAATTATTATATTTTAAGAATATTATAATATGTATTAAATTGATAAAATAAAAGAACATGTGTGAAATTCATTTTCTCTCTCTTTCCCTCATCTTCTTCACCGATTTTCTTCAAAGAAAAGAAAAAAGTTGATCCTCCATCATTCGGCCATTGCATGTGGTAGTAAGGTAAGTAATTAAGCTTTGTTTTAGTAAATCTTTACATAATTGAGTTGGTTACCTTGAATACTATCAAAACCATGTTAAAATTTTTAAAGTTAAGCATGTTTAGATTCGGCCATGGAGGAGTAATTGTGGTTTGTTGTGTTGACGAATACAAGATGATTTGAGAAAGAGATGTAGATTAAATGGAGAATAGTGATTTAAATTGTATGAATGCTATGGAAGTTATTTTAATTTGAGCATAGATATGCTCTTTACATTCGGCCAAATGTTGGAGTGAGCATGTATGAGGTTTATTTAGCTTAATTGTTTGGTTATATATATATATATATATATTGAAATATGTGTGTATTGAAATAGCATATTCGGCCATAGGAGATGGAGAAACAAATTGTGTTAGATTATATTAGGAGTGAAATTTCGAAAGGGTTAAGAGGCAAATAAAGGAAGAATTGAATTGATATAAGGGCTAGGGGTATTCGGTCCTCAATATGTATTAATCAAATCTTGATATTTGGAGTTTTAATGCTTTGAGGACTGAATTGAAAATGTGTAAATTATAAGAGTAAAATAGTAGAGTTTTATAATTTTTAGTATTAGATTAAATTGAATGGAAAATGAATTTGAAAAAACTTTACTTGGCATTCATTAGATCAAGTACAAAAGGAAAAGGAGTTTGATCGGGGAAAAACAAAACTAAACGAGTAGCCGGGGAGCTTATTTGGTCAACTATCGAGGTAAGTTTTAAGCGATAAAATTTAGTTGAATTTATACTTATTTACAAGTTTAAGTTGAATGGTGGTAGTCTATTATAATACATTGCCGAATATATATATATGAAATTGATAAATGATAGTTGATAGTGATGTTACTTGGATGTTGTACTTAGGTACATGAAATAGGCAATTTTGATAGTAACACTATAATGAGATTCGGGCATACTAAATGAAATTGATGATGGCTTGATGAGGTATAGGCCGAATGTAATATAGGGCTTGGGATGTTGAACACTTTGATATATATATGTATGTTCTTGTGTGAAGTGTGATCGTAAATTTTTGTATGTCAAAGTATACATATCGAATGAACAACAAGTTATGAAAAGCATAAGTTGTGCGAAATGATTCAATGAGCACTACGCTCGGAAACTTTTAAGTAACGGCTCTATGTGAGTGATACGTTATGGAAACTTCTATGTAACGACTATATGTGAGCGATACATTACGAGAATTACTAAGGAATGGCTCTATGTGAGCGATACGTTACGAGAATTACTAAGTAACGGCTCTATGTGAGCGGTACGTTACAAGAAGTATTAAGTAACGGCTCTATGTGAGCGATACGTTACTAAATTCTATTAAAGAGCAAGTAAGTATGAGGTTCATTAAAGGATTTTATTTCTAATGATATTATGCACGGGGAAGTGTATTAGTAAATTATTATGCGTTATACCGAACGGTTAAGTTTGGAAAGGTAAGTATACTAGAGGTAAGTGTTATAGCATTGAGTTGAGACTTAGATAGCTTGTATAATGAGTAGATGAATTAGTGAATGTATATGACATGTATATTAGTTATTTTCTATGCGGGAATGGCTTATAGAATGTATTTATAAGCACATGAAGTTGATGTAAGTTCAACTCTTAAATGAGTTGGGGTATTCAGTAAGGGTGATATAAATAAGTAGGTTCGAATTCTTGGTATAAATACTTGACCTAGGAATGTGATATTATTTTGCTTAAACTTACTAAGCTTTGGAAAGCTTACATTGTTTCTTTTGTTTTGCATTGTAGTCTTCTTTTGGAACTCAGCCCGTGCTCAGGGATCATTTTGGAAGCTCGTCATACTATCACCTATTTTGGTATTTTATTTGATAGCTCTCTTTTAAGACTTATGGCATGTATAGATGAAATCCTTTTTGGACCACGTTTGAAAGTCTTGTAAATATGTATATAAACTTATGTCATGCGAAGGTGGTTTTGTTTCTCAATTGTGTTTGGTATTTCTTTTATGTTATTTTGTGGATGGTGGAATATGGTACATGTCTGTCTTAGAAAAAAAATGAATTATATCAGCATGCTTATTAAATTGAGCTTGACTAGTCTTGCTTGATTTTGGTTATTACTGGATATATTCGGATACATTATATCCGTAACTTGGAGTTTAATTCAAATCATTGTATGTATGAGATAAGTGAGGTCATAAGTTTGGTTCGAATAGGGTATATGGTACCTTTGGATAATGAATATTATTTTACTTAAATTTATACGCACAATACGATTCATAACATGAAGGGATTAGGTCATATTTTGTATATGTGATGAATGAAGGTACTATGTTATTGAATAAGTTGAGGTATGTGAAATTGTAAGTGTTCGGCTATAAGATACAAATTTACCAAATGAATAGTATTATGCTAATTGATAGTAACAAGTTAAATCGATATTAATGTGGTCACTTGTGAAAGGTTCAATGATGCATTGATAATTTGAATGAATGTACTTGTTAAATCATGAAAAATATAGAGTAGTTCGTATAAATTTTGAAGCAGCTTTATATGGTGCATTGACTTGGGATTGTTTTAGTAATGCCGTAACCCTAATCCGTCGACGGATACGGGTTAAGGGTGTTACATTTGATTGGTATCAGAGCTACGGTTTAGTCGATTCTCAGACTAATGTAGCGCGTGTGAGTCTAGCTATACATGCCATAAATTATAATGTGATAGTGTGATGACTTCTGACGGTGAAATGTGTTTATTTCTCTCTTATAGTAATGGATCCTAATTCTGAGCAAGCCGTAGCTGAGGACGTCGTGAGAGTGGCACCCGTTCCCGCGCAAGGGACCGCGCCGGAGGAACCTCGACGGGCTACGAGCAATCCTGAGGAGGGGGCTAGACATGCCTTTTATAGTATGATGAACGATTGGTTCAGTCATTACATACGAACCAATCTGACTGTTCAACCACCCCAAAATCTGAATGTGCCCCCTGTAGTACTGATGGTACCTCCAGTTGCCAACCCTGAAAGAGTAATTAAACCCCCTGTTGATCGCATTAGGAAGCACGGGGCTCAAGAATTTAGAGCTGAGGATGACGATGATGCAGAGAGAGCCGAATTTTGGCTTGATAATACTGTTCGTGTTTTTGACGAACTGACATGCACACCCAATGAGTGTTTGAAGTGTGCTATATCGTTATTACGAGATTCTGCCTATTATTGGTGGAATACACTCGTGTCGGTTGTCCCGAAAGAAAGGGTTACTTGAGACTTCTTCCAGACAGAATTCCGTAAGAAGTATATAAGCCAGCGTTTCATTGACTCTAAGTGTAAAGAATTTCTCGAGCTCAAGCAGGGTTGTATGACCGTATTCGAGTATGAGCGCAAGTTTGTGCGACTCAGTCGTTACGCTCGCGAGTGTGTTTCATCGGAGGCGGTTATGTGCTGAAGATTTGAAGATGGTTTAAACGAAGACAAAGCTTCTGGTTGGTATTCTTAATATTAACGAGTTTGTCGTACTAGTTAAAAGAACTTGTAAAGCAGAAGAATTGGGGAAAGAAAAACGAAAGGTTGAGCTTGAATCTAGAGATTTCTGGAAGAGATTGGCGGGTAAACATTCACAGACGATAACAAAGAAGTTTAAAAATGATGGTAGTCGATCCAAACCCAACACTGGAATTTCTATACGAGAACGACCCTTAGTGAGTTCTCGGGCTACCTCTATTGCTAGTGTTGATAATGAGAGATCAAGTAAACCCGAGTGTCAACAGTGTGGTAAATGGAATTTCAGAGAGTGTTGGGGTAAATCCATTTCTCGCACTTGTTACAAATGTGGCTCGCAGGACCATTTCATTCGGGATTGCCCGGAGGCTACTGGAAAGAGTACTGCTCAGGGTACAAGACTGAGCGGCACTACAGCTAGAGGCAGGTCGTCTCGTTTTGGGGGAGGTAGGAGTGGTGCACAAAGAGGGACTATAGATGCGGTTGTTCGATCAGATACTCGTGTACTGACTAGAGCCTATGCCATCCGTGCCAGAGAGGAGGTTTCATCTCCAGACGTCATTACCGTTATTTTCACCCTTTTTGATACTAGTGTAACTGCATTGATTGATCCCGGCTCAACTCATTCGTATGTTTGTGAAACATTAGTATCCAGTAAGACTCTACCTGTTGAGTCTACTGAGTTTGTGATTCGGGTTTCAAACCCCCTGGATCGATGTGTATTAGTTGATAAAGTGTGTAAAAATTGTCCATTGATTATTCGGGACATGTGTTTCTCGGCAGATCTGATGTTATTGCCATTTGATGAGTTCGATATTATTCTGGGTATGGATTGGTTGACCGTTCATGATGCAGTGGTGAATTGCAGACGAAAGACTATTGATTTAAAATGCCCGAATAACGAGATAATCCGAATTGAGTTTGGGGATTTGAATGGATTATCTAATGTGATATCTTCGATATTGGCTCGGAGGTATTTGAGAAAGGGTTGTGAAGCTTATCTTGCATATGTGATTGATAGCAATGTAACCGAAGAGAATATTGAATCTGTGCCGGTTGTCAGTGAATATCCAGATGTGTTTTCGGAGGAAATACCGAGATTGCCACCCATTCGCGAAGTAGAGTTTGGTATCGAGTTAATGCCAGGGACCACCCCGATTTCAATAGCTCCATATAGAATGGCACCGACGGAGTTGAAAGAATTAAAGGCTCAGTTGCAAGAATTGATAGATAGAGGGTTCGCCAGACCGAGCTTCTCTCTCTGGGGTGCACCCATTTTATTTGTGAAAAAGAAAGACGGAACTTTGAGAATGTGCATTGATTATCGGTAGCTCAATAAGGTGACAGTTAAAAACAAATACCCATTATCGCGTATCAACGATTTATTTGACCAGCTTAAGGGAGCTTCAGTGTTCTCAAAAATTGATCTGAGGATAGGATATTATCAGTTACGAGTTAGGGATTCAGATGTACTGAAAACTGCTTTTCGGGCGAGATACGGTCATTATGAGTTCTTGGTGATGTCGTTTGGGCTCACTAACGCCCCTGCAGTTTTCATGGATTTGATGAATCGTGTACTTAGACCATATCTAGATCGGTTCGTGGTTGTATTTATTGATGACATACTGATCTATTCTCGCGATGAAATTGAGCACGTTGAGCATTTGAGGATTGTGTTATAGATTCTGCATGACAAGCAATTGTACGCAAAATTCAGTAAGTGTGAGTTTTGGTTGAAAGAAGTTAGCTTTCTGGGTCATGTCATTTCAGCATCAGGTATTCGGGTTGACCCTAATAAAATTTCGGCTATACTTGATTGGAAACCTCCATGGAATGTTTCTGAAGTCTTTGTTTTTTGGGTCTTGCCGGATATTATAGACGTTTCATGAAAGGGTTTTCTATGATAGCATCGCCGATGACAAAACTATTACAGAAAGATGTTAAATTCGAGTGGTTAAAAAGGTGTCAAAAGAGTTTTGATCAGCTGAAAGCTTTGTTAACGGAAGCTCCGGTACTCGTTCAGCCAGAATCGAGTAAGGAATTTGTTATTTTCAACGATGCTTCCTTAAATGGGTTAGGTTGTGTATTGATGCAAGAGGGTAAGGTTGTGGCCTATGCTTCGAGACAGTTGAAACTGCACGAGAGGAATTACCCGACGCACGACCTCGAGTTGGCCGCTATAGTCTTTGCTTTGAAAATTTGGCGTCACTATCTTGTTGGTGAGAAATGCCACGTCTATTCGGATCACAAAAGTCTAAAGTACTTAATGACTCAAAAGGATCTGAATTTGAGACAGCGACGATGGTTGGAACTGCTGAAAGATTACGAGCTCGTGATTGATTATCACCCGGGAAAGGCTAATATAGTTGCCAATGCACTTAGCCGAAAGTCGCTATTTGCTTTTCGCGCAATGAATGTAAATATCACTATGAATGAGGATGGCGCGATCGTTGCTGAGTTGAACTTGAGACCATTGTTTGGGCAACAGATTCGAGAAGCCCAAGAAGTTGATGATGATTTAAAAACAAAGAAAAGCCGCTGTGATTTGGGTACGGATTCAGATTTTCGAATAGATGCTGAAGGATGTTTACGGTTCAAGGATCGATTATGTGTGCCAAAGAAACCTGAATTGATTCGAATGATTTGTAATGAAGCTCATAATATTAAATATTCGATTCATCCAAGTAGCACGAAAATGTATAACGATCTGAAACAGCATTACTGGTGGCATGGTATGAAGTGAGACATTTCAGATTATGTGTCGAAGTGCTTGGTAAGTCAGCAAGTGAAAGTGGAGCATCAAGTTCCTTTGGGGCTACTTCAGCCGATTATGATACCCGAGTGGAAGTGGGATCGAGTCACTATGGATTTCGTATCGAGTTTACCTTTGACGCCAAGTAAAAACAATTCAATTTGGGTTATCATTGATAGATTGACGAAGTCGGCTCATTTCATTCCGATACGTATGGATTTCTCACTCGATAAATTAGCTGAGTTGTACCTATCGCAGATCGTACGATTACACGAAGTGCCTGTTTCCATTGTTTCGAATAGAGACTCGAGGTTTACGTCGCGATTTTGAAAGAAATTGCAGAATGCTTCAGGAACTAAATTGCACTTCAGTACGGCTTTTCACCCTCAGTCGGATGGTCAATCCGAGCGTGTTATTCAGATACTCGAGGATATGTTGAGATGTTGTGTCCTTGAGTTTGAGGGTTCATGGGAGCGATATTTGCCCTTAATTGAATTTGCTTATAACAATAGCTTTCAGTCAAGTATTAAAATGGCACCTTATGAAGCATTGTACGGTCGAAAATGCCGTACACCCTTATATTGGACCGAGCTCAGTGAAGGCAAGATACACGGGGTCGACTTGATCAGAGAAACTGAGTAGAAGGTTAAAGTAATTCAAGAAAGTTTGAAAGCTTCCTCAGATCGTCAGAAATCGTACGCGGACTTGAAGCGGAAAGACATCGAATTCCAAGTGGGTGACAGAGTATTTTTGAAAGTCTCACCGTAGAAGAAATTATTGAGATTTGGTCGTAAAGGGAAACTGAGTCCGAGGTTCATTGGGCCTTATGAAATTACCTAACGTATCGGGTCGGTTGCCTATAGATTTCAATTGCCACCCGAACTAGAAAAGATTCATAATGTCTTCCATGTTTCGATGCTTCGTAAATATCGATCCGATCCTTCACATGTGATTTGCCCGTCAGAGGTCAAGCTTCAGCCTGATATGACATATGAAGAGGAATCGATTTGTATTCTGACTCGGGAAATCAAAGAATTGAGAAATAAGAGGATTTCGTTAGTCAAGGTACTGTGGCAAAAACACGGAATGGACGAAGCAACATGGGAGTCTGAGGATGCTATGAAAGAGCGCTATCCGAACTTATTTACCGGTAAGATTTTCGAGGACGAAAATCCCTAAGGAGGGGAGAGTTGTAACAGCCCGAATTTGACCCTAATCGAAACAGTGGTTTTGGGACCATGAATCTGAGTTCGTAAAATTTTTAAATATTATTTTCTGTGTTAATTATATGTAAATTAGTATGTGTGAAAATTTCGTATAAAAATTTGAATGTTTACATGTTTAATTTAATAAAACGATTAAATAGTTAAAGTAGTAAAAGTAGTGTGTATGAAGTTAGAAGGGTCAATTGAATTGTTTTATTTCATGTGAGGACTTGCATGTCAAATTTCCCACATTTCATGATAGTGGACGGCAATGATGATGAGGGAGGACTTTTAAGTATTTTATAATTTTAATTATTATATTTTAAGAATATTATAATATGTATAAAATAGATAAAATAAAAGAACATGTGTGAAACTCATTTTCTCTCCCTTTCCCTCATCTTCTTCACCGATTTTCTTCAAAGAAAAGAAGAAAGTTGATCCTCCATCATTCGGCCATTGAATGTGGTAGTAAGGTAAGTAATTAAGCTTTGTTTTAGTAAATCTTTACATAATTGAGTTGGTTACCTTGAATACTATCAAAACCATGTTAAAATTTTTAAAGTTAAACATGTTTAGATTCGACCATGGAGGAGTAATTGTGGTTTGTTGTGTTGATGAATACAAGATGATTTGAGAAAGAGATGTAGATGAAATGGAGAATAGTGATTTAAATTGTATGAATGCTACTCTCTACATTCGGCCAAATGTTGGTGTGAGCATGTATGAGGTTTATTTAGCTTAATTGTTTGGATATATATATATATATATATATATATATTGAAATATGTGTGTATTGAAATAGCATATTCGGCCATAGGAGATGGAGAAAAAAATTGTGTTAGATTATATTAGGAATGAAATTTCGAAAGGGTTAAGAGGCAAATAAAGGAAGAATTGAATTGATATAAGGGCTAGGGGTATTCAGTCCTCAATAAGTATTAATCAAATCTTGATATTTGGAGTTTTAATGCTTTGAGGACTGAATTGAAAAGGTGTAAATTATAAGAGTAAAATAGTAGAGTTTTATAATTTTTAGTATTGGATTAAATTGAATGGAAAATGAATTTGAATAAACTTTACTTGGCATTCATTAGATCAAGTACAAAAGGATCGGGGAAAAACAAAACTAAACAAGTAGCCGGGGAGCTTATTTGGTCAACTATCGAGGTAAGTTTTAAGCGATAAAATTTAGTTGAATTTATACTTATTTACAAGTTTAAGTTGAATGGTGGTAGTCTATTATAATACATTGCCGAATGTATATATATATATATATATATATATATATATATATATATAAAATTGATAAAGATAGTTGATGGTGATGTTACTTGGATGTTGTACTTAGGTACATGAAATAGGCAATTATGATAGTAACACTATAATGAGATTCGGGCATACTAAATGAAATTGATGATGACTTGATTAGGTATAGGCCGAATGTAATATAGGGCTTGGGATGTTGAACACTTTGATATATATATATATGTATGTTCTTATGTGAAGTGTGATCGTAAATTTTTGTATGTCAAAGTATACATATCGAATGAACAACAAGTTATGAAAAGCATAAGTTGTGCGAAATGATTCCATGAGCACTACGCTCGGAAACTTTTAAGTAATGGCTCTGTGTGAGCGATACGTTACGAGAATTACTAAGTAACGGCTCTATGTGAGCGGTACGTTACAAGAAGTATTAAGTAACGGCTCTATTTGAGCGATACGTTACTAAATTCTATTAAAGATCAAGTAAGTATGAGGTTCATTAAAGGATTTTATTTCTAATGATATTATGCATGGGGAAGTGTACGAGTAAATTATTATGCGTTATACCGAACGGTTAAGTTTGGAAAGGTAAGTATACTAGAGGTAAGTGTTATATCATTGAGTTGAGACTTAGATAGCTTGTATAATGAGTAGATGAATTAGTGAATGTATATGACATGTATATTAGTTATTTTCTATGCGGGAATGGCTTATAGAATGTATTTATAAGCACATGAAGTTGATGTAAGTTCAACTCTTAAATGAGTTGGGGTATTTGGTAAGGGTGATATAAATAAGTAGGTTCGAATTCTCGATATAAATACTTTACCTAGGAATGTGATATTATTTTGCTTAATCTTACTAAGCTTTGGAAAGCTTACATTGTTTCTGTTGTTTTGCATTGTAGTCTTCTTTTGGAACTCAGCCCGCGCTCAGGGATCGTTTTGGAAGCTCGTCATACTATCACCTATTTTGGTATTTTATTTGATAGATCTCTTTTAAGACTTATGGCATGTATAGATCAAATCCTTTTTGGACCACGTTTGGAAGTCTTGTAAATATGTATATAAACTTATGCCATGCGAAAGTGGCTTTGTTTCTCAATTGTGTTTGGTATCTCTTTTATGTTTTTTTGTGGATGGTGGAATATGGTACATGTCTGTCTTAGAAAAAAATGAATTATATCGGCATGCTTATTAAATTCAACTTGACTAGTGTAACACCCCTAACCCGTATCCGTCACCGGATTAGGATTACGAGGCATTACCAGACAATTTTCCAAATTTGACAAACATATATATAAATCAAATAAGCATGGTGATATACATATCATTCTATTTGGTCATAATCGAATGCATCATAAGTGTAAAATAAATTATTACACATATAATTCTTTTAAACGATTAAAATTCGGTCATGCTTTAACATAATAATACTTACACTTAATAAGTATAGAATTTGATACTTTCAATTCATTTCAAGCATAGATAAACTTATTACATTTTTTTTTAAAACCATAAACACAATTTATGCCATTTAATAATAAAAACATTATATTATTCACTTGATGGGTTATTATCACACATAGCAAGAAAAATATAATAGTAATAATATACAAGTGCATTCGGCAATAGCAATTTTATTTAATGGTCTAGCATATAACTTTAGTCCTTCATCTCATAATCTATTCGACTAATACATTTTCCTGTTCATATTACAATTTATATACTTATTTTATCATATCAATTTAATCATTTGAGGAAAATTTAATAATCAATTCTATCACCAAATCACATGCTAATTAATTCGACAAGCATCCATCATTTACCTCATTTCTAATATATATACACTCAAACACCACCACATATATATATTTTTATATCATACGATTCCTTACCAAATAAAATTTAATCATGCCGCATTTAAAACACCCATTAACCACATGAAAAAGCCATGAAATTCAAAATACAAAACGATACAAAACCAAGAGAATTAGCCATGTTCGCACGGCTATATATACAAAGACAAAATTTATCATCTTAACAAAATCACAGTCTTTTCTATACATGCCTTTAACCGAAAACCCAAAATAAAGAGTACCAAAATATAGATTGATAGTGTAGGCGACTTTCTTGACGATCCGTCGAGCCCGTAGCGTATCCAAAATCTATAAAACAAAGGAAACATTTCATACAGATAAGCTTACTAGCTTAGTAAGTCCTAAGTTCATAATAGCATAACATTTAAATTATTAAACTTGTGACATCGTACACAAACATTTAATTATAAAATTAATTTACACAAGGTCAAATCTTATTAGTAAACTAACTGAAGAAATTTTTCTTCAATTCCATAAACCTGTATTTCTTCGCAATACGATTTAATATATTACACGAATCACATATTCCAAATTGTGTAATTATAGCATTCATATCAACCACACTACCATATCTAAATTTCTTATATTCTAAGCATTTATACATGCAAACCGAATTTCCATAACAGTACATCGAATTCAACTTCAGTCCTATGATACTCATACACATCAATTATAACCCCATTTACACATAACATATTCCTCACAATATCAACTTGACTCAAGTAATATTAGGCTTAACATACCTTGCATGTTTACCTGAGCCGTTAGCTAGATAAGTGGATTAAAATTTGCCTTGAAGAATATTCGATTTTTCTTAATAAAACACATCACCGGCAGTAAGCCTGCTAGGCGGTAAAGCCCGATAAATAATACCAGCACGAGGCCTGCTGGGCTCAGAGCCCAAAATAAATCACCGGCACTAGGCCTGCTAGGCTTAAAGCCCGATATCATTCATTGTGTTCAATCATTTCACACACCTTTTGTATAGTATTACATATTCACTTCAACTAAACTTATTTACCTTATCTATTAAAATCTTTACGTCATCGTACAATTTTCACGAATCGCATTGAGGCACTTATTCATAGTATGTTATCAGACGATATAATTTATCTATTACACATGTATACATTCGGCTATGGCATATTTATGTACCAAAATTTATCACATATTGTCATATAATATAATCATAAATAAAAAAATTCATTTCATATAGTTTAATTTAGGGACTTACCTCGGTTGTCAATAGACTCGAAATTTTCAGCTATTCTGTCACCTTAGCCTTTCCTCGATCTAGTTCTTTCTCTTTTTGATCACGATCTATGAAATGTCAAATGAGTTTTGTTCATATTCATTCTATCTAATTTCTCCATTCAAAAAAATGCACATAGTTTAATTATAGGACTAAGAGCCGAATTTCCTTTTTCATTTATTCATCTCATTTAAAACAATATTCACACAAAAATCTAAGTATTCAACCTATTCAATTTAATCCATTTCTTACCATAGTACAAATTGCAACAACTTGAGATTTCTTCTCAATGGCCGAATGGCCACTAGGTCCCTACGATTTTCTATGATTCTCCTTTCTATCATTTTAACCCTTCCACTATTTAATTTAAGCAATTTACTCTTCAAACTTAATCACCCAATGACTATATCTAAGTATAACCATTCATCCATGTTTAATTTCACTATATATGTATAACCGAACATCAAAACAAAGAAAAGGATCATGAATGGTGATCTCACATTCGGCCGAATATAAGGGCATCTCCATTCCTAATTTAAAACCATTTTCTTACAAGCTCAAGCTTCTTCTTCTCATATTATCTAAGTTTATTTACATACCAAATCATAATTCATCACTCATGGCCGAACTTCATCATGCCTAATATCATCAACTTCTACTTGTTTTCAAAAATGATCAAAGAAATCAACCAATTCAAAGATGGATTATTAAGTCAAAGTTCACTCTTACCTTGCCTAACACATGCAATGGCCGAATGGAGAGGATGAACTTTTCTTCTTCATTTTGAAGATAAAAATCGGTGGAGAAGATGATTGAGGGAAGAGAAATTAAATTCTTTTTTTTCTTTTGTTTATTAATCTAGTACATATATTAGCATGCTTGTAATATAATAATGTTATAAATATAATATTTTTAAGACAATAGATTATTTATCGCATGCTTACCGTCCACCATAGTAAATATGGGGAATTTGACATGCAAATCCCCATGTTTAATAGACAAGTCACTTAGCCCTATTTATTTCATGCTCACTACATTGGTACTCTTAGCAATTTAATCCTTTCAGCCAATTAAACACTCCAACGACTAAATTTTTCTACGAAACTTTCACACTCACTAGATCACATATAATAAACGCAAGATATAATAATTAAAAGTTTCTCGGACTCGGATTCGTGGTCCCGAAACCACCGTTCCGATTAGGGTCAAAATTGGTCTGTTACAACTCTCCCCCCTTAAGAATTTTCGTCCTCGAAAATTTTACCGTTAAACAAGGTCGGATATTGTTGCCTCATTGACTCCTCAGGTTCCCACGTAGCCTCTTCAACTCCGTGACGATTCCATAGCACCCTTACTAATGGAATTCTTTTATTTCTCAATTCTTTTATTTCCCGAGCTAAGATACGGATCGGCTCCTCATCATATGTCAAATCAGATCGAATTTCAATCTCCGGCGGTGTGATCACATGGGTCGGATCTGATCTGTATTTGCGAAGCATCGAAACGTGAAATACATTGTGTATCTTTTCTAGGTCAAGGGGCAATTTCAATCTATAAGCAACAGGCCTTATACACTCGATGATTTCATAAGGTCCGATAAACCTCGGACTCAACTTGCCTTTCCGACCAAATCGGAGTATTTTCTTCCACGGAGAAACTTTTAAGAACACCCGATCTCCGACCTGAAATTCAATGTCCTTACGTTTCAAATCGGCATAAGACTTTTGACGATCCGAAGTAGCTTTCAAATTGTTTCTAATAACAACCACCTTCTGTTCTGTTTCTTTAATCCAATCAACCCCGTGTATCTTATTTTCGCTGAGTTCAGTCCAATACAACGGTGTGTGACATTTTCGCCCGTATAAGGCTTCATAAGGCGCCATTTTTATACTAGATTGGAAGCTATTATTGTAAGCAAATTCAACCAAAGGTAGGTATCGTTCCCACGTACCTTCAAATTCAAGAACGCAACACCTCAACATGTCTTCAAGTATCAAAATAGTTCGTTCAGACTGACCGTCTGTTTGCGGATGAAAGGCCATACTAAAATGAAGTCTAGTACCTAGAGCATCATGCAATTTCTTCCAGAACCGCGATGTGAATCTCGGGTCCCTATCTGAAATAATAGAACTCGGTACACCGTGCAACCTTACAATCTGCGACACATACAATTCGGTAAGCTTATCAAGTGAATAGTCGGTACGTACCGGTACAAAATGAGCTGATTTAGTCAGTCTATCAACGATAACCCATACGGCATCTTTCTTACTCGGTGTCATAGGAAGACCGAATACAAAATCCATTGTAATTCTATCCCATTTCCATTCAGGTATCATGATTGGTTGAAGTAATCCGGATGGTACTTGATGCTCCGCTTTTACTTGTTGACAGATTAAGCACTTGGAAACAAACTCAGATATATCTCGTTTCATGCCAGGCCACCAATAGAACTGTTTCAAATCGTTATACATTTTAGTGCCACCCGGGTGTATCGATAGTCGACCACAATGGCCCTCACTCAAGATCATCTGTATCAAATCTGAGTTCTTTGGAACACACAATCGGCTTTAATAATTCAAGCAATCATTTGCATCAATCTGAAAATCTGATTCTATACCGTTTTCACACCAAATCCGAATAGAAATCAAATTTTTGTCAACTTTCTGTGCATCACAAATCTGCTGAATAAACATCGGTCTTGCTTGTAACTCGGCTATGATCGAACCACCATCAGACATAGCCATCTGTGCGTTCAATGCACGAAGAGAAAATAATGATTTTTGACTTAACGCATCCGCAACAATATTAGCTTTCCCCGGATGGTAGTCAATCACTAATTCATAGTCTTTCAGCAATTCTAACCATCTGCGTTGTCTCAAGTTTAGATCTTTCTGAGTCATTAAATACTTTAGACTTTTATGATCCGAATAAATGTGACATTTTTCGCCGAATAAGTAGTGACGCCAAATTTTCAATGCAAAAACAATGGCGGCTAATTCCAGATGGTGAGTTGGATAATTTTTCTCATGCGGCTTTAACTGTCTCGAAGCGTAGGCTATAACCTTGCCTTCCTGCATTAAAACGCAACCCAACCCATTCAAGGAAGCATCACTAAAAACAATAAATTCTTTACCCGATTCAGGCTGAGTTAACACTGGAGCTTCAGTCAAAAGGGCTTTCAACTGCTCGAAACTTTTCTGACACTTTTCTGACCACTCAAACTTGGCATCTTTCTGTAGTAGTTTCGTCAAAGGTGTAGCTATCACAGAAAAACCTTTTACAAATCGTCTATAATATCCAGCAAGGCCTAGGAAACTTCGGATCTCAGAAACATTCTTTGGTGGTTTCCAATCGAGTATAGCTGCTATTTTGTTTGGATCCACCCGAATACCTGACACTAAAACAACATGACCCAAGAAGCTGACCTCATTCATCCAGAACTCACACTTACTGAACTTTGCATACAATCGTTGATCTCTCAAAGTTTGTAATACTAATCTCAAATGCTCAGCATGTTCCGTTTCATTTTTGGAGTAGATCAGTATATCATCAATAAACACTACTACAAACCGATCCAAAAGCTGTCGGAAAACTCGATTCATTAAATCCATAAAAACGGTAGGTGCATTAGTGAGCCCAAAAGGCATAACCAGAAACTCAAAATGTCCGTACCTCGTCCGAAATGCAGTCTTTGGCACATATGTATCTCTGACTCGCAACTGATAATAGCCCGACCTCAAATCTATCTTCGAAAACACGGAAGCCCCCTTTAACTGATCAAAAAAATCATCAATCTGAGGTAACGGGTACTTATTCTTTATGGTTACCTTATTTAGTTGCCGGTAGTCAATACACATTCGCATAGTCCCATCTTTCTTTTTCACAAATAAAACCGGTGCACCCCAAGGAGAGAAGCTCGGTCGTGCAAAGCCCCTATCTGTCAACTCTTGCAATTGGGCTTTCAACTCTTTTAACTCGGTAGGTGCCATCCGATATGGAGCTATCGAAATCGGAGTCATTCCCGGTACTAATTCGATGCCGAACTCAATCTCTCGTACTGGTGGTAAACCCGGTAGTTCTTCAGGAAACACATCTGGGTAATCACATACAACCGATACAGATTCAATCTGTTTCTCCGACAATTTTTTATCCAGTACATAAGCCAAATAAGCTTCGCACCCTTTTCTCACATACTTCAGGGCTAACATCGAAGATATTACTGTAGGCAACCCATTTGTATCACCGGATTTAATTCTGACAGTCTCACCGTTTCGACATCTCAAATCAATAAGCTTTCTTTTACAATCTACTACTGCCTCATGTGAAGTTAACCAGTCCATACCCAAGATTATATCAAATTCGTCAAAGGGTAACAACATTAAATCAGCTGGGAAACAGAAATCCCGAATCATCAACGGGCAACCTCTACACACTTTATTAACAAACACACATCTACCCAAAGGGTTGGACACACGAATCACAAACTCGGTAGACTCAACTAGCAGAGTCTTACCGAATTCTAAAGTTTCACACACATAAGAATGAGTCGAACTAGGATCAATTAGTGCAATCACAGTAGTATCATAAAGAGTGAAAGTACCGGTAATGACGTCAGGGGAGGAAGCATCCTCTCTGGCTCGTGCAGCATAAGCTCTAGCCGGAGCTCTAGCCTCAGATCGAACTGTAGTGTTCTTCGTTCCTTTCTGACTACCACCTACGTTTCCTGAATGTCTGGGTGGTCTACCTCGCACCGACGTGTTGCTCGGCTTAGTGTTCTGAACTGTATTCTGCTCAGCCAACCTCGGACATTCCCTGATAAAATGATCTGACGACCCACATTTAAAGCAAGACCGATCATGAAATCTACAACTCCCTGAGTGCCATTTTCCATAGTGCTTGCATTCAACTCTATTCTGTGGAACGTTACCAACACTGGCTATCGAGGTAGCTCGAGAGCTCATAGGAGGTCGATCCCGTCTAGGTGGATCGGTAATAGCTTTATGTCGGCTGTAGTCATCTCTAAACTTCTTGGATGTGGGATGAAAGATCTTACCCAAAGATCTTTTACGAATGTCTCTAGCTTCTGTCTCAGCCTTTCTTTTCTCTTTCCCAAGCTCTTCAGCTTTGCAAGCCCGCTCAACTAGTGTCACAAACTCTTGAATTTCAAGAATGCCAACAAACATCTTTATATATTCATTCAGGCCATCTTCAAATCTTTTACACATAATAGCTTCAGTAGAAACACACTCTCTAGCATATTTGCTGAGTCTGACAAATTTTCTTTCATATTCTGTTACGGTCATTCGCCCCTGTTTCAGCTCAAGGAACTCCTTTCGTTTTTGATCAACGAATCTTTGACTGATATATTTCTTGCGGAATTCATTCTGGAAGAAATCCTATGTCACTTTTTCTTTCGGAACTACTGATACTAGTGTATTCCACCAGTGATATGCAGTGTCCCGCAGTAAAGATATAGCACACTTCAGGCATTCATCTGGAGTACATGATAACTCATCAAGTACCCGAATAGTGTTATCAAGCCACATTTCAGCTCGCTCTGCGTCATCATCATCATTGGCTTTAAATTCTTCGGCCCCAAATTTTCGGATTTTATCAACTGGGGGCCTACTAGATCTCACCGGATCTATCATCGAGGGTGCTGAAGGAATCGAAGTTGGATTATTCGGGGGTGGAGGTTGGTGTACAGCCGGGTTAGTCTGAATAAACTGGGTAAACCACTCGTTCATCATTTGATAGAAGGCTTGCTTAGTCTCTCCCTCATGACTACCCGAAACAGGTCGAGAGTCTACCGGCACTGATTCATGTGCACGGTCAGGCGCTACACTCTCTACATCATCCGTTACGACTCTTTCAGGATCAGTATCCATTTACTATATAAAACAATGTTCAGGCTGTCAGAAGTCACCACACTATCAACATATGATAAAGGCATGTATAGCTAGACTCACACGCGCTACGGTAGTCCTAGAATCCACTAAACCGTCAGCTCTGATACCCATCAAATGTAACACCCCTAACCCGTATCCATCACCGGATTAGGATTACGAGGCATTACCAGACAATTTTCCAAATTTGACAAACATATATATAAATCAAATAAGCATGGTGATATACATATCATTCTATTTGGTCATAATCGAATGCATCATAAGTGTAAAATAAATTATTACACATATAATTCTTTTAAACGATTAAAATTCGGTCATGCTTTAACATAATAATACTTACACTTAATAAGTATAGAATTTGATACTTTCAATTCATTTCAAGCATAGATAAACTTATTACATTTTTTTTTTAAAACCATAAACACAATTTATGCCATTTAGTAATAAAAACATTATATTATTCACTTGATGTCTTAATAACCCATATCACACATAGCAAGAAAAATATAATAGTAATAATATACAAGTGCATTCGGCAATAGCAATTTTATTTAATGGTCTAGCATATAACTTTAGTCCTTCATCTCATAATCTATTCGACTAATACATTTTCCTGTTCATATTACAATTTATATACTTATTTTATCATATCAATTTAATCATTTGAGGAAAATTTAATAATCAATTCTATCACCAAATCACATGCTAATTGATTCGACAAGCATCCATCATTTACCTCATTTCTAATATATATACACTCAAACACCACCACATATATATATTTTTATATCATACGATTCCTTACCAAATAAAATTTAATCATGCCGCATTTAAAACACCCATTAACCACATGAAAAAGCCATGAAATTCAAAATACAAAACGATACAAAACCAAGAGAATTAGCCATGTTCGCACGGCTATATATACAAAGACAAAATTTATCATCTTAACAAAATCACAGTCTTTTCTATACATGCCTTTAACCGAAAACCCAAAATAAAGAGTACCAAAATATAGATTGATAGTGTAGGCGACTTTCTTGACGATCCGTCGAGCCCGTAGCGTATCCAAAATCTATAAAACAAAGGAAACATTTCATACAAATAAGCTTACTAGCTTAGTAAGTCCTAAGTTCATAATAGCATAACATTTAAATTATTAAACTTGTGACATTGTACACAAACATTTAATTATAAAATTAATTTACACAAGGTCAAATCTTATTAGTAAACTAACTGAAGAAATTTTTCTTCAATTCCATAAACCTGTATTTCTTCGCAATACGATTTAATATATTACACGAATCACATATTCCAAATTGTGTAATTATAGCATTCATATCAACCACACTACCATATCTAAATTTCTTATATTCTAAGCATTTATACATGCAAACCGAATTTCCATAACAGTACATCAAATTCAACTTCAGTCCTATGATACTCATACACATCAATCATAACCCCATTTACACATAACATATTCCTCACAATATCAACTTGACTCAAGTAATATTAGGCTTAACATACCTTGCATGTTTACCTGAGCCGTTAGCTAGATAAGTGGATTAAAATTTGCCTTGAAGAATATTCGATTTTTCTTAATAAAACACCTCACCGGCAATAAGCCTGCTAGGCGGTAAAGCCCGATAATAATACCGGCACGAGGCCTGCTGGGCTCAGAGCCGAAAATAAATCACCGGCACTAGGCCTGCTAGGCTTAAAGCCCGATATCATTCACTGTGTTCAATCATTTCACACACCTTTTGTATAGTATTACATATTCACTTCAACTAAACTTATTTACCTTATCTATTAAAATCTTTACGTCATCGTACAATTTTCACGAATCGCATTGAGGCACTTATTCATAGTATGTTATCAGACGATATAATTTATCTATTACACATGTATACATTCGGCTATGGCATATTTATGTACCCAAATTTATCACACAATGTCATATAATATAATCATAAATAAAAAAATTCATTTAATATAGTTTAATTTAGGGACTTACCTCGGTTGTCAATAGACTCGAAATTTTCAGCTATTCTGTCACCTTAGCCTTTCCTCGATCTAGTTCTTTCTCTTTTTGATCACGATCTATGAAATGTCAAATGAGTTTTGTTCATATTTATTCTATCTAATTTCTCCATTCAAAAAATGCACATAGTTTAATTATAGGACTAAGAGCCGAATTTCCTTTTTCATTTATTCATCTCATTTAAAACAATATTCACACAAAAATCTAAGTATTCAACCTATTCAATTTAATCCATTTCTTACCATAGTACAAATTGCAACAATTTGAGATTTCTTCTCAATGGCCGAATGGCCACTAGGTCCCTACGATTTTCTATGATTCTCCTTTCTATCATTTTAACCCTTCCACTATTTAATTTAAGCAATTTACTCTTCAAACTTAATCACCCAATGACTATATCTAAGTATAACCATTCATTCATGTTTAATTTCACTATATATGTATAACCGAACATCAAAACAAAGAAAAGGATTCATGAATGGTGATCTCACATTCGGCCGAATATAAGGGCATCTCCATTCCTAATTTAAAACCATTTTCTTACAAGCTCAAGCTTCTTCTTCTCATATTATCTAAGTTTATTTACATACCAAATCATAATTCATCACTCATGGCCGAACTTCATCATGCCTAATATCATCAACTTCTACTTGTTTTCAAAAATGATCAAAGAAATCAACCAATTCAAAGATGGATTATTAAGTCAAAGTTCACTCTTACCTTGCCTAACACATGCAATGGCCGAATGGAGAGGATGAACTTTTCTTCTTCATTTTGAAGATAAAAATCGGTGGAGAAGATGATTGAGGGAAGAGAAATTAAATTCTTTTTTTTTCTTTTGTTTATTAATCTAGTACATATATTAGCATGCTTGTAATATAATAATGTTTTAAATATAATATTTTTAAGACAATAGATTATTTATCGCATGCTTACCGTCCACCATAGTAAATATGGGGAATTTGACATGCAAATCCCCATGTTTAATAGACAAGTCACTTAGCCCTATTTATTTCATGCTCACTACATTGGTCCTCTTAGCAATTTAATCCTTTCAGCCAATTAAACACTCCAACGACTAAATTTTTCTACGAAACTTTCACACTCACTAGATCACATATAATAAATGCAAGATATAATAATTAAAAGTTTCTCGGACTCGGATTCGTGGTCCCGAAACCACCGTTCCGATTAGGGTCAAAATTGGTCTGTTACAACTAGTCTTGCTTGATTTTGGTTATTACTGGATATATTCGGATACATTATATTCGTAACTTGGAGTTTAATTCAAATCATGGTATGTATGGGATAAGTGAGGTCATAAGTTTGGTTCGAATAGGGTATATGGTACCTTTGGATAATGAATATCATTTTACTTAAATTTATATGCACAATACGATTCATAACATGAAGGGATTAGGTCATATTTTGTATATGTGACGAATGAAGGTACTATGTTATTGAATAAGTTGAGGTATGTGAAATTGTAAGTGTTCAGCTATAAGATACACATTTACCAAATGAATAGTATTATGCTAATTGATAGTAACTAGTTAAATCGATATTAATGTGGTCACTTGTGAAAGGTTCAATGATGCTTTGATAATTTGAATGAATGTACTTGTTAAATCGTGAAAAATATAGAGTAGTTCGTATAAATTTTGAAGTAGCTTTATATGGTGCATTGACTTGGGATTGTTTTAGTAATGGGGTAACCCTAATCCGGCGACGGATACGGGTTAGGGGTGTTACATTGTAGCTCTAAACTCTTCAGCTCCATATTTGCAGATTTTATCAACAGGGGATTTATTTACTCGTAAAGGTTCCAAACCTTGAGGGATAATAGGGACCGGTTGGGGAACATGTGGGGGTGGAGGTCGTTGAGTAGCCAGATTTGTTCGAACAAACTCTATTAACCACTTGTTCATCATTTGGAAGAAAGCTTCCTTAGCATATCCTCCCTAGCCCTCAAATACGAGCCTAGAACTGGACGAAGCTACTCTATGAATGAAGGCTTACGAGTTACTTTCTACATCATCGGAGTCGGCTTGATTGGAATCCATTACTATATGAAAACATGTTTAAAATGATAGGGAGATATCACACTATCACAATTTATATAATAGCATGTATATATAGACTCATATACGCTACATTCAGTTCGAGAATCGACTGAACAGTAGCTCTGATACCAATAAATGTAACACCCCTAGCCTGTATCTATCGCCAATTAGGGCTACATAGTATTACCTTAGCATAACATCATATAATAAACATTTTACTATTATAAACAATTCACCACTTAGGTTGTAGCAATATCAGCCAAAATCAAACATAAAGTCTCTTTTACGAGCCTTCGAGGCCTTAAAAAGACATTAGAAATGAATCAGGACTAAATTGGGAACATATGGAACTTTTTTCAAAAAACACAATTTTTCAAACTACAGGGGTCACACGGTCGTGTGGGCATTCGAAATAGGGACACACAATCGAGTCCCAGCCTATGTCTGCACCCATGTAACTCACTGACTTGGGTAACATGGCCAAGCCACACACCCGTGTGCCAGGCCATGTACCCTTTGAAATAATCCCACACGCCCGTGTGCGAGGCCCTGTGCTAGGCCGTGTAACAGCCTAACTTGCAACCCTTTGAAAGCTACAGGGGACACACGGCTGAGACACACACCCGTGTGGACGAAAAATAGGTCATTTCCAAGCCATTTTTCTCACCCAATCATAAACCTCATGCACAAGTCAATTGCACCTATAATCAAGCATTCAAGACATATCTAACCTATACATATTCAAGCTTAAATATTAAAGTAACTAGCGATTCAACCAATATACCAAAATGGCACCTTTATTTCATCAATCAAACTTTCCTAACATCTATCAAATTCATTCATGTTCAAATAATACCAATTGACCAACTATAAAGCCACATTTTCCATAATGTTCATGTACCAAAATATATGCACAATAAGTACCATTATAACTGTTTGCTTACCTATCATGCATCTTACCAAATAGACCAAAGCGAACTACATTCAATGCACCAAAAACTAGCCATTTTCAACATCATGCTACATTCATTCAACACCAACCATTAATTGCTACCATACCATTTCCGTCAACATTTCCTTACCATCATTTTAACTAACACAAACATCAAATTAACAACCACACAAAATACCATATAATCTTAATATCGTACCAACTAATTCATAAACCAAAATAACACATATACAAGCCACACATAATGGCTAAATTCATTAAACAAGACACCTATACTGTAACAACTCAGTTTTAGCTAAATCAGAACAGTGGTTTCAGAACCACAAATCCGATGTCAAAAAAAAATTATACTATTTTTGATGTTTACAGTATGTTATTTGATATGTTTGAAAATTTCGTGAGCTAATTTTATTGTTTAATATCTCAATTTGAAAAAAAAAGGACTAAATTGTGTAAAATGCAAAACTTGCATTCAACGTGTTAAGATGTCTAATTGCTATGATTTATTAAATGAAAGGTCCTTATAAGGTTATTAGACCATTGATAGTGGAATTTGACATAGATGGCATTATATTTGATGATTGAAATGTTTATTAATTAAGGTTAATTTAGTAAATTGTGAATTAAGTTTAATTAAACAAAACAAAAGCCATTTTCATGCTATCATCTTCTTCAATAGACGAATGTGAGGAAGAAAATAAGGGTTTTAAAGCTTTGAAGGTTCGGCAATTGTTGTTCAAGCATGTAAGTCCATTTGACTCGATTTTTGATGATTTTTACGTTTTTGAGATCGTTGCTTCGTATTCTAGCTAGCTCGTGCCTTAATTTTTGAATTTTTTAATGATTTTGTGAAGTGCCATTGATGAATACTTGAGCTTTTGAATGTTTGATAATGGAAAATGACTATTTGTTGATAGATTTAATAGTTTTGTAAAGTTATTTTTTTACAAAATGTCAAAAAGGGATTAAATTGTGAAATATGCAAATTGAGTGGTTGAAATGTGTAATAAATGAAAGTTTTGGGCTGCTAGAAACTTATATGTAATTCGGCCAAGCATGGGTTTTATTGAATTATATGAATTTTGTGTATTTGTGAAATAGGGACTAAATTGATTAAAAATCCCCAAATGTATATTTGTGGACTAAATTGAATGAGTAGGTGATTAAATGAGTTGTTTTTTAATACATTTAGATCAAGAAAAGAGGAATTCGAAATTATATCGGGGGAAAGGCAAAGTTATCGAGTAATCGATCTGATTCGTTAATTCCGAGTACGAGGTAAGTTCGTATGTGGTAATTTCATTATAAATGCTTTGATATTACATAAACTATGATTCTGAGGTTACGGATAATGTTTGAATTGTGAATACGACTTTACGGATGTGTTCGACGATGAAATCGACAAGTGAAACTTACCGGTTGAACCTTAGGAATAGTTTAGGATGCTAGTGACATGTCATTAAGTTATGAGTTGGCTTCAGGCCATGATATCGGCACTACAGGTGCGAGTGTTACCTCAATTTGGCTTCAGCCAATGGTATAGGTATTTCAGAAAGGAGTTACCATGATTTGGCTACAGGCCATGGTATAGGTACTCCGGGATAAGTTACCATGATTTGGCTTAGGACCATGGTATAGGTACTTATCGATTGAGACTCTTGAATATCCGAATTCTATTTTGAATGGTTTAACGGGTAAAAGAATGATATGAATGAGAAAGAGGTTAGTACGAGACCTTACAGGTATGTACGGAACCTATTCAAGTATGAAATAGAGAAACTTCATTGAATTGATATTTGGTCATGTTTTGAGACATGAAAAAGGTTTGTAGTAATGTGTTTATGATTTTTTTTATATGTAATTGGTAGAATTACATTTATGTGATTTATTGAATTACTCACTTACGAGCTTACTAAGCTATGAATCTTACTTCATGTTATTTTCCTATGTTTTATAGAGAATCAAAGCTAGCTCGGATCCGAGAGTCATCGGGAACATCATCGCACTATTGGACATCTAAGTTGGTACTTTTGAATTGTACATCTGGTATATGGCATGTATAGGTTAGATATGGTACTTTGGTTGTGAATATAGCCATAGGATTTGGCTTGTAAATGCATATGTTTTGTTTTGTATATATAGCCATGAGTGATGGCTTATTTTAGTACGCTTTGGTATGAATGTGGTTATGGTTTCATAATTGCTCAAATGGTTATATTTTGAGTTTGGTTTATAATCTATATGTTGTGATTGAAGTTGATAATTTGAGAAGTTAGGTGCATTGAGAATTTATGCTTAATAATATAAGTGCTGAATGTGTAATTGACATTTATTTGGATACTGCATTTGATTGGAATGGATATGGTATGATTTGTGAAGTTGGTTGATGGTTTTGGGATGCCTATTGTATGATGAAATGGTACCATTTTGGGTTGTTTAGGTGAGCATGAGAAAGGGTGGCAAATTGGCATTGCAAATAGCCTATTTTTGTAACACCCCCAGACCCAGTCCAGACGTTATGGCCGAATCTAGGAATGTCACATCAAAGGCATAATTCAAAACAATTTTGCTAAGTTAAAATTTAAAACCCAAAAGCCCAAAATCCTTGAGTCTTGTTAAGTAATGATAAAAGCCCATTTAATTATTTTCAGTATTCCGAAAACCATGTTTAAGCATAAGAAATTTACTCAGGTTTAATAATTAAGTAAACAGTTGAAACAACAAAACTCAAAATCCAAAGTCAAATCGGAGTACAAGGCCTTATTACATCCAACGGAAATAAAGTAATTAAAATCATGTCTTTTGAGACAAATAAATAAAGCTTCTAAGTATCTTGTAGTGTGGCCATCTCCGAGTCCTCTCCCATGTCGAGCCGTTTACTGAGGATCACCTGAAACATTTAATAAAAATGGTGTAAGTTTTGAAACTCAGTGTGTACGACCCTTGGTAATCCAATCAACATGCAAATATCACATTAGGCCTAAGCCCTATAAAAAATGGCGGTCTTGGGCCTTAGCCCACAATGACCTCAAATCACATCAGTATCACATGAATGCAATGCACCCATCCCAAACCCAACCCTGCACTCCATTTCTCTTCCAACCCTACACTCTTGTGGGGATATAAATATCAACCCACCCATCCCTACACTCCAAAGGTAGCACCAGCAGCGGCACTACTCAAACGTTGCAACAAAGCTGCTATAATGGGCTTAAAGCCACCGATAGATCCACGGTCGTCAAGCGACTATGCGATCCTCAAATCTTCCTTCGTATCATCAAAACCCACCCAAATGCAATATATATTTCATGAATGCAACATACACAATTTCACACATTAAGCACTTAGGGGTATTTTAGTCATTTCTCTACCTAGGGGTATTTTCGTAATTCTACCCTACAGGGGTATTTGGGTAATTTGCAAAATAGGGGTATTTTGGAAATTTTGTAAATCGGGGATATTTTGGTAATTCTACAAATCAAGGGTATTTTGGTAATTTTACAAATCAGGGGTATTTTAGTAATTTTTCAAATCTAAGGATATTTTGGAAATTTTCAAACTAAGGGTGTTTTGGTAATTTTCAATTCAGGGGTATTTTGGTCCCTCTCGGGTTTTAGTTATGAACTTTGGCCAATTAACAAGTCCTTGCGGCTAAAGTGAACAGACACTAAGCACCAGGTAGGATTCCAGAGAAGAGGAGGTGGGCCACTGGGACCGCTTAAGTACCAAGCTCTCCCTAGATCCAATCCTAGACATGCATATGTCCATTGCCACACTCTAACCCAGCGACTTGTCCCCGGACATGTTGATTATTAAATTAAGTCTTATGTGGTTTAAGAGTTGTTCAGAACTAGGCCTAAAGTCCATTAAACCCTAGCATACTTGTCAACGTCCCCATAAAGCCCATCAAGCCCATTTCACGTTCATATAACCCATTAAGCCCAAATCACATCCTTATGGCCTATTAGGCCCAGATCTCATTCATATGGCCTATTAGCCCAAAACAATTCCAGATCATATAACATGCATGACTAACTCAATTCATATAACCAAGTCAATCAATTTCATCAAACTTAGCCTCAGGGCCCACTGGGCCCATTTAGCCACTTTCGGCTTTTCGGCATTGCCGATATCATGTGTGTGTAGTGTTTGTACACACCTAGTTACTGTGACGTGCTATACTATCCTTGGACTTGAACCTACAACCAACCAACCTTCAATCAATCACCCATACTTAATCAAAATAATTACCAAAAGCCGAAGCCTTACCGTGTGCCACACGTTCTAGTAGCCCTTCCTTAGCTACTATTCGCGAATATCCCTAGATTTGCACCCATACATACACCATCAAAATTCGAGTGACTCACAATCCACACAAATCACTCCTATAGATCATACCCACATTTGGCCACTTACTTAAACCATAATCGAGTTGAGTACACTTACACTTTACTAACGATCCTTACCACGCTTGCGATCTCTGAACCTTACCCTTGTTAATACAAGATTAACAACAATGGGAAGTTATATAGCCCTTCGGCTTTTAACAAAACACACTAAGGGGTTAACTGAATACTTACCGAAAATCCACTTTTGATCCTGCGGCCTAGATAGCTACTGAACGAGATTCGGCAAGGAAAAGAAAAAGAATGGAAAATTCGGCATTACCTAGGACCCTAGATTCGGCACACACACATTTATATAGCCTATAGCCAAAAACTTAGACACCCCTAAAGTCCAATTCGGCACCACTTCATCCACTGCTCATCTTCTAATTTTTCTCCATGATATCTCCCTTATCCTTCTCCAAAATTCTCTCTACTGATCACTTCTCCTTAGAGTCCCTCTACACGCCACTTCCAGCCTTCTAGAAGCCTAAAATTAAACTCCAAAATAAAGCTAAGCTAGCACTCGATTCTAGCACTCCAAAATTAAGCCTAAATTCGCCACCTCTCTACACCCTAGTGGCATCACTTAGCCACTTCACCACAGGATTCTTTGTGCCATTTTTCTCTTTATTTTTATTTAAAGGCCCACTATTCACCGCCCTGATTCCTTAATTAATTAAATTAAAAACCCTCCACCACAAAACTCGAACCCAGAGCTTCTCCAACACACCTAGACACTCCAAATTCATTAAACCTTTAAAGTCATCATGTCATTTTTCATTTTCTTGCTCACTTAAAAATTTTATGAGACCCAAAGCCCAATAGGCCTAATTCTTCTAGGCCCCAATTCGGGGCATTACAATTTTTGTGTACACGGGTAAAGACACGAGCATGTGTCTCAACGTGTGCGACACACGGTCATGCTACACGGCCGTGTGTCCCCTGGTGTTGAAATTGAATTGAAGTCAGTATGCTCCACACGGCCTCACACACGGGCGTGTAACCTAAGTCAGTATGTATGCCCTGTTTTCACACGTCCTAAGACACGGGCGTGTTTGCAGCCGTGTGAGGCACACTGCCTATTCACACAGACGTGTGACCCTTATATGTTTGAAATTTTTTTGAGTTTCCAAAATTTTTTAAGTTATTGATTTAGTCCCGAACCACTTCTAAAGCATGTTTAAGGCCTCGTGAGCCCTTATAAGGGGCATAATGAATATGATTGAATGGAATTTGAGTATGAACGCATAAATGTATGAATTATGTGTGTTAAATGATGTTGATTGATCGGTAATACCTTGTAACCCTATTCTGACTGTCAATACCGGTGAAGGGTGTTACATTTATCAGTATCAAAGCTGCGGTTTAGTCGATTCTAGGACTAACGTAGCGTGTATGAGAGTCTAGCTATACATGCCATATATACTCTACGATAATGTGATGATTCCTGACAGCTTAAATTGTGTTTTCGTATAGTAAAGGATCCCGAAAGAGCTGTAGCTGATGATGTGGAGAGTAATTTATCTGCTCCCACTCAAGGGGCAATGCCATCCGATTCTAGGCCTATAACGAGTAGCCATGAGGGAGAGTCTAAATAAGTCTTTTTCCAAACGATGAACGAGTGGTTCACGGAGTTTCGAACGAAACCGGCTGCTCAACAACCTCCACGTCCACCTGTTCCTCAACAAATCCCTGTCACTCCTCAAGTTATAGATTCAATACGGTTGAACAAGCCGCCAATAGATAAGATTCAGAAACATGGGGCTAAAGAGTTCCGGGCTACTGTTGATGATGATGCAGAGAGAGCTGAGTTCTGGCTCGAAAATACAATCCAAGTATTCGATGAATTATCTTGTACTTCTGATGAGTGTATCAAAGGTGTTGTATTTTTGCTGAGAGATAATGCGTACCATTGGTGGAAAACGTTGATATCTGTGGTTCCTAGAGAACAGATTACTTGGGAGTTTTTCCAATCTGAATTCTGAAAGAAGTACATCAATCAAAGATATCTCGATCAGAAGCATAAAGAGTTTCTAGAGTTGAAACAAGGCAGGATGACTGTCACTAAGTATGAAAGAGAATTCGTATGTTTAAGCAAGTATGCTCAAGAGTATGTATCTACTGAAGAGATTATGTGTAAATAGTTCGTTGATGGGTTGAATGAGGATATAAAACTATTAGTCGGAATTCTAGAGTTGAAAGAATTTGTCGAGTTAGTTGAAAGGGCTTGCAAAGCTGAGGATCTTAGCAAAGAAAAGAGAAAAGCAGATTCAGAAGCTAGAGACTCGATAAAAAGATTGATGAGTAAGCCGTATCAATCTTCATCGAAGAACTCTAGAGATTCGTATATTCGCCCAAATGTTTCAAATGAATATATGAACAAAGATCATAGAAAACAATACTCAGGTTCTAAAGCTCGAGCAACATCAGTAGCGAGTGTTGGCAGTGTGAGAGACAACAAACCCGAATGTCAGCAATGTGGAAGACGACATTTTGGAGAATGCTGGAACAAAAATAATAAAGCTTGTTATAAATATTGTTCGTTAGATCACTTCATCCAGAATTGCCCTAAGTCAAAAGAGAAAGATAAAGTTCAGAATGTGAGACCAAGAAATACGGCTGCTAGAGGGAGACCACCCCAAAACACTGGAAATACGAGTGGTAACTGAGGTGTTACGAGAGACTCTTCTGTTAGATTTAAGGCATGAGCACCTACCCGAGCTTATGCTATTCGTGCACGGAAGGATGCATCATCGCCAGATGTTATCACCGGTACTTTCACTCTCTATGATACTAATGTGATTGCATTGATAGATCCAGGAACAATTCATTCTTACATATGCATGAATTTAGTATTTATTAAGCCTGTAGAGTCTACTGAATTTGTGATTAGAGTATCGAACCCCTTAGGCAAATGTGTTTTGGTTGACAAAGTCTACAAGAATTGTTTGTTAATGCATCGGGATTTCTATTTTCTAGATAATTTGATGTTGTTGCCATTCGACAAATTTGATGTGATTTTGGGTATGGATTGGCTAATGATGCATAGTGCTATAGTGAATTGTAAACGAAAGACAATTGAACTAAAATTTCAAAATAATGAGACTATTAGAATTGAATCTGATGATCTAAACAGTTTACCAGTTGTGATCTTGTCTATGTTATCTTAGAAAGGGTTGTGAAGCCTACCTTGCTTATGTACTTGATACGAAAGTGACAGAAACAAAGATTGAATTAGTACCAGTTGTGTGCGAGTATCCAGGTGTATTTCCCGAAGAGTTACCGGGTTTACAACCTATCAAAGAAGTTGAATTTCGTATTGAATTAGTACCGGGAACAATGCCGATATCGGTAGCTCTGTACAGAATGGCCCTGACAGAGTTAAAAAAATTAAAAGCTCAGTTGCAAGAGTTGACAAATAAAGGTTTTGCTAGATCGATTTTCTCTCCCTAGGGTGCACTGGTATTGTTTGTGAAAAAGAAAGATGGCACGATGAGAATGTGTATTGACTATAGACAGTTGAATAAAGTGACTATAAAGAATAAATACCATCTACCGCGGATTGATGATTTGTTTGATCAATTAAAAGGGGCAATAGTATTTTCAACAATCGATTTGAGATTGGGTTATTACCAGTTGCGAGTTAAAGACACAAATGTGCCAAAGACTGCATTTAGAACAAGGTACGGACACTACGAATTTCTTGTTATGCCTTTCGGATTAACGAATGCACTGCTATTTTTATGGACCTGATTAACCGGATTTTCAGGCCGTATTTAGATTGATTTGTAGTTGTGTTCATTGATGACATTTTGATTTACTATTGTGATGAATCTCAGCATGTTGATTGAGAATTGTGCTACAAATTTTGAGAGATAAACAGTTGTTTGCAAAGTTTAGCAAATGTGAGTTTTGGCTACGAGAGGTTGGTTTTCTAGGACATATAATTTTAGCCACGGGTATCCAAGTAGACCCGAGCAAAATTTTTGCGATTATAGATTGGAAGCCTCCGAGAAATGTAACCGAAGTCCGTAGTTTTTTGGGACTAGCCGGCTATTATAGACGATTTGTGAAAGGCTTTTCGATGATTGCGACTCTGATGACGCGATTGCTTTAAAAAGATGTTAGATTTGATTGGTTAAAAAAGTGTTAACAGAGCTTCGAATAGTTGAAAGCATTATTGACAAAGGCCCCAGTGTTAGTTCAGCCTGAGTCGGGTAAAGAATTTGTAGTTTACAGTGATGCATCGTTAAATGGCCTGGGTTGTGCTTTGATGCAAGAAGGCAAAGTTATAGCTTACGCCTCGAGACAGTTGAAGCCACATGAAAAGAATTATCTGATGCACGATCTAGAGTTAGCCGCGATTGTGTTCATATTGAAAATTTGGCGTCATTACTTGTTTGGTGAGAAATGTAATATTTACACCGACCACAAAAGTTTGAAATATCTGATGACTTAGAAAGAATTGAATTTGCGACATCAAAGATGTTAGAATTACGAAAAGACTATGAATTATTGGTTGATTATCATCCAGGGAAAGCAAACGTAGTCGCTGATGCATTGAGCCCAAAGTCTTTATTTGATTTATGAGCTTTGAACACACAATTAGTTTTGTCTAATGACGGTTCGTTAATAGCTGAGTTGAAAGCGAGACCGTTATTTCTATAGCAGATCTGTGAAGCTCAAAAATTTGATAATGAATTGCAAGCAAAACGAGCTCAGTGTGAGTCAACTTCTGATTCTGAATGATCTGATGACTGTTTGATGTTTCGTGATAGAATATGTGTACCAAGAAATTCTGAACTCATTCAGAAGATTCTAAATGAAGCACACAATAGTTGTTTATCAGTACATCCAGGAAGCACGCAAATGTATAACGATTTGAAACAGTTTTATTGGTGGCATGGCATGAAACAGGATATTTTGAAATTTGTTTCGAAATGTTTGATTTGTCAGCAAGTCAAAGCTGAACATCAAGTGCCGTCAGGTTTATTGCAGCCTATTATGATTTTTGAGTGGAAGTGGGATAGAGTAACAATGGATTTTGTATCGGGATTGCCTTTATATCTGGGAAAGAAGGTTGCGATCTGGGTTATTGTTGATAGATTGACGAAATCAACCCATTTCATTCCAGTACGTACGGATTATTCAATTGATAAATTGGTTGAGTTGTATATTTTAGAGATTGTTCAATTGCACGGAGTGCCACTATCTATTGTTTCGGATAGAGATCCGAGGTTCACATCACGATTTTGGAAGAAATTACAAGAAGCTTTAGGTACAAAGCTACATTTTAGCACTGCATTTCACCCGCAAACGGATGGTCAATACGAGCGAGTTATTCAAATACTTGAAGATATGTAGAGATGTTGCATTCTTAAGTTTTAAGGCAGCTGGGAGAAATACCTATCATTGATTGAATTTGCTTATAGTAATAGCTTTCAATCGAGTATAAAGATGGCACCATAAAAAGTTATATACGGTCGTAAATGCCGGACACCGTTATATTGGAGTGAGCTCAGGTAAAATAAGATTCACGGGGTTGATCAGAGAGACTAAAAAAAAAGTGAAAGTAATTCGTGATAGTCTAAAAGCAGCAACAGATTGAAAAAAATCATACGCAGATCTAAAAAGGAAAGATATTGAGTTCTAGATCGGGGATAAAGTGTTTTTAAAAGTGTCGCCATGGGAAAAGATATTGTGGTTTGGTCAAAAAGGGAAATTGAGTCTGCGATTCATCGGACCGTATGAGATTATCGAGCGATTCGGGCCAGTGGCATATCGACTGTAACAGCACGGTTTAGACCCTAGTTGGAACAGTGGTTTCGAGACCATAAATCTGAGGCTGGAATTGTAATTTAATATTATTTTCTGTGTGAATAGTATGTGATATACTCCGTGTGAAAATTCTGTGTGGTAATTTTATCGACTGTGTGCCGAAATAAGAGAAGGGCTTAATTGCATAAAGAGTAAAAGCTATGTGCTGATTTTTAAGTACCTAAGTGTTATTGTTTTATTAATGTGGAGGCCTAATGAGGTAATAATGCCAATATTTAGATAGTGGTATGGTAAAAGTCATGAATGGCCTCATTATATATATGTTATATATGTTTAATGAAAGGTCATTTTTGTAATTGAATTAATAATATAAGATTAGTATAACGAAACATGAAATGAGATGAGTATTCATCTTTTTACTCACCGAAAATAGAAAAGAAAGAAGGGCTAGGAAGCTTTGAGGTTTCGGCAAGCTTAGGCACAAATTGGTATGTGATTTTAGCTTAGTTTTTTGTTAATTTTTATGCGTAATCGTTGCTTCGTACTCTAGCTAACCCATGTTGTAATTTTGTGAATTGATGATGTTCTTGTGATGAGCCATTGTTGAATGCTTGAGCTTTGTGATAGTTGATGATGAATAATGAAAGATATGTGTTTAATGAACATGTGTTGTTCTTGAATTTTTGATGAATTTAGCTAATTAGGGATAAATTGTGAATATAGCAATTTGAAGGACTAAAATGTGAAATAAATGAAATGTGTGGGCTTGTATAAGCATGAGGAGAATTTGGGTAGGCTTGAACCAAGTGAAATTATGTAAATTTGATGATTTTGTGAAATAGGGACTAAAGTGTTGAAATGCGAAAATGTGAGGGCTATTGTGTAAAATGCCCTAAATATATGTGTTTGGATTAAAATGAATGATTTGGTAATTAAATGGATTGAATTTGAATGTGTATAAACCAAGAGAGGAAAGGTTCGGATCGAGATCGAGGCAAAGATAAAGTGCTCGATTAATCGACCGTATCGATAGTCCGACGTCCGAGGTAAGTTCAGACATAATACATGTATTTAGCTATGTTTAATGTTATGAAATGATTTGGTATGATATTATTGAAATGAGAATGCTATATGATAGCTTGAGTTACGTGGCACTAAGTGTGCGTATTCGGAAATGTGACCAAGATGAATAGCACTGTGTGTGCAATGTTATGAAAGCTTCGGTTATTTAAGGTGGTACTGTCTGTCCGATACCGAGATAAGTTGGTTGAAAGATTAGGCACTAAGTGTGCGATGACTAATATGTATCGACCATGTATATGGCACTGAGTGTGCGGTTAAATTGAAAGAATATCAGAGGATGATCGGTTTGTAATATCAAGCATTGTGTAGCTTGGAAATTGAGTAACTATGTGTTAGCTAAGGTATGTATTGAAATGAGTTTATAGATAAAGCTATGAATGGATGATTGAATAATTTTAGCTATGAATGATATGGTATGACTAGGAGAGAATTGATATATGTGATGGTTGTTTTAGTTTAATGTTTTATGTTATGAACTTACTAAGCTTTATAAAGCTTACTGTGTCATGCGTTTCTCTGCTTTGCAGTGTCAGTAAAGCTAGCTCAGATCCGGGAATCGTCAGCATCTCAATCACACTATCGGCATTCTATTTTGGTACTTTTGGAAAGATGTACATAGTTGAAATATGGCATGTATAGGCTAGTTGTTTGGACTCATAATTGAGATGTGTAAATAGCCATGTGATATGGCTAGCTAAATGTTGGTAATGTGCATGAGTGAATATGGTATTTGGTGTATATTTTGATATAGCATGATGGTAATGAATTAGTTTATGAATGGTGAGTTCAATGATGAATTAATACCTTAGTGATTTAGTGAAGTTATGGATGATTTATACCTAGATTTACATGTAATTTGGTTGTGTTAAATGGCATGCTTAGAAATGAGATTATATGTGATGATATGATGATTATTGGACATGAAATTAGTTGCCAAATTGTGGGTATAAAGATGCTCAAATGTGCTTGTAGGATTGACCCATGTGGGTGGCATTTTGGCCTTGCAAATGGCCTATTTTTGCCACACGATGGTGGCACATGGGCGTGCCTGGTGACCGTGGGCATAAGTCAGTATATGGCCTAAGAGCACACAGCCATGGCATACGGACGTGCCTGGTAGCCGTGTTGTTTTCAACAGGATCGACCACGGCCAAAGTACACGAGCGTGCTTGGTGGCCCTGAGAGCTAAGTTAGTTTCAACCACGGGAAGACACACGGGTGCATCTAGCAGCCGTGGGAGGCACACGGCCTACCCACACGGGCGTGTATCCCTTGAAACCTAGAAAAGTTTTAAATTTTTGAGAAGTTTTGGTACGTGTTTCAGTTTAGTCTCGACCCCTCCCTAACGTGTGTTTAAGGCTTATACTCCTTAATAAGGGACTAATTGTTTATGTTTGATGTATTATGATGATGATTGACTTTGTGTCGTAATTGGGTTGTAAATAATCCTATTGTCCGGTAATGCCTCTTAACCCTATTCAGGCGACGGTTTTGGGTTAGGGGTGTTACATTTTATTGGTATTAGAGCTACGGTTTAGTCGATTCTCAGACTAACGTAGCGCGTGTGAGTCTAGCTACACATGCCATATATGAAATTGCGATAATGTGATGAACTCTGATAGTTGAAAACGTGTTTTCATACAGTAATGGATTCCGATCGAGCAGTTGCTGATGATGTAGAAAGCAATGTGCCTGCTCCCGCTCAAGGGACAGTGCTGACCACATCTAGGCCGAATGATTATTGTGAGGGAGGAGAGGCTAAGCAAGCCTTCTTCCGAATGATGAGCGAGTGGTTTATGGAGTTCGTTCGAACGAATCCGGCTGTTTCACAACCTCCACCCCCACAAGTACCTGTAGTGCCACAAGTGATAGATCAGATTCGATTGAATAAACCTCCTGTAGATAAGATTCGGAAGTATAGAGCCAAAGATTTTAGGGCCACAGCTGATGATGATGCTGAACGAGCCGAGTTTTGGCTCGATAATACAATTCGAGTATTCGATGAGATGTCATTGACACCTGATGAATGTATAAAATATGTTGTTTCGTTGTTGAGAGATACGGCTTATAATTGGTGGAAGACGTTAATAATTGTAGTTCCGAGAGAGAGAATCACCTGGGACGTCTTTCAAGTTGAGTTCAGAAAGAAGTATATCAGTCAGCGCTTCATTGATCAGAAACGTAAAGAGTTTCTAGAGTTGAAATAGGGTCGTTTGTCTGTTACTGAGTACGAGCGGGAATTCGTAAGATTGAGTCAATACGCGAGGGAATGTGTTTCTACCGCAGCTACTATGTGCAAACGTTTCATAGAGGGATTGAATGAAGACATTAAATTGTTGGTTGGGATACTTGATATAAATGAATTTGTTGTGTTAGTTGAAAGAGCATGCAAGGCGGAGGAGCTCAGTAAAGAAAAGAAGAAAGCTGATTCTGAGGCTCGTGATGAAAGAAAGAGATCGATGAATAAGTTCTCTCAACCTTCAACGAAGAGATATAGAGATGCAAGTAATCGCTCAGATGTTTCGTTTGGACATCCAAGTAGAGATCGTTCGAGACAAAGTACTGGTTCACGAATTCAAGCTCCGAATGAATCGAGTGTTGGTAGCATTAAGAGTAACAAACCTGAGTGCAGACAGTGTGGAAGACGACATGTGGGAGAGTGCTGGGGCAAGTACAACAATAGAGTTTGTTATAAATGTGGATCCTGAGATCATTTTATTCGAGATTGCCCGAAGATGGTTGAAGAGGAAAATGTTCAAAATGAAAGACCAAGTAATGTGACGGCTAGAGGTAGACCACCCAGAAACAACAGAAATGTGAGCGAAAGTCAGAGGTGGACAACTGACACAGCTGTGAGGTCAGAAGCGAGAGCACCTGCCTGAGCCTATGCTATACGTGCACAAGAGGAAGCATCCTCTCTAGACGTCATCATCGGTACTTTCACTTTATTTGATACTGATGTCATTGCATTGATAGATCCTGGATCAACTCATTCCTATGTGTGTATGAACTTAGTATTGAATAAGATTTTACCTGTTGAGTCTACTAAATTTGTGGTTAGAGTGTCGAACCCCTTAGGCAAGTGTGTCCTGGTGGATAAAATATACAAGAATTGCCCATTGATGTTTCGTGATATATGTTTTCTGGCCAATTTGATGAGTTTGATATAATTCTGGATATGGATTGGCTTACTCTGCATAATGCCATCGTGAATTGTAAAAGAAAGAGTATTGAGTTGAAGAGTCAGAATGGTGAGATAGTTCGAATTGAATCCAATGATATGAAATGATTACCAGCTGTTGTATCTACGATGAAAGCTATGAATTATGTGAGAAAAGGTCGTGAAGCTTATTTGGCGTACATGATTGATACAAAAGTGTCGGAAAAGAAAGTTGAATCTATGTCTGTGGTATGTGAGTTTCCAGATGTGTTTCCTGAAGAGCTGTCAGGATTACCTCCAATTAGAGAAGTGGAATTTGGTATTGAATTGGTGCCGGGGACCACTCCCATTTCTATAGCTCCGTATAGAATGGCACCAACAGAATTGAAAGAGTTAAAATCGCAGTTGCAAGAATTAACTGATAGAGGATTTGCACGATCGAGTTTCTCACCCTGGGGAGCTCCTGTGTTATTTGTGAAAAAGAAAAATGGAACTATGAGAATGTGTATTGATTATCGACAGTTGAACAAAGTGACAATAAAGAAAAAATATTCGTTGCCTCGTATTGATGATTTGTTTGATCAGCTGAGGGGAGCTACAGTGTTTTCAAAGATAGACTTGAGATCAGGCTACTATTAGTTGAGAGTTAAGGAAGTTGATGTGCCAAAAACTACTTTCAGAACGAGGTACGGACATTACGAATTCTTAGTGATGCCTTTCGGACTAACAAATGCTCCCGCAGTGTATATGGATCTAATGAATCGGATATTCAGACCGTATTTAGATCGCTTTGTGGTGGTGTTCAATAATGATATTTTAATCTATTCGTGTGATGAGACGCAACATGCTGAGCATTTGAGAATCGTACTACAAACTCTACGTGAGAAATAATTATATGCAAAGTTTAGCAAATGTGAATTATAGTTGCGTGAGGTTGGGTTTCTGGGACATATTGTATCAGCTGCTGGAATACGGGTTGATCCGAGAAAAATCTCTCCTATTTTGGAATGGAAGCCTCCGAGAAATGTGTCTGAAGTCCGTAGTTTTCTGGGACTAGCGGGATATTATAGACGATTTGTGAAAGGCTTCTCGATGACTGCGACTCCATTAACAAAATTGTTACAAAAAGATGTTAGATTCAAGTGGTCAAAAAAGGTGCCAGCAAAGTTTTGAACAGTTGAAATTGTTGTTAACAGAAGCACCAGTGTTGATTTAACCCGAATCAGGCAAAGAGTTCATAGTTTACAGTGATGCATCGTTGAATGGTTTGGGCTGTATGCTGATGCAAGAGGGGAAAGTCATTGCTTATGCTTCGAGACAGTTAAAATCGCATGAAAAGAACTACCCAACGCATGACCTTGAATTAGCTGCGATTGTGTTCGCATTGAAGATTTGATGTCACTATCTATTCGGGGAAAAATGTCACATCTATACTGATCATAAGAGTTTAAAGTACTTGATGACTCAGAAAGACTTGAATTTGCGACAGAGAAGATGGTTAGAATTATTGAAAGACTATGAACTTGTGATAGATTACTAGCCGGGTAAGGCTAATGTTGTAGCTGATGCCTTGAGTCGAAAATCATTATATGTTGCTAGCTATGAGTAATCAGATAGATCTATGTGATGATAGTGTGATTGTAGCTGAATTGAAAGTAAAGCCGATGTTAGTACAATAGATTTGTGATGCCCAGAAAAGGGATGTTGAAATGATGACTAAACGAATTATGTGTGAATCAAATGTTGAATCAGAATTTCGAGTAGATAGCGATGATTGTTTGAGATTTAGAGATCGGATTTGTGTTCTGAGGAATTCAAAATTGATTTCGATGATTTTGAATGAAGCTCACAATAGTCATTTAACTGTGCATCCGGGAAGTACGAAGATGTACAATGATCTGAAATAGTTCTATTGGTGGCATGGCATGAAAAGAGACATTTCTGACTTTGTGTCAAAATGCTTAGTTTGTCAGTAAGTCAAAGTTGAACATCAAGTTCTGTCTAGTTTGTTACAACTGATTATGATTCCTGAGTGGAAATAGGAGAGAATCACGATGGACTTTGTGTCGGGTTTGCCCTTATCTCCGAGTAAGAAAGATGCAATCTGGGTGATAGTAGACAGATTAACGAAATCAGCCCATTTTGTTCCGGTGAGAACCGATTATTCTTTAGATAAGTTGGCTGAATTGTATATTGCCGAGATAGTGAGATTGCATGGAGTACCACTATCTATTGTGTCTGACAGAGATCCAAGGTTTACCTCATGATTTTGGAAGAAATTGTAAGATGCTTTAGGCACGAAGTTGCATTTCAGTACTGCTTTTCATCCGCAAACGGATGGTCAATCCGAGCGAATCATTCAAATTCTTGAAGACATGCTGAGATGTTGTATACTTGAATTTGAAAGTACGTGGGAAAAGTATTTATCATTGATTGAGTTTGCGTATAACAACAGTTTCTAATCTAGCATTAAAATAGCACCATATGAGGCTCTTTATGGTCGAAAGTATTGAACTCCATTGTATTGGACTTATCTGAATGAGAATAAGATTCACGGGGTTGATCTGATAAAAGAGACTGAGCAAAAAGTGAAAGTAATTCGGGACAATTTGAAAGCAGCCTCAGATCGTCAGAAGTCTTATGCAGATTTGAAACGAAAGGATATTGAATTCGAAATTGGTAATAAAGTGTTTCTGAAAGTGTTTCCTTGGAAGAAAATACTTCGATTTGGCCGAAAGGGCAAGCTGAGTCCGAGGTTCATTGGACCGTATGAGATTATTGAACGAGCTGGGCCGGTTGCTTATAGATTGAGATTGCCATTTGAGTTAGAAAAGATTCATAACGTGTTTCATGTGTCAATGCTTCGACGGTACAGATCAGACCCGTCTCATGTGATTACTCCTACTGAGCTTGAGTTCCAGTCGGACTTGTTGTAAAGTGAAGAACCAATACGAATTTTGGCACGATAGACTAAAGAGTTGAGAAATAAGAAAATTTCTTTAGTGAAAGTATTATGGCACAAACACGGAATTAAAGAGGCTACGTGGGAGCCTGAGTATGTTATGAGAGTGCAACATCCACATTTATTCACTGGTAAGATTTTCGGGGACGAAAATCCCTAAGGGGGGAGAGTTCTAACAGCCCAGTTTAAACCCTAGTCGGAACAGTGGTTTCGAGACCACAAATCTGAGGTCAGAATTGTAATTTAGAATTATTTTCTGTGTGAATAGTATGTGATATAGTCCGTGTGAAAATTCTGTGTGGTAATTTTATCGACTGTGTGCCAAAATAAGAGGACTTAATTGCGTAAAGAGTAAAAGCTATGTGCTAATTTTTAAGTACTTAAATGTTGTTGTTTTATTAATGTGGAGGCCTTATGAGGCAATAATGCCAATATTTAGATAGTGGTATGGTAAAAGTCATGAATGGCCTCATTATATATATGTTATATATGTTTAATGAAAGGTCATTTTTGTAATTGAATTAATAATATAAGATTAGTAAAAAAAACATGAAATGAGATGAGTATTCATCTTTTTACTCACCGAAAATAGAAAAGAAAGAAGGGCTAGGAAGCTTTGAGGTTTCGACAAGCTTAGGCACAAATTGGTATGTGATTTTAGCTCGGTTTTTTGTTAATTTTTACGTTTTCGTAATCGTTGCTTCGTACTCTAGCTAACCCATGTTGTAATTTTGTGAATTGATGATGTTCTTGTGATGATCCATTGATGAATGCTTGAGCTTTATGATAGTTGATGATGAATAATGAAAGATGTGTGTTTAATGAACATGTGTTGTTCTTGAATTTTTGATGAATTTAGCTAATTAGGGCTAAATTGTGAATATAGCAATTTGAAGGACTAAAATGTGAAATAAATGAAATGTGTGGGCTTGTATAAGCATGAGGAGAATTCGGCTAGGCTTGAACCAAGTGAAATTATGTGAATTTGATGATTTTGTGAAATAGGGACTAAAGTGTCGAAATGTGAAAATGTGAGGGCTATTGTGTGAAATGCCCTAAATATGTGTGTTTGGATTAAAATGAATGATTTGGTAATTAAATGGATTGAATTTGAATGTGTATAGGCCAAGAGAGGAAAGGTTCGGATCGAGATCGAGGCAAAGATAAAGTGCTCGATTAATCGACCGTATCGATAGTCCGACGTCTGAGGTAAGTTCAGACATAATACATGTATTTAGCTATGTTTAATGTTATGAAATGATTTGGCATGATATTATTGAAATGAGAATGCTATATGATAGCTTGAGTTACGTGGCACTAAGTGTGCGTAATCGGAAATGTGACCAAGATGAATAGCACTGTGTGCGATGTTATGAAAGCTTCGGTTATTTAACGTGGTACTGTGTGTGCGATACTGAGATAAGTTGGTTGAAAGATTAGGCACTAAGTGTGCGATGACTAATATGTATCGACTATGTATATGGCACTGAGTGTGCGGTTAAATTGAAAGAATATCAGAGGATGATCAGTTTGTAATTTCAAGCATTGATTAGCTTGGAAATTGAGTAACTATGTGTTAGCTAAGGTATGTATTGAAATGAGTTTATAGATAAAGCTATGAATGGATGATTGAATAATTTTAGCTATGAATGATATGGTATGACTAGGAGAAAATTGATCTATGTGATGGTTGTTTTAGTTTAATGTTTTATGTTACGAACTTACTAAGCTTTATAAAGCTTACTGTGTCATTCGTTTCTCTGCTTTGCAGTGTCAGTAAAGCTAGCTCGGATCCGGGAATCGTCAGCATCTCAATCACACTATCGGCATTCTATTTTGGTACTTTTGGAAAGATGTACATAGTTGAAATATGGCATGTATAGGCTAGTTGTTTGGACTCATAATTGAGATGTGTAAATAGCCATGTGATATGGCGCTCAATGTTGGTAATGTGCATGAGTGAATATGGTATTTGGTGCATATTTTGATACAGCGTGATGGCAATGAATTAGTTTATAAATGGTGAGTTCAATGATGAATTAATGCCTTAGTGATTTAGTGAAGTTATGGATGATTTATACCTAGATTTACATGTAATTTGGTTGTGTTAAATGGCATGCTTAGAAATGAGATTATATGTGATGATATGGTGATTATTGGACATGAAATTAGTTGCCAAATTATGTGTATAAAGATGCTCAAATGTGCTTGTAGGATTGACCCATATGGGTGGCATTTTGGCCTTGCAAATGGCCTATTTTTGCCACACAGAGGTGGCACACGGGCGTGCTTGGTGACCGTGGGCGTAAGTCAGTATATGGCCTAAGAGCACACGGCCATGGCACACGGACGTGCCTGGTAGCCGTGTTGTTTTCAACAGGATCGACCACGGCCAAAGTACACGAGCGTGCTTGGTGGCCATAGGAGGTAAGTCAGTTTCGACCACGGGGAGGACACACGGGTGTGTCTAGCAACCGTGGGAGGCACACGGCCTACCCACACGGGCGTGTATCCGTTGAAACCTAGAAAAGTTTTAAATTTCTGAGAAGTTTTGGTACGTGTCTCGGTTTAGTCTCGACCCCTCCCTAGCATGTGTTTAAGGTCTTATACTCCTTAATAAGGGACTCATTGTTTATGTTTGATGTATTATGATGATGATTGACTTTGTGTCGTAATTGGGTTGTAAATAATGTTATTGTCCAGTAATGCCTCTTAACCCTATTCCGGTGACGGTTTTGGGTTAGGGGTGTTACACCGACTATATTTACCGTCTGAGTTAGATAAAATACATAATGTGTTTCATGTGTCAATGCTTCAGTGATACCGACCCGACCCTTCACACGTCATTTCCCCGACCGAGGTTGAAATTTAGTCAAATATGTCATATGCTGAAGAACAGATTCAAATTTTGACTCGTGAGATCAAAGAGCTAAGAAATAAGAAATTTTCATTAGTGAAAGTACTATGGCATCGACACGGGGTTGAAGAAGCTACTTGGGAACCCGAGGATGCTATGAGAAAACAATACCCGAACCTATTCACTGGTAAGATTTTTGGGGACGAAAATCCCTAAGGGGGAAAGTTGTAATAGCCCGATTTTAGCTAAATTGGAATTGTGGTTTCGGAACAACAAATCCGATGTCGAAAAAAATTTATATTATTTTTTATGTTTACAGTATGTTATTTAATATGTGTGAAAATTTTGTGAGCTAATTTTATCGTTTAATAGCTCAATTTGAGAAAAAGGACTAAATCGCGTAAAATGCAAAACTTGCATTCTACTTGTTAAGGTGTCTAATTGCTATGATTTATTAAATGAAAGGTCCTTATAATGTTATTAGACCATTGATAGTGGAATTTGACATAGATGGCCTTATATTTGATGATTGAAATGTTTATTAATTAAGGTTAATTTAGTAAATTGTGAATTAAGTTTAATTAAACAAAACAAAAGCCATTTTCATGCTATCATCTTCTTCAATAGTCGTATGTGAGGAAGAAAATAAGGGTTTTAAAGCTTTGAAGGTTCGGCCATTGTTGTTCAAGCATGTAAGTCTATTTTGACTCGGTTTTTGATGATTTTTATGTTTTTGAGATCGTTGCTTCGTATTCTAGCTAGCCCGTGCCTTAATTTTTGAATTCGTTAATGATTTTGTGAAGTGCCATTGATGAATACTTGAGCTTTTGAATGTTTGATAATGGAAAATGACTATTTGTTGATAGATTTAATAATTTTGTCAAGTGATTTTTTGAAAAAAAATGTCAAAAAGGGATTAAATTGTGAAATATGCAAATTGAGTGGTTGAAATGTGTAATAAATGAAAGTTTTGAGCTGCTAGAGACTTATATGTAATTTGCCCAAGCATGGGTTTTATTGAATTATATGAATTTTGTGTATTTGTGAAATAGGGACTAAATTGATTAAATGTGAAAGTTTAGGGGATAATGTGTGAAAATGCCCAAATGTATATTTTTGAACGAAATTGAATGAGTAGGTGATTAAATGAGTTATTTTTTAATACATTTAGATCAAGAAAAGAGGAATCCGGAATTAGATCGGGGGAAAGGCAAAGTTATCGAATAATCGATTCGATTCGTTAATTTCGAGTACGAGGTAAGTTCACATGTGGTAATTTCATTATAAATGAATGTTAAATGCTTTGATATTTCATAAACTATGATTTTGAGGTTATGGATAATGTTTGAATTGTGAATACGACTTTACGGATGTGTTCGACAACGAAATCGACATGTGAAACTTCCCGGTTGAACCTTAGGAATAGTTTAGGATGCTAGTGACATGTCATTCGGTTATGTGTTGGCTTCAGGCCATGATATCAGCACTACAGGTGCGAGTGTTACCTTGATTTGGCTACGGGCCATGCTATAAGTATTTCGAAAAGGAGTTACCTTGATTTGGCTACAGGCCATAGTATAGGTACTCCTGGATAAGTTACCTTGATTTGGCTTCGGGCTATGGTATAGGTACTTATCGATTGAGACTCTTGAGTATCCGACTTTTATTTCCAATGGTTCAACGGGTAAAAGAATGATGTGAATGCGAAAGAGGTTAGTACGAGACCTTATAACTATGTACGGAACCTATTCGAGTACGAAATAGAGAATGTTCATTGAATTTATATTTGGTCATGTTTTGAGACATGAAAAAGGTTTGTAGTAATGTGTTTATGATTTTGTTATATGTAATTGGTAGAATTACATTTATGTAATTTATTGAATTACTCACTTACGAGCTTACTAAGCTCTGAATCTTACTTCGTGTTATTTTCCTATCAATTATAGAGAATCAAGGCTATCTCGGATCCGGGAGTCGTCGGGAACATCATCACACTATCGGACATCTAAGTTGGTACTTTTCAATTGTACATATGCTATATGGCATGTATAGGTTAGATGTGGTACTTTGGTTGTGAATATAGCCATAGGATTTGGCTTGTAAATGCATATGTTTTGTTTTGTATATATATCTACGAATGATGGCTTATTTTAGTACGCTTTGGTATGAATGTGGTTATGGTTTCATAATTGCTCAAATGGTTATATTTTGAGTTTGGTTTATAATCTATATGTTATGATTGAAGTTGATAATTTGAGAAGTTAGGTGCATTGAGAATTTATGCTTAATAATATAAGTGTTGAATGCGTAATTGACATTGATTTGGATATTGAATTTGATTGGAATGGATATGGTATGATTTGTGTACTTGGTTGATGGTTTTGGGATACCTATTGTATGATGAAATGGTACAATTTTGGGTTGTTTAGGTGAGCATATGAAAGGGTGGCAAATTGGCCTTGCAAATGGCCTATTTTTGTCTACACGGGCAGAGACAAGAGCGTGTGTCTCAGCCGTGTGCGACACACGGTCATGCTACACAGCCATGGTATAAGTACTAATCGATTAAGACTCTTGAGTATCCGACTTCTATTTCGAAAGGTTCAACGGGTAAAAGAATGATGTGAATAAGAAATAGGTTAGTACGAGACCTTACAGGTATGTATGGAACCTATTCGAGTATGAAATAGAGAAAGTTCATTGAATTTATATTCGGTCATGTTTTGAGACATGAAAAAGGTTTGTAGTAATGTGTTTATGATTTTGTTATATGTAATTGGTAGAATTACATTTATGTGATTTATTGAATTACTCACTTACGAGCTTACTAAGCTATGAATCTTACTTCGTGTTATTTTCCTATGTATTATAGAGAATCAAGGCTAGCTCGGATCCGGGAGTCGTCGGGAACATCATCGCACTATCGGACATCTAAGTTGGTACTTTTCCATTGTACATATGCTATATGGCATGTTTAGGTTAGATGTGGTACTTTGGTTGTGAATATAGCCATAGGATTTGGCTTGTAAATGCATATGTTTTGTTTCGTATATATAGCCATGAGTGATGGCTTATTTTAGTATGATTTGGTATGAATGTGGTTATGGTTTCATAATTGCTCAAATGGTTATATTTTGAGTTTGGCCTATAATCTATATGTTGTGATTGAAGTTGATAATTTGAGAAGTTAGAAGTATTGAGAATTTATGCTTAATAATATAAGTGTTGAATGTGTAATTGACATTGATTTGGATATTGAATTTGATCGGAAAGGATATGGTATGATTTGTGTACTTGGTTGATGGTTTTGGGATGCCTATTGTATGATGAAATGGTACCATGTTGGGCTGTTTAGGTGAGCATGAGAAAGGGCGGCAAATCGGCCTTGCAAAGGGCCTATTTTTGTCCACACGGGGAGAGATAAGGGCGTGTGTCTCAGCCATGTGCGACACACGGTCATGCTGCACGACCATGGTATAAGTACTTATCGATTGAGATTCTTGAGTATCCGACTTCTATTCCGAACGGTTCAATGGTTAAAAGAATGATGTGAATGAGAAAGAGGTTAGTACGAGACCTTACAGGTATGTACGAAACCTATTCAAGTATGAAATAGAGAAAGTTCATTGAATTTATATTTGGTCATGTTTTGAGACATGAAAAAGGTTTGCAGTAATGTGTTTATGATTTTATTATATGTAATTGGTAGAATTACATTTATGTGATTTATTGAATTACTCACTTACGAGCTTACTAAGCTATGAATCTTACTTCGTGTTATTTTCCTATGTTTTATAGAGAATCAAGGCTAGCTCAGATCCGGGAGTCGTTGGGAACATCATCGCACTATTGGACATCTAAGTTGGTACATTTCCATTGTACATATGCTATATGGCATGTTTAGGTTAGATGTGGTACTTTGGTTGTGAATGTAGCCATAGGATTTGGCTTGTAAATGCATATGTTTTGTTTCGTATATATAGCCATGAGTGATGGCTTATTTTAGTACGCTTTGGTATGAATGTGGTTATGGTTTCATAATTGCTCAAACGGTTATATTTTGAGTTTGGCATATAATCTATATGTTGTGACTGAAGTTGATAATTTGAGAAGTTAGAAGTATTGAGAATTTATGCTTAATAATATAAGTGTTGAATGTGTAATTGACATTGATTTGGATATTGCTTTGACTGGAAAGGATATGGTATGATTTGTGTACTTGGTTGATGGTTTTGGGATGCCTATTGTATGATGAAATGGTACCATGTTGGGTTGTTTAGGTGAGCATGAGAAAGGGCGGCAAATCGGCCTTGCAAATGGGCTATTTTTGTCCACACGGGGAGAGACAAGGGCATGTGTCTCAGCCATGTGCGACACACGGTCATGCTGCACGACCATGGTATAAGTACTAATCGATTGAGATTCTTCAGTATCCGACTTCTATTTCGAATGGTTCAACGGTTAAAAGAATGATGTGAATGAGAAAGAGGTTAGTACGAGACCTTACAGGTATGTACGAAACCTATTCAAGTATGAAATAGAGAAAGTTCATTGAATTTATATTTGGTCATGTTTTGAGACATGAAAAAGGTTTGCAGTAATGTTTTTATGATTTTATTATATGTAATTGGTAGAATTACATTTATGTGATTTATTGAATTACTCACTTACAAGCTTATTAAGCTATGAATCTTACTTCGTTTTATTTTCCTATGTTTTATAGAGAATCAAGGCTAGCTCGGATCCAGGAGTCGTCGGGAACATCATCGCACTATCGGACATCTAAGTTGGTACTTTTCCATTGTACATATTCTATATGGCATGTTTAGGTTAGATGTGGTACTTTGGTTGTGAATATAACCATAGGATTTGGCTTGTAAATGCATATGTTTTGTTTCGTATATATAGCCATGAGTGATGGCTTATTTTAGTACGCTTTGGTATGAATGTGGTTATGGTTTCATAATTGCTCAAATGGCTATATTTTGAGTTTGGCATATAATCTATATGTTGTGACTGAAGTTGATAATTTGAGAAGTTAGAAGTATTGAGAATTTATGCTTAATAATATAAGTGTTGAATGTGTAATTGACATTGATTTGGATATTGATTTGATTGGAAAGGATATGGTATGATTTGTGTACTTGGTTGATGGTTTTGGGATGCCTATTGTATGATGAAATGGTACCATGTCGGGTTGTTTAGGTGAGCATGAGAAAGGGCGGCAAATCGGCCTTGCAAATGCGCTATTTTTGTCCACACGTGGAGAGACAAGGGCGTGTGTCTCAGCCATGTGCGACACACGGTCATGCTACACGGCCATGGTATAAGTACTTATCGATTGAGATTCTTGAGTATCCGACTTCTATTCTGAACGGTTCAACGGGTAAAAGAATGATGTGAATGAGAAAGAGGTTAGTACGATGCCTTACAGGTATGTACGAAACCTATTTGAGTATGAAATAGAGAAAGTTCATTGAATTTATATTAGGTCATGTTTTGAGACATGAAAAAGGTTTGTAGTAATGTGTTTATGATTTTGTTATATGTAATTGGTAGAATTACATTTCTGTGCTTTATTGAATTACTCACTTATGAGCTTACTAAGCTATGGATCTTACTTATGTTATTTTCCTATGTTTTATAGAGAATCAAGGCTAGCTTGGATCCGAGAGTCGTCGGGAACATCATCGTACTATCAGAAATCTAAGTTGGTACTTTTCAATTGTACATATGCTATATGGCATGTTTAGGTTAGATGTGGTACTTTGGTTGTGAATATAGCCATAGGATTTGGCTTGTAAATGCATATGTTTTGTTTTGTATATATAGCCATGAGTGATGGCTTATTTTAGTACGCTTTGGTATGAATGTGGTTATGGTTTAATAATTGCTCAAATGGTTATATTTTGAATTTGGTTTATAATCTATATGTTGTGATTGAAGTTGTAAATTTGAGAAGTTAGGTGCATTAAGAATTTATGCTTAATAATATAAGTGTTGAATGTCTAATTGACATTGATTTGGATATTGAATTTGATTGGAATGGATATGGTATGATTTGTGTACTTGGTTGATGGTTTTGGGATGCCTATTGTATGATGAAATGGTACCATTTTGGGTTGTTTAGGTGAGCCTAAGAAAGGGTGGCAAATTGGCCTTGCAAATGGCCTATTTTTGTCCACACGGGGAGAGACACGAGCGTGTGTCTCAGCCGTGTGCGACACAAAGTCATGCTACACAGCCATGGTATAAATACTTATCGATTGAGACTCTTGAGTATCCGACTTCTATTCCGAACGGTTCAACGGGTAAAATAAATGGTGTGAATGAGAAAGAGGTTAGTACAAGACCTTACAGGTATGTACGGAACCTATTCGATTATGAAATAGAGAAAGTTCATTGAATTTATATTTGGTCATGTTTTGAGATATGAAAAAGGTTTGTAGTAATTAATGTGTTTATGATTTTGTTATATGTAATTGGTAGAATTACATTTATGTGATTTATTGAATTACTCACTTACGAGCTTACTAAGCTATGAATCTTACTTCGTGTTATTTTCCTATGTTTTATAGAGAATCAAGGCTAGCTCGGATCCGGGAGTCACCGAGAACATCATCGCACTATCAGACATCTAAGTTGGTATTTTTCAATTGTACATATGCTATATGGCATGATTAGGTTAGATGTGGTACTTTGGTTGTGAATATAGCCATAGGATTTGGCTTGTAAATGCATATCTTTTGTTTTGTATATATAGCCATGAGTGATGGCTTATTTTAGTACGCTTTGGTATGAATATGGTTATGGTTTCATAATTACTAAAATGGTTATATTTTGAGTTTGGTTTATAATCTATATGTTGTGATTGAAATTGATAATTTGAGAAGTTAGGTGCATTGCGAATTTATGTTTAATAATATAAGTGTTGAATGTGTAATTGACATTGATTTGGATATTGAATTTGATTGGAAAGGATATGGTATGATTTGTGTACTTGGTTGATGTTTTTGGGATGCCTATTGTATGATGAAATGGTACCATTTTGGGTTGTTTAGGTGAGCATGAGAAAGGGTGGAAAATTGGCCTTGCAAATGGCCAATTTTTGTCCACACGGGCAGAGACACGGGTGTGTGTCTCAGCCGTGTGCGACACACGGTCATGCTACACGGCCATGGTATAAGTACTTATCGATTGAGACTCTTGAGTATCTGACTTCTGTTCCGAACGGTTCAACCGGTAAAAGAATGATGTGAATGACAAAAAGGTTAGTACAAGACCTTACAGATATGTACGGAACCTATTCGAGTATGAAATAGAGAAAGTTTATTGAATTTATATTTGCTCATGTTTTGAGACATGAAAAAGTTTTGTAGTAATGTGTTTACGATTTTGTTATATGTAATTGGTAGAATTACATTTATGTGATTTATTGAATTACTCACTTACGAGCTTATGAATCTTACTTCGTGTTATTTTCCTATCTTTTATAGAGAATCAAGGCTAGCTCGGATCCGAGAGTCGTCGGGAACATCACCGCACTATCGGATATCTAAGTTGGTACTTTTCAATTGTACATATGCTATATGGCATGTTTAGGTTAGATGTGGTACTTTGGTTGTGAATATAGCCATAGGATTTGGCTTGTAAATGCATATGTTTTGTTTCGTATATATAGCCATGAGTGATGGCTTATTTTAGTACACTTTGGTATGAATGTGGTTATGGTTTCATAGTTGCTCAAACGGTTATATTTTTAGTTTGGTTTATAATCTATATGTTGTGATTGAAGTTGATAATTTGAGAAGTTAGGTGCATTGAGAATTTATGCTTAATAATATAAGTGTTGAATGTGAAATTGACATTGATTTGGATATTGAATTTGACTGGAACGGATATGGTATGATTTGTGTACTTGGTTGATGGTTTTGGGATGCCTATTGTATGATGAAATGGTACCATTTTGGGTTGTTTAGGTGAGCATGAGAAAGGGCATTACATAACATTAAAATTTAGCATGGCATAATTCAACAAATAGCTTGGCCAAAGCCTAGGCATCGACAAAAACATGTTAGCATACTTGAACATAATTCATAAGCAATCTAGCATGGATGGCCATTAAACTTAAACATGAATCATTTGGATTTGGCATCCATCTCGATGTAACACATTATCCATGTATCACTATTTCAATGAGTTTCATACTTACATGTCTTGATTCATATTAAACTCTTACCATTTCCTTTCAAATTCATGCCCAATTGAACCGACTAGAATACCGTTGGATACGCGGGATAGCTCACAAGAAGTGCACTAAACATATAACCGTAGTCTGCCCTTTCCTTTACATATATGCTCACACGAGCTGTGAAATGGGCCTGCTCACATGAGCTGTGGGTTGAAACGTAGCTACATGGTGCTACTCCATAAGCTGTCGAGTATCCGTAACAAATACCGGAACACAACCACAGGTAGGACATTCAAGACCAGCACCCAAAACATGTAAACCCTAATGACATGTCTTTTGTATCCTACGAATTCTTAAGGTTCAAACGGGGCTCGGTAGTCAACGTAACATCGTTGGATATGCAACAATTATTTACATAGCATCCACAATACATATATAATCCAATAAAGAGCATATAAACATTATGCAATTGTATGAACTTACCTCGACGATGAAACGTAATACGAAGTTGATTAATCCGAGACTTTATCTTTGCCCCGCTCTAAAGTCGTATGAAATCTATGTTGATCTAGACCAATAAATTCAATCTTTTTAATATCTATTCCATACAATTCAATCCAAAATTCATATTTTTACAAAATTACATTTTTACCCTTATTATTTTGATTTCTTTACAATTTAGTCCCTAAGCTTGTAAAGTGAAATTCATGCAATTTCATCACTAACCCATGCTAGCCAAATTTCATATAGGTCCCTATCAATTGATAAAATTCATTATTTCACAATTTTCACCATAAATATTTCACATTTTTTAATTTAATCCTTCATTGACATTTTCAACAAAATTCACTTTACAAAAGTTGTTTATCTAACAACAAAGGTTCATTTTCTTCCATCAAACAACACAAACAACATGTATACATCCATGGAAAAACCATAATATATTAACATTTTTGCAAATTAGTCCCTAGGCTAGCTAGATTAAGCTACAACGACTCCAAAAACATAGAAATCATTAAAAACGGGACGAAAAATACTCACATGCAAGCGAGGAGAGATGGCTGAATGCTTAAACTTCTCTAATGGTTTTTCTTAGGTTTATTTTTGGTTGAAGATGAGCATAGAAAGATGATAGCCTTTGTTTTTGTTATTTTACTGTACTTTAATTATTAATTCACTTAAATAACCTTGTAATTAACTTTAAAATAAGTTAGAGATGTCCATTGACTCAACATATTAATGGTCTATTTACCACATAAAACCCTAAACTATTTAATAGCATAGCCATTAGATTCCTTTAGCTTATAAAACTCAAGTTTTGCACCTTTTGCAATGTAATTCTTTTTATCAAATTAAGCATGCAAACGGTAAAATTTCGTAATGAAATTTTTATACGATACTACTAACATGCTATAAACATTAAAATAATAAAATAAATATTTTCACGTCAGATTTGTGGTCCCGAAACCATTGTTCCGATTCCACTGAAAACGGACTGTTACATGAGCAACCTTTAAGGTCATCCAAATATCTAAATGAAACTCATTGTGATTCGTATGACTATGTGTTTCACCGACTCTGGACATGCTAACTTTAAGAGTGTGAATACTGCAACCAAATAAAAGAGTTAGGTAGTTTCCGCAAGTATACGGGTCAGGTTGTAACATAGTTACAACGAAGTAGGTAAGTGCTCCAAGGATTGTACCCAAGGGGTTGCAGTTTGGGGAAAATTGTTATTAAGACAATTACCGAAAATAACTACTAATATATTCGAGTCACGAATTAGTAATGTTAACTACCCGACTAATCTACTTGACTTAAGAAAGGTGTTATGTGCAGAAAAATTATCCTAGATACACAATATCTTTATTTCCAAATTTTAATCTGACACGACTTTGACAGTGAACCCCCAATTCGCAACTCAACTAGCGAACCCTAGCTCACCAAAGCAACTGGAGAACTATAGCTCGCCAAACCAACTAGCGGACCCAACTTGCAGTGAATCTAACGAACCCCTTACCGCATCTTTTAGCGTACACAGCTATGCTGAAAAATTGGTGAAGTCCTTGTTGATACTCTTTTAGCGAACCCCTAGTTTGTTGAAGCATTGGACAACCCCCTAGTTCGCGAAGTGCTAGCGAACCCTCATTTGGGAGGTCAAAACTTCCAGACCCTATCTCGGGATGTTACAACTCTATCCCACTTAAGGCGTTTCTTCCTCGAAATGTTCTCTTGCAAACAGTTGAGGATATTGTTGCTTCATTGCTTCTTCTCTTTCCCAAGTAGCTTCACTGGTCTTATGGTTTCACCACAACACTTTGACCAAAGGTATCTTCTTACTTCACAAGAGTTTCACCTCGCAAGCCATAATATTCACTGGTTCTTCCTTATAACACCCTCAACCTAACCCGATTCACCAGATCTGAATCTCAGGTGTTACTACTGAATTACAGACTCATACTCAAATCATGCACACCAAATTTTTCAATAGATACATCTTAATTTATGATTTTGACCCACTGAATTAAACTAAGTATACTTCGATTACTTACAAACAAATATTAAGACTTTACAATAAGCAGTGACTTACAAAGGAGAGTCATTAATAACATGGTTCTAATCATGTTTCCTACAAATTATAATACTAATTACATTTCCACAGTTAACCCATTCTATACAAGGGCTTATAAATAATTCTCTTTATTTATTTTCTTAACTCTCCAAACTCGATCACACTCGTGTAGGCTCGCTCTGTATGCACAAGTGCTCACTTCGACATTCCCTTGGCGTAGCCCTGGTGTCGTCCCTCTTAGCATATCCTTTACCTAAGACACAAACACAGAGGGGTAAGTTCTATAGAACTTAGTGAGAAAAACCCATTGTTACTTGAGTCCACGTTTAGGAATTCCATTAATGATCTCTCGACCATATCTTTGAGTTTGACGATTGTGAGGACTTCGCCATATTGTTCCAAGCAGATTCTTTCATTAAGAGTTTGCCATCACATCTTACATCTACAAAAGTTACCACACTTATTGTTCCTTCAAAATTAGTCACACTTGCCATTTCTTAGAGTTCCGTATATGCCATTTATTCGGATTTCGCCATGAGGGCATTCCTTTACAAAGACAGCCACGAAGGCTTTCTTTGCAGAGATTACCATAAACCCTTGGTTGTGACTGAACCCATGGCTGTTGAACCGATAAACAAAACTGAGGCTCAACCAAATGGAAGTGGAGCTGCCAAACTCGAGAATCAAGTCGAGGCTCCACTAGAATCCAGCAGGGCCACGCGTCAGCGAAGGCTTTCATGTAAATTCATTGAATTTTTCATGTGGACAAGCCAGCAAGTGCATAATGACCAGAAGAGTGCTATAAGAGGACAGAAGGAATGAAACTACAACATGCATTTAGTCAATTTGTGAATTGCCTTTTCTCTTTTCTCATCCATTTTCTCTAGAAAGATATTTAGAATTGTACTTGCATTTGGTTGTATTCACTTTTAAAGAGAAATTACACTATCATCATTTTCATTTTCTTCGATTTCTGCCTTTGATTGCTCTAGTTTCTATTGGAGGAATCTTAGCATATTACATGTTACCTAATTGTTGTGAACCTAACAATAATAATCATAAACATCAATTTATATAATGGATGTGAATCCTAGAAACTAATGTGATAAAAAGAAAAAACATAGAAGCTAAGTTAAAAAAAATTACCAAGGGTATATGTATATATTAAGCATAAGGGTAAACTATCAAAATAGTCAAATCTGTTTACCTCAAGTTACATTTTAGTCACTTATATTTGAAATGTTATGTTTTAGTCACATACGTCATCCTGTTTAGTCACTGAGTCGTTAATTGTCGTTAATAGTGTCATGGTAAGCTGACGTGGCACATTAAATCATTATTTCAAATGAAAATTTTAGGTTAAATTCTACAATTGGTCTATATATTTTTTTCATTTATGTTATTTTAACTTTTTTTTTCATTCTCTTATGCTTCTCCCTCTGTTTTTTTCCATTCTTTATTTCTTTTAATGTAATTTTTCTATGTTTTTCATTTTTAAAACTAGCCCACAAACTTTCCTCACTCGAAAAAAAATTAAATTATTCAAAAAAATAAAAGTATAAGGACTAATTTTAACAAATGAAAAATATAAAAAAATTAGGTTAAAAGAAATGAAGAATTGAGAAAAACAGAGGGAGAAACAAAAGAGAATAAAAAGAAAAAAGAGAAAAGTTAAAAGAATATAAAAAAATTAAATTACTCAAAACAAAAAAAAATATGGGGATCGATTGTATAAATTAACTTAAAATTTTTGTTTGAAATAATGATTTAACATGCCACGTCAGCTTATCGTTACATCGTTAACGGCAATTAACGGCTCAATGATTAAAATGTTACAACATAATAATATAAATGACTAAAATATAACATTTTATATATAACTATAAAATATAATCTGAAATAAATAAAAATAAACATAATTAAAACTCAGAAAAAAAAAAGTTATGGCGAAAAAAGAACCCCAAAATAGTATGTCTATTTGTCTTTTTAAGTTGGTGTTAAAAGTAAAATAACTGAAGATTTTATGATTGAGTCGCAATTAAAAAAGATATTCACTTCCACGTTTTTGGGTATTTTATTTTATTTTTTTGTCGAGATTGTTTTGGAAGTGCAATTTATCAATATCTATCAGCGGCAGCTGTCTAGGCTTCGATTCGTTTAGGATTTTTTTTGTTCAAACATTTAGGAATTTTAAAGAAAAGAAAAACAAAGTTAAGTTCCAGAACTTGTGAGTGTGGATTTTGTTGATCTACTCTTGGATTTTTTTTTTTCTGGTTTACTCTCATTTCATTTGCCCATTTTCTGTAATTTTACTGCTTGAAATTGTTTATTCTATATGTACAATTAAAGCAGCATATTTTCTTCTTTCGCAGAAAATCTGCATCTGAGAAGATCCATTTTCAATTACTTTTCATCTACAACAGAGAAATAGTTTTTGTTCTGTTTTATATGAGATCTGTTTGTTTTGGGTGTTTGAGTTGAGAAATTATTGATGAGGTCTCGATCTCTGTCCGTGTCTGAGCCTCAGACTTCTCCTTCTTCAAGTGTTTCAGCAGAGCTTAAGCTGTATCAAGCTTTCATCTTCTCAGTCCCCATTTTCTTTGCTTTCATTCTGCTCTTTATGTTCTATTTGTTCTATCTTCGACGCAGGCGAGCCGATTGGTCATCTCTTAGAATGAGAACATCCCCAGGCCCTTATTCTGACCTATCAATATCCATGGTTTGACTCTTCATTTTATTTATTATTATTAAGAGAAATTGTTTTTTTTTTCAAGTTAATAATGTTTGTTAGTGGTGGGTTTTGACAGGCTGAATTGGGGCTCAATAAAGAAGTAAGAGAGATGCTACCCATCATTATATATAAGGAGACCTTCTCTATACGAGATACTCAGTGAGTTACCCTTCTTTTCATCTCTTTTTGTAAAAAAAAAAAAAAAAAAAAAGGATCACAACAGATTTTCGAATGGGAAGTAATAAGGGAAGCTTCTTTTTGATGAACAGTTTCATGGTGTCCTATAGTTTTAGTCTGTAATGCTCATGTCCCACGTAAAAAAGGTTACAAGCTTTTAGATTTGGGAGGAGGTATGCTTTGAAAGATATAGTTTATGATGGACTAAGATACAGTTGACTAAGATTGGAATTAATAACTTTATTCAGAAGCGGTAGATAAGGTTTTTATGCAGCATTTAGCAATTTATGCCCGTGAGATGCAGAGTTGGTTAATTAGTTGGCTAAATGACCAAATTATAATTCAGTGTTTGCAAAATACAAAAAGAGTTTTTTTGATGATCTAAGCTATTCTTTTAATCAATTTGGGATCATTGGGCGTGGCTTGCTGACATGGCATTTTGAAGACATTTGGCTTGTTTTCATTAATTTTGGACAGATATCTATTTGACAAATAGAACTAGCTTTTGTAGTTGTAAAAAACTATGACCTTGGAGCCAGTTTGGTTTTATCATTTTAATTTTCCAGTGACGAGATTGAAGTAATTTTTAGCAACTGTTGTTGTACATCTAAACTTTATCTAGCAGAAATAGTCCATATTTATGCTGAATAAACTAACCAACTAGATAGGCACTTTCAATGAGAAAGGTGGTTAATCTGAAGACTGGAAGAAGGATAGTGATGCCAGACCTTTCATGCATAAGAAGTCCCTTGATGACCGTTACGATTAGCATCATAAATACCATAGAACTGATAGGCGAAGTCTTATTGGGGCCACGAAAACCAATATAGTAACTGATTAGGAAAACAGAATACATAGAAGCTAGTGTTCATACCAGTGCAGGTCAGAAAAATGGAGACTAAAAGAGAAAATGTAGGCTTTAATTTTATTTTTTTTTTGTTTCTGATACAGTATCATTATTGTTATTGCAGATGCTCCGTATGCCTTGGGGAATACCAAGCGGAGGATAAACTTCAACAGATACCTGCATGTGGCCATACATTTCACATGGACTGCATTGACCATTGGCTTGCCAACCACACCACTTGTCCACTCTGCCGTCTTTCTGTCCTCACTGCTTCTGATAAATTGCCTGCTATTCAAGCTGCAAATCCTCAGGTGTCATCTAATCCAGTCAATAGTAATGGATTAGCTGTTCAAACAGTGGCCCAAAATTATGAAGAAACACATGGTGTGCAGCCTCTCGAGCAAACAATAGGAGATGCGAGAATTTCCCAACACAATAGCGATGAACAGGAATGTGTGAATCAGGGAAGAGAGTTTAGAAATACAAGGAATGAAACCAGCCAGCATGAGGGTAGCAGAGGAATAGCTGGTAAATTTTTTACTGCCGCCTAGTTTAGCCAATCTCACAGTTTTTGGTCATTGCTGTCTTAAAAATGTTGCCTTCAATATATTTCTTTGCATGCTGTTTTGGTGAATTTTTATTAGTTCTTTATTAATTCTTTAATCGCTCATGGCTGATAATTCGTGAAGCCTCTTCATGGCATCACGTTCTGAGAATACATGATGGTTACTTCAGTTGGTAATACAGTTTTCGGTTGTTCCAGCTTGATATTTTACATCAACTGAGGTCATCAAGTTGAGACTGGTGTTTCCATATGTACGAGTTTCTAAGAAGCGAAGGAGCCATCCGAAGATTCAGACATAAGGAACTTCTGCGAGTATCCTGACCAAATTGCAATTTAAACTAACAAATTGCCAAGCCGATGCTTCTTACGACATTGACATCCCTAGGCTGTATGCAACTGCATAGAAGCAAGGGTTCCGTGGGAAAAAAAATGTCTGTCAACATTTGATGTGCCGTCTTCTAAAGGTGGTTATAAATATCATTCATGCTTTGCTGGAAATCAGTAAAATGTATAACCAGATGTAACTGGAATTGGATAGTCTTTTGGAATATTATTTAAGGCAGATTTTGTTGGATGAAGTCTTTTGGAATTGAAACTGTGTAACTGGAGCAGGCTGTGTTTTTGGTCAATAGGAAGAATTATCACTTTCCTTTTCTTCCTAATTAATCTGTGTATATAATATTTTAAATTTAATAAAAATTAGATTCACTGTGTTTACCGTTGAAGTGTTGATTGTTGATTTCTTTTATGGAATTTGTTCTTGTTGCGAGGAAAGAAAAAGAGAAGTTAGAGGTAATCCATCATTGTAAGTGGTTGATCTTGTCTTTGCTATGTAATCTGCCAATGGATGAATCTGCCATTGAAGTCGTTTTGTTTCATATGGATATTTTTCTGTGCCACTTACCCATACACTTACTATTGAGTAATTTTTATAATTTAATTTTACTATTCATGATTTGACTCTACTATTTATAGGACTAACACTCTGAGCAGGTTTTGGGCATGTTGGACATGTGCATCATTTCAAGACAAATGCTGGAATTCGTGGTCCCCTCTAAGTGAACTCCTTAGATGTATGCAAGTTAATACCGCGAGCTCCCTTTAACTCTTGCGAGCCGATACTACGAACTCCCCTCACTGTCCTCTCGTTGTATGTTTCATATGCATCCATCTGGTGGGATCTAGCCGGGTTGTGAGTTGACGGCCCGAAACTTATCTGAATCTCGAGTCAATCACTATTATTGTACGACACCTACATATACATATTATTTAAAAAGACCTTCCGATTTAATTTCTATGAATAATTTTGTACACTAACATCTCCTTAATTTCCTTCTTCAAAGTCTTGAATTCTTCATTAAATAAATTAATCAAGTCAAATGCAAGAAAAATTAAAAGAGTCGCCTTGATGTATATGGAGGTTCTTCTTATAACAGTTATCCTTTATAACATTTCAATTAAAACAATGAAGTTTATTGTAAAATCGATATTGTATAATTTGTTTTATCCTATATAATAATTTTTCATTTACAAGAGAAATATCTATGAAGTATAAAGTACATTTTTACTAAATTAATTCTCTATATCAATATCTTATCTAAAATTTTGGTAAAATTAGTTCTATTTCTAAATGAAACAAAAATTAATTTAATTAAGATATTATTTCATTAAAATATTAAAATTTTATATAAACATATATTAATCATATTTTATTAAATTTAAATAATTTTTAATAAATAAAATTATATTTGTAAATTTTACTAAAGTACAATCTAAATCAAACTAATAATATTATCAATATATTATAATTTTTTAATTTAATTTTTTTAAATTAAAATATAGTATAAATCTCAAATGTTATTGTAAGTATGTAACAATTATTTCTTCATAACCTCTAGAATTTTAATAGATAAACGGGCTTGGTATAGAAACAGCTGACTGTATCTATATAATTAAGAAACCTAGTAAGCTAGCATTAACAATTATCATATACAGTAAGGAGACGGGTATTGGAGGCATGGTGGTCAAATCCATTCCGGTATCGACTGACATGCTCCATTTGTGCCTTAAATCACAACCGTATGACATAGGTTTTGATCTGGCACAAATTCCAACGTGTTTTGATCATGCCAATATATTTCAAGCTATTTTGCTTGTACCGTCTTAAATATGATGTACCATCGGTATATAAACTTGGAAGAGGAAGAAGTTTTATCCCATTTTTCATTATTTGAAAAAAAAAAAAGAATAAACTTGGATACCTTTCAAGATTGAAAACGAAGAAGTTATTGCAAGATATGGAAGAAATGAAGTTGCAATAAGATTATAGGATATTGAAGAAGAAAGAAACGGTTTGACGAAAAAAATATATATTGAAAATTCGTGCTCATGACAATGGGTAAAAATTTGCAATGTCAGTTGTATGTTTTTATGCATGATATGATTTCATTCACAATAATATAATCATAAATTGATAAAAGAGTAAATGATATCTTCTCATTTACATTGTATTAATTATGAAAATGAATTGTGGGTAGAGGTAATTTGTTTAGGACAAATAATTTTATCATTACTAATTTGAGTAATGACAATTTTCATTGTAGAAGATATAACGATGACATGAGATAAAATGATCACGTTAGATGAATCGATATACTCTAAGGGGTCAGATATATCCTATGATGGTAAAACACATATGACAAAGTCATTCAACTAAATCTTGAAATTAATAATTTTCATAATGGTATATAATAGGGAGACAAGCATGGTAGTATAATAGAATGACTTTGTAACCAAATAAATTTGCAATTGATAGATGAAGAGTTAAAATTTAATTACCAATCATTTAAGCTCTAATTAAATATTTTCAATTGATCCTTACACTAGCTCAACACAAATCTTTAACAAATTGCATTTAATATGAAGACTTATATCGAACTATAAAAAATTGAACAAACAGAATGATTAGATTGATTTGCGGTTAATTTAGCCATTTTGAATATCTATTTAATTAGATTAAATGATGAATCCAAAGTGGAACTAAATTAAGAGATTATGTTATCTAATTATTTGAAATGAAATAAAATTAATTAAATAAAGTTATGCATGTAATGCATCTTTATTTGACTCGACATCGAGTACAAATAAACAATGTCACATTGACATATTCTTTGCATATTTCAAATTTCTTTTAACAAAATCATCATTTAAACAGTTTATTAAAGTCTAATAAAAAAACTTCCAACATTTTCAAAGGATCAAACACATTTTAAAAATAATATTAAATCATCTCTTTGGTATTTGGACATCAAGAACACATAGAATAGGCTTCCGATAACTTCTACATGTTTCAGAACAAGCATGATGCCATCCATTTGTGTCATCTAGATGGAATTTTGGCAAAATATACATACCAAGACATTTTTTTCATCCATCTAGATGGCTAAGTTTTGCCATCTGGATGGACTTGCAGCTGCTAGCCCAAACAATACCAACATTTCTAAAGCTTTAAATACATTAGAAAATAATTCAAGCACATGAATAATTTATCATGCCAAATCATTCAACCAAATTAATGAATCAATTATTTATAGTGCATACATGCATCTTATTGAAAATATGAAATTGGCCATTGAGTGCAGGGAAATGCTCACTTCCTTAGCATTGGAGTTGTTGAGAGACAATTTCTATATTTGAGTATTAGCAATTTATTGAACAACTTGAATGGGATGTGGCGATTATTTGGAGGATACTTAGCCCAATAATGAAGGTCATATTAGTTGGGAAACTCACATGGAAGACTAGATCACATTAAAGCATCGATACAATCCTTTGCAACAAGGAAAATTGGATTGGATTGAAACTCTATGGGATTAGCTACCAAGAGTCCACGTATGGTATATTCTCTATTATTATATTTTAAATAGGTTATTGTATTATTATTTTAATGGGATTGTGATTGGCCTTCTATGTTAGTTAGTCTCAAACATAAATTTATTGAAGGGAGAGACTTTCATAATGACTGCCTATAAACATGTTATCGTTTATAGTATAAATATTACACAAAAAATATATTAAATTAAATTTGCGGTGTCTGCAAGCGACGGTCAAATTGTAATATAGTAAAGTTTACAACGAAATACTGGTAAGTATTCTGAGGATCTTACCCTAGGAATTGCAAATTGAAGAAATTATTGTTTAAGTAATTAAAAAAATAATTACTAATCTAATTGAGTCACGAATTAGTAGTGTGAATCTAAATTAAAAGATGAATTAAACTAATTAATTTTATAAACCTAAATTAACCTAATGAATTAAACTAATCGAGTATGTAGTCTCACAAGTTGACCCATTCTAAGGTACGTTTATTTACCCTTACTTTTTATAAGAGAATGTTAACCATTTTGGTGGATACCCCTTCTTTCATGGCGGTATTCCTTTAGTCTAATTCATCCTTATTTGGAAGTATGATTTTTAAGGAAACAGTCCGCCACAATTAAAAACTTATTTATATATGGATTTCCCCTTTTATTTGTTTTTTCGAATCCTGAATTTTCATCAATGAACCACAAATACCGATAAGCCATCAAGGCTTTCGTTCATCATAAATATTCTCAAAATAACATTCCTTACAAGATAAAATTTTCAAAGTGGTGGTATCTAACAAAAAACCTAACACCCCTAGCAATTACTTGTTAACCTTAAAAATTTATAAGGCTCACAAATAACCATTGATTTGATTGTATCCCTTCAATCACCACTCTTAACCTAAGAATCTGAAAGGAATAAGAAACTGGGTAAGTTCATAAGAACTTAGTGAGTTCCTGGGAAGGACAACCTCACCACGATTACTATTAGACATAAAAATTTAAGAAATAGAGGGATATGTTTATTTTGCCCCAATTGGTGGATACATTACTATGGTTTTCACTTCAATTGGTGGATAACTTTGTAATTCGAAACAACCTCTTAGCGAACAACACTATTTTCTTTACTCATGTATGATAATCACGAACACATCTACTCCACGAATACCCCACTTGCGTGGTTTACTCTCAATGACAGACAAGCTTATTGATCATACACTCATACAACGTGTGACACCACATGCACCCTTTCTTTTTGTACTCCTTTCCTTTTGCTAGCTTCTAATCCCCTGTTTTCGAAGAACCAAATTTATTCATGTATCTTCAAATCCACTCATCTGAACTATACAATAACAATTCCTTCTTATCCTCCTAACTCCCCTCATTGTATGAACACTCTAGTGTTCTCCCACAAGGTCAGGTTTTCATCAATTACGGTTTGCAACAAATGTCGTTTTGGAGACAAAACTCATTATCATGTATCTTTTTTATCATTATACACAATATCCCTTCGACACCTCCATTTACCCATCTAGATACGAAGCTTGTGCACCAAGGCAGTAGTACTCATATTGTGCATATATCTAGGTTTTTCGGGCCTATTTAGACATAATGCTATTTGTATGACACTTCTCAGACATAGACATCAGAAGCAAATGACTAAGCCACTTACCTGACTATACAGAGTTTAGAAATAAACGAATTAGCATATATACCAGACATAGGGTATAAAGGAACTCACTAGAATACTTTACTTAAAGTTTTACCTACTCTACTATTGGTTCTTTTCCTTTGCCATTGAGACCCTCTCCTGTTTCTTTAGCTAAACAGTAAAACAAATCCTTTAATCATAAAAAATAAACAAATACATAAGATACAACAAGAATCTATAAACATGCAAATAATTTCTGGTTAGGAGTTCCCTTCCTACCTAGTAGTAAAGGAAATCCTACCAATCCTCTCTTAAATCAGTCACTATCTATGTGGTAAAACTTTAAGAAATGTTTTAAGAATTTATCAGTAGAAAACTAGCACCAAAGTTCTCCTAACTTTTATAGCTAATATCTTTGTTAGCAGCAAAGAACTCTCTTGGTTTGATGATAACAAAGCCTAGTGAAGAAATTGAATTAGAAATCTTTTCTCCACTACCACGCAATCCTATTTATAGTTAACCCATGTCCAAATCCAAATCATATTTATCTCTAATCATTACTTGTTCTTACACACATCCACTGATTAATCACATCTTATGATACTTCACAAGTGTCCTAATTACTGACACGCTACCTCCACGAGGATGCTAGGTGACATAAACGTATCCTAAAAGTCATCATACTTACTTAAGTAATGATACTAGAACATGGGTGATAGTCTTATTAGTGGGAAAAAGTCCACCGAATAAGGTCCTTGCCCTACTATAGCCTTCCTAACACTAGGATCGGTACTTCACATAATTGGCGAAGTTCTTCATAACTCTTCGTGACGAAGTTATCACCTCACCATTCTAAGTTTCAAAACTTAGGCGGCCTCTACTGGCATAGTCTCTCAGCCCGATCCAATTTGTCTAATCAAGGTGTGACAACTCCGCTACCCTAAAAATTAATTTTGTCCCCAAAATTTCGTACCTAAGAAAAGATGCGGGTATTGTTCCCTCATGGTGCTTTCTCTCTCGCATATAGCTTCTTCTATCTTATGGTTTCGCCACATCATTTTAACTAAAAGAATCTCCTTGTTATAGAGTATTTTAGCTTCTCTATCTAGGATACATACTGGCTCTTCTTCATGTAACAAATTTGGTTCTACCTCCAATGTTTCCACTTGTACCACATGATTCGAATCTGAGCGATACCTTAGCAATATCGATAAATGAAATACGTAGTGGATTTTGGATAGTTCTAGTGTAACAGCCCAATTTCGGTGAGATTAGAACAGTGGTTTCGGAACCACAAATCCGAGCCAAAAATAAAATTTATTTTAATATTATTTTATGATTTGCAATATTATAGGAAGGTTATATGAAAATTTTGATACGAAAATTTTACTGATTGCATAGAATGCAAAAGTTTTCTTCAAGTAGTTATAAGTATTAAATAGCTATAGAATTCAAAACTTAAGGTCCTTATATGGTAATTAGACTGTAACACCCCAAATCCAGCCCAAACGTTACGAACGAATCTGATGTGTCACATCGAAGTGAGATTCGAAATTTTGACTTGTTGATAAAAATCCGTATTTAAGTTAAAACCCATTTAGTTTTTATTGCTTGAGAACATTCGGCAATTCAAGTTATTACAATCTGAAACCAGCTTATCAAAACGATTGCCATATTTATTACCGTTGATTTCTTACACTGAATAAAACCGCAAAAGTTTCTCTAACTAAAAACCTTGAGGTTTAAAATGCATGTTTTTCTTGAAAACGGTTGTGATTTTGAAAACTCTTTTGTGTCCGTTTGGCAGTTTAAAATAAGAAATAAAAGCCCAATTAAATTAGATCCACCAATGGCCTTATTACATAATCAATAGCCCAATATGAAAATTAAAATTAAATAAGTCTAAAGCAGAACATCAGCGATCATGTGGCCACCTCCGAGTTCCTCGCGGCTCCAAATCTTCTAAGGTTGGGGATTACCTGTACAGTTAAAAAGAAAGGTGAGTTTATGAAACTCAGTGTGTTATCCCTTATCAGTCAGTCAGTAACAATATATGCAGTAACAGTCTGGGCCTGAGCCCTATTCAGTAATAGTGAAGTGTGGGCCTTAGCCTATTACAGTAACAGTGTGGGCCTAAGCCCAATATAGTATCAGTGTGGGCCTAAGCCCAATACAGTATTAGTACAGTGCAAAAATGCAACCTACCCCAATCCAGCCAACACACCACCCTTACCAACCAACACACCATGTGGGGATAAAATCGACCCATCCAGCCAGCACACCAATATCGCAGTGTAGCTACCAGTAAAAATGACGCAGCAGAGCTACCAGTAACAGTATATGTGGTAGTGCCACCAGTAACAGTGAATGTGGCAGAGCCACCAATATAGTACTTCCTTCATATCGGAATCCTAACCCCATGCAGTATGTCATGTCATAAATAGTTTATGTATGCAAAGTGTCCTACTCGGTACAGTCATACAAATAATCATACACTAATCAGTCAACCTACCTCTAAGGGTAAAATGGTCATTTCCATTAAGTAGGGGTATAATAGTAATTTTACCTTTTAGGGGTATTTTGGTCACTTTACTCATTTTGGGGCCTCAGTGCAAATAATGACCTCTCCGAAGGTCTACATTCACTTCGAGCGACACAGATAATTTAAATGATCATAACAGTGTAAATGGGCCCAAGTGGGCCCACACACTCGTGTAGTCCGTTTAGCCCAAATTTATTCACGGCCCTGCGAACTATATAGCCCAGTCCAGTATTTGCCACTTATCGTAGATTTATTCTGTCTGGGACCCACGAGTCCATTGGGCCCACACGGCCCATATCAGCCAAACAAGGCCCATATCGGTCCAAGAGCATGAGAACGCTCATGGTGGCCTCTATAGTCTATCGCCCACGATTCGTGGGCTTGGTTTACCACACGAACGATTGCACGCTCGTGTCGAAGTTTCAGTTTTCGGCTTTTTAGCTTTTACCGATTCACAGTAAAGAGGGGTGTGATTACACACCTGTTTACGCAACGAACATATTATACCACGCGCGATCAACCTACAATCATCCCAACACAATCAATCTTTCATCCATTAGAACATTTATACTAAAGCCCCAAACCGGTATCACCACTTGCCTTGACAGAAAGTTATGTGATTATTCCTTTTAGATCGCTGGTTGAAAACGATCACCCCTTCTTCTCGATTTACTGCGCATAAGACGGATTTCATTAGCAATAATCGTTTAATACAAGGCTTGATTTGATGCCCAACGTCCAAAGAATTAGAGTTAGAGCAGATTGGGTATTCGGTCAACACTACAAAACAAGCCTACTTACCCCACAGTATTCGGCCAAAGAGGTATTCGAAGAAAGAAGGCAGAGATGTGCAGAGAAGCAAGGCAGTCGACGCTCCACCGATTGTCAGAGACTATCATCCAAATGGTTTCGAAATTTCAAGACAAGACTCAGTCTATATTGGAAAAGCAGAGAAACAAAAGAGAGGGGAAAAGAGGAGATGTAGGATTTGGCTTACCACAGTGCTATGAACAGAAGAAGAGATCGTCGCCCGCTACCAAACCAACTGGCACGGTAGAGAAAGAAAAAGGGAGTCAGCCACTCAGTCAAAAAGGAAAAAGAAATGTTGAGAAGAAGAACAAGAAGGTTCGGCTATGAACCAAAAGCCAAGGAATAGAAAGGAGGAAAAGGGGATTCGATAGTAGAGAAAAAGAAAAGTGCAAAAGTGTACAGAGAAAAGTGCCAAAAGAGCCTAACACATTCGGCCAAAGAGAGAAAACAATCCAAACGAGCAGTATACCTCCCTTGGCCGAATTTATTGAGTGCCAGAGTCCAAATTCGGCACAATTCTCCTCCCACTCAAACTCCTTGATTCTCTCCCCTTATCCCTCCTTGAATCTCTCCATGACCAGTTCAAACACCATTCAAATCCTATTCAACTCCCCTTAGCTGTGTTTCAGTCCAACTCTACTACCTACACAGCTCAAGTAGCAAAATAAATACCCCATTGCGCAACCCAGGACTTGAACCTCAGACCTCTCAGTTACACAACACACCACATTGCCACTAGACTACAAGCTCTTCTTGTGTCATAAAACATGCATTAATTTTTATAAGGCCTATATGCCAGTGTCCAGATTCATTTAAGAGGAAAACTATAAATTTTGCAAAAGCCAAGACTTGAACCCATGCTTCTCAAACACTCCCAACAAATCCAAATCACTCAACCACAGAAGCAAACAGGTATTTGTGTCAGAACATGCAAAATTAAAGTCCCTATATTTTTGGGGCGTTACATAGACCATTGAAGAAAAGTTAGTAGGTAATCTAATGACTCATCCATGGAAAAATTAGAAATGGGCAAGGACTAAATTTGAAATCACTAAAATTAAAAGATGACAAATAATTAAAAAGGAAATTATCATCTTTTTATTAATCTTCTTCCTTAAAATTTCTATGGAAACCCTAGGAGAGAGGATGAAAACTTTCTAAGCTCAATAAGGTATGAAATCAAGTCTTGTTTTTAATGATTTTTATATTTTTAGAATCGGGATAGTCTAATCTATCTATTTGAGAGATTATTTGAAAAGTTATCAATGTATGAAATTTGGGTCTTGGATGAATATGCTGAAAATTAAAAATTTATGGTAGAAAATGAAAACTTATTCATAGATAAACAACTTTTATAAAGTAATTTTTGATGAAAACTTGATTTAAGGACTAAAATGAAAAAGTGGTAAAACCCACGGAAAGTTCTAGAATTTGTGAAATGTATGTGCTGTAAATGTAATACATAAATTTTGGCTAAGCTTGGAAAGAGGGTTAAATTCTAGGAATTTCATTTTCCGAGCCTAGGGACGAAATTGAAATTTTTGAAAAGTATAGGAGTAAAATGGTAATTTTGCCTAGGATGTAATTGAATGCAAATGTATATGAAATGTGATAAATTGATAGTTAAATTTGTTTACATAGGCCTAGAAAGACCAACTACCGAACTAGATCGAAGGAAACAAAATGTTTCAGATTAGTTGAAATTCAAATACGAACAATTGTCAAGGTAAGTTCGTGTAACCTAAATATGTATATTAATGTGCTTGAACTGAATTATATGATTGTTTTGATATGTATGTAAAGATATACATTATGAAATGACCACAAATTGGAAAATGATGATAAAATGCTATGTCCCAGTCGAATGTTGAAATTTGATGGAATAAGGTGATTTCTCAAAAAGAGTATAATACTACATATGTTACAGATAGAATTTAGCCCGGACAGGTAATCCTAGAATAAGCCTCTCGAGCATATGTTATAGATTGGATTTAGCCCGGACGGGTAATCCAAATCAAGCTTTTAGAGCATATGCTACAGAAAGGATTTAGCCTGGACTGGTAATCCTGTTATAAAATATGTGGCTTGAGAGTGTGCTTTATGATCATGTGCCAAATGGATACTTTTGAACATGAATTGACGGATAGTTGATATGTATACTTTGTGTATACTACCCGAATGTCCATCGAAATTTCAATAGTTTAACGGGAAAGATTCTTGAAATATGGAAATGTGAAACTAAATAGAAGTTTATAATGCGATTGATAAACCGTAATATGTACATATTTTAATCTCACATTTGGCATACTTTTGGATGATTTATCCCCTGAATTATGGAATTTGATGTTATTAATCCTTTAATTTCATGTTTTATACTTAGGAGAGCATCGGAGGATGAAAAGAATGAGAAATGGGCCAAAAATGGAGAAAATGGGCCAAAGTACGAAATTCACACGGCCTGGAGAAATCCACACGGTCGTGCCTGTTTAGCAGATCCAAACACGGACTGGATTCAATTTACACGGGCGTGTCACACGGGCATGTCCTTGACGTGACCTGTTTTAATTCTACTCAAAAAAGGGTACTCAGAGGCAAAGAAAGATATTCCAAAAGCCTATATAAACACCCTAGAGGGAAACCTAAAGGGGGGCGGTTCAAGTAGGCCGAGGAGCCAAGCCAGAGAGATCAGAATTGTGGGATTTACTCGAAGAAAGCCAGTTGATCCATCCCAAGAAGCCGGAATCATACTCAAGACGGAAGATCTTCCCTTCAATTTCCTTCAGGGGGTTTTAGGGTTTTCTTATGTTTTGTTTTATATTTTCTTCTGAGATGTATTCTTTTATAATTATGAACTAAACCCCTCAAATACCTGAGGGGGATGAAACCGAAGACGGATCTTGTTATTTTTTTTTTGAACTATATGATAAATACTTGATTTGTTCTTAATTATGTGTTCTTAATTCTTGCTTTGATATTTCAGGATATTGATTCAAGCATTGATATGCTTAGGCAGTGAAAGAAAATTCCCTGTTTAAGAGTAAATTTATCAAAGTTACGCAGAGTTGATCGCAACCCTAGAGATAGGATGACGAAAATCTACCAGATTAGGGTCAAACCTAATATGAGAGTCCATAGATCAAGTTAATGCAATTCTAGGGGTTTTTAATTAGAAATAGATTTCAGTTAATCAACCTAGGGTTAGACGTTAGTAGCCTCGAGAGAGGTATTAATATAAATTAGGGAATCCTACGGATCAAGTCAAGTGAATAAGTCGTCTGGTTTAGAGTTAGATAACAAGTGAAGTCTAGGTGGATTCTTCCTCGGGTATTGTCTTAATAAATTGGTTTTTCCCAAAAGTATTTCCCCAATTCATTCTCTGTGTCTTACAATCTTTCCCTTAGTAATTAGTTAAATAAACATTAATCACTTTTATTTTAGGCTAGATAATAAAAAGAAAGTCAGTATTAGTACTTTTGGTTCCCTTGGGTTCGACATTCCGGTCTTGCTACTAAACTATAATACTGTTCGATAGGTGCGCTTGCCTCAATCGTGGTGATAGTTAGTTTCTAGGCTCGATCATTCATTATATAAATATTAAGACTTTCCCACCACCATCAAGTTTTTGGCGCCGTTGTCGGGGACCAAGATACTAGGAACACTTGATTTTTATTACTTTAGCCATTACTTTTATTTATTTGCAATTTTATTTTTAATTTCTTTTTTACTTTTCTAATTTTTCTTTTCTTTTTCTTTGCTTCTGATAGGTTTTTCTAGTTTATGACTAGAAGGAACCCGTTAGGACCCTTGATTTTTGACAGCAATATAGAAGGTACCGTTCGCAGAAACGGAAGAGAAATAAGGCGAAGCTTACAATACATAGAAGAAGAGCAAGGGAACGAAACTAATACTACCGAAGAGATGGCTGATAATAATCCGCTACCTCCGGTGGAGGCCGAAAATCATGCTCCTCGAACTATGTATGATTATGCTAAACCTAATTTAACAGGAACTGAGTCAAGTATTGTTAGACCTGCTATTGCTGCAAATAATTTTGAACTGAAACCTAACACAATTTAGATGATACAGCAATTTATCTAGTTTGATGGTTTGCAAGATGAAGATCCAAATAATCACTTGGCGAATTTCCTAGAATTTTGCGACACTTTCAAAATAAATGGCGTTTCTGATGATGCCTTTCATCTTCGGTTGTTTCCCTTTTCATTGAGGAGCAAAGCTAAACAGTGGTTGAACTTGTTACCACGAGGATCAATCACTACATGGTAGCAAATGACTTAAATTTTTTTGTTAAAATATTTCCCGCCGGCTAAAACGGCTAAATTGAGGAATGATATCTCTTCTTTTGTGCAGATGGATTTAGAGACACTTTACGATGCATGGGAGAGATACAAAGATCTATTGAGAAGGTGTCCACACCATGGGTTACCCTTGTGGTTACAAGTCCAAACCTTTTATAACGGTGTAAACCCCTCAACCAGGCAGATGATGAAAATCTACTGGATTAGGGTCAAACCTAATAAGGGAGTCCATAGATTGAGTTAATGCAATTCTAGGGGTTTTTAATTAGAAATAGATTTCAATTAATCAACCTAGGCTTAGACGTTAGTAGCTTCAACAGAGGTATTAATATAAATTAGGAAATCCTACGGATCAAGTCAAGTGAATAAATCGTCTGGTTCAGAGTTAGATAACAAGTGAAGTCTAGGTGGATTCTTCCTCGGGTATTGTCTTAATAAATTGGTTTTTCCCAAAAGTATTTCCCCAATTCATTTTCTGTGTCTTAGCATCTTTCCCTTAGTAATTAGTTAAATAAATATTAATCACTTTTATTTTAGGCTAAATAATAAAAAGAAAGTCAGTATTAGTACTTTTGGTTCCCTTGGGTTCGACATTCCGATCTTGCCACTAAACTATACTACTGTTCGATAGGTGCGCTTGCCTCAATCGTGGTGATAGTTAGTTTCTAGGCTCGATCATTCATTATATAAATATTAAGACTTTCCCACCACCATCAGCGATGAGCTCATCTATGTTTACTTGATATTCATATGATGTTATGTGACCAACTTGTTTGATTAAGTGTATATGTTTAGGTAAATTTACCCAAAAACTTTGGATGGTATGGTTATGTATGCTTGTATGAATAAATATAACAGGTAAGTTTAATTCCCGTTATACGAACTTACTAAGCATGAAAATGCTTACCCTGTTTAATTTTCTTTGTTTAATAGTGTTCGTAAGCTCGTAAATGTTGGAGGTAGGTCGGAGCATCAATCACACTATCCACTATCTCATTTTGGTATAAGTAGAAATCTCTTTTTGGTATAATGGCATGTATAGGCTCATTTGGCCAAATGATGGCTTGTAAGTGATGTTTTGTAATCTAGCCATTGGAATGGCTAGTGATGGTTTAAGTTTGATTATGCATGAAGTTATTATATGGTAATTACTTAAGTTTATTATGGGTTGGTTTGATAGAATTATATCAAGCTTATGTGTTTATGATTAGAGTATATTTAAGCTAAGAGTACATGTGATGCTATAACATATTATATGGTTTAACTTGCATGTTTGGGTTGGTTGATATATGTTTGCATGATTTGGTGTAGGTTTGTGGTAAATTAAGTGAGAAAATAAAGCTAGGAAATGACTTTATTTTGTTCACACGAGCGTGTGTTTAGGCCGTGTGTGACACATAGCCTGTCCCATGGGCATGTGATTTGGCCGTGTGTCCCTCGTATCTTAAAAATGAGAAACAAGATTCTCAAAATTGGGCACACGGGTGTGTGTCTCAGCCGTGTGGTTGACACGGCCTTGGTCACGGGCGTGTTACACGGCCGTGTGAAAATTGCACCTAAATTTCGAAAATAAAATTCGCCACACGATCTAGCACACGGGCGTGTGACTTAGCCGTGTGACTTCAATTTCTTCATGCCTTATAGGTTTTTACTTCATGCCTTATAGGTCAGAGAGTTACATGAGTTAGGGACACGAGCGTGTGTAGTTACACGGCCTGACCACACAGGTGTGTCCCTAGTCATACGGGCGTGTGAGGGGCAACTTAAAATTTTTTTTATTTTGCGAAAAATTCTTAGAGGTTCCGATTAAGTCTCAATTTATTTTTACTGTTCATATTGGGCTTGGAGGGTCCATTTAAGGAACATTACGAATGATCTCGGTTAATGAATAGTAATATGTGTGAATTATCTGAAAAATGTTCTGAAAGTCCCGGTAATGCTCTATAACCCTGTTTCAACGATGGATACGGGTGTTACATTTACTGGTATCAGAGCTACAGTTTAGTCGATTCTCGAATTAACGTAGCAAGTACAAGTCTAGCTATATATGCCATTATATAAATCATGATAGTGTGATATCTCCTGACCACTCTTAAATGTATTTTCATATAGTAATGTCTTCCAACCAAGCGAGAGATGAGTCTGAGGAAGCTGAGAGCACAGCTCAAGCTTCTGTGTAACGAGCCGCACCCGGTGGTAGTAGGAGGCCCATGTCTGAGGGCCGTGAAGAGGCAAAAGCAGCCTTCTTTGAAATGATGGATGAATGGTTTAGCGAATATATGAGAACAAATCCCACTGTCGAACGACCTCCCCCACCTGCTTCACAACATGATGAAATGCCACAAGGTACTAGACTTGTTAGAATTCATAAGGCTCTAGTAGATAAAATAACAAAATATGGGGTTGAAGAATTTAGGGCTATAGCTGATGACGATCCAGAGAGGGCTGGATTTTGGCTGGAAAATACTATTCGGGTTCTAGATGAGCTATCTTGCACACTAGTCGAATGTCTGAAATGTGCGGTATCTCTATTAAAAGACACAGCCTACCGTTGGTGGAAAACCATATCTTCTGTGGTACCAAGGGAAAATGTTACATTGGAAATTTTCTAAACAGGGTTCAAAAAGAAATATATTAATTAGAGATTTCTGGACAAGAAAAAGAAGGAATTTTTAGAGCTCAAATAGGGAAATATGACAGTGTCCGAGTATGAATGAGAATTTTTTAGATTGAGCAAGTATGCTAGTGAATGGGTTCGAACTGAAGCCGATATGTGCAAACAATTTGAAGAAAGGCTTAATGAAGATGTCAAGCTGTTGATTGGAATTCTGGAATTAAGAGAATTTGCGATGTTGGCTGAATGGGCACACAAAGCCGAGGAATTAAGTAAAGAAAAGAAGCAAGCAGAAAGGGAAGCCTAGGTTCCGAGTAAAAGAGCTTTTAGCAAGACACAATCATCTACTTTGAAGAAATCAAAGAATTATCATGAACATTTTGCTACATCAAGGGAGTATTTGGGAAAGGAACGAAGTTCTAAACACACTAACCCGAGGTCTTCGTCTCCCTTAACAACCAGTGTTGGGCGTGTTGGAAACCCCAAACCACGATGCAATGTCTATAATAAATTGCATTTTGGGGAGTGCCAGATGAGAAGTGGGGCTTGCTTTAAGTGTGGTTCTCTCTACCATTTTCTTAAAGATTGCCCGGAAAGGGTTGAGAAAGACATTGAACAGACCCCGAAGCTGAGTAATCCTATCTCGAGGGGTAGACCACCACGGTATTCCAGAAATGTCGGTGGTAGTCATAGTGTTGCAAAGGATTCAGCTAAATTCGAGGCTCGGAATCCGGTAATAACATATGCGATATGTGTAGGAGAAGATGCCTCGGCACTAGATGTTATCACTGGTACATTCTCTCTACTTGATACTAATATTATTGCTTTGATTGATCCTGGTTCCATGCATTCATATATATGCAAAAAAATTGCGTCTGATAAAAATATGATTGTTGAATTCACCGAATTGGTGGTTAAAGTTTCAAACCCTTTGGGTTAGCATGTTATGGTGGAAAAAAATTGTGAGAATTGTCTGTTGATAATAGAGGGTCACTGTTTTTTGGCTAATTTGATGTTGTTACCCTTTGATGAATTTGATGTAATATTGGGAATGGATCGGTTAACGTAACATGATGTTGTAATAGCCCAATTTTAGGCCTAGTCAGAACAGTGGTTTTTGGGCCACAAATCCGATGAAGAAAAATCTTATTTTTATTATATTTTTATGGTCTACGATTTCAAGGAAAGATTCCATGAAAATTTCGTTCGAAAATTTTGACGTTTGGGCACTCAATTTAGTCAAAAGGACTAAATTGTAAATAGTGCAAAAGTTGAGTTCCACATGTTAGAAGTGTCAAATTTCTATGAAATTTTAAATTGGAGGTCCTTAAATGATAATTAGACCATTGGTTAAATAGTTGGACAAAAATGGACATGAGATAAGTGAAATATGATATTTTTAAGTTAGGGGCATTTTGGTAATTTGGTAATTAAATGGACTAAAAGACAAAATAAAAGCCAAAAACCTTTGTCCATCTTCTTCCATAGCCAAATTTAGCATGAGGGAAGCCATGGCTAGGGTTTTCAAGCTTCCAAGCTCAATAGTAAGTGCATCCAAGCCCCGATTTTAATGTTCTTTATATTTTTGAGATCCCCGTAACTCGGTTTAGCTATTTCTACCATTATTTTGAGCTAGGGTTTGTGTTTAAAAATTTACCCATGGATGACATGCATGTGCTTTAATGTCTAATGGTAGAATATGAATGCTCGGTGTGTAGTAAACGGCTTTTACTAAGTGATTTTCGATGAAATCATAAAAAGGGACTAATTTGTAAAAAGTTGAAACATTTATGAAAATGTGGGAATGAGTGCAAATTGTGGACTGCTATAATTATGAAAATGGTTTGGCTAGGCCTAAAATACAAGGAAATCAAATAAAAATCATTTTACGAGCCTAGGGGCAAAAGTGTAAATAGATAAAGTTTAGGGGCAAAAATGTAATTTTGCCCTAGTATGATTTTTGGGTCACAATGAATAATTTGACTAATAAGTAAGCTAATTGTGATGTTATAGATCAAAGAAAACAAGGTTCGGACATAGAACAGGGAAAAAAAAGAGAAATTGACGATTAGGTCACTTTTTACCATTTTGGTATCGAGGTAAGTTCGTGTGTAAATAATATAACCTTATGTTATGTAATTTTTTTTTGATATTACATGAATTGTATATTGTCTCTATGAAATTGATTAATGATAATTTTGATGAAATGTCGAAGAATGAAAATCCCCGATTAAACCTTCGGAATGGATAGAATACAAATGTCATGACACTAAGGTTACTAAGGTCTCGTATAAGACCATATCTGGGATATGGCCTCGACACCAAATTGAGATCTCTTGTAAGACCATATTTGGGATACGGCATCGGCATCGAATAGTGATTCCATGTAAAACCATGTCTAGGACCTGGTTTCGGTATGAAATCGTGTAAGAGCATGTCTGGGACATGGCATCGACCTGTGATCCCATGTAAGACCATATATGGGATATGGAATTGGCATCTTACTACATGCATGACAATTTCCGAGTATCCTTAGATATTCCAAGAGGTTCAATGAGGTAAGAAATTAAAGTTTTTGTTAAAGATGGAAAAAGGGCTAAAGTTATGTGATGGAATGATACAGGTACATATGCGAAATTCATGAGAAATGAGTTCGGTATGTGATTTCGTATAAGACCATGTCAGGGACATGGCGTCAATATGATGTTTCATGTAAGACCATATCGAGGATATGGCGTTGATACGGTACTATATGTATGAGATTCCCGAGTGTCTTTTAGCATTCCGAGTGGTTCAACGGGTACGTTAAAAACGAGAAAGTAATTGACTATGTTTACGAGTAGTACAAGTATGTACATAGAACTCACGTAAAGTGAATTCTGTATATGATGAATTCTTGAGAATAATGTACACGAATAAGTTATACTTGTCAAATATTGATAACATTGTGATGCTTTTAGGCCAAATTAAATTGAGAAATGATATGTTCAAGTCTTTGTTGTTGATGTATAGATTAAATTGGCCAATGAATGGCTTATAAATATTTGATAATGATTAGTTATTGGAATGGCTAAACATGGGCATATTTTGGTTTTATATATTTGTAAATGAGAATTAGTACAAAGAAAACATGATAGAGTAAATTTAACAATAAAACAGTTTGGACAGTAGCAGCTGTACTAGTTTGAAAAATAACCAAAAATTGTGGAAACCGAATTAGAGTTGAGTAAGATATGAAATTAAAGCTTATTTAGCTTATTTTCACGTAAAAGAAACGGTGCAAGCAAAAGAATATCATATTTTGAAATATTTGAATTTTTGTGAGACCGAGTTAGAATGATTTTAGAATCCCCTGTTCTGACTTGAGAAATTCATTAAAACTTATACAAAAATAATAAAAGAATAAAATTTATATACTTGAATTTCTTAATGAGTCTATTTTCAAGAGAAACAAATGGGAATGTTATTCGAGTTCTGTACCATGAGAAAATAAATTTTTAGTGAAGAGGGGTCAGAACTGTCAGACAGTTAAATAGGGGAGACTTTAAAGAATAAAATGTACTGATTAGCTGAACCAAAAATTCTGTAAATTTTATGGTAAGAAGATATGTGAGTATAGTTTCAAGGAAAATTAGCGGATATTAATTTGGAGTTTTGTAGCCCTGGATAAAAATAATTTAGTGACTGTAACTTGAGTAGACAGCTCAAGATGAACATAAATGAATTGTGAAATTTTATGCAATAGTAATGACATTATCTTGAGAGCTTATAATAAGGATTGTTAAAAGCATGTTAATCAATTGTATATTATTTATATACGTACTTACTAAGCTTCGTAGCTTACTCCCCTTCCTTTCTCATATCTTTTAGGGTTTTATGCTAGCTCGAGTTAGAGATTGCCGGAGATGCTATCACACTATCAAGCTATCATGTGGGGTATAAGTGAATGCAAAACCCTTTAAGTTAATGGCATGTATAGGGACTTAGTCAATTGTGTATGTGTCATTTGATTTGGCCAAATGTGTTACTTCATAATGATTGTATGATTCATTTTGTATGTGGCAATGAGATGTGGCTCATAGTGGTTAATGAGTTGTAATGCCTATTTATATGTGTGTGCTTTTACTAAAGTTTTCATGTGTTGTGGTTATGAGTGTTCGGTACGGATGGATTGAGGGCGTGTTGATGATAATCATGGCATGAAAGTTTAATAAGTTTAAGCTAGGCAAAGTTTGGTGTCTTATGCATGAATAAGATTATATGAATTCATTAGGATCATGACTTATTTGATGATGTTTAAGTGTTCAGTTATGCCATGAAAGATGCCATTGAAGTTGTGTTTAAGTATGTGCAAATGAGGGTGCCAAATGGTTTGGTAAATTGCCATTGTCTTGGCCACACGGGTAGAGACACAGCTGTGTGTCTCAGCCGTGTGGAGGACACGGCCCCGGGTCATGGGCGTGTGCCCAGGGCGTGTGAATTCTGCATCTATTTTTTAGAATTTAATTCGCCACACAGCCTAAGCACACGGGCGTGTGACTTGGCCATGTGACACTATTTTGTTGATGACATCATAAATAGAGAGTTATATGGGCTAAGGACATGGGCGTGTGTGACCACACGGCCTACCCACGCGGGCGCGTGACTCCTGTTTTGATGAAATATTTTCTAAGTCTTCTTAAAATTTCCTAAGTTCTCGGTTTAGTCTCGAATAGTTCCCAACGATTATTTTGGGCCTCGTCTGCCCATATAAGGGACGATTTGCATGTGAATGAGTGAATTTTAAATTGAATGAAATTGTATAGCTCAGTTTTGTATAAATGTTTATGTTTAAGTCCGATAATGCCTCGTATCCTGTCCCGACGTCGGACACGGGTAAGGGGTGTTACAGATGCAGTGGTAAATTATAAGCATAAATACATTGTATTGAAGTGTCAGAATGGTGAGTTACTTCGGGTTGAATCTGAGAAACTGGATGAGTTGTCTAATGTGATTTCAACAATATCAGTACAAAGATATATTAAAAAGGGGTATGAGGATTATCTTGCTATTGTACTGGATGCCAAAGTATCAGAGTTGAAAATCCAATCGGTGCTGGTCGTTTGTGAGTTTCCTGAGGTATTTCCAGAAGAACTATCTAGTTTACCTCCAGCCATAGAGGTGGAATTTTTTATAGACCTTGTACTAGGAATGACGTCGATATCTATAACACCATATAGAATGGCTCCTACTGAATTGAAAGAACTGAAGGTACAGTTGCAAGAGTTGATTGATAGAGGATTTGCCCGACACAACTTTTCACCATGGAGCGCACCCGATATTGTTTTTAAATAAGAAAGATGGATCATTGAGATTATGCATCGATATTGTTTGTATAGATGACTTGTTTGATCAATTAAAAGGTGCCACTGTATTTTCGAAAATTGACCTACGATCTGGTTACTATCAACTATGGGTAAAAGATTTGGATGTGCCGAAGACAGCTTTCAGAACCAGATATGGGCATTATGAGTTTTTAGTGATGCCATTCAGATTAACAAATTCCTTAGCAGTATTTATGGATTTAATGAACAAAATTTTCAGACCATACTTGGACAGGTTCGTGGTTATTTTTATTGATGATATTTTGGTTTACTCTTGGGATGTGAATGAGCACGCTGAGCATCTGAGAATTGTATTGCAAATTCTGCGTGAGAAACAACTGTATGCTAAATTCAGTAAATGTTAATTCTGGTTATGGGAAGTTAGTTTCCTTGGACATTTTGCATCTGCAGAAGGTATTCGGGTGGACCCGAATAAAATTTCAGCTATTGTAAGTTGAAATCCACCGAGGAATGTTTCAGAAAGTAAGAAGTTTTCTGGGACTAGCTGGATATTATTGAAGATTTGTTAAAGGGTTTTCAATGATTGCTTCTTCGATGACCCAATTGCTGCAAAAAGATGTGAAATTCGAGTGGACTAACAAGTTTCAACAAAGTTTTGATAGATTGAAAGCTTTATTGACGGAAGCACCTGTATTAGTCCAACCTGAATCGGGTAAGGAATTTATAGTCTATAAGATGCCTCATTGAATGGTTTGGGATGTGTATTGATGCAAGATGGTAAAGTAGTGGCTTATGCATTTAGACAACTAAAACTGCATGAAAGAAATTACCCGGTATATGACCTCGAATTAGCAGCCATTGTATTTGCATTGAAAATATGGCGACATTATCTTTTTGGTGAAAAATGTCACGTCTTTACAGATCACGTGTAACACCCCTTACTTGTATCTGACGCCGAGACTGGGTACGAGGCATTACCTAACTTAAACTCATGCATACACACAATCCGGAATCATAAAAATCCGTTAAAATTTAAAACTTCTCAAACTCCCTCTTAATAAACTTAATATAGGCCTACGAGGCCCAAAAAACATCTTAGAAACGTTTTGAGATCAAATCGAGTTCCTTGGAAAATTTTAGAAAATATTATCAAAACAAGGCCGCACACCCATGTGGAAAGGAACACGCCTGTGTGGGTAGGCCGTGTTATCATGCACGCCCATGTCCCTTGTTCGTGCAAATTTATTTCTCAATTCGAACCTACAGGGGTTTTCACACTATCTGACACACACTCGTGTCCATGGCCCGTGTCCCTCACACGGCCATGACACACTCGTGTCTTCTCCCGTGTGTAAAAACCTTGACATTCTGTTTCTGACGTCATCATCCCAATAAGGTCACACGGCCAAGGCACACGCTCGTGTCGCTAGACTGTGTGGCAATTTAAATTCCTAAATTCAGGTGCAGACTTTACACGGCCTGAGCACATGCCCAAGTTCTATGATCGTGTCTTCCGCACGGTTGAGACACACGGCCGTGTCTTAGCCCGTGTGGTTACTACTGGGCATTCTATTTTGCCAACTTAGGATTCAGGGGGACACACAGCCAAACCACATGCCCATGGGGCAGACCGTGAGTCACACACGGCCTAGACACACGCCTGTGTGTCTACCCGTGTGGACAAACATAAGATTATTTACCAAGCCCCTTTTTCCTCCCTGAAGCAATACATAGCATGACCATAAAACACTTCTAATATTCACTACTTCGTAATGCATATATAAATTTCAAACATTACTCATTCAATTGTATAAACTTGCACTTCATGAATTTCATCATCATTGAACAAATATAGCTTGACTAGTTTTGATCGAATTCAATGACCATTTACAAAATGAATAATTAACCTTAATAGCCAACACTTTGGCTAACCAATATGACATATCACAAAATGACCAAATCCTATACATGCCATACTCAAAATAATTAAACTTCACTATACCAAAAGAATAGCTTGATAGTGTGAACCGAGCTCCGATGTTCTACGATCCCCGAGCTAGTTCGGCGATACTACAAGGAAAGGGAAAAGAGAGGGAGTAAGCATAAAGCTTAATAAGTTTTCATGAAATAAATAACAACATGAAGGCTTATGATAACATCCATACGCTTCATTAAGTAACAACACAAGTTCTCAAGCACATTGCTATAACTTACACATGCTTACTCTTACCAATCACATATCACATATCGAACACATTTATCGTAAGATACTCACATGCACCTGTATCACTTCATCACATAACTTTAGCACTTTTACCATCTTAAACATAAATTTTAGCTCTTTACCCCGTTGAACCATTTGGAATAACGAAGGATACCCAAACTCGTCATACACATAATAAGATGCCAATGCCATATCCCAGATATGGTCTTACATGGGATCACATGTCGATGCCGATGCCATATCCCAGATATGGTCTTACAGGGATCTCATGTCGTGTCGATGCCATATCCCAAATATGGTCTTATACGAGATCGTATATCGATGCCATGTCCCAGATGTAACATCCGGGATTTAGGAGGCTTCGCATTTTACTTCATATTTATGTGTTTGTATGTTTTGCATGACTGTTTGTGTGTGTTTGGGGCTTCGGGAAATCTTGGGGTAAGTTTGAGCCTTAGTGAGAATTTTTAGTTCTGAGCTTTTAGGGGGGAGCTGGTGGAGCCAGGCTTAAAGAGATTAAGTTTTGGTGGGTGTTAACACAAGAAAAGAGTTGGAGTAGTGGCAAGGAGGCACCACCTTGTGTGCATTGGAAGTGGCATCAGAGGGGAGTTGCAAGGGGGAAGGAGTTCGAGCTGCATGGATAGCATTTTGGAGTTTATTTTGCGCTTGGAGAGGTAGGTGATGGATTCGGTAAGAGCACTTGAAAGGGGGAGGTTTGAAAGGGTCAAATTTTATGAATGGATGGTGGAGAGTGAGGCATGAAGTTTGAATTGTTCAAACTAATTTGAAGGAGTAGAGGAAAGGGGTTTAAGGAGAGAATTAAGGGAAGGTATGGGGAGTGTGGTGAGAGGGAGTGCTAGCCGAATTTGAGTAGGAGAAAGGGGGGTTAGGCATTCGGTTTTGGCTAGGGGGTTAGGTGCCGAAATTGGGTGTTTAGTAGCTTGAGTGTGATCATTTTTGAGTCATTCTCTTCTCTAGTCTCTATGCCGAAAAGTGCCAATCAAAAGCCATTCACTTCTTTTCTTCTTTTCCTATAATCAAAAGCCGAAACTAAAAGAGACCATTTTGTGCATTTTTGTTCATCTTCTTTTCTCTCTACTTCTTCTCTAAAGCACCTCAACCGTGACCATCACCCTCATCTTTGGCAACCTCTTTTGTTCTCTTCTTTTCCTATTCACCCTCTAAAGCTAAACCTTACCTCTCTCTTCTCCTCTTTTTCACTTTGATAGCCTTAAACCTTCACTTCTCTTTCAAAAGCCGAATAACTCTTCACTTGTGGAAGCCGAATGAACTTTCTATTTATTTGAACCTTAGCCAAATCTTCCAATCATCCTTACTTGTTCTTTTCTTCATCTTTTATTTGTTTGTTTCTTAAACCCACCTCTTGGCCGAACCTCTCTGTAGTGGTGATTCTATTCGGTTGTTAGATAGTTAGAGGAGGTGCCGTCACTCTTCTCCTCTCCAATCCTTTCAGATCGTTCAGAGTGGTGGTGGTAAGGGTTCTCTTTTCCATTAATCTATCTAAGTTTTCTCTTTGGTTCGCTGAAACCGAAAGCCTAACTCTGTTTCTCATGTGTGGTCGAACCTATGGGGGGCTTGATTTCGTGTCTTTTGTTTGTAGCCAGCGTGAGGGGTATTAGGGATCAGTTGGTTTCGATCAACCAAGCTAAGAAGGGTACACCTTTCGTTCGGCTAAAGGCCACTTCGTTTGGACCATAAGTGTTAGGCCGAATCTAATGTGGCTTTATGTAGGGACTTCGACAATCTGTTAGTTCAAGGGTAGATCCTTCGGGTTCTGTCAATTTTGGTAAGGGTTTTCGATTAAAGCATTTATTTAGTTTCGTTATTAGTATAATCAACATTTTAACTGGGTCTTCTGACCAAGATCGTATCTTATGGATTCAAGAACCAGTCAAGTGAAAGAAAGGGTTGGACACGTAGTCCCTGCCCCTAAGTTCAAGAGACGAACAGTTTCAGCAGTTCGGGATTGGCCACCGGGTTGTGGGCCAGCTTCGGAGAAGGATAAATAGATTGCTGTGATCTCTTCGAGCGAGGACGTTAGGGAGATTGGTAGTTTAGTTCTCCAAGTTTACAGGTGTGTAATTATCACACTGTTCCCTTAGTTTTATAAATATATGCGTTTTGCTTGAAAGCCGAAAATAGTGGCAGTGGTGGATGTATTACCTGTGTGGGGTAATCGGTAAACAAGGTTCGTATATTACCTACTTTAATAACTGTGGTTAGACTGTTGTGGACGCATGTGAGTATGTTATGCACGTACGTATGTATATTTATGTTTATTATGTTGCCTATTTGTTGTATTATGTTGCATGTGCATGGGTTCTGGGTTATAAATGTTAAAAGGGGAAGTGTATATATATGTGGGTGACTTTGTCGCGATTAATGATGGCCCCGAGCCTCATTGTGGATTTTTTGATTCAATCACGTGGATTCAGTGGCTAGACCACTTATGTGGACTTCGAGCAGTGTGTCTGTCAGCATGACTGCCGAAGAGGTGTGTAGCGGATGGAGGGTTGATTGTACAAATCCCCAGGTGTGTATGAGGATGGATGTACGGAGTCGTGTGTAGAGGATGGACATTAGGTTGGGTTGGGCCATTATGTTGAACAATTATGCATGGTATGATATTTTGATGATGATTTTGGGCCAAGCCCACTTGTGGAATGTGGCAGTACAGTTGCACACTGAGTCTGGTGACTCACCTTGTTTTCTTAACACATCGCAGGTAGCTCGTGACTCTTTGGACTGGGTTGGAATGGACTCGAGGTGGCCATGTGGGTGTTAATTTAGTAAACTTTATTTTAAATTATTAATTTGCTATTTTCTTTTGGGATAAATTTTAATATGTAATAGAAACACCGTAGATTTGGTAAATTTCGGATTTTTCGCTTAAGTTGAATTTATTATTTAATATCTACCTAAAACATGACTTTACTATATTCTGACATGGAAATTAAAATGGAGTTTCCAAAGCTTGGGGTAATTTATAAACAACCGTTTTTGTATCATTAAGGGATATAAATATGATTTAACTTAACTCGGGAATTTTTCTTTCAACTACGAATCACTGATTTCGAAACCACACCACGAGTGCAAAGTTTTCAAACTTATGATATTTTCCTACGTTCAAAATAAAATTCATTTTCACCTTTTTCCTAGTAACATTCCAGATCGGGTCGTGATGTTCGGGCTGGGTTTGGGTGTTACAATTTCGGTATCAGAGCCAGATTTTAAACTCGGCCTTGGGTTTTGGGGGTCACCAACGTTTTCAAATTATGTAATTAAGTGAGTCTAAAATGAATTTTTCATGAAATGGTCTTGTGAAAAGATGGCACTCGAGTTCCCGGCCCAGGTCCACTAGGTAAGTCTTTTGACTGTTAAATAAATTGTATGGGGTGGTTATATGATGCATTGCTGTGGATATTAGGATTTAGAATATTTACGGTAGAGATAAAAATCTTTAGGGATGTATGTGCTATACGAAAGAATAACTTAAAATTTTGTGTCATAAAACTGTGCGTTAATAAACAAGTGGGAAGATACGCTGACTCATAAAATTTATAATCAGAGTAAAGGCAGAATGTTAGCTATGAGTACTAGGGGACGTGGACGCAATGCGCGAGGACGTGGTAGAGGCAGGATGGCTGTGTCAGAACCAGTCGGGTCTAGTCATGGATCGGGGAACGAGGTGCCGTTGCCTCCAGCCACGAAAGTAGAGTTTCAGGATCAAACAGGTGGAGACGATGCGGTGTCCCAGGCGATGTTACGGGTTTTGGAGAGAGTTGCGGGGGCAACCATGGGTACTGGGGCCCAAAAATCTGTGTCTGAGCGACTCCGAGCGAATGGAGCTGAAATATTTAGGGGTGTCTCTGGGGTAGCTCCCAATGTGGCGAAGTACTGGCTAGAGGCGGTCGAAAGGATTATGGATGACTTGGACTGCACAGCTGAAGAGAAACTGAAGGGCGCGGTTTCTCTGCTTCGAGATGAGGTCTACCAATGGTGGCTCACCGACAGAGAGGCTACTCCCACAGGCCGAGTAGATTGGGATTTCTTTAAGATGAAGTTCCAAGGGAAGTACGTTGGGGCATTTATGTGGATGCCCAGAGGAAGGCATTCCTGAATTTAGTCCAAGGGGTAAGACGGTAGCTGAATATGAGGCAGAATTTTTACGGTTAAGTCGGTACACCTGAGGGGTTGTTGCAACTGACTACGAGCACTGTGTAAGATTCGAGGATGGGCTGCGAGATGAGCTGCGGGTGTTGATAGCTCCTCAGTGGGAGAGGGACTTTGCTATGTTGGTGGAAAAAGCTAAGATAGCTGAGGAAGTTAAGCAAACTGAAAGGCAAAATAGGGATAAGGACAGAGGCAGGAATAAGAGAAGTTATGGACCGTTAGGATCATCGGGAGGCTTCCAGAAAAAGCCTAGGGTTGATGGACCGGTTCGCGTCACTACGCCGGTTGCTGTGGGGCAATTTCGACAGTGTGCTCATTATGGGAGGTCACATACGGGGGAGTGCTAGGGAAGGAGTAAGGAGTGTTTCAGGTGTGGGTCAAAGGATCATTTGATTAAGAACTGTCCTCAAGACATGGCTAGGGCTCGGATGGTAGGTCAGAGGTACATGCAACCAGGAAGGGGTGGTCAACAGATGTCAAGAGGTCGGGGTCCGAATCGAGGAGGGAATGGTTCTGGCCGAGGTCGTGGAACACCAGGCAGAGGAACAGGGGGTACTGAGGCTAGGTAGCCGGGGTTGGTTTACGCGGCCAGACGTCGTGAAGAGGGGATGCACCAGACGTGATAACGGGTACGTTTCTCATTTTTGGGTTACCCTTTATTGCATTAATTGATGTTGGGTCGACTCACTCTTATATTGCTAGTATGGTGTCTGGAACTTTGAATATGAATCCTGAAACTGCCTCTAGGAAGATGTCTGTACTTAGTCCTTTAGGGCAATCGGTAGTAGTAAATAAACTCTTTAGAGGTGTGCCTTTAGAAGTTCAAGGGTCGGTGTTCCCGGCTGACTTGATGGAGCTACGGTTTGGAGAGTTTGACTTGATCTTAGGCATGGACTAGCTAGTGAGGTACCGTGTAAATTTGGACTGTGCTGCTAAGTGCATGATGTTAAAGACTCCCGAGGATGATGAAGTCTTGGTGATAGGTGAGAGGAGGGACTACTTGTCGAATGTAGTGTCTGCTCTTAAGGCGGAGAGAATGGTGAAGAAAGGGTGCATGGCTTTCTTGACGTTTGTTAGTTCCTTGGATGCAAAGGAAGCGACCGCGGAGGAGGTTAGAACAGTAAATGAATTTGTAGATGTTTTTCCAGAGGAGCTTCCAGGGTTGCCTCCGGATCGCGAGGTTGAGTTTGGAATTGAGCTTTTACCAGGTACAACTCCGGTGTCCATCGCCCCTTATAGGATGGCACCGAAAGAGCTGGTTGAGCTTAAAGCACAAATCCAGGAGTTGTTAGATCGCGGTTTTATTCGACCCAGTGTGTCTCTATGGGGAGCACCGATGTTATTCGTAAAGAAGAAAGATGGATCTATGCGTATGTGCATTGATTACCACCAGTTGAATAAGCTGACGATCAAGAACAGGTACCGGCTGCGGAGGATAGACGACTATTTTGATCAGCTAAAAGGGCTTCGATCTTTTCGAAGATAGATTTGAGGTTCGGGTATCACCAGCTTAAGGTAAAGGAAGCAGATATTCATAAGACGGCTTTTCGGACTCGCTACGGGTACTATGAATTTTTGGTAATGTCGTTCGGGTTGACAAATGCACCAGCTGCATTCATGGATATGATGAATCGGGTTTTTCAACCCTATTTGGATGAGTTCGTGGTAGTGTTCATAGACGACATTTTAGTGTACTCCAAGACAGAAGAGGAGCATGATTCGCATCTGCGGGTAGTTCTACAGATTTTAAGGGAAAAGAAATTGTATGCCAAGTTTAGCAAGTGCGAATTTTGGTTAAAAGAAGTTACTTTTCTGGGTCATGTGGTATCTGCAGAAGGGATAAGAGTGAATCCTCGGAAGATCGAGGCGGTACTGGATTGGAAACCACCCAAGTCTGTGGCGGAGATTCGGAGTTTCTTGGGATTGGCAGGTTATTACAGAAGGTTTGTCGAAGGTTTCTCCTCAATTGCGGCACCTTTGACTAAGTTGTTGAGGAAGAAGGTACCACTTGTGTGGACGGACAAGCAGCAAGAGAGTTTTGAGAAGCTAAAAAGGGTTTTGCGGAGGCTCCGGTCTTAAGTCAGCCTGAAGCTGGGAAAGATTTTGTGGTGTATTGTGATGCTTCGCACACAGGGTTAGGTTGTGTGCTGATGCAGGAGGGGAAGGTGGTTGCCTATGCGTCTCGGCAGTTAAGATCTCACGAGATTAACTACCCCACGCAGGATCTGGAATTTGCTGCGGTGGTTTTCGCTTTGAAAGTGTGGAGCCATTATTTGTATGGAGAGAAGTCTGTTATCTACACTGACCACAAGAGTTTAAAGTATCTGTTGACTCAGAAGGAGCTGAACTTGAGGCAGTGAAGGTAGGTAGAGCTGTTGAAGGATTATGACTGCTCGATTGAATACCATCCGGGTAAGGCGAATGTGGTGGCAGATGCGTTAAGCCAGAAGGTAGTGTCTGAGCTGAGAGCGATGTTCGCCCATCTTAGTCTATACGACGATGGGAGTTTGTTAGCTGAGCTGCAAGTGAAGACGACATGGGTAAGTCAGGTTAAGGAGAAACAGTTATCGGATGATGCATTGAGTGCTCAACTTCTACAAGTGCAGGAAGGTGGGATAGAGGATTACAGTTTGAACAACGATGGGGTTTTGTGTTTCCGTGGGAAGGTTTGCATGCCGCAGGATGTGGAGTTAAGGCAAATGATTCTTTAGGAAGCGCATTGTAGCCCCTACGCTATGCATCCTGGAGGGAGCAAAATGTATCTGGATCTGCGGGAACAGTTTTGTTGGCCTGGATTAAAGCGAGAAGTTACAGAATTTGTGGGGAAGTGTTTAAAGTGTCAGCAAGTCAAAGCCGAACACCAATTGCCTTCGGGATTGTTACAGCCGGTGAAGATTCCACAGTAGAAGTGGGAGAGAATCACGATGGACTTTGTTAGTGGGCTACATCTTACGCCAACTAAGAAAGACTTAGTATGGGTGATCGTGGATCGGTTGACAAAATCCGCTCATTTCATACCTGTGCGTATTGAGTACTCTCTGCAAAGGTTGGCGAAGCTGTATGTGGTAGAAATTGTGAGGTTGCATGGGGTGCCGGTGTCAATCATATCAGATAGGGACCCTAGATTTACGTCGCGGTTCTAGAGGGCGTTGCATCAAGTTTTGGGCACAAGGCTGGATTTTAGCACGGCGTTTCATCCGCAGACGGATGGCCACTTTGAGAGGGTAATTCAGGTTTTGGAGGATATGTTGAGGGGATGTGTTATCGATTTCAGAGGCAGTTGGGAGGAATTTTTACCGTTGGCAGAGTTCGCATACAACAACAGTTATCAAGCTAGTATTTAGATGGTGCCGTATGAAGCGTTGTATGGGAGAAAGTGTCGCACTCCTACTTGCTGGACAGAGTTAGGTGAACGCCATATTTTGGGTCCGGAAATGGTTGCGGAGATGGAAGAGAAAGTTAGGGTAATTCGAACTCGGTTGAAGGAGGCGTCAGAAAGACAGAAATCGTATGCGGATCTTAAGCGGAGGGAGATAGAATTTGCAGTAGGTGATCGGGTCTTCCTAAAAGTGTCACCGTGGAAGAAGGTGATGAGATTTGGACGTAAGGGTAAGCTAAGCCCCAGATTTATAGGGCCTTATCGGGTTTTGAAGCGAGTGGGGCCAGTAGCTTATCAGTTAGAGTTGCCTTCAGAGTTGAAGCAGATGCATGATGTGTTTCACGTCTTGATGCTAAGACGTTACTGTTCGGATCCGTCTCACGTGGTGCCAGTTGAGGAGGTGGAAATAAAGGCAGACTTATCTTATGAGGAGGAACCAATCCATATTTTGGAGCGAGACGTTAAGGTGCTTCGGAGAAAATCTGTTCGATTGGTCAAAGTTTTGTGGCGGAATCATGGTTCGGAAGAAGCGACGTGGGAGCCAGAAGAGGCGATGCGACAGCAATATCCTCATCTCTTTTGATCAGGTAATTTCGAGGCCGAAATTTCTTTAAAAGGGTAGAACTGTAACATCCGGGATTTAGGAGGCTTCGCATTTTACTTCATATTTATTCGTTGGTATGTTTTGCATGTCTGCTTGTGTGTGTTTGGGGCTTCAGGAAATCTTGGGGTAAGTCTGAGCCTTAGTGAGAATTTTTAGTTCTGAGCTTTTAGGGGGGAGCTGGTGGAGCCAGGCTTAAAGAGATTAAATTTTGGTGGGTGTTAACACAAGAAAAGAGTTGGAGTAGTGGCAAGGAGGCGCCACCTTGTGTGCATTGGAAGTGGCGTCAGAGGGGAGTTGCAAGGGGGAAGGAGTTCGAGCTGCCTGGATAGCATTTTGGAGTTTATTTTACGCTTGGAGAGGTAGGTGATGGATTCGGCAAGGGCACTTGAAAGGGGGAGGTTTGAAAGGGTCAAATTTTATGAATGGATGGTGGAGAGTGAGGCATGAAGTTTGAATTGTTCAAACTAATTTGAAGGAGTGGAGGAGAGGGGTTTAAGGAGAGAATTAAGGGAAGGTATGGGGAGTGTGGTGAGAGGGAGTGCTAGCCGAATTTGAGTGGGAGAAAGGGGGGTTAGGCATTCGGTTTTGGCTAGAGGGTTAGGTGCCAAAATTGGGTGTTTAGTAGCTTGAGTGTGATCATTTTTGAGTCTTTCTCTTCTCTAGCCTCTGTGCTGAAAAGTGCCAATCAAAAGCCATTCACTTCTTTTCTTCTTTTCCTATAATCAAAAGCCGAAACTAAAAGAGACCATTTTGTGCATTTTTGTTCATCTTCTTTTCTCTCTACTTCTTCTCTAAAGCACCTCAACCGTGACCATCACCCTCATCTTTGGCAACCTCTTTTGTTTTCTCTTCTTTTCCTACTCACCTTCTAAGGCCGAACCTTACCTCTCTCTTCTCCCCTTTTTCAATTTGATAGCCTTAAACCTTCACTTCTCTTTCAAAAGCCGAATAACTCTTCACTTGTGGAAGCCGAATGAACTTTCTATTCATTTGAACCTTAGCCGAATCTTCCAATCATCCTTACTTGTTCTTTTCTTCATCTTTTATTTGTTTGTTTCCTAAACCCACCTCTTGGCCGAACCTCTCTGTTGTGGTGATTCTATTCAGTTGTTAGATAGTTAGAGGAGGTGCCATCACTCTTCTCCTCTCTAATCCTTTCAGATCGTTCAGAGTGGTGGTGGTAAGGGTTCTCTTTTCCATTAATCTATCTAAGTTTTTTCTTTGGTTTGCTGAAACCGAAAGCCTAACTCTGTTTCTCATGTGTGGCCGAACCTATGGAGGGCTTGATTTCCTGCCTTTTGTTTGTAGCCAGCGTGAGGGGTATTAGGGATCAGTTGGTTTTGATCAACCAAGGTAAGAAGGGTACACCTTTCGTTCGGCTGAAGGCCACTTCGTTTGGACCATAAGTGTTAGGCTGAATCTAATATGGGTTTATGTAGGGACTTCGACAATCTGTTAGTTCAAGGGTAGATCCTTCGGGTTCTGTCAATTTCGGTAAGGGCTTTTTGATTAAAGCATTTATTCAGTTTCGCTATTAGTATAATCAACATTTTAACCGGGTCTTCTGACCAAGATCGTATCTTATGGATTCGAGAACCAGTCAAGTGAAAGAAAGGGTTGGACACGTAGTCCCTGCCCCTAAGTTCAAGAGATGAGCAGTTTCAGCAGTTCGGGATTGGCCACCGGGTTGTGGGCTAGCTTTGGAGAAGGATAAACAAATCGCTATGATCTCTTCGAGCGAGGACGTTAGGGAGATTGGTAGTTTAGTTCTCCAAGTTTACAGGAGTGTAATTATCACACTGTTCCCTTAGTTTTATAAATATATGCGTTTTGCTTGAAAGCCGAAAATAGTGGCAGTGGTGGATGTATTACCTGTGTGGGGTAATCGGTAAACAAGGTTAGTATATTACCTACTTTAATAATTGTGGTTAGGCTGTTGTGGATGCATGTGAGTATGTTATGCACGTACGTATGTATATTTATGTTTATCATGTTGCCTATTTATTGTATTATGTTGCATGTGCATGGGTTCTGGGTTATAAATGTTAAAAGGGGAAGTGTATATATATGTGGGTGACTTTGTCACGATTAATGATGGCCCTGAGCCTCATTGTGGATTTTGTGATTTAATCACGTGGATTCAGTGGCTAGACCACTTATGTGGACTTCGAGCAGTGTGTCTGTCAGCATGACTGCCGAAGAGGTGTGTAGCGGATGGAGGGTTGATTGTAGAAATCCCCAGGTGTGTATGAGGATGGATGTACGGAGTGGTGTGTAGAGGATGGACATTAGGTTGGGTTGGGCCATTATGTTGAACAATTATGCATGGTATGATATTTTGATGATGATTTTGGGCCAAGCCCACTTGTGGAATGTGGCAGTATAGGTGCACACTGAGTCTAGTGACTCACCTTGTTTTTTTAACACGTCGCTGGTAGCTCGTGACTCTTTGGACTAGGTTGGAATGGACTCAAGGTGGCCATGCGGGTGTTAATTTAGTAAACTTTATTTTAAATTATTAATTTGCTATTTTCTTTTGGGATAAATTTTAATATGCAATAAGTCCACCGTAGATTTGGTAAATTTTAGATTTTTCGTTTAAGTTGAATTTATTATTTAATATCTACCTAAAACATGACTTTACTATATTTTCACATGGAAATTAAAATGGAGTTTCCAAAGCTTGGGGTAATTTATAAACAACCGTTTTTGTATCATTAAGGGATATAAATATGATTTAACTTAACTCGGGAATTTTTCTTTCAACTACGAATCACTGATTTCGAAACCACACCACGAGTGCAAAGTTTTCAAACTTACGATATTTTCCTACGTTCAAAATAAAATTCGTTTTCACCTTTTTCCTAGTAACATTCTAGATCGGGTCGTGATGTTCGGGCCGGGTTTGGGGTGTTACACCAGACATGGTCTTACACAAAGTCTGTCTTCGATGCTGATGCCATATCCCAGATATGGTCTTACACGGGATCTTAATTCAGTACCATGGCCATGTCCCAGACATGATCTTATATGGGACCTTATGAATCTCTGGTCTTGACAATGGTATCCTTTCTATTCCGAGGGTCAACCGGGGCTTTCACATCATAAATTTTCATCATACTCTCATTAAACATCATTGATAATACATTTCATGTAATCCCAATCATATCAATGCATAATAACCTGATGTTGAATTATTACACACAAACTTACCTCGGTACCAAAATGTGCCAATTTGCAATTCTAGTCCGAAACCTTGCCTTTTCCTTGGTCAAGGTTAATTCCACGTTCTTCTTGATCTGTAATAACAAAGTTACTCATTTAATCACTACATCGATCAAGACATTTCAAAAGTCATACTTTGGAAAAATTACCATTTTGCCCTTAGACTTTCACAAAATTATAGTTTTGCCCCTAGGCTCATAAATTGATTCTAATCAAATTTCCTCCTTTAACAAGCCTACCTAAACATTTATTTCTCTTGTAGCAATTCACAATACCAATTATTTCACACATTTACCACCTATTTTACAACCTTTACAAAAAGGTCCTTTTAGGTGTTTTCGTGGAAAACTCCTTTCATATAAGTTGTTTATTAGACAACTAAGATTCATTTTTTTCCATAAAATTTTAGAAACCAACATGAATACTCACACTGCAAAACCCTATACTCTTAACCATTTTGCAAAATAGTCCCCTCATTAGCTAGACTAGGCTTTAGGGGCTCCAAAAACACAAAAATTATAAAAAAATGCTCATCAAAACACTTACTTGCAAGAGAAGAGCTTGGCTGAAATTTTTGAGCTCTCAAAACCCCCTATTTTACTGATATTTTTGGTGGTAGAAGAAAATGAAGAAGGATGATATCATTTTCTTTTTATTTTATCTTATTACTCAATTAAGTCACCAAACACCACCTAACCATTGACCATGTCTCATCTTTGTCTCTATGGCTGGGCTACCCTTTATATGGGTCTAATTGCACTTTAAAGACTTCCAATTTAAGGTTCTATGGCTATTTGGTACTTTTAGCTTGTAGAACAAAACTTTGCACTTTATGCGATCTAGTCTTTTCTCACAATTAAGCATGAAATCGCTAAAATTAATGCACTAAAATTTTCATACACTCATATAATCATGCTATATCTCATAAAATAATATTAAAATAATTTTATTCGACCTAAGTTTAGTGGTTCTAAAACAATTATTCCGGCTAGCCCCAAAATCGGGCTGTTACATCACAAAAGTCTGAAGTATTTAATGACACAAAAAGAACTAAATTTGAGACAATGTAGGTTGTTGGAATTATTGAAAGATTATGATCTTGTTATTGATTACCATCCGAGGAAAGCTAATGTAGTGGCGGATGCCTTGGGTCGAAAATCTTTATTTGCCTTAAAGGCATTGAGCACCCGGTTATCATTGACTGATGATGATTCAATCATAGTTGAGTTAAAAGCTAGACCAACATTTCGACAACAAATTTGTGAAGCTTAAAAGGATGATGATAAACTACAGACTAAGCGAGTACAAAGTGAGTCAGATCCGAATTCAGAGTTTCAGATTGATTCTGATGGATGTTTGTTATTTAGAGACAGAATATGTGTACTGAAGAATTGAGAATTGGTACAGAAGATTCTACATGAAGCACACAATGGTATAATGTCTGTACATCCTAGTAGTAACAAAATGTACAATGACTTGAAGAAAATGTATTGGTGGCCGAGAATGAAAAGAGATATTTCTGAAATTGTATCGAAGTGTTTGATATGTCAGCAAGTGAAGGCCGAACACCAAGTACCTTCTGGATTATTACAGCCAATTACAATACCGGAAAGGAAATGGGAAAGAGTTATCATGGACTTTGTAACGAGATTACCCTATTCACCGAAAAGGAAAGATGTTGTTTGGGTAATTGTCTATCATTTAACGAAGTCTGCACACTTTATCCTGGGACGTATGGATTTTTCATTGGATAGATTGGCTAAATTATACGTCTCTGAGATAGTGAGGCTACACAGAGTGCCAATCTCCATTATTTCAAATAGAGATCCACGGTTTACATCCCGATTCTAGAGTAAGTTGCAAGAAGCTCTGAGCACTCGTTTACACTTTAATACTGTATTCCATATTTAAATAGATGGACAACCTGAGTGTGTGATACAGATTTTAGAAGACATGCTTCGGTGTTGTGTACTTGAATTTAGAGGTAACTAGGAGAAATACTTGCCTTTGATTGAATTTGCTTACAATAACAATTATCAGTCCAGCATTAAAATGGTGCCGTATGAGGATCTATATGGTCGTAAATGTAGAACTCCATTGTATTGGATAGAGTTAAGCGAGAAAAAGAATAAACAGAGTTGACTTGATTCGAGAAATTGAAGACAAAGTAAATATGATTAGAGATAGTTTGAAAGCGGCCTCAGACCGTCAAAAGTCTTATGTTGATTTAAAGTAAAAAGAGATAGAATTTCAGGTGGGTGATAAAGTGTTCTTAAAAGTGTCACCTTGGAAGAAAGTTCTCCGATTCGACCGTAAAGGAAAATTGAGTCCACGATTCATCGGGTCGTATGAAATCATTGAAAGGATCGGGCATGTTGCATATGGGTTAGCATTACCACCGGAACTCGATAAAATTCATAACGTGTTTCATGTATCCATGTTGCGACACTATAGATCAGACCCTTCACACATTATTACTCCAACAGAAGTGGAGATTCATCCTGATATGACTTACAATGAAGAACCGATTAAAATACTGGTATACGAGACGAAAGAGCTAAGAAATAAAAAAGGTGGCATTAGTAAAAGTGCTCTGGCAACGACATGGGTTAAAGAAAGCTACATGGGAGCCGGAGGATACTATGAGGAGGCAATACCCTAACCTCTTTTCTGGTAAGAATTTTGGAGGACGAAAATTTTTAAGGGGGAGTTGTAACAACCCAATTTTGGTGAGACCGTTATAGTGGTTTCGAAACCACAAATTCGAGCCAAAAATAAAATTTATTTTAATATTATTTTATGATTTACATTATTATAGGAAGGTCATATGAAAATTTTGATACGAAAATTTTATCGATTGCATGTTTAATTAGGGAAAGGACTAAACTCCATAAAAAGCAAAAGTTGTCTTCTATTAGTTATAAGTATCAAATAGCTATAGAATTCAAAAATTAAGGTCCTTATATGGTAATTAGACCATTGAAGAAAAGTTAGTAGGTAATTTAATGACTCGTCCATGGAAAAGTTAGAAATGGGTAAGGACTAAATTGGAAATCACTAAAATTAAAAGATGACAAATAATTAAAAAAGAAATTATCATCTTTTTATCCATCTTCTTCCCTAAAATTTCTATGGAACCCCTATGAGAGAGGATGAAAACTTTCCAAGCTCAATAAGGTATGAAATTAAGTTTCGTTTTTAATAGTTATTATATTTTTAGAATCGGGAAAGTCTATCTATCTATTTGAGGGATTTATTTGAAAAGTTATCAAGGTATGAAATTTGGGTCTTGTATGAATATGCTGAAAATTAGAAATTTATGGTAGAACATGAAAAGTTATTCATAGATAAACAACTTTTACAAAGTAATTTTTGATGAAAACTTGATTTAGGGACTGGAATGAAAAAGTGGTAAAACCCATGGAAAATTCTGAAATTTGTGAAATGTATGTGTTGTAAATGTAATAAATAAATTTCGGCTAGGCTGGGAAAGAGGGTTAAATTCCATGAATTTCATTTTTCGAGCCTAGGATGAAATTGGAATTTATGAAAAGTATAGGGGTAAAATGGTAATTTTGCCTAGGATGTAATTGAATGCAAATGTATATGAAATGTGATAAATTGATAGTTAAATTTGTTTATATAGACTCGCAAAGACCAACTACCGAACTAGATCGAGGGGAACAAAAGCTTTCGGATTAGTTGAAATTCAAATACGAACAACTGTCAAGGTAAGTTCGTGTAGCCTAAATATGTATGTTAATGTGCTTTAATTGAATTGTATGATTGTGTTGATATGTATGTAAAGATAAACATTATGAAATGACCACAAATTGGAAAATGATGATAAAATGCTATGTCCGATCGAATGTTGAAATTTGATGGAATAAGGTGATTTCTCAAAAAGAGTATAATACTGGAATTTAGCCTGGACGGGTAATCCAAATCAAGCTTTTGGAGCATATGATATAGAAAGGATTTAGCCTGGACTGTAATCCTGTTATAAAATATGTGGCTTGAGAGTGTGCTTTATGATCATGTGCCGAATGGATACTTTTGAACATGAATTGATGGATAGTTGAGATGTATACTTTGTGTATACTACCCGAATGTCCATCGAAATTTCAATAGTTTAACGGGAAATATTCTTGAAATATGGAAAGGTGAAACTAAACTGAAGTTTATAATGCGATGAGCTCATCTACGTTTACTTGATATTCATATGATGTTATGTGACTAACTTGTTTGATTGAGTGTATATGTTTAGGTAAATTTACCCAAAAACTTTGGATGGTATGGTTATGTATGCTTGTATGAATAAATATAATCGGTAAGTTTAATTCCCGTTATACAAACTTACTAAGCATGAAAATGCTTACCCCGTTTAATTTTCTTTATTTTATAGTGCTCGTAAGCTTGCGAAGGTTGGAGGTCAGTCGGAGCATCAATCACACTATCTCATTTTGGTATAAATAGAAATCTCTTTTTGGTATAATGGCATGTATAGGCTCATTTGGCCAAATGATGGCTTGTAAGTGATGTTTTGTAATCTAGCCGTTGGAATGGCTAGTGATGGTTTAAGTTTGGTTATGTATGTAGTTATTTTATGGTAATTACTTAAGTTTATTATGGGTTGGTTTGATGGAATTATATCAAGCTTATGTGTTTATAATTAGAGTATATTTAAGCTAAGAGTACATGTGATGCTATAACATATTAGACGGTTTAACTTGCATATTTGGATTGGTTGATATATGTTTGCATGATTTGGTGTAGGTTTGTGGTAAATTGGGCGAGAAAAATAAATCTAGGAAATGGCTTTATTTTGTCCATACGGGTGGACACACGGGCGTGTGTTTCCTATCCCAAGGGCATGCGATTTGGCCGTGTGTCCCTTGCATCTTAAAAATGTGAAACAGAATGCTTAGAATTGGGCACACGGGCAGAGACACGGGCTTGTGTCTTAGCCGTGTGGTTGACACGGCCTTGGACACGGGCGTGTTAAACGGCCGTGTAAAAACTGCACCTAAATTTTGAAAATAAAATTCGCCACAAGGCTTAGCAGACGGGTGTGTGACTTCAATTTCTTCATGCCTTATAAGTTAAAGAGTAATACAGGTTAGGGACACGGGCGTGTGTAGTCACACGGCCTGACCACATGGGTGTATCCCGAGACCACACGGGCGTGTTAGCCCTACAACTTAGAAATTTTTCCTTTAGTTTCGTGAAAAATTCTTAGAGGTTTCGATTAAGTCCCGATTTGTTTTTACTGTTCATATTGGGCCTCGAGGGTCCATTTAAGGGACGTTACGAATGATCTCGATTAATGAATAGTAATTGGTGTGAATTATCTAAAAAGTATTCTGAAAGTCCCGGTAATGCTCCGTACATAACACCCCTAACCCGTATCTGTCGCCGGATTAGGATTAGAGGCATTACCGATAAAACACAGCTTATTGACCTTTAACAAATTTGCCGTAAATGACTTCACCAAATGGTCAAGTATAGATCTTAAACAACATATTCATGTGCGCATTTAACAAGATCAGAAATGAGCCCAATTAACTAACTCCTCAAGCAATATACATATATATATATATATATATTCATTTGCCAAGTCAAACTTAATCAAAATAGTCAATTCATGAACGATTGTATCGTAGGCATATACATTTAATTCACTTAAGGTTAACCATTATAACATGCATTGTATAACCTAATTCTTATCTCACGAAATGACCAAAACAAATACATACTCATAAGAAATACACGTTACTTAGCTAATATGTTACTTACCATGATTTAAACATGTATCCATCATTTACTTCATTGCTTAAGCCGAATGATATACTATACTTACCATTACCTATTGCCGAATTCGAATGGAATCATTCCACTTCATCGAACTAATGTACACCCTAATAAATTTGCATGCACATAATCGAACCAAAATGATCATATAACTTATTCATTAGCATACATTCACCAAATTTTCCTAATTAGCAAACCATTCGGCATATTATGTGCGCATACCATCCCTTTTCAATTAAATCAAAACATCCAAAACAAAATTTAATCTATGATGTTCATTTTTATCCTATTAACTAAGTGAATTTATACCATAATCAAAGACAAATCCATACCAATCATCAAGATCATCAAAAATGCTCTAGTCATAAACAATCCACATCATTTCCAAATCAAGCCATATAAGCAATACATTATACTCACATGCTATGTAATATAATTATCCTAAAGAGCTTATAACATGACCGAATATGTACACACCATACCAACATCATGACCCATCCATTTTCACATGGCTTATATACATTAACAAAAAGTCATTCGCACATAAAGCTAGCCTATACATGCCTTAAGTTCCAAATTTTAACTTTGTAGGTACCAAAAATAAGTTGATAGCATGGATGACTTCAATGACAATCCCCTGAGCTCGTAGCTTGAACAAAATCTATAAAACATAGCGAAAACATAACACACAAAGTAAGCTAACTAGCTTAGTAAGTCTTAAGCAAATGTATTAACTCAATTGATCATTCAATCATTTCAATATCATACATAATATTGTAGAATTTAAAAGCTTAATACTTATTCAATCTACTTAAGCCGAATGCTAGTACCTCATTTGGCTCAATCATCATAATTAATTTACCTTTAAACTTCACTTTATTACTCATCACATAGTTCAAATATGAATTAATAACTCTTCTCCAACTACTAATATTTTCGATACCCTTAGTTCAATAGGATCACATAAACATAAGCATAAGGCCGAATATACAGGATCAATTAGTATCATTCATGTTCGACAATTTACCACATATATATTTACCTTATTAATCAAACATAGAAGGTCAATTTAATGATTTGTAGGCACTTACCTGTATGGCCAAACATACATGTATAACTTGTAATATCTACTTACTATCTTGATGATTACATAGCTAGAAAAGTTTATGTCTTGCAACTTGAAATTTCATCACCGGTTTAGAACCTGCTAGGCGTCAGCCTGAATCACACACCGGCACTAGGCCTGCTAGACCCGAGGTCTGAAACTTAAACACCGGCATTTAGCCTGCTAGGCAATAAGCCCGATATAATTCACCGGCACAAGGCCTGCTAGGCAAAAAGCCCGATATAGTTCACCAGCACAAGGCTTGCTAGGCTCTAAGCCCGAATAACGATATTGTTATCATCTCATACACATTACATGCTGCCCAAAATTTCATAAATCACACATAATTCGTATCACTTAAACATATCAATTCAGTCAAAATTTAACAACATTTCATTATAAAATCACCATCCACATTTGGCTTTGACTAAATTTACAATTATAATTTCATAATTCAACATGTAATCCAGGTTATAAATGATATTAACGATATTAAATTGCTTATAGACTTACCTCAAATTTTGTCGGACAACTAAAACCGGCTATTCGATAACTTTCGCTTTTCCCCGATCCAAGTCCGTTTTTCTTTGTTCTTGATCTAAACATATTCAATTTAAGCTCATTCAAACACATTTCATTTTAATTTAATCCAAAAACACTTAAATGGGAAAATTACCATTTTTCCCCTAATGTTTCACACTTTTACAATTTAGTCCTATTTGTATAAAACACAAAATACACCAAATTTGGCCACACACTTCAAGGGCCGAATGCTTCTAAGCTTCATACAAGACCATGCATTTCATTTGTCTCATGTTTTAGTCCCTCAAGAATTTATTCTTTCCAATTAAATCCCTAACACTCAATTTCATCAAAATTTCTAATTCCAAACATGATAATTTAAAACATACTCTTAATAATCTACCATCAACCATCATAAATCATGAATATACATTAATGGCCGAATCCTCAACACACCTCAAACTCAAAAATTTCAACATGGGTTGTATAGCATTCAAAGCAACAAATTGAAAAATGTAAAAATTATCAAAAACTAAACAAAGTACAAACCCCAATTTGAGCTCTCCTAATGCCGAAACTCAAGCTTCAAAAATGGAGTTTCTTTCCTTCTCACATTCGGCCAAGAAGATGAACATATGCATGTTCTCTTTCTTTCCACTTTGTTACATTATTTTATGACTTAAAAAAATAAAAGAAATAATCATTTACTTATTACTTATATTAACATATTATAATAACATAAATTTTTTTCTAATTTTCCTACATGTTGCCGTCCACTTAAATAATAATGGACTAATTGTCCTTTAAGGACTTCACTTTAATAAAGCCATCTCAATTTTAGCCAATAATCAATTAAGAGGCCACTTCTACCAATTATGCAATTTAGTCCTTTAGTCAAATTAAACACACAAACAGTCAATTTAATTCATAGAAATTTAACACATGCTAATTCACATATCAACGACACAGAAAAAATATTAAAATATTATTCAGACTCGGATTTGTGGTCCCGAAACCACTGTTCCGATTAGGGTCAAATTTGGATTGTTACATTACATCTAGTGGAAGAGCTAATCAATATGCCACCAGTCCAATACACTCTAGTATCTCTTAGGTACCAATGAATCGCGGGCTAAGTTTCCCCTTTAGTCTAAAGCGAATGATCTTTTTACAAGATGAAACTTTAAGGAATACATTGTCGCCAATTTCATATTTTATATCTTTCCTTCTTTTGTTCGCATATTCCTTTTGGTGATCTTAAGCAACCTTCAAGTGGTTATTAATGGCCGTCACTTTTTCTTCCATATTGTGGACTAAGTCTGGCCCTGTAACACCTAGTTTTGGTGGGTCTTATGTTCTGGGTAGTAGGCTGAGAGTAATTCTTGAGATGCGGCTTTATGTGTCCAATTGTTGTTTTTGGCGTATAGATCGGGCGCATAGCAGATGTTGGAATATTATGTAAGGAATTGAACTCAAAATGTGTTGAGTTGTAAATGAGAGTTTGGTAAGAGTATTGAGAATTTCGTAAGTTGGAGTTATCCCCGAAGGTATTATATGCTAAGTTCATTGAGTTACTGTGCTAGTTATGTTATAAACGATTTGGTTAGAAATGGATAGAACCGAAGAACCAAGTATATAAATTTATTGGATTTTCACTTAGGTTCTCTTTGCAATTGTAAGCCATTTATAAATTCAGTTTTGAAAGTTTGTGACATGTGTCAAGTTCCAATGGGAACTTAAGTTATATTTATAGATATTTAGGCTAAAGAAAGGGGGATTTTTCTTCTTCCTTCTTCAAAACTGATGCTATTTGAATCTTAAGGAACCAACATTATTTGTTTCTTCTTAAACTAGAGTTGTAGATTTGGATCTTTGTCAATGATAACTCCATGTTAAGGTAAGTATTACGACTTCGCATGTTAAAGTTATGAAAGAGTAAGTCTGTTAGAGTTGCATGAAATGTAGGATTAAGAAATAAGGTTTTTTTTTATAACGATTATTTGTGTTTAAGATGATGATAACTAGTATGAGAATGAGTTTTAATGGTGTTCTTATGCTTTGTAAGTAGCGATTGCTGCGTTTTCATGTTGGATGTCTGGATCTGTAACTTCAAACTATATTAGGTGAGAATTAGGTGAGTATTATATTGACTCCTACATGTGTACTATTCATATTGTGAGTCATCTATAGAAAATTGATTGAACTATGAATCCGAAGTCACGAAAAGTATAGTATGTGATGATTGGTGTAGAAGTATTGAAATATTGAAGTATGATTGAGTATGTATATTTCTGAAATGTATGCTATGAGATGCATGTCTTATTTGGGTGTATGTTAGTAAAGTAAAATGGTTGAAATTAGGTTGTGTCAATACATGAAAATTCTATCAAGTGAGTTTGTGTTTGTTCTCTGCGTTGTTGTGAGAAGAGCTCTGTCGAGACTTTAAAGACAAACTCTAAAATGAAGCTCTGAAGGAAAATTCCATGGCCATGACACCCTCTGAAAGGAATTAAAGGATGGTGATTACTTAATGTGGTTCTCTACTTGTCCCAGGACAATGAGGGACAAACCTTATGTATTGTGAGTTTAGGCAAATCCATGTCATAAAAACATAAGGAAAGAATAGCCTTTGTGGCAAACTCTGAAAGAATATCCTTTGTGGCAAACTCTAAAAGGAATTCATTTGTGGAATATTCTAAATGGATCTCCTTAATGGCGTATTCTATCTAAATGTTTATATGGCGTTCTGCTAAGCCTATGTAGTGTGAACTGCTAGGAATATCTAGTAAGCTATGAATATGAATACTTGCATCTATTATAAGGTATTGAGGTGATTTGAAATAAGAGTTGTATAAAGTTGTAAGAGTTTCGTGAAGAAAGAAATGTACATTTGTTTGTCAAGAAGGGTATCCGCCATAGTGAAATGTAAATATGAAAAGTGAGAAGTATGACATCTTCTAAAACTACTATGAGCCAGAAAAAATGCTATTTTTGAGATATGAGATACTATTATAGCATGATATGGAGTTCATCTGAATGCTATACACCGTGAATTGTCAGTATGAGATTCTGTGTAAGTATCCACCAAGAATGTCAAGCAATTGTTTGAGAGAAGAGTACGGGATAAAGTATGGATTGTTGGAAGTGGTTTATAACGATACCTTTTGTTATGAAAGTATTATAGGATAAGAGAATTATAAAACGATGGGAAGAATTCTCCAGTTAATTAAATATAAAGGACTAAGTATAGCAGGGGTATGGTAATTGGAGTATATAGGAGCAATAAGCTTGTATGATATCAGTCGTAGTAAATGATGCAGATTAGAAGTAGACTCATAGATGGCGACGAAGTGGGTTGTTATACATACAGTGAATTGTGGCGGAGTCTTGACTACGCCATTCAAGTCTGTCTTGAAAATAATTTTTCTATCTTGCAAAGATCTGTAACAAATCTGATGTAATAATTTATTTATCATACATTTATTCTAAATCATTAAATGTTAAGTTTTACTTTATAAAAATTTTGTTAACGGGTTGAAATAAATGAGAAAATGTAAACTACTTTTTATAAATGTTTTGTATCATTTTGTAACACCCGAGATCTAGACCTGTTGAATCGGGTTGAGTTAAGGGCGTTAAAAGTTTTGGTATCAGAGCCAAGTTCAGTCGGTTCTCAGACAACTCTTGTGGAGGAAGCCCTATATGCATAATACGTCGAACCTAGTAGAGTTCCTCAGATATGATTGAATTATCTATAATAAGGTAGATGTATGAAACAATAATAGTTTAATGAAGAGAAATATTGTTGAAATAAAGAAACAAAGGATAGGTATAAGTTTGGTTTCACTGCTAACGATAAAATTTATATTACAAAACCATTGAAAAATAGAGCCCATGATTGGACAAAGAGAATCTCATCCCTTTCTCTCGCTAGACTGGTTGGCGGGTTCAGATGGGATCTCTTTAGTTGGAGGAGGATCTTTAGGATTTTGACCCTCAGATACCGAACCCTCTTCATTGTCTTTAGCATCGGGTGTTTTGGGAATGAATAAGTCACCTGATTATTTTCATTCTCTTTGAGGAGGCTTCCCACTCATCGCCTTCGGGATGGTAAGCATCAAAGTTAGGTGAACCTGAGGAAATATCCTTAAGGCAGTTGAAATCTACCTAACTAAGATTAAAGGGGCTTGTAGCCATTTAAGCGTGCAGAATCAGATTTGACCCCCATTAAGGCAAGGCATCAATAAGATTTTTCTGAGTATCTTCTTGAAATTTCTAAAAGTTTCTTCATGGGATTGACGAAGACTTTCTAATTATGCCATTGGGTTTCCTCCTAGGCTTTGAATTTTTCATCCAAAATGGACTTTTCAACTTTCAGCTGATTGATCTCCTCTTTTAATCATTCATTCTCGATCTGAGCATCTTTGTACTTACCCGTCAGAATTACAACTAGGGTATCCAGTCTTCTAATTAAATTAGTAGATTCATGATATTTTTGGGATAGCTTAGCCAATGACATTCTATATAATTGGACCATAGGTAAGAGGAAAAAGCTTCCTTTGAATGAAGAGGAATTAAACTCAATTTTTGTTGAAATATAAAGTTAAGGGAAATAGAGGTTGGAATAGGCTCCAAAAGATTCCGCCAAGGAAAGATCCTTCCTAATTCAGTAGAAGGAAAATTTTGTGGAGGAAAATAAGGAGGATCAATAGAATGAATTACAGGTAGCGGCTTTGTGAGATTCTCTATGAGAGGGGGGATCAAGAAATTGTATTGGAAAGTCTAATGGATGGAGATTCTTCAGGTAATAAAGGAATGTTGGTCAGAACTAGAATTGAGGGAGAATGAGTAACTGCAGTGGCAGACTCTTTACCTGGTTTATGCCACGGTTGCTGCTGTTTTCGTGTTGGATGTTTGGATCTAGAACTTTGAACTGTAGTAGGTGTGAATCAGGTGAGTACTATACTGACTCATGCATGTGTACTGTTCATATTGTGAGTCATCTATAAAAAATTGATTGAAATATGGATTTGAAGTCATGAAAAGTATAGTATGTAAAGATTGGTTTACGAGTATTGAAATATTGAAGTATGGCTGAGTATGTATATGTTTGAAATGTATGCCATGTGATGTGCGTCTTGTTTGGGTGTATGTTAGTGAAGTGGTTGAATTTAGATTGTGTCTTTAAAATTAAGCCTTTTATTTCCTTTTATCTCTTAAACTTTTTGTTGAGACAAGCAGAACTTAAGTGCCGGTGAGAAAAAAATATCAAAACTTCATTAAGATGAGAGAGAGAGGACAATGACCCTTTGCATGATATTTCCATAATGACTCATCTCATAAAAGGGCTCGAGTTTCTTTGGAAGAGCGATGTGTTTATCTCTGGTAAAGTTAAAAGCAATGGTGATGGTGAACTTAACTTCTACATCTGTAAGATTGGATAGTGTAACAATGAAATTAAAATCAATGATGGGATGTGTGTTTGGATTTATACATAGCTATAGCGATGAGCTGAAAGTATAAAATGATTATAATGATATTAAATTTAATTATATATTTAAAAGAAATAACTATATTTTATATTAAATTAAAATATATACTGAATTTTATTTATCTTAAAGAATAAATTTATTAATAATTAATTACAATTTCATTAATTATATTTGTATTTATTTTTTATTATTTATCTTATTCTTATTTATGATTAATTCATATAATTTTATTATGAAATTTAAATATTTATTAAATAATTATAAAACTCAATATATATTATATAATAAAATAGTAAATTAATACAACCTTTTTATATATTTATTTTAAATATAAAATATATTGAAACCATTTTATATTAAATAATAATTAAAAATATGATAATGACTTTATATAATTATTAGATTATTTTATAAATTTTATTTAATTATATAATACTAAACTTTATAATGTCTATTTTTTATATTTATTATATGAGAAAATATTTGGTACATTGCTAGTGGAGTTTTTAGGCTCCACAAGCAGGTTTAGGGGGTTAACAAGTGTCATATAGGGGTTAATTTATATATATATGCTAAAAAAGTATTTGAGAAATTAGGTTGAATTTCTAAAAATTTACTGATCTACATCGTTTTTTGAGAGAAAGGAAAACGCATCCTGTAACACCCCTATCCCGAATCTGTCAACGGATTGAGGTTAGGAGCGTTACCGGACATATCAGAAACGTTCACAGACAAAATCATACATTCAATCAACATTCTCAGACATAATGTCCCTTAAACGGGTCATCGAGACCTTAAGCATGCTTACAATTTGAGTCGGGGCTAAATCGAAACACATAGAGAATTATCAGAAAATTTAAAACTTTACTAAACTACAGGGGAGGCATACCCGTCGAAGGAGACCATGTGCCCTCCACGGCTTCTAGACACCACCGTGTATCCATCCGTGTCTATATACTGACTATACCAACACGGTCATTAGGCACGCCCGTGTGCCATGGCCGTGCACTACAAGGTCATATACTGACTTTCCCACCACGGCCACCAAGCACGTCCGTGTATTTTGGCCGTGTACTTTTTAGTTAGCTACTGACTTGCACACCACGGCCAGATGACACGCCCGTGTTGAGGCCGTGTGATACTAAACTGCATCCTGTAATTCACCCAGGGTCCTTAGGCACGCCCGTGTGCCACAACCGTGTGACATTATAGGCCATTTACAAGGCCAAGATGCCACCCATAAGGGTCAAACCTACAAGCCATTTTTAACAAGATATCTCATGCACATATAACCATCAAAACATACCAAAATGGTCAATCAAACATGTCTTCAATACTCATTCAATCTATACAATTAAATCAATTCCAACCATACCAATTTGCATGACCAAAACTCAATTATGCCCAAGCACCATTTATCTATATACTACCATCTCATAACCATTTCATATATCAACTAATCATGCCAAAACAACTTCACATATCACATTCATTAAGGCATATTATCAAAACATATTTGGCCAAATCACATGACTAAGTTCATTATACAACTCATACCAAAACTAGCCTATACATGCCATATTGAGCTATATACATTTTCAAAGTGTACCAAAATAAGTTTTAGTAGTGTGATGACGATCCGTGACGGTCCCGAGCCTTCAGTAGCTTTAACGACCTATAAACAGATTAAACACACACACAGAGTAAGCTTTCCAAAAGCTTAGTAAGTCATATACAAATAAACTTGGTATAAAAATGCATATGTGCAAACAAATACATTAGCACATCTAAATCACTTAGCCATTTTCACCATTTCTGAATCATATCACAAATTCCATATACATTTCATCATAGTAAGATCACTTAAATGCTTACCTTGAATACACCATTAGTGTATAATCACGTACCTAAATCGAACATTCATTTATTCAATCTATTAAAGCTCGGATTTGCCATTTGCATTTCAGACTCATTTGTGGAACAATAAAGAAATCCAGTAATATATTCAGAAACTCGAAAAGATCGTACAATGCCATCGTCCCAGACAAGGTCTTACGTGTACTCAGATATTGATGCCACTGCCCCAGACAGGGTCTTACACGAATTAGTATGATGCCGATGTCCCAGACATGGTCTTACACGTAAGGATTATAACAATGCCAACGTCCCAGACATGGTCTTATACATAAACCTTATATTGATGCCAACGTCCCAGACGTGGTCTTACACATAATCAGATATCGAAGCCACTATCCCAGACAGGGTCTTACACGAATCTCAAATCAATGCCAACGTCCCAGACGCAGTCTTACATGATATCAACAGAACAGATGTCTATGTCGTGACTTAGTCAACTCTATCTATTCATATGCTTATACGAGACTTCTTGAACTTTATCACTATATCGAACTTATCTCGGCATTCATATGCATAACATCATATAGATATTCATTATCCACAATAAACATGAGAACATTTACAATTTCATATAATTGTGTTTATTTGCATAATGACTTACCTCGGATTCGGTTTATCGGAATAGAAACGGCTACTCGTTTACTTTTGATTTCCCGCGATCTAAATCAGTTTTCCTCGTTTCTTGATCTAAACATATTCAGAATAAACCCTTTTATTCACTAGTTCATTCAATTCAATCCAAAGACATACATTTAGGGCTATTTGCAATTTAGCCCTCACATTTGCACATTTTATCAATCTAGTCTATTTTTTACAAAACACCAAATTCACAAAATCCACCCATGTTTATGCTTAGCCCAATATCCCTAGGGACTATACAAGTCCAAATATTTCATCAAATTCACAAATTAGTCCTCCAAAACAATGTTTTCTCAATTTAACCCTATTTAGCTAAATTCAACAAAACTTCAAGAACAAACATGTTCATCAAGCTTAGGTATTTCATTTAACACCATAAAACATCACAAAACTCAACATATCAACAATAGCATAACTCACAAACATCATCAATTCACAAAATTGAGACATGGGTTTGATAGTAGAAGAAGCAACGATTGCAAAAACGTAAAAATTATCGAAAACGGATCAAAAACTTACCTTGAATTTAGCTCTCAAATAGCCGAAACTTTGAAAGTTTAAAGCCTTTCTTTTTCTTTATCACATTCGGCCAAAGAATGATAAAAGCAAGGCCATTTCCTTTTGTTTCTTTTATTGATATATTAAAAATAACTTATAATATAATATACTAATTTAACATATATAATAAACTTATGAAAACATATAATATATAAACATAACACACATATATATATATATATATATATATATAAGACCACATTTAATGCCGTCCACTCCTTTTAGTAAATGGCTTAATTGCCACATAAGTCCTTACTTTTAAAAAGACATAACAATTGAGCACCCTTTCATAAAACATGCCATTTTCACTTTTAATGCAATTTCATCCTTTTGTCAAATTAAACACACAGACAGATAATTTAGCTCACGAAAATTTACCACATGCTTAGTCACATATTAACGACATAGAAAATAAGATTAAAATATTATTCAGACTCGAGTTTGTGGTCCCGAAACCACTGTTCTGACTAGGGTATAAACCGGACTGTTACAATTCTCCCCCTTAGGGATTTTCGTCCCCGAAAATCTTACCGTTAAATAGATTCGGATATTGTTGTTTCACTGAGTCTTCAGGCTCCCAGGTAGCCTCTTCAATCCCATGTCGATTCCACAGTACTTTCACTAACGGAATCTTCTTATTTCTCAACTCTTTCAATTACGAGCTAAGATACAGATTGGTTCCTCTTCATATGTCATATCAGATCGGATTTTAATTTCAGATGGGGCAATCACATGTGACAGATCAGATTAATACCTATAGAGCATCGAAATATGAAAGACATTGTAAATCTTTTCTAACTCAGATGGCAACTTTAATCTGTAAGCAACAGGTTCGACATGTTCAATGATCTCATATGGTCCGATGAACCTCGGACTTAATTTGCCTTTATGCCCGAACCGAAGCACTTTCTTCCATGGAGACACTTTTAGAAATACTTTGTCACTGATCTCAAATTCTATATCTTTTCATTTCAAGTCTACGTAAGACTTCTGACGATCAGATGCTTCTTTCATACAATCTCAGATTAACTTCACTTTCTGTTCTGAATCTTTTATCAAAGCTTATTCTCACTGAGTTCAGTCCAATATAGAGGTGTACGACATTTACGTCCGTACAAAGCTTCATATGGTGCCATTTTGATACTCGTCTGAAAACTATTGTTGTATGCAAATTCGATCAACGGCAGATACTGTTCCCATGAACCATTAAGCTCAAGTACACAGCATCTCAACATGTCTTCAAGAATCTGAATGATCCGCTCAGACTGACCATCTGTTTGTGGATGGAAAGCTGTACTAAAGTGCAGTTTCGTGCCCAAAGCTTCTTGCAATTTCTTCCAGAATCTCGACGTAAACCTCGGATCTCTATCAGACACAATGGATAGTGGCACCCCGTGCAATCTTACAATCTCAGCAATATAAAGCTCGGCAAATCTCTCAAGTGAGAAATCAGATCTTATCGGAATAAAATGGGCAGATTTCATTAATCGGTCAACTACGACCCATATCGCATCCTTCTTTCTCTGAGTCAGAGGCAAACCGGAAACAAAGTCCATCGTCACTCTATCCCGTTTCCACTCAGGAATCAAAATTGGTTGTAACAACCCAGACGGAATTTGATGTTCAACTTTCACTTGCTGACAAATTAAACATTTCAAAACAAAGTCAGAAATGTCCCTTTTCATACCAGACCACAGTAGTGTCGTTTCAAATCATGATACATCTTAGTACTCCCCGGATGAACGGATAGACGACTATTATGTGCTTCATTCAAAATCAACTGAATCAACTCTGGATTTCTCGGAACACGGATACGATCTCGAAATCTCAAACAATTATCAATAATTTGAAATTCAGATTCAGAGTTCATTTCACTCTGAGCTCGTTTCGCTAGCAATTCATTATTAGACTTCTGAGCATCACATATCTGTTGTAAAAACAACGGTTTTGCTTTTAATTCAGCTGTCATAGAACAATCATCAGACAAATCCAGTTGAGTATTCAAAGCTCGTAGTGCATACAACGATTTTCTACTCAATGCATCAACAACAACGTTCGCTTTACCCGGATGATAATCTACCACAAACTCATAATCTTTCAACAGCTCAAGCCATCTTCTCTGACGTAGGTTCAAATCTTTTTGAGTCATCAAATATTTCAAACTTTTGTGATTTGAAAATATGTGACATTTCTCACCGTATAGATAATGACGCCAAATCTTAAGTGCAAATACAATCACAACTAACTCAAGATCATGTGTCGGATAGTTCTTCTCATGAGGCTTTAACTGTCTCGAGGCATAAGCTATCACTTTGCCTTCCTGCATCAAAACACATCCCAAACCATTAAACGAAGCATCACTGTATACAACAAATTCTTTACCCAATTCCGGCTGTACTAACACTGGAGCTTCCGTTAACAGAGTTTTCAACTCATCAAAACTTTTCTGACATTTATCTGACCATTCAAATTTGACATCTTTCTGAAGTAAGCTAGTCAATGGAGTAGCTATTGTCGAAAATCCTTTTACAAATCAACGGTAATAACCAGCCAAACCCAGAAAACTACGGACTTCCGACACATTCTTCGGAGGTTTCCAATTCAAAATAGTAGATATCTTACCCGGATCCACTCGGATTCCAGAAGCTGATACAATATGTCCTAGAAAACTAACCTCATGCAACTAGATTTCACATTTGCTGAATTTCGCGTATAATTGCTTTTCTCTTAAAGTTTGCAACACAATTCTCAGATGTTCAGCATGCTCATTTTCATCATGTGAATAAATCAAAATGTCATCAATGAATATAACAACAAATCGATCTAGATACGGTCTGAAAATTCTGTTCATCAAATCCATAAAAACAGCAGGAGCATTTGTTAGTCCAAATGGCATAACTAAAAATTCATAACGCCCGTACCTTGTTCTGAAAGCAGTCTTCGGAATATCTGAATCTTTCACTCTCAACTGATAGTATCCAGATCTCAGGTCAATCTTTGAAAACACAGTAGCTCCTTTTAACTGATCAAATAAATCATCAATTCTGGGCAACGAGTATTTATTCTTTATGGTCACTTTATTCAGCTGACGATAATTAATACACATTCTCATCATGCCATCTTTCTTTTTCACAAACAAAACCGGAGCACCCCAAGGCGAGAAACTCGGTCTAGCAAACCCTCCCTCATTCAATTCTTGCAGCTGTGACTTTAACTCTTTTAACTCTGTTGGTGCCATCCTATATGGAGCTATCGAAATAGGTGTGGTACCAGGTAGCAACTCAATACCGAACTCAACTTCACGAATCGGAGGCAAACCTGGCAATTCTTCAGGGAACACATCAAAAAACTCACAGACTATAGGCACCGACTCAACCTTCTTCTCTGATACTCTAGAATCAATCACATAAGCAAAATATGCCTCATAACCCTTTTTCACATAATTCTGAGCTTTCAAAACAGATATCACCGCAGGCAACCATTCAAATAATCAGACTCAATCCGTACAATCTCATCATTTAGACATCTCAAATCTATAGTCTTTCTTTTACAGTTCACAACAGCATCATGCATAAACAACCAATCCATACCCAGAATAATATCAAATTCATCAAATGGCAAAAGCATCAGATCAGCAGGGAAACAGATATCTCGAAACTGTAACGGACAGTTCTTGCATACTTTGTCAACAAGGACACTTTTACCTAAGGGGTTCGATACTTTCATAGCAAACTCAGTAGACTCTACAGGCAAAGTCTTGCTGAACACTAAATTCATGCATATATAAGAATGCGTAGAACTAGGGTCTATCAAAGCAATCACAGAAGTATCATAAAGAGTAAAAGTACCAGTTATAATATCAGGTGGCGAAGGTTCCTCACGATCTCGGATAGCATACGCTCTGGCAGGTGCTCTAGCTTCAGATCGGACAACATTGTCTCTCATAGTTCTTTGACTAACACTGACGTTTCTTACGTTCTTTGATGATCTTCCTCTTACAAGTGCATTATCAGATCTCACATTCTGAATAGCTTCTGGCTCAACATTCTCAGGGAAATCACGGATAAAATGATCAAGTGATCCACATCTGAAACAAGCTCTATCGTTTAATCTACAACTTCCCGGATGTCTTTTTCCACAATGCTTACATTCAGGTCTCTCAGATCGAACATTTCCAACGCTAGCCACTGAAGTTGCTGGGATTTTTGAACTCATTTGCGATCTTGATTGATTTCTATTCGAATATCCAACGTTATCTCTAAAACGACTTTGATTATCTCTGACTCTTTTCGGAGCAGATTGATATGATTTACTCTGAAATCTCTTTTTCACATCTCGAGTTCAGACTCAGCTTTTCTCTTATCTTTCCCGAGTGCCTCAGCTTTGCAAGCTCTATCAACAAGTACCACAAGCTCTTTTATTTCTAAAATCCCGACTAACAAATGGATGTCTTCATTAAGGCCATCTTCGAATCTTTTGCACATTATAGCTTCAGATGATACAAATTCTCGGGCATACTGACTCAGTCTCACGAATGAACCACTCACTCATCATCTGGAAGAAAGCTTGTTTAGCTTCTCCCTCATGACCGCACGTAGCCGGTCTCGAATTAGAGGGCGCTGTCCCTTGCACGGGAGCAGGCGCATTACTTTCTACGTCGTCAGCTACGGCTCTTTCGGGATCCATTACTATACGAAAATCACATTTATACGTCAGGATTCATCACACTATCACAATTCAGATATATGGCATGTATAGCTAGACTCTGACACGCTACGTTAGTCTGAGAATCGGCTAAACTGTAGCTCTAATACCAACCAAATGTAACACCCCTATCCCGAATCCGTCGTCGGATTAAGGTTAGGAGCGTTACCGGACATATCGAAAACGTTCACAGATAAAATCATACATTCAGTCAACATTTTCAGACATAATGTCCCTTAAACGGGTCATCGAGACCTTAAGCATGCTTACAATTTGAGTCGGGACTAAATCGAAACACATAGAGAATTCTTGGAAAATTTAAAACTTTATTAAACTACAGGGGAGGCACGCCCGTGGGAGGAGACTGTGTGCCCTCCACGGCTTCTAGACACCCACATGTATCCATCCGTGTCTATATACTGACTATACCAACACGGTCATTAGGCACACCCATGTGCCATGGCCGTGTACTACAAGGTCATATATTGGCTTTCCCACCACGGCCACCAAGCACGCCCGTGCATTTTGGCCGTGTACTTTTTAGTTAGCTACTGACTTGCACACCACGGGCAGATGACAGAGGCCGTGTGATACTAAACTGCATCCTGTAATTCACCCACGGTCCTTAGGCATGCCCGTGTGCCACAACCGTGTGACATTATAGGCCATTTACAAGGCCAAGATGCCACCTATAAGGGTCAAACCTACAAGCCATTTTTAACAAGATATCTCATGCACATATAACCATCAAAGCATACCAAAATGATCAATCAAACATGCCTTCAATACTCATTCAATCTATACAATCAAATCAATTCCAACCATACCAATTTGCATGACCAAAACTCAATTATGCCCAAGCACCATTTATCTATATACTACCATCTCATTACCATTTCATATATCAACTAATCATGCCAAAACAACTTCAAATATCACATTCATTAAGGCATATTATCAAAACATATTTGGCCAAATCACATGACTAAGTTCATTATACAACTCATACCAAAACTAGCCTATACATGCCACATTGAGCTATATACATTTTCAAAGTGTACCAAAATAAGTTTTAGTAGTGTGATGACGATCCGTGACGGTCCCGAGCCTTCAGTAGCTTTAACGACCTATAAACAGATTAAACACACACACAGAGTAAGCTTTCCAAAAGCTTAGTAAGTCATATACAAATAAACTTGGTATAAAAATGCATATGTGCAAACAAATACATTAGCACATCTCAATCACATAGCCATTTTCACCATTTCTGAATCATATCACAAATTCCATATACATATCATCATAGTAGGATCACTTAAATGCTTACCTTGAATACACCATTAGTGTATAATCACGTACCTGAATCGAACATTCATTTACTCAATCTATTAAAGCTCGGATTTTCCATTTGCATTTCAGACTCATTTGTGGAACCATAAAGAAATCCAGTAATATATTCAGAAACTCGAAAAGATCGTACAATGCCATCGTCCCAAACGAGGTCTTACGTGTACTCAGATATTGATGCCACTGTCCCGGACAGGGTCTTACACGAATTAGTACGATGCCGATGTCCCAGACATGGTCTTACACGTAAGGATTATAACAATGCCAACGTCCCAGACGTGGTCTTATACATAAAGCTCATATTGATGCCAACGTCCCAGACGTGGTCTTACACATAATCAGATATCGAAGCCACTATCTTAGACAGGGTCTTACACGAATCTCAAATCAACGCCAACGTCCCAGACGCGGTCTTACATGATATCAATAGAACAGATGTCTATGTCGTGACTTAGTCAACTCTATCTATTCATATGCTCATACGAGACTTCTTGAACTTAATCACTATATTGAACTTGTCTTGACATTCATATGCATAACATCGTATAGATATTCATTATCCACAATAAACATGAGAACATTTATAATTTCATATATTTGTGTTTATTTGCATAATGACTTACCTCAGATTCGGTTTATCGGAATAGAAACGACGACTCGTTTACTTTCGTTTTCCCGCGATCTAAATCCGCTTTCCTCGATTCTTGATCTAAACATATTCCGAATTAACCCTTTTATTCACTAGTTCATTCACTTCAATCCAAAGACATACGTTTTGGGCTATTTGCAATTTAGCCCTCACATTTGCACATTTTATCAATCTAGTCCATTTTTCACAAAACACCAAATTCACAAAATCCACCCAAGTTCATGCTTAGCCGAATATCCCTAGGGACTATACAAGTCCAAATATTTCATCAAATTCACAAATTAGTCCTCCAAAACAATGTTTTCTCAATTTAACCCTATTTAGCTAAATTCAACAAAACTTCAAGAACAAAACATGTCCATCAAGCTTAGATATTTCATTTAACACCATAAAACATCACAAAACTCAACATATCAACAATGGCATAACTCACAAACATCATCAATCCACAAAATTGAGACATGGGTTTGATAGTAGAAGAAGCAACGATTGCAAAAACGTAAAAATTATCGAAAACGGATCAAAAACTTACCTTGAATTTAGCTCTCAAATAGTCGAAACTTTGAAAGTTTAAAGCCTTTCTTTTTTTTTTATCACATTCGGCCAAAGAATGATAAAAGCAAGGCCATTTCCTTTTGTTTCTTTTATTGATATAATAAAAATAACTTATAATATAATATACTAATTTAACATATATAATAAACTTATGAAAACATATAATATAAACATAACATATATATATATATATATATATATATATATATAAGACCACATTTAATGCCGTCCACTCCTTTTAGTAATGGCTTAATTGCCACATAAGTCCTTACTCTTAAAAAGACATAACAATTGAGCACCCTTTCATAAAACATGCCATTTTCACTTTTAATGGAATTTCATCCTTTTGTCAAATTAAACACACAGACAAACAATTTAGCTCACGGAAATTTACCACATGCTTAGTCACATATTAACGACACAGAAAATAAGATTAAAATATTATTCAGACTCGAATTTGTGGTCCTAAAACCACTGTTCCGACTAGGGTATAAACCGGACTGTTACACATCCTACATTGCGCATTTTCATTGCCACATAAGTGAAAATGCACCCTATAAGATGCACATTTTTATTCTCTCCCCTAAAAATGCGTCCTACAAGGTTAGTTTTCACTTAGCTAAAAAATATTTTTTTTCTTTCTTTTTTCTTGCTGTTGGAAATTAGAAGTTTGTAAATTTATTTTTATCCATGTTTGAGATAGACATGGTTATAGTTTTAAGGAATGTTTGAATTTACAATGGTGTCGTGGAGCTGGGTAGCTTACAAATTTCATCTACCATGTGAGTATAGAGCCATTACCTGAGAAGTTGGATTGTGTTCCAACTCAAGGTCCTAGTTGACGGTGATTATACGGTCTGGGGTTGAAGTATAACTAAGGCTTCAAGTTTACTAAGGTTATGCTATCATGGGATTGAGCATAAATGGAGTCATTGTTGACGGCGGTTATGTGGGCATGACAACCAATTTTTCCTCGTCAGAGGAGGTTGCTGTAACACCCCCGAACCCGGCCCACAAGTCCTGACCGGATCTGGTATGTCACTGCGGAAAAACGTTCGAAAAATCTTTAACTTTAGGAGAAAACTTGAAAATTCCGTTAACTTTTGAAAAGTGTGTCCATTAAAAATTATTTAATAAACTAAGCTTGATATAAAATATGTGAATTAAAACTTTATTATATTTTATTATAATATAAATCATTTGGAAAAGATATTTCTAAGTACGATATAAACTTTATCAACCATAAATAGAATACTTTAAATAAAAGTGGCCTTTATTACATCAAATAAATACCCAAAACTGATAATATAAAATAATTAAATAAAACATCTACTGCATAAAATCTACTTCTGCAAGGCCACCTTTGTATCCACTCCAACCCGGTCCGGTCAACATGTCACCTGCGATGTTGGATAAATAATTGGGTGAGTCATACAGACTCAGTGTGTAATTAAACCATCGAAATCCACCCACATGCAAGCCACATAACATCCCAATTATCAAATGCAACATGTAAGTTTAATCATTTAGACATTACCACAATCTGGGCTTGGCCCATATTCAATCCACATTCAAGTACTGGGCTAGGCCCTTTTCTCATTAATTCACTGATTACTGGGCTTGGCCCTTTTTCATGTATGTTCTCATAACATACCAATCCACATGTCATATTGGGCTTGGCCCATTTCCATATCATTTCATAACGGAACAATCCAACATGAAACCCAACCCAATCCTAAGGTCCATCCGCTACACACCCCCTTATCCAGCCTACCACACACCAGGGGACTATCGAGTCACCCTCTCCTTTTCCCTCCAAAAAGGCAACCAATGCCATCCACGATGTAGCGTATAGCTAACATCAAACCACGATGGAGCACACAGCAATCCATCAACCACGATATGGCATAAAGCCGATATCAATCAAGGTAACCACGCGAACTTAATCGCAAAAAGTCCACAACGCGACCTCAGTCAGCGCCAATCCACGATGTAGCACAAAGCTGACATCAACCACGTACTCGAAGTACACCCTGTCCTTCTTTCATAACCCACCCATGCACATGTAATATGATATAATGACAATATGATGCATGTGCATGTCATTCACAAACATAGGCATTCACTCATATTCAAATAAATGACAACAATACTAACAATTTGCTATTTACCTGATCAGCGTCATACCCCTTTTAGGGTATCTATTGCACTTTTACCACTGCACTTATTAATAAGCATATAAAATAAGCAGATATCACATAAAACCCCGAAACAATGGCTAACTACACACCTTATGACCTGAAGCTCTAAACCTTCGATCCCGACACTATCGCTCAACGAAACTACGGCCACTTGTCTATAGTTTTCTGTTGTTGGCCCACACCCCGGTGGCCAATCTCGTACAGCAGAAACGGATCTCTTCTTGAACTTCGAGATGGGAGTTTTCCCTTGCCCACTTTGACTGGCACTCGCATCCATCGACGGTACTTAATCAGAACCACACGATTAATCACAGCAATCAAAATCTACAAATATCGAATCTAGATCACCTATTAACATCCTTACTGAAATACCGAGATCTAAAAAGGCTTCCCTTTACTCTTGTCGATATGCCCTAAAAAGATCATAGCCACCACTCGGTCAACACAAAAACATATACAATGGCCTAAGGCCGAATATCAAAGAATCACCTACCTTCTTTTACCTGAATCCTGAAACGCCAATGGTCCTACGGGATTGCCGAAAGTCCCTATTACAAAAACCATTAGAATCGGCTAATAACAAAAATCCATGAAAAGGCCCCTTTGGCCGAATACTTTACCACCACCTTACCTTGACGAGTCTTATCTCGAGAGAATCCCTCTTAAGCTCTTTGGTGTTGGCTACAACAAACGAAACACAACATCATCACGGCCCTAAAGAATATTCGGCCATTCCAAATAACTAAGACCAACCACTCGGTTTGGCCACTAAAAGAGAGAACTCAAATCGACCGTTAAGACAGAATACTTACCCCATTACCTTAGATACTCGACTATCGCCACCAAGGAAGATCAAACATTCGGCTAACACAATCTAGGTACAAACCGAGGTTGAGAGGAAAGAGAGGAAGTGTTTTCCTTGACTTGGTTTCGGCAATGGTATTCAATATTAAAGAAGTCTTGGCCTACGCAAAATAATTGGGAAAAGAAGAGAATCTCTCTTGCTTCAATTTCGGCAAGAACACTAGAGAAGAACAAATAAATTTCGGCACAAGCAATAAAAGAAGAAAAGAGTATGAAAAAGGGTGCTCTCCCTATTTATAAAATTCGGCCACTATCCCGTATGAAGAACCCAAGATTCGGCCAACACCTACTAATTCAAATCAATTTGAATTAGCCAAATCTTTTAATTTACTCCCAGCCAACCATTTAAAACCAATTCAATTTAAACTAAAATAAAACCCAGCTTTATCCTATATTACCTCTTCAATAAAAAAAATCAAAACAAAAACCAACCTTCCAGTCGAATTTGAACACCACCCAATAACTTTGGCCGGCCACCAATTTCTTTTTAATTCGAATCCAAATTCCTTTCCTATCTGTACCTTTATCAACTAACTAAAAAAAATAAAAATAAAAGAATAATCTAATAATTATCTCCTCCAGCCGAATTCAAAAAGCTAAACACTAATCTAATCTTATCCTATTTGAAGCTCCCCATGTGCCGTCCAACACTTTACCAAGCTGCTGAAAAAGGAAAAAAATAAAACTCCAAACGCCACTCCCTTGGTTCGAACCTGGGACCAACCTGCTACTCACCTTTCCCCCAACGCCCCAGGCCACTCGGCCACACTGAATTTCATGTCATAAAGCCACCCCATTTATTTATAAAGCCTTCATACTCAAGCCCATAACCGCATATGAAAAATAAAACGCCAAAATGCTGCTGCCCCCACTCGAACCAGCGCCCTTGCTCTCCTTCAGCGCCTAAGTGGCGCATGAGAGCCACTTCGCCAGTTGGACTTCCATGCCCACCAACCTGGCCATTTATTTTTAAGGCCTACCTGACCCAGTCCCTTAGCTGACGCAAAAATAAAACAAAATTGCTGCCTTAGCAGCTCGAACCTTTGACCCCTTAGGCGTCACCTTCCCAAGCTCCAAGCAGCGCCTCCATGCTACTTTGCCAACTCCTTTCTTGTGTCCTAAACTCCACCAATTTATTTTAAGGCCTTCCTGCCATATTTTCCCTTTTTACACTAAAAATCCAAAATTTTCCAAGGTACTCCCCGTTCATCCAATCATTCTTAAAACCTCTAAAACACATCCAAAAACACCCCAAAACCTTCCAACACTTGAATTATACTCAAATTGCCTAGCCCCTAAACCAGGGTGTTACAATTCTACCCTCCTTAAAATAATTTTGTCCTCGAAATTACTTTACTAACGAACGTCCGTACAACCTATCTTACCACCTTACACTTATGCTGCGCACTCTGATCTTACTAAAACTATCATACCTTCCCAACACAGTCTCTAAGTTCGCGCTCAAAATTCAAAACACCTCTCTTAGCAACACCGAAAAGGCTAATTCACAAGCAAGCAAAGAAATCAAAGCATGTACCAAAGCAAAGGAGCTTACCCGTTATCACATCCTTGGTTGACTCTGACTAAAACCATTCCTTCCATGACTTGAACCACGACCCCTCGTCGGTTGAGAACAATTCTTAACCAGATGTGCCTTAGATCCACACCGAAAACATTCTTTACTATTTCCCCAACACTCTCCTGTGTGAGGTCTTCCACACCGAGCACAAGGACGATTCCGATCAGCTGGTACAAGTGCACGTACATGGTTCTCGGTCCTTGGTCTTTTCTGGGCATTACCCAACGATACTGATGGCCCAACATTTTTCTTCTTCTCGTTCCTATTCTTTTCTCGGTTTTCTCTTACAGTCTTCTTAACCTCTTCAGCAATACGAGCTTTCTCCACTAGCACCGCGAAGTCTCTCTCCCTCTGCGGAGCAATCAGCATTCGAAGTTCATCTCGCAATCCGTACTCAAACCGGACGCACCTCTCATAATCAGTGGCTACAATTCCCTTAGCATACTGGCTTAACTGCACAAATTTCGCTTCGTACTCAGCTATCGACTTACTTCCTTGCACTAGATTTAGAAACGCTTTCCTTTGCGAGTCCAAATAACTGGCTCCTACGTACTTTCCTTCAAACTTTTCCTTAAAATATCCCCAATCCACTCGTTCTTCCAGGACACCTTGCCTGACAGTGAGCCACCATCGATAAGCCTCGTCCCGAAGTAACGAGACAGTACCTTTTAGCTTTTCCTCCGGGGTACAATCTAAGTCGTCCATAATTTTTTCGACTCCTTCTAGCCAATATTCCGCTACGTTAGGAGCTACTCCCGACACTCCTCTAAAAACTTTAGCCCCGTTCGACCTGAGCCTCTCGGATACTGGCTTCCGAGTTCCATTTCCCCTACTAGCTCCTGCTATACGTTCTAGAAGTCGTAACATGGCCCGCGATGCTGCGTCATCTTCTCCTGTCTGATCTTGCCCCTCTACGTCCACTGCTGGCGGCACTTCACTTTCTGACCCATGGCCAGACCCTACCGGTTCCGATGCTGCCATTCTACCTCTACCGCGTCCCCTAGAACTCATCTCTATCGTCGCGATTTAATCTGATTTAAGAAATTTTATGCATCAGAAATTTTGTTCCACTATTTAACCACGAGCGAATTTTATGAAAGAAGAGTATTTAGAAGTAGTTCTTTCGATCACACAAAGTTTCAGTTCGAGTTTACTACTCTAGTTCAAGAATCACATTCACACACACATCCGTTCATCAACAAGAACACATTCCTTCCTCAGTAAAGGCATATTCAGTGGTATCCACCACACACATTCACTATTCGGACCTTTCTGCCCATTTCTACCCCAAGGGTATTTCCGTCATTTTCCTACAAGGATATTTTGGTACTAAATCAAAGCGATTCCGAAAACTTTAATAAGTCAGGATTTTTGTTTTTTTTTTAAATTCCAAAAACTGAAGAGTATTTTCGAAAATTTCGCAAATTGAAGGTATAACAGGATTTTGGTAACCAGGGGTATTTTGGTAATTTTGACAATCAGGGTAATTTTGTAAATTTCCAAAGTCAGGGTTATTATTTTGAAATAAAAGAAATTGGATACTTTTGCAGAGTAAGAAAATTTTATTAAGTTTGGGGTTAAACTAGAAATTTTTGAAAGTCAGGGGCATTTTAGTAATTTTCAACATAGGGGTATTTTCGTAAATTTTCCCAAATCGGGGTATATTGATAATTTGAACACTAGAGATTTTAATATTTTGCAAAGTGAAAATCATTTTAACAAAAGTTGAGGGTAGTGTGGTAATTATATAATACAGGGGCGTTTTTGTAATCTTGCCACTAGGGCAATTTGGTAATTTTGGTAAATCGAGAAAATGTTTTTTCCAAAACCAGATTTAGGGTTTACAAACCAAAGGGGTAAATCTAGAAAAATTTTAAAACAGAAAGTTTTTTTTTTAAAAAACAGCAAGGCTAATTCCCTTTCGGGTTTTAATAATCGGTTTAGCCTATGAACAAGTCCTCTTGGTTAAGGTGAACCGTAGCTACGCACCAGGTAGGATTCCTGCGAAGAGGAGGTGAGTCACAAGGACTGCTTAAGTACCAGGCTCTTCCGGATCCAATCCTAGACATGCGCACACAGGTTGCCACACCTTAACTCGGCGACTTATTTCACAGGTTTGTTTATTAGGCACTTTAAATCTTATGCACGTGTTTGAGTAGACTAGTCCTAGGGTCCAATAGCCTGAATATTCTAATCTACGAGCCCAACAAAGCCCATAACAGTTCATATAACAACTTACTTCACAAGTCTGAAGTACTTACCTGGTGGACTCGGGCCGGAGGTACAGGTGCCATGCCAGAATACCTGAAAAATAATTCATAAAAACCCATATTTTTGAAAAGCCCATTTTGAAACGTTTTGGGCCCCAAAACCCTCAAAACTGAGTTTTGAACCTGGCTCTGATACCAAATTGTAACACCCCCAAACCCAGCCCACAAGTCCTGACCGGATCTGGTATGTCACTGCGGAAAAACGTTCGAAAAATCTTTAACTTTAGGAGAAAACTTGAAAATTCCGTTAACTTTTGAAAAGTGTGTCCATTAAAAATTATTTAATAAACTAAGCTTGATATAAAATATGTGAATTAAAACTTTATTATATTTTATTATAATATAAATCATTTGGAAAAGATATTTCTAAGTACGATATAAACTTTATCAACCATAAATAGAATACTTTAAATAAAAGTGGCCTTTATTACATCAAATAAATACCCAAAACTGATAATATAAAATAATTAAATAAAAAATCTACTGCATAAAATCTACTTCTGCATGGCCACCTTTGTATCCACTCCAACCCGGTCCGATCAACATGTCACCTGCGATGTTGGATAAATAATTGGGTGAGCCATACAGACTCAGTGTGTAATTAAACCATCGAAATCCACCCACATGCAAGCCACATAACATCCCAATTATCAAATGCAACATGTAAGTATAATCATTTAGACATTACCACAATCTGGGCTTGGCCCATATTCAATCCACATTCAAGTACTGGGCTAGGCCCTTTTCTCATTAATTCACTGATTACTGGGCTTGGCCCTTTTTCATGTATGTTCTCATAACATACCAATCCACATGTCATATTGGGCTTGGCCCATTTCCATATCATTTCATAACGGAACAATCCAACATGAAACCCAACCCAATCCTAAGGTCCATCCGCTACACACCCCCTTATCCAGCCTACCACACACCAGGGGACTATCGAGTCACCCTCTCCTTTTCCCTCCAAAAAGGCAACCAATGCCATCCACGATGTAGCGTATAGCTAACATCAAACCACGATGGAGCACACAGCAATCCATCAACCACGATATGGCATAAAGCCGATATCAATCAAGGTAACCACGTGAACTTAATCGCAAAAAGTCCACAACGCGACCTCAGTCAGCGCCAATCCACGATGTAGCACAAAGCTGACATCAACCACGTACTCGAAGTACACCCTGTCCTTCTTTCATAACCCACCCATGCACATGTAATATGATATAATGACAATATGATGCATGTGCATGTCATTCACAAACATAGGCATTCACTCATATTCAAATAAATGACAACAATACTAACAATTTGCTATTTACCTGATCAGCGTCATACCCCTTTTAGGGTATCTATTGCACTTTTACCACTGCACTTATTAGTAAGCATATAACATAAGCAGATATCACATAAAACCCGGAAACAATGGCTAACTACACACCTTATGACCTGAAGCTCTAAACCTTCGATCCCGACACTATCGCTCAACGAAACTACGGCCACTTGTCTATAGTTTTTTGTTGTTGGCCCACACCCCGGTGGCCAATCTCGTACAGCAGAAATGGATCTCTTCTTGAACTTTAGGATGGGAGTTTTCCCTTGCCCACTTTGACTGGCACTCGCATCCATCAACGATACTTAATCAGAACCACACGATTAATCACAGCAATCAAAATCTACAAATATCGAATCTAGATCACCTATTAACATCCTTACCGAAATACTGAGATCCAAAAAGGCTTCCCTTTACTCTTGTCGATATGCCCTAAAAAGATCATAGCCACCACTCGGTCAACACATAAACATATACAATGGCCTAAGGCCGAATATCAAAGAATCACCTACCTTCTTTTACCTGAATCCTGAAACGCCAATGGTCCTACGGGATTGCCGAAAGTCCCTATTACAAAAACCATTAGAATCGGCTAATAACAAAAATCCATGAAAAGGCCCCTTTGGCCGAATACTTTACCACCACCTTACCTTGACGAGTCTTATCTCGAGAGAATCCCTCTTAAGCTCTTTGGTGTTGGCTACAACAAATGAAACACAACATCATCACGGCCCTGAAGAATATTCGGCCATTCCAAATAACTAAGACCAACCACTCGGCTTGGCCACTAAAAGAGAGAACTCAAATCGACCGTTAAGACAGAATACTTACCCCATTACCTTAGATACTCGACTATCGCCACCAAGGAAGATCAAACATTCGGCTAACACAATCTAGGTACAAACCGAGGTTGAGAGGAAAGAGAGGAAGTGTTTTCCTTGACTTGGTTTCGGCAATGGTATTCAATATTAAAGAAGTCTTGGCCTACGCAAAATAATTGGGAAAAGAAGAGAATCTCTCTTGCTTCAATTTCGGCAAGAACACTAGAGAAGAACAAATAAATTTTGGCACAAGCAATAAAAGAAGAAAAGAGTATGAAAAAGGGTGCTCTCCCTATTTATAAAATTCGGCCACTATCCCGTATGAAGAACCCAAGATTCGGCCAACACCTACTAATTCAAATCAATTTGAATTAGCCAAATCTTTTAATTTACTCCCAGCCAACCATTTAAAACCAATTCAATTTAAACTAAAATAAAACCCAGCTTTATCATATATTACCTCTTCAATAATAAAAAAAAAGTCAAAACAAAAACCAACCTTCCAGCCGAATTTGAACACCACCCAATAACTTTGGTCGGCCACCAATTTCTTTTTAATCTGAATCCAAATTCCTTTCCTATCTGTACCTTTATCAACTAACTAAAAAAAATAAAAATAAAAGAATAATCTAATAATTATCTCCTCCAGCCGAATTCAAAAAGCTAAACACTAATCTAATCTTATCCTATTTGAAGCTCCCCATGTACCGTCCAACACTTTACCAAGCTGCTGAAAAAGGAAAAAAACAAAACTCCAAACGCCACTCCCTTGGTTCGAACCTGGGACCAACCTGCTGCTCACCTTTCCCCCAACGCCCCAGGCCACTCGGCCACACTGAATTTCATGTCATAAAGCCACCCGATTTATTTATAAAGCCCTCATACTCAAGCCCATAACCGCATATGAAAAATAAAACGCCAAAATGCTGCTGCCCCCACTCGAACCAGCGCCCTTGCTCTCCTTCAGCGCCTAAGTGGCACATGAGAGCCACTTCGCCAGTTGGGCTTCCATGCCCACCAACCTGGCCATTTATTTTTAAGGCCTACCTGACCCAGTCCCTTAGCTGACGCAAAAATAAAACAAAATTGCTGCCTTAGCAGCTCGAACCTTTGACCCCTTAGGCGTCACCTTCCCAAGCTCCAAGCAGCGCCTCCATACCACTTTGCCAACTCCTTTCTTGTGTCCTAAACTCCACCAATTTATTTTAAGGCCTTCCTGCCATATTTCCCCTTTTTACACTAAAAATCCAAAATTTTCCAAGGTACTCCCCGTTCATCCAATCATTCTTAAAACCTCTAAAACACATCCAAAAACACTCCAAAACCTTCCAACACTTGAATTATACTCAAATTGCCTAGCCCCTAAACCAGGGTGTTACAATTCTACCCTCCTTAAAATAATTTCGTCCTCGAAATTACTTTACTAACGAACGTCCGTACAACCTATCTTACCACCTTACGCTTATGCTGCGCACTCTGATCTTACTAAAACTATCATACCTTCCCAACACAGTCTCTAAGTTCGCGCTCAAAATTCAAAACACCTCTCTTAGCAACACCGAAAAGGCTAATTCACAAGCAAGCAAAGAAATCAAAGCATGTACCAAAGCAAAGGAGCTTACCCGTTATCACATCCTTGGTTGACTCTGACTAAAACCATTCCTTCCATGACTTGAACCACGACCCCTCGTCGCTTGAGGACAATTCTTAACCAGATGTGCCTTAGATCCACACCGAAAACATTCTTTACTATTTCCCCAACACTCTCCTGTGTGAGGTCTTCCACACCGAGCACAAGGACGATTCCGATCAGCTGGTACAAGTGCACGTACAGGGTTCTCGGTCCTTGGTCTTTTCTGGGCATTACCCAACGATACTGATGGCCCAACATTTTTCTTCTTTTCGTTCCTATTCTTTTCTCGGTTTTCTCTTATAGTCTTCTTAACCTCTTCAGCAATCCGAGCTTTCTCCACTAGCACCGCGAAGTCTCTCTCCCTCTGCGGAGCAATCAGCATTCGAAGTTCATCTCGCAATCCGTCCTCAAACCGGATGCACCTCTCATAATCAGTGGCCACAATTCCCTTACCATACTGGCTTAACCGCACAAATTCCGCTTCGTACTCAGCTATCGACTTACTTCCTTGCACTAGATTTAGAAACGCTTTCCTTTGCGAGTCCAAATAACTGGCTCCTACGTACTTTCCTTCAAACTTTTCCTTAAAATATCCCCAATCCACTCGTTCTGCCGGGACACCTTGCCTGACAGTGAGCCACCATCGATAAGCCTCGTCCCGAAGTAACGAGACAGTACCTCCTAGCTTTTCCTCTAGGGTACAATCTAAGTCGTCCATAATTCTTTCGACTGCTTCTAGCCAATATTCCGCTACGTTAGGAGCTACTCCCGACACTCCTCTAAAAACTTCAGCCCCGTTCGACCTGAGCCTCTCGGATACTGACTTCCGAGTTCCATTTCCCCTACTAGCTCCTGCTACACGTTCTAGAAGTCGTAACATGGCCTGCGATACTGCGTCATCTTCTCCTGTCTGATCTTGCCCCTCTACGTCCACTGCTGGTGGCACTTCACTTTCTGACCCATGGCCAGACCCTACCGGTTCCGATGCTGCCATTCTACCTCTACTGCGTCCCCTAGAACTCATCTCTATCGTCGCGATTTAATCTGATTTAAGAAATTTTATGCATCAGAAATTTTGTTCCACTATTTAACCACGAGCGAATTTTATGAAAGAAGAGTATTTAGAAGTAGTTCTTTCGATCACACAAAGTTTCAGTTCGAGTTTACTACTCTAGTTCAAGAATCACATTCACACACACATCCGTTCATCAACAAGAACACATTCCTTCCTCAGTAAAGGCACATTCAGTGGTATCCACCACACACATTCACTATTCGGACCTTTCTGCGCATTTCTACCCCAAGGGTATTTCCGTCATTTTCCTACAGGGGTATTTTGGTACTAAATCAAAGCGATTCCGAAAACTTTAATAAGTCAGGATTTTTGTTTTTTTTTAAATTCCAAAAACTGAAGAGTATTTTCGAAAATTTCGCAAATTGAAGGTATAACAGGATTTTGGTAAGCAGGGGTATTTTGGTAATTTTGACAATCAGGGTAATTTTGTAAATTTCCAAAGTCAGGGTTATTATTTTGAAATAAAAGAAATTGGATACTTTTGCAGAGTAAGAAAATTTTATTAAGTTTGGGGTTAAACTAGAAATTTTTGAAAGTCAGGGGCATTTTAGTAATTTTCAACATAGGGGTATTTTCGTAAATTTTCCCAAATCGGGGTATATTGATATTTTGAACACTAGAGATTTTAATATTTTGCAAAGTGAAAATCATTTTAACAAAAGTTGAGGGTAGTGTGGTAATTATATAATACAGGGGCATTTTTGTAATCTTGCCACTAGGGCAATTTGGTAATTTTGGTAAATCGAGAAAATGTTTTTTCCAAAACCAGATTTAGGGTTTACAAACCAAAGGGGTAAATCTGGAAAAATTTTAAAACAGAAAGTTTTTTTTTAAAAAAAAACAGCAAGGCTAATTCCCTTTCGGGTTTTAATAATCGGTTTAGCCTATGAACAAGTCCTCTTGGTTAAGGTGAACCGTAGCTACGCACCAGGTAGGATTCCTGCGAAGAGGAGGTGAGTCACAAGGACTGCTTAAGTACCAGGCTCTTCCAGAAATCCTAGACATGCGCACACAGGTTGCCACACCTTAACTCGGCGACTTATTTCACAGGTTTGTTTATTAGGCACTTTAAATCTTATGCACGTGTTTGAGTAGACTAGTCCTAGGGTCCAATAGCCTGAATATTCTAATCTACGAGCCCAACAAAGCCCATAACAGTTCATATAACAACTTACTTCACAAGTCTGAAGTACTTACCTGGTGGACTCGGGCCGGAGGTACAGGTGCCATGCCAGAATACCTGAAAAATAATTCATAAAAACCCATATTTTTGAAAAGCCCATTTTGAAACGTTTTGGGCCCCAAAACCCTCAAAACCGAGTTTTGAACCTGGCTCTGATACCAAACTGTAACACCCCCAAACCCGGCCCACAAGTCCTGACCGGATCTGGTATGTCACTGCGGAAAAACGTTCGAAAAATCTTTAACTTTAGGAGAAAACTTGAAAATTCCGTTAACTTTTGAAAAGTGTGTCCATTAAAAATTATTTAATAAACTAAGCTTGATATAAAATATGTGAATTAAAACTTTATTATATTTTATTATAATATAAATCATTTGGAAAAGATATTTCTAAGTACGATATAAACTTTATCAACCATAAATAGAATACTTTAAATAAAAGTGGCCTTTATTACATCAAATAAATACCCAAAACTGATAATATAAAATAATTAAATGAAACATCTACTGCATAAAATCTACTTCTGCATGGCCACCTTTATATCCACTCCAACCCGGTCCGATCAACATGTCACCTGCGATGTTGGATAAATAATTGGGTGAGTCATACAGACTCAGTGTGTAATTAAACCATCGAAATCCACCCACATGCAAGCCACATAACATCCCAATTATCAAATGCAACATGTAAGTATAATCATTTAGACATTACCACAATCTGGGCTTGGCCCATATTCAATCCACATTCAAGTACTGGGCTAGGCCCTTTTCTCGTTAATTCACTGATTACTGGGCTCGGCCCTTTTTCATGTATGTTCTCATAACATACCAATCCACATGTCATATTGGGCTTGGCCCATTTCCATATCATTTCATAACGGAACAATCCAACATGAAACCCAACCCAATCCTAAGGTCCATCCGCTACACACCCCCTTATCCAGCCTACCACACACCAGGGGACTATCGAGTCACCCTCTCCTTTTCCCTCCAAAAAGGCAACCAATGCCATCCACGATGTAGCGTATAGCTAACATCAAACCACGATGGAGCACACAGCAATCCATCAACCACGATATGGCATAAAGCCGATATCAATCAAGGTAACCACGTGAACTTAATCGCAAAAAGTCCACAACGCGACCTCAGTCAGCGCCAATCCACGATGTAGCACAAAGCTGACATCAACCACGTACTCGAAGTACACCCTGTCCTTCTTTCATAACCCACCCATGCACATGTAATATGATATAATGACAATATGATGCATGTGCATGTCATTCACTAACATAGGCATTCACTCATATTCAAATAAATGACAACAATACTAACAATTTGCTATTTACCTGATCAGCGTCATACCCCTTTTAGGGTATCTATTGCACTTTTACCACTGCACTTATTAGTAAGCATATAACATAAGCAGATATCACATAAAACCCGGAAACAATGGCTAACTACACACCTTATGACCTGAAGCTCTAAACCTTCGATCCCGACACTATCGCTCAACGAAACTACGGCCACTTGTCTATAGTTTTTTGTTGTTGGCCCACACCCCGGTGGCCAATCTCGTACAGCAGAAACGGATCTCTTCTTGAACTTCAGGATGGGAGTTTTCCCTTGCCCACTTTGACTGGCACTCGCATCCATCGACGATACTTAATCAGAACCACACGATTAATCACAGTAATCAAAATCTACAAATATCGAATCTAGATCACCTATTAACATCCTTACCGAAATACTGAGATCCAAAAAGGCTTCCCTTTACTCTTGTCGATATGCCCTAAAAAGATCATAGCCACCACTCGGTCAACACATAAACATATACAATGGCCTAAGGCCGAATATCAAAGAATCACCTACCTTCTTTTACCTGAATCCTGAAACGCCAATGGTCCTACGGGATTGCCGAAAGTCCCTATTACAAAAACCATTAGAATCGGCTAATAACAAAAATCCATGAAAAGGCCCCTTTGGCCGAATACTTTACCACCACCTTACCTTGACGAGTCTTATCTCGAGAGAATCCCTCTTAAGCTCCTTGGTGTTGGCTACAACAAACGAAACACAACATCATCACGGCCCTAAAGAATATTCGGCCATTCCAAATAACTAAGACCAACCACTCGGTTTGGCCACTAAAAGAGAGAACTCAAATCGACCGTTAAGACAGAATACTTACCCCATTACCTTAGATACTCGACTATCGCCACCAAGGAAGATCAATCATTCGGCTAACACAATCTAGGTACAAACCGAGGTTGAGAGGAAAGAGAGGAAGTGTTTTCCTTGACTTGGTTTCGGCAATGGTATTCAATATTAAAGAAGTCTTGGCCTACGCAAAATAATTGGGAAAAGAAGAGAATCTCTCTTGCTTCAAATTCGGCAAGAACACTAGAGAAGAACGAATAAATTTCGGCACAAGCAATAAAAGAAGAAAAGAGTATGAAAAAGGGTGCTCTCCCTATTTATAAAATTCGGCCACTATCCCTTATGAAGAACCCAAGATTCGGCCAACACCTACTAATTCAAATCAATTTGAATTAGCCAAATCTTTTAATTTACTCCCAGCCAACCATTTAAAACCAATTCAATTTAAACTAAAATAAAACCCAGCTTTATCCTATATTACCTCTTCAATAATAAAAAGAAAAATCAAAACAAAAACCAACCTTCCAGCCGAATTTGAACACCACCCAATAACTTTGGTCGGCCACCAATTTCTTTTTAATCCGAATCCAAATTCCTTTCCTATCTGTACCTTTATCAACTAACTAAAAAAAATAAAAATAAAAGAATAATCTAATAATTATCTCCTTCAGCCGAATTCAAAAAGCTAAACACTAATCTAATCTTATCCTATTTGAAGCTCCCCATGTACCGTCCAACACTTTACCAAGCTGCTGAAAAAGGAAAAAAACAAAACTCCAAACGCCACTCCCTTGGTTCGAACCTGGGACCAACCTGCTGCTCACCTTTCCCCCAACGCCCCAGGCCACTCGGCCACACTGAATTTCATGTCATAAAGCCACCCCATTTATTTATAAAGCCTTCATACTCAAGCCCATAACTGCATATGAAAAATAAAACGCCAAAATGCTGCTGCCCCCACTCGAACCAGCGCCCTTGCTCTCCTTCAGCGCCTAAGTGGCGCATGAGAGCCACTTCGCCAGTTGGACTTCCATGCCCACCAACCTGGCCATTTATTTTAAAGGCCTACCTGACCCAGTCCCTTAGTTGACGCAAAAATAAAACAAAATTGCTGCCTTAGCAGCTCGAACCTTTGACCCCTTAGGCGTCACCTTCCCAAGCTCCAAGCAGCGCCTCCATGCCACTTTGCCAACTCCTTTCTTGTGTCCTAAACTCCACCAATTTATTTTAAGGCCTTCCTGCCATATTTCCCCTTTTTACACTAAAAATCCAAAATTTTCCAAGGTACTCCCCATTCATCCAATCATTCTTAAAACCTCTAAAACACATCCAAAAACACCCCAAAACCTTCCAACACTTGAATTATACTCAAATTGCCTAGCCCCTAAACCAGGGTGTTACAGTTGCTTTATAAAACCCAAACAGATGTGCGAAGAAGAAAAATACAGTGTCTATTTTAGTATAATCAAGTATTATTATCCATGTCCACCAAAGGCGATGACCTCGTTATTAAAACCTGTGTTATAATTAGGGTGTAACAGATTTTACTAATAGGGTCACTTCTGTGTGGGTTTTATAAAGCATGCTCCTTTAACGAGAAGAAACTAGTTGTCGCACTCGCATAACCACCACCAACTAGGGCCCGAGTTATGCTCCATCGTTTGATAGCATAACCTTTGTAACCTTGAATCCCTAGTTACACTTCAACTCAAGACAGTATAATCACTGTCAACTTGAATCACGAGTTGCAAACTAATCCCAGTTTCTTGGGTGACGGCGCCATACTCACATGGAAAGTTACATTTGTGGGTTACCGAGCTCCATGACATCACTGTGAACCCAAACACAACTTAAAATTATTACCGTGTCTCGCTCAAAGCGAGGGAAAAATAAACATTTAAACTAAAAAATTTCAACACGCAAGGAAAAAAGAAAAAAATCAATTTAGGATACTGAATTAGAGGATGGGAACATACATTTATATAGGGGATGGGGCATCTTAAAAAGGGATTTTTTTAAACCCGGGTTGCAAGGGCTCAGAGGCACAAGAAATCAAGTTGGTTGGGGGGTTGAAATGTCCAAAGAGAAAATACTCCCTACAGGAGGCATTTTCATTTGACATGTCAGTGAAAGCGTTTCCTGCAGGAAGTGTTTTCCTGCCACATGCCAGTTGAAAATGCCTATTACAAGGAGCGTTTTCTCTATAGCCATTTCAACCCCCAACCTACTCGATTGTTTCTGTCCCTAAGCTCCTGCAACCCGAGATTCCCAGGATAAAAATAATCTCTTTTTCCCCACCCCATGCCTATATAGGGGAGTGTTTTATCCCCCACAAAAGAGCTCTATAGAATAAACTCAATACAGACATTTGACTTTCCATACCGGCCTTCGAAGCATATTGTTGATTTGAAGGGTACTTGGCTTTAGAAGTAATCAGCGATGTCGTGAAAACTTGAATTTTGTCCCTAAGTTATTTTCGAAGAAAAGGTAATTTGTTAATTTACGTGTAGATTTAAGGTTTTGGGTGATGAGTACTATATTTTTTTACTATTTTCTTGATTTTAAACATGTGGAACAGGTTATTTCGTTGAAGATGAGTAGACGAATCAGAGCTCTTATCCATTGCCACATTCAAATTAGTGAGACCGAAATTAGCCCTAGTTTTGTATCAACACAATCTAAAGATTTGGCATTCAACCAAACGATAACATTAAAAGAACTTCAAATAAGGATTAGGCACAAAGTGGGGATCTGGAGAAGAATTTCGTGCCTAAAAAGTAGATATCTTTCATCATTGGAACCTGTTAGATATACCATTTTTTGGATCAATAGGAAAAATGATCTAGAGCAAGCGATTGGATCTCATTGCTCTAGTAGGAATGTTTTGCTGGAGTTGTATGCCAAATTTGTTGAGGAGGACGAAGGTGGTCTGGTCTCAATTACACCGCATCCACCAGATCTCATGCCAATAAAGAAGATAAAAGTCCCACCGCACAGTTGTTCAATGGATTCACATTGTTGCGACAAAACTCATACCAAGACCCACCGAAATCATCATCAATGGTGAGGCATCCATCGGCTTCACCCCTCGATTATTGGGGTGGGGGACAGTTGGGGTATTTGCTCACCGGGCCAATGACACACCCGCATGATATTCAATCAATGCCTTTGATTTTGATTTCGGCATGCTGATGTTCAACACCAGTAACACTCAGATGGGCATGCCATCAAGTTACTAGGGTGGGTCAAACAACAATTATTTTGTGGTTGACATCGGATTTACAAGTACTCCCAACAACCTCTACCGACGAGGGCACATCCAACCCTGGATTTGCAACCAGGGTTGATAATGAAGAAGGAGAAGATAATGAAGAGGTTGAAGAGGATGAAGAAATAGATAATGACCCAATAGAGGTGGCAAGGCCCTATGGTGCAAAAATTGCGGTAATTTCAGAACCAAATCCAATTCCTACTAAACCAGAAGACAGTGGATCTGATGGTGGAGCTGTAGACATTGATCGATAGGATAACCGGGTTTCATGGTGTACCAACCCCCACCACACTTGCGAACTCTTGATCTTGCTGCTGAGAGAGGTTTAGAATTCCCAAACCTTTGTCATAGAAGACTAAGGCATGCGTCTTTGTCGACAAATTTTGACCATTTAATGGTTGGGATGGAGTTTGACTTTAAAGATGCTTTTTTAGCTGTTGTCAAGCGGTATAGCATACAACTTGGCATCAACTTCACTGTTACATGCTATCGTTCCTAGAAATATGAGGTTAAGTGTGCAATTCATGAAACAGGATGTCCATGGAAAATCATGGCATCTATGAGGAAGAAGTCGCCATGGACTATCAGGCAGTTTACTGCGTCACATACATGTGTTGTAATTGGTATGTATCATGGTTAACAACACCGACACGAATTCTGGCATTTTTTTCGACATTTTACTATGTATGGTGACCCAACTTATTATTTTTCAGGCATGTCGAACAATCATCTGAAATTGAATTTAAATATGATATCTAACTTTATATTATCCAAGGTAAAAGCGAGTCCTAAGATTTCAACCCCTATTTTGATTGCACATATCCGTAGCTAGTTCGATTACACCGTGTCCTACTACAAGGCATGGTTGGCAAAGCAAAAGGAATTGGAGAAAATGCATAGTGGGTGGGAAAAATCCTACAATGAAATGTGGCAATTGTGTCAGGTACTGGAGCAATACGTAGCAGGTTTTATAACTGAGCTACAAATGGAGCCCATGTATTACAACAATCGCTTGGTCCCTAGAAAAAGAGTTTTCCACCATTTTTTCTAGACTTTCAAGCAATGTGTAACTGCATTCTGATATTGAAAGCCACTTGTCCAAATTGATAGCACATTCCTATATCTTTTGCTGAAATGCCAAAAGCTCAAACTAGCATTTCTTTAGCTCGTAGAAGGTCCTAATGAATCCAAAGCTTCAACACAATAATTCACACATTAACACAATCAACAATCAGCTAAGGATTTACCTTGAACAATAAAAAACATAAGCCTAAGCTATGTTCTCAAATAACCAAAACCTTCAACACATCAAACTTAAAATCTAATTATCTTGGTCTATACTCAATCATTTTTCCTAAAACATTTTTCCTAAAACTGATTCCATTCATCTAATTATTCACCTACGACTAGTTCTCAACCTTTAAAATACAAAAAGTACCCAATTCATGCTATCAAAATTTTTTGTCAAGTTACGACTACATTCACAAAAATTCATTAAAACCCAAGAAATCTTTAATGAAACTTCAAAGAAAATTTAGAAGCCTTTAAGTCTCATCAAAACTATTTGAAAAACACTTTGAAACCGCATTTTTACCCAAAATTCCAAAATTCACCATTAACGACCCGATTTTTGGCTTTTATTTAAAACATTTGATTCAATAGCTAAAATCTCAATTTTAAAGACTAGATGACATTAAAAACTAATAGAAAGATGAATGGTTACCTTCAATGATAAAAAAACTGAGCGTTTTATCGAAAACCCAAAAGCTAAACAATGGAGAAATCTATGGTGTTTTTGGATGTTTTTCTTGAAATACGATGGAGGTTTTTGGCTTAACTAATGATAGGAATCAAAAGGATGAAGGTTTAACAAATAACATTAAAGGAAAGAACTTGGGGGAGCAAGGGACGACAATAAGGGGTGAGGGAGATGGCTATCGTGACAATAAAATTGTAGGTGGGGATATTAGGTTGATTTCAAAATTTTCATAAAACAGTTTCATAAACACAAAACTTTGACCCTTTTGCAAATCAGCCCTTATTTTAAAATTGAAAGCCTTTTAAGTATCTTTTTCCAAAATTGATTTAATTTTCAAAATGCCATAGACAAAAAAAAATGAATACCATGCTAACGAAATTTTTGAGCTCAGGAGAGCTAAAATCCCTAAAATACCCTAAAACTCCTAAGTCCTATTTTGGGGTGTTACAATGTTGTTTATGGGTTCCATGAGGAACTAATTTTCTGATCACGAATTAGCGAATGGGCGTGAGAAAAATTAATTTCTATGAAGGGTTTCTTAGCGGATTAGTTGTTTAGGATAGGAATAACTTAAACCCTAGGAAGTCATCTAGGTAGGAATTAACCTAAAATTGGTATTGCCTATCTGTGGACCTTTTACCCCAATTTGGTCTGGACTGTGAGGTTGAGAGATAAGTAGTTCTTGTTGACTCGTTAGTTTAGTGGAAGATTGAGAGATCCTGATGGGTTAGCGACTAGTTGATTGAGTAGAACCTAAAATAGGAAATAGTTATGATCACTGGAGCGAGTTAGTCTCCCATGCTTAGATTTGATTGAGTTAGCATATCAATTCTTCAGTTTCATTATTTTATGCAATTTTATTTCTTCTCTTATAGAAACAAATATGTTTTATTTTATATTCATCATACTATAATTTATTTAAATTACGAATTAGATCTATTTACGTTTAGGTTAATATTAATTTCTTACTTGCCTCCCTTGGGTACAATCCTTGGAGTACTCACCTACTTCATTGTAACGCTATATTACAACTTAACCCATATACTTGCAGACACCACCACAATTCCATATTTTTAGTAGCAAAATTCATACTCCCAGCATTAGTATAACAAGAGGTGGTCATTTTTTTGGCGCCGTTGTCAAAGAGGCAACACTATTAAATTAGTTTTATTTTTTGTGTCTAGTAGAATAATTAGGAAAATTTTAAATTATAGATAAAATTTTTATTTTTATTTTTACTAAAATTTTTGTTTTATTTTGTGGTTTCAGTGTATGACCCACAGTAGGGGAATAGTTATAAAGCCATCCACTGATTTAGAAAGAATAATTCATAGAAATCATCGACAAGAAAATTCGCTCTTTGATGACCCTGACAATGCTAACATACAAGATCTACCACCACTACTACAACTACTATTAAACCCACCACTGGCACAAGAAGAAAGAACTTTATTGGATTACTCACTACCAAATCTATAACAACACATTTTTCAGTGTTGTCCAAAATGGTGGTTCCGGGGCTAAAGTTTTAACTCCTTTTTAGTAACCGTTTCAGTCGAGGTAAGTTCGTATAAGGATTGAAATCATTGTTTTCTGTTTTGGATGAATGTAAATAGATATTTATGCTATGTTTAAAGTTAATTGATAAAGATGTGATAAATTATTATTATGGATCAACTAGAGAAATTAATCAAATTAATGGATATATGAACAATTATTAATATGATTGGTGAAATTGCATTTGGTGATCAAGAACTATAGATTGCCTCTTTAAATGTCTACTTTGATTAAGGTAAGTTCATAGTTTTTTTATACGTAAATGTAAATATCTTGTTACTATATCATTGTTTGTCAGTTAGTTGAATATATGTTTAAGAAATTTCATTTATTATAATTGGAAATCGATTATTACAAATGAGTACATATGAGAATGAAGAGTTGATGAAAGCATTTTTGTGATTTCACACAATTGATATGAATGAAATCAAGTTATTGTAAATATAAGAAAATGATGAAGTGCTTCCGAATGATGAATGTGTATAAAAGTAAGGAATTTATTTTTTATGCCCAGTTGAATGTAGTAAACACTTAGGATACGATTGGCATGCCAATAGGGTTAGTATGCATGCTTGTAGGGGATTGCACTTCGATGCCTTTGTTTGAACATTGGTGCCTCTATTACACTTCCATGTCTCTATTTGCACTTTAGTACCTCTGATTGCACAATTGTACCTTTCTTTGCATTTCGGTGCCTTTGTTACGCATCGTCGATGCTTCTGGTGTGGTGTAGTTGCCTGAGTATCTGAGTCAAGTTACTAGTTCATCGGGCTATTAAATAATGGAATTACAATTTATTTATGGGCTTATATATTATGGCATATTTATAGTGTTTGTAAGTGAAATATATTTTAATGAGTTTCTTTGTTACATGTATGGATTGTTACTTTTGAGTAAATGTGATTTATTATATGAAAATTCCTTTGGAATGGAGGTTGTTTTAATGTATTTGGATTGAAAAGGTAAAATTTGAATTATGTGGACGAATGATTTATATAGTGAAATTCTTTTCATGATTTGAACGGGTAATTAAAGCTTTATGATGTATATGACTGTATGGAATGATCTATGGTTTAAAATAAAGATATGGAATATATTATAAGTATAGTTAAAAGAAAATGAAGGTATGTGTGTACCAGCCTGGTTTTGGGGCTAGTCAAAATAGTGGTTTTAGAACTACTAATCTGAGACTAGAGAAATTATTTTTAATATTATTTTATGTATTATGGCACAATTATATGAGTGTATGAAAATTTTGGTGCATTAATTTTGGTGATTTCATGCTTAATTGCCAAAAAGGACTAAATCGCATAAAGTGCGGAAGTTCTATTTTACAAGCTAGAGGTGTCAAATAGCTATAGACTTTTAATTGAAGGTCCCTAATGTGCAACTAGGCCTTGTTTAGTGTGATGGCCGGCCATAGGGGACAAAATAGAGACATGATCAATGGTTAGGTGAAGTTTTGGTGACTTAATTGATAAATAAATAAAAATAAAAATAAAGAGAGGCTATCATTTTCTTCATCTTTCCTCCTTCTTCCAACGAAAATATCAGAAAGCTTAAGAATCTAGAAGCTTGAAATTTTCAGCTACATCTCATCCTTGCAAGTAAGTCATCTTGATGGTTGTTTTTGATGATTTTGTGTTTTTGGAACCCCTAAAGCTTAAGCTAGCTAAAGAGGTGACTATTTTGCAAAATGGTTGAAAGTTTAGGAATTTTCCATGAGAGTGATTATGTTGTTTGCTAAGTTTTTAGGGAAGAAAATGAATTATGGTTGTTAAATAAACAACTTTTGTGAAAGGACTTTGTATGGAAACTCCTAATAGGACTATTTTGTGAAAGTTATAAAATTGATGATAAATGTGTGAAATAGTTGAAATTGTGAATTGTTATACGAGTAATAAATGTTCAGCTAGGCTTGTTTAATGAGGAAATTTGATGAAAAATGATTTACGAGCCTAGAGGGAAAATTGTAATTTTGCCAAAGTATAAGGGCAAAATGGTCATTTTCACCAAAGTAGAAATTTTGAAGTGTTTGGATTTATGTAGTGATTAAATGAGTAAATTTTATTATTATAGATCAAGAAGAACGCGGAATCAACCTTGACCGGGGAAAAGGGAAGCTTTCGGACTAAACCGCAAATTAACATATTTTGCACGAGGTAAGTTTATGTGTAAATGATACATCCTTATTACATATGTTTTTATCTATTGATGCATTGTATGGATGTAAATGCTTATTGGTGAGATTTACTAAAAGTGGTAGAAAATGGGTATTTCTCGTATGAACCTTCGGAATAGAAATGTGGGTACGGATAGATATCCGTAAATATGAAATTGTTGGTGGGCTGTGTGCGATACCACCTTGTTATTTATTCATGATAGGTTGTGTGCGATACCATCGTGTATATATATATTATCAATTGGTGGTCTATGTACGATACCACCGTAATTATCATTGTTGGTGGGCTGTGTGCGACACCACCCTATTATTGATTAATGGTGGGCTGTGTGCGAAATCACTGGGCATCTTGTATCATTCCGAAGGGTTCATCGAGAAACTTGATTAAGTAAATATTTCATATCGCTTCATGGTGATAAGTGCAAGGTATATGTGCAAGTAATTGTGGGCAATGTTTATGATATGTGTTGGGATGTGGTAAGACTTGGAAATGAGTAAACATGATTACAAGGATATGAATTGTTATTACATAGCATGTAATGTTTGATTGTTTATTTTGTGGTGTGATGCTTATTTTTTATATGTAGACTTATTAAGTTTAAAGCTTACTCCTTTCTCTTTTCCTTGTTTTATAGTGTCGAAGAGCCAGCTCAGGATACGAAGATAATCAAAAGATCACCCACACTATTAGCACATCTTGGTATATTTAGACTTAGCATTTTGAGTATGGCATGTATAAGGACTAGACTTAGTTGAATGCCATATTGTTTTGGCCAAATGTGTTGGCTCATTCAAAGATGAACTCTTTTGTATAAGGCCATAGTTGATGGCTCTTTCTTATTAATCTATGAGAAGTAGAGGTTGTTCATGAATGTACAAGTTGCATGATTTGTTTACTTAGTTTATTTATGCATGAATGGGTTGAAGGTTTGATATGATTTATGTTTGTATCAGTGGGGTGATAGAAAGAGCTTGGCAAATAGCCTTGTTCTTATCCACACGGGTAGACACACGGGCGTGTGTCTAGGCTGTGTGTGACACATGGTCAACCTCATGGGCGTGTAGTTAGGCCGTGTGTGTCACACGGTCAACCTCATGGGCGTGTGGTTAGGTCGTGTGTCCCCTTGCATGCTAGGTTTACAAGTCAGTGTGCTAAGTAGTAAACAAACGGGCAGAGACACGGCCGTGTGTCTCAACCATGTGGAAGGCACGACCATGGACATGGGCATATGCCCAGGCCGTGTGAAGTCTACACCTGAAATTAGGAATTTACTTCGCCACACGACCGAAGGACACGGGTGTGTGCCTTGGCTGTGTGACATTTATGGGGTGATGACGTTAGAAACAGAATGTTCAGGTTTTCACACATAGGCTAGGACACGAGCGTGTCCTGGCCGTGTGAGGGACACGGGCGTGTGTCCGGCTATGTGAAAACCCCTGTAGGTTCGAATTGAAAAATAAATCCACACGGGTGTGGAACACGGGCATGTGATATGCCATACGGGCGTGTCCCTTCCCCCACATGGGCGTGTGGACTGATTAATAAAAATTTTTCTAAGTCTTTTAGGGATTTTTTAAAGATTTCGATTTGATCCCGAACCATTCCTAAAGTGTGTTTTAGGCCTCATAGGCTTGTTTAAGAGATGTTACGAAAAGTTTTAATTTCGAGTGGATAGTCATGTCTCGGTATTGCATAATTGTTGGTGTATAAGTCTGGTAATGCCTCGTACCCTATTTAGGAGTCGAATACAAGTAAGGGGTTTTACATTTAGTGGTATTAGATCTATGGTTTAGTCAGTTCTCAGACTACCGTAGCGTGTGTGAGAGTCTAGCTATACATGCCATTAATATATATTGATAGTGTGGTGACTCTTGACAATTTTAAACTGTGTTTTCGTATAGTAAATGGATCCTGACCGAGCTGTTGCTGATGACGCTGCTAGTAATGCGCTGGCTCCCGCGCAAGGGACCACGCTTGTAGAAAGTAGACCCGAGACTTTGGGTCAAGAAGAAGAGGCTTGGGAAGCGTTTCTCCATATGATGAGTAATTGGTACACTGAGTTTGTATGAGTAAATCCTAATGCTCAACCTCCTCCGCCCTCACCTATACCTCAGTCAGTCCTCGTGGCTCCTCAAGGTACATATTTGGTAAGAATGACCAAACCCCCAGTCGATAAGATTCGAAAATAAAGGGTCGAGGAATTTAGAGCTAATATAGATGGTGACCCTGAGAGAGCGAAGTTCTGGCTTGAAAACTCTATGTGGGTATTCGGCGAACTCTCTTGCACACCTGAGGAGAGCTTAAAATGTGTTGTGTCATTACTGAGGGACTCGGCATACCACTGGTGGAAAACGCTAACATCTGTAGTTCCGAGGGAGAGAGTGACATGGGACTTCTTCCTAGAGGAGTTCCGAAAGAAGTACATAAGTCAGCAAATTGTTGACCAGAAAAGGAAAGAGTTTTTTGAATTGAAGCAAGGCAAGATGACTTTGGCAGAGTATGAGCGCGGATTTGTTAGGCTCAGTAAGTATGCTCAAGAGTGTGTGTCTACGGAAGCTATTTTTGTGCAAGAGGTTCGAAGATGGGCTGAATGAGGATATCAAATTGCTAGTTGGGATCTTGAAATTGAAAGAATTCGTGGTGTTGGTTGATAGGGCTTGCAAGGATGAAGAGTTGAATAAGGAAAAGAGAAAAGCTATGATTGAGGCTCGAGATGCAAGGAAGAGGCCGATGAGTAAGTCGTTTCAAACCCAATCAAAGAGATTCAATTAAACAAACCCTTGGACGACTGCTTCTGCTGGGTATTCACATCGAGATCGTGGTAACACATATTCGGGCTCGAGAGTTCAAGCCACCTCAATGGCAAGCATGGGCAATGCAAAGTCAAATAAACCGGAGTGTCCAAATTGTGGTAGATAACATACTGGGGAGTGTTGGGGAAACAATCGAACTTGTTACAAGTGTGGTTCACCCGACCATTTCATTAGAAACTGTCTTGAGAAGGATGAGAAAGACAAAAAATAAGAAGAGCGAGTAATGTACCTTCGAGGGGTAGACCACAAGGGAACCCGGGAAGTGGGACTAGCGGTAGAGGTATGCCTAGAGATTCTGTTGTGAGATTAGAGGGTAGAGCACCTGCAAGGACTTATGCCATTCGCCCTCGCGAAGAGGCATCATTCCCAGATGTGATAAGGAATACTTTTTCTCTTCATGATATCTCTATTGTTGCTTTGATTGATCCGGGGTCTACCCATTCTTATATTTGCATGAAATTGGTATCTGGCATGAGTATGATTGTTGAGTCTATAGAATTTGTGATAAAAGTGTCAAACCTGTTAGGCAAACATGTGCTAGTTGACAAAGTGAGTAGTAATTATCCTTTGACAATTAGAGGTCATTATTTTCTGGCTAATCTCATGATGTTGCCGTTTGATGAATTTGACCTAATTCTTGGTATGGATTGGTTGACTACTCATAATGTTCTAGTAAATTGTGGTAGTAAATTTATTGAATTGAGATGTATAATGGGGATGCCATTCGGGTTGAATCAAGTAAATCGGATAATATGCCTATAGTGGTTTCGTCTATGGTAGTTAAGAAATACATGAGAAAAGGGTATGAGTCCTATCTCGCCTTTGTGTTGAATACTCAAGAGTCAGAGGTAAAGATTGAATCGGTGCCTGTGGTGTGCGATTATCTGGATGTGTTTTCGGAAGAGTTACCCGGATTACCTCTAGTTAGAGAAGTCGAGTTTGGCATTGAGTTAGTTCCGGGTACAGCACCTATTTCGGTTGCCCTGTATAGGATGGCACCATTGGGGTTAAAAAAGTTGAAGGTTCAGTTGTAAGAGTTAACGGATAAGGGTTTTGCAAGACTGAGCTATTCACCGTGGGGTGCTTCGGTACTTTTTGTGAAGAAGAAAGATAGGTCGATGAGACTGTGTATAGACTACAGACAGCTCAACAAGTTGACAATGAAGAATAAGTATCCTTTGCCAATGATCGATGATTTGTTTGACCAATTGAAGGGAGCTACGGTGTTTTCTAAGATAGACCTGAGGTCTGGCTATTACCAGTTGAGGGTTAAGGAGTAAGATGTGACGAAAACTGCATTTCGGATGAGTTCCTTGTCATGCCATTTGGCTTAACGAATGCTCTTGCGGTCTTTATGGATTTAATGAATCGTATCTTCTAACCGCAGTTAGACAAATCCGTAGTCATTTTTATTGACGACATACTAATTTATTCTCGGAATGAGAATGAGCATGCAGAGCACCTGAGAACTATTTTGCAGACTCTAAGAGACAAGCAGTTGTATGCTAAGTTTAGCAAGAGTGAGTTTTGGCTCTGAGAGGTCGAATTCTTAGGACACATTGTGCCGGGTGATGGAATTAGAGTTGATCTGAGTAAGATCTCGGTTATTGTTGAGTGGAAATTGCCGAGGAATGTGTCAGAGATTAGGAGCTTTTTGGGTTTAGCGGGTTACTACAGACGGTTCATTAAAGGGTTCTCCATGATTGCTACATTGATGACGAGACTGTTACATAAAGATGTTCAGTTTGAATGGACCGAGAAGTGCCAACAGAACTTTGAGAAATTGAAAACATTGTTGACTGAAGCCCAGATTTTAGTACAACCGGAGTCAGGAAAGGAGTTTGTAACCTACAATGATGTGTCCTTAAATGGTCTTGGCTGTGTGTTGATGCAAGAAGGTAAAGTAATGGCTTATGCCTCGAGACAGCTAAAACCGTATGAAAAGAATTATCTGACGCACGATTTGGAGTTAGCTGCTATTGTTTTTGCTTTGAAGATTTAGCGCCATTATTTGTATGGTGAGAAATGTTGAATCTTCACTGATCGCAAGAGTTTGAAATACTTGATGAATAAAAAAGATTTGAATTTGTGACAACGGTGGTGGCTCAAATTATTGAAGGATTACGAGTTAGTAATCGATTACCATCCAGGGAAAGCGGATGTGGTTGAAGATGCCTTTGAAAGCTATGAGTACGAGCTTAGCATTGTCCAATGATGGTGCTATATTGGTCGAGTTAAGGGCTAGACCATTATTTCTTCAGCAGATATGTGAAGCTCAAAAGAATGATAGTGAGATGCAAGTTAAGAGAGCTCAGCGTGAATCGGGAAATAACTATGATTTTTGGGTTGGTTCTGATGATTGTTTGAGGTTTCATGATAGAGTTTGTGTACTAAAGATGATGAGTTAATTCAGAAAATTTTACATGAGGCACATAATGGTTGCTTGTCAGTACATCCGGGCAGCACAAAAATGTATATTGATTTGAAGAAGTTGTATTGGTGGCCGGGTATGAAAAAAGATATCTCTGAATTTGTTACAAAGTGTTTGATCTATCAACAAGTGAAAGCCGATCATTAAGTACCTTCGGGATTACTTCAACCAGTGATGATTCCCGAGTGGAAGTGGGATCGAATCACGATGGATTTTGTAACAGGGTTACCTATGACTCCAAAAAAAGAAAGATGCTGTGTGGGTTATTGTTGATAGATTAACAAAATCAGCTCAATTTATACAGGTGCATGTGGATTACTCACTTGACAAGTTGGCTGAGCTATATATGATGAGGTGGTGAGATTACATGGGGTGCCTATATCCATTATCTCAGATAGAGATCCAAGATTTACTTCGAGGTTTTGGAAGAAGTTGCAGGAAGTCTTGGGTATGAAATTGAATTTTAGTACCACGTTCCACCCGTAAACCGATGACCAGTCCGAAAGAGTGATTCAAGTTCTTGAGGATATGCTCCGATGCTGTGTTTTAGAGTTTGAAGATAGTTGGGAAAAATATCTACCTTTGGTTGAATTTGCCTACAACAACAGCTATCATTCGAGTATACGGATGGCACCGTACAAAACATTATATGGTCACAAGTGCCGGACTCCTCTATATTGGACCGAGCTCAGTGAGAAGCAAAATCACGGGATTGATCTAGTTAGAGAAATCGAAGAGAAAGTGAAAGTGATCCGTGATAGTCTGAAAGCTGCTTCAGATCGACAAAGGTCATACGCGAATTTAAAAAGGAAAGAAATCGAGTTTCAGGTGGGCGATAAAGTATTCCTGAAAGTATCCCCGTGGAAGAAAATATTGAGATTTGGTCTAAATGGTAAATTGAGTACGCGATTCATAGGGCCGTATGAGGTTATTTAGAGGATTGGACCAGTAGCTTACTGGTTGGCCTTGATGGTAGAGTTAGAGAGAATACACAACGTGTTTCATGTGTCGATGCTGCGACGATATTGTTCTGATCCTTCGCATGTGATTCCTCCGACCGAAATTGAGGTACGACCAAATATGACCTATGCAGAGGAACCAATTAAGATTTTGGCTCGAGAGGTTAAACAGTTGAGGAACAAAAGTATAGCCTTAGTGAAAGTGTTGTGGTAAAAACACGGTGTAGAAGAGGTTACGTGGGAATCGAAAGAAGCCATGAGAGAACAGTACCCAAAACTCTTTACTGGTAAGATTTTCGGGGATGAAAATTTCTAAAAGGGGAGAGTTATAACAGCCCTATTTTGGGGCTAGTCGAAATAGTGGTTTCAGAACTACAAATCTAAGACTAAAAAATTTATTTTTATTATTATTTTATGTGTTATGGCATAATTATATGAGTGTATGAAAATTTTGGTGCATTAATTTTGGTGATTTCATGCTTAATTGCGAAAAAGGACTAAATCGCATAAAGTGCGAAAGTTCTATTTTACAAGCTAGAGATGTCAAATAGCTATAGAATTTTAATTGAAGGTCCTTAATGTGCAATTAGGCCTTGTTTAGTGTGATGGTCGTCCATAGGGGACAAAATAGAGACATGTTCAATGGTTAGGTGAAGTCTTGGTGATTTAATTGATAAATAAAAAAATAAAGAGAGGCTATCAATTTTTTCATCTTTCCTCCTTCTTCCACCGAAAATATCAACAAGCTTAAGAGTTTGGAAGCTTGAAATTTTCAGCTACATCTCATCCTTGCAAGTAAGTCATCTTGATGGTTGTTTTTGATGATTTTTGTGTTTTTTGAACCCCTAAAGCTTAAGCTGGCTAAAGAGGTGACTATTTTGCAAAATGGTTGAAAGTTTAGGAATTTTCCATGAGAGTGATTATGTTGTTTGCTAAGTTTTTAGGGAAGAAAATGAATTATGGTTGTTAAATAAACAACTTTTGTGAAAGGACTTTGTATGGAAACTCCTAATAGGACTATTTTGTGAAAGTTATAAAATTGATGATAAATGTGTGAAATAGTTGAAATTGTGAATTGTTATACGAGTAATAAATGTTCAGCTAGGCTTGTTTAATGAGGAAATTTGATGAAAAATGATTTACGAGCCTAGAGGGAAAATTGTAATTTTGCCAAAGTATAAGGGCAAAATGGTCATTTTCACCAAAGTAGAAATTTTGAAGTGTTTGGATTTATGTAGTGATTAAATGTTTAAATTTTATTATTATAGATCAAGAAGAACGCAGAATCAACTTTGACCGGGGAAAAGGCAAGGTTTCAGACTAAACTGCAAATTAACATATTTTGCACCGAGGTAAGTTTATGTGTAAACGATACATCCTTATTACATATGTTTTTATCTATTGATGCATTGTATGGATGTAAATGTTTATTGGTGAGATTTATTGAAAGTGGTAGAAAATGGGTAATTCTCGAATGAACCTTCAGAACAGAAATGTGGGTGCGGAATAATATCCATAAATATGAAATTGTTGGTGGGCTGTGTGCGATACCACCTTGTTATTTATTCACGATGGGCTGTGTACGATACCATCGTATATATATATTATGAATTGGTGGGCTATGTGCGATACCACCGTAATTATCATTGTTGGTGGGCTGTGTACGATACCACCCTATTATTGATTAATGGTGGGCTGTGTGTGAAACCACCAGGCATCTTATATCATCTGAAGGGTTCATTGAGAAACTTGATTAAGTAAATATTTCATGTGGCTTCGTGGTGATAAGTGCAAGGTATATGTGCAAGTAATTGTGGGCAATGTTTATGATATGTATTGGGATGTTGTAAGACTTGGAAATGAGTAAGCATGATTATGAGGATATGAATTGTTATTACATAGCATGTAATGTTTGGCTGGTTATTTTGTGGTGTGATGCTTATTGTTTATATGTAGACTTACTAAGCTTAAAGCTCACTCTTTTCTCTCTTCCCTTGTTTTATAGTGTCGAAGAGTCAGCTCGGGATACAAAGATAATCAGAAGATCACCCAAACTATCAGCACATCTTGGTATATTTAGACTTAGTTGAATGACATATTGTTTTGGCCAAATGTGTTGGCTCATTCAAAGATGAACTCTTTTGTATAAGGCCATAGTTGATGGCTCTTTCTTATTAATCTACGAGAAGTTGAGGTTATTCATGAATGTACAAGTTGCATGATTGGTTTACTTAGTTTATTCATGCATGAATTGGTTGAAGGTTTGATATGATTTATGTTTGTATGAGTGGGGTGATAGATAAATAGCCTTGTTCTTGTCCACACGGATAGACACACGGGCGTGTGTCTAGGCCGTGTGTGACACACGGTCAATCGCATGGGCGTGTGGTTAGGCCGCGTGTCGTCTTACATGCTAGGTTTACAAGTTAATATGCTCATTAGTAAACACACGGGTAGAGACACGGTCGTGTGTCTCAACCGTGTAGAAGGCACGACCATGGACATGGGCGTGTGTATCACCCCCAAACCCGGCCCATGAGCCTTGACCGGATCTGGTATGTCACTACGGAAAACGTTTGCGAAGAATTTGACTTAAATGTGAAAACGTATAAATTTATTTTCTTTGGAAAAACATCGTGTATTTAAAAGCCCATTAAAACATTAGTTGTTACAAATTCCCGGATTAAAACTTTTACATAAGTTATTATAATATAAAATTGATTCAAAAATATTTCCCATTATTAGTTCAATAATATAATAAACTTCAAAACCTTAAATAAAGTCTACAACTACTATATGTGGCCCTTATTACATCAAATAAATTCCCAAAATACTGATAATAAAATATGTATAAAAATAAGAAAAATTAACTTCTGCATGGCATAAAAACAACTTCTGCATGGCCACCTTTGTATCCTCTCCAACCCGGTCTAAGCATCACCTGTAAGGTTGATAAAAATTGGGTGAGTCAAACAGACTCAGTGTGCAATTAGGCCACTGAATTCCACCCACATATAAACCACATATTAACCCACATGTCAGATATCAATGCACTTATTCACATGATTTCACTTATTGGGCTTGGCCCATTATCACATTACATATCAGATAATAAATCATCTTATTCACATAATTCCACATTTTGGGCTTGGCCCATACCCATACCACATATCGGATAATACTATAATTAACCACATGTTCCACATACTGGGCTTGGCCCAATACCACATTTATCCACTTCACATACTGGGCTTGGCCCATTTCACATTAATAACATATCACTTTGGGCTTGGCCCATTTTCACATCTCAAACAGATTTATGCACAATGCACCCAACCCAGCCTAAGGTCCATCCTCTACACACCCCCGTACCCAGCCACCACACACCAGGGGATTACTAAATCGCCCTCCAACCGCTACACATCCATTTGGCAATTAAAGCCGTCCACGCGAACTTAATCGCAAATAATCCACAACGCGACCTCAGTCAGCGTCAATCCACGATGTAGCCGAAGCTAACACCAAAACCATGATGAGCACAAAGCCATCAATAACCACGATATGGCACAAAGCCTATATCAATCACGTACTCGAAGTACACCCTGTCCTTCTTTCGTAATCACATCCCACCCATGCACATGCAGCATAAAATAGTGACATAACATAATGATGCATGAGCATGTTCATCAATCATATTATCACATATTCATATTAACAATCACATTTTATCAGATTTGGTACTTACCTGATTATCGATATACCCCTTAAGGGTATCCATATCACATTTCCACTGCACTAGTTAGCACATACATAACACATACGAATATCGCATACATAACAAATACCCGGAAAACGGTAGGCTAACTACACACCTGATAACTTGCAGAACTACGCCCTCAATCCCGATACTATCGCTAAGCGACACTACGGCTATCTGCCTACTTTGCTATTCTGACGCTGGTCCACACCCCGGTGGCCAATCCCGTACTGCAGAGACTGCTCTCCTCTTAAACTTAGGGATAGGGACTACCCCTTGTCCTCCTTGACTGATGTTTGCGTCCATCAACGATACTTAATCAGAATCAAACGATTAAACGTCATTATACGAGATCTTAATCGACTAAATCACAACTTATAGCCTTACCAAGAATGGATCAAAATCCCGAAAGCTTCTGCCCTAAGATCATAATCAAATCAGTCAACACTTATAACCCAAAATATGGCCTTAGGCCGATTATTACCAACCTTTTACCAAACTTACCCGAATCCCGAAAACCACTACTATCTCTGAAGTTGTCGATATCCCTGCTAATCACTTGTTAGAATCGGCTTTAGGCACTTAAGCCATAAAAATAACCCTTGGCCGAATAGCACATACCACTTACCTTGATGACTTCAAATCCTGAGAGATCTCCTCTCATGTTCCTTAGCGTCGGCTACAAAAAAAAGCACACATACATGGCTTAAAGGACATTCGGCCAACCTTAAGGCCTAACTACATGATTCGGCACACTAATAGAAAGAAGAGAAATCGATTGCTAAGGAAGAAATACTTACTACCAAACACGATTAAGACTAGGAAAGATCAGGAAAGAGTAGTCGACAGCCCCCCTTAGTGATTCGGCTTTTGAGAATAACAATGGTGTTCCGGCACTGTATTATTGAGGAAAGAAAATGCAAAAGTGGGGAGAGTTGAGTACTTAAAGGATTCGGCCAAAATAAAACTAGATCAGGTGGTCAAACTTTCGGCTATGGCTTCTCACATATAGATGAAATATTCGGCTAAGGTTTTAAATGACAAAGGGCATTCGGCCATTCAAGAAAAAGATGATGAACTGGAGTTGAAAGAAAGAAAAGAATGAGAGAAGAGAGTGGGAAGAAATTCGGCAAAGCAACAATAAAGATGAAGCTAACAATTTCGGCACTTATCCCCCTCCATATGACTGAATTTTACCAACCAATAGTCCCTTGGCCGGCCACTTAATCTCTACTAAACATATCCCTCCTATTTCTCCTATTTTATCACCTTAACAAATAAAATAAAATAAAACTACAATTATGCTACACTTAATCTCCTATTTTATCTCTTATCTGCTCACTCAAGATAAATAAAATAAAAACTAAAATTATCCTATATCCTAGCTGAATTTTAAAAAGAAAATCAAGCCTTTATCCCATCCTTTGAAGTCCATATGCCGTCCAACCTTCTCCCTTGTCTTAACGCAAAAACAAATGCCCATTTGCTTCCCACGCTGCTCGAACCTCCTCCCTTCCTCCCAGCTTATGGCGTCACTCACCAAGGCCCTAAGTGGCGCCTACAAGCCACTTTACCAAGCCCCATTTCATGTCATAAATCCCTTACAAATTCCCTTAAGGCCTCCTTAGCCTAGCTTTCCTTAAAATTTCATAATTTCTTAAGGCACTCTCCTACACCCTAGGTTTCTCAAAATCCCTGAAACACATCCAAGCATACCCAAAACCTACCAGCACTTGAATTATGCACCAAATGCATAACCCCTAATTCTAGGGTATTACAGCGTGTGCCCAGGCCATGTGAAGTCTACACCTGAAATTAGGAATTTAATTCGCCACACAGCCGAAGGACACGGGCGTGTGCTTTGGCTGTGTAACATTTATGGGGTGATGATGTCAGAAACAGAATGTTCAGGTTTTCGCACACGGGCTAGGACACGAGCGTGTCGTGGTCGTATGAGGGACACTGGTTAAGGATACGGGCGTGTGTCCAGACGTGTGAAAACGCCTGTAGGTTCGAATTGAAAAATAAATCCACACGGGTGTGGAACACGGGCATGTGATATGCCACACGGGCGTGTCCCTTCCTCCACACGGGCGTGTGGACTGTATAATGCAAATTTTTCTAAGTCTTTTGAGGATTTCTTAAAGAGTTTGATTTGATCTCGAACCATTCCTAAAGTGTGTTTTAGGCCCCATAGGCTTGTTTAAAAGATGTTATGAAAAGTTTTAATTTCGAGTGGATAGTCATGTCTTGGTATTGCATAATCGTTGGTGTATAAGTCTGGTAATGCCTCGTACCCTGTTTAGGCTTCGAATACGGGTAAATGGTGTTACAATGTGGTTGTCATATGATAGCTGAATGGTGAAATTGAAATGCTTGATATGTTATATGCCTTGATTGGGTTGGATTTATATGTGCGTTGCTTCACCTACTAACCTTGTGAGGTATGGTGTATAGGAAAAGGAAAATTTGGTCTATGACTAAATGGGATTACTCATGGTTGATTAATTTAATATAATTGGTAAGGTTAATTTCCTTTATATAAGACTACTAAGCACTAGTTGCTTATATAGTTGTTTTCTTTGTTTTGTAGATCATCGGAAAGAGCGAGCGATTGGAATCTTTATCGGAGCACAATCACACCATCCATCAATCCTCTTTGGCAGCTTTTGAATATATTGAAATGGTTATAAGTGTCATGTATAGGGATGTATGTCTATTTGGTATGTATTGGATTGTGCCAAGCCTTGGTGTGCTTTAATGCTTTTGTTGGTGTTTTGTATATGAAGTGTATTTATAATATGTTAATGGTTGTGCACGACCTTTTGAAATAAGGAAGGAAATGATTGATTGAAATTTTTTTTGGATGTGGGTTTTTTTTTTTGTATATTTGAAGTATGCTAAATGATTGAACTTATGATGTTAAATTTATTTAGGATAAGTGTTTGAAATGTCGTGCCTTTGAATGGCATATTGGTTAGAACATATAGGTTGGTTGAATTGATATGTTTTGTATGTGTTAAATGTGTGTTTTGATATGCAAGTAAAGGTTTTCAAATAGCTTTTTTTAATGGTTAAATTTAAAGCACATGGCCTGGGACATGGGCTGTCACACGGTCGTGTGCGACACAGGTCACCTCACATGGTCGTGTCTCATTTATATTTTAAGTATATGTTTCATACGGTCTAAGACACGACCATTTGTCTCAATACAGTTTGTCACACGATTTAACACACGATCGTATGACCCTATTTCATATACACACACGGGCAGACACATGGGCTGGGACACGGCCCTCTGTCCCTACTTAGAATGTCCATCCGGTCTGAGCCATGTCACACGACCGTATGACCCTTGCTTTCTCAATTTTTTAGGTTTTTCTTAAAATTTCCTGATTTATTCAAAATGATCTCTGATTGTCTTTAAATTGTTTTTAGGGCCTCAAAAACTCTATTTAAGGCCCAAATGTGTATGTTTGCTATAATTGGAATGAGTTATTTAAAATTTATACTTAATTTGAATTATTGTTCTATTTTGAAGTTTAAGGTTATGTTTTGTACATTAACACTCTGTAACCCTAATTTAGAGATGGAGACAGGTTAAGAGTGTTACACTTAGTGGTATCAGAGCTACAGTTCAGTCAATTTTCAGACTGAACCTAGCATGTATGGTGTGTAGAAATACTTGTCATTTTATATCTTGTGATAGTGTGATGTCTCCTGACTTAATTTGGTTACGTTTTTCATTTAGATAAAAGGTGTCTTCCAACCTAGCTAATTTTGATGAAGCTGAAAGTTATGTTCTAATCACCGGTCAAGGGGCTGTCCATAATATGCCCGAATTTCTTAAGCTTAGAGGTGAAGCTCATAGTATCTTTATTATCAATGAATTATATGTTTAATGTGTATATGTGAATCAATTTCAGGGCTCAACGACCTCCACCCCCTCGTCTTCAAAGTCTTATACAACGAATATTCACAGGATATCTGTTGATTAAGTTCGAAAGTCTAGAGCTGAAAAGTTTACCAGTAGAATGAGTAATAATTTGGCCAGAGCCGAGTACTGGTTAAAAAATCACAAAGAGTTCTAGATGAAATATTATATCTTTCTAAAGATTATCTATGTTGTGCAGTATAACTGTTAAAAGAAGAGGATATTTATTGGTAATAGAATTTAACTACTATGGGATCAAAAGAACAGGTTAACCAAGATTTCTTTTGAATTGATTTATGAAAGACAGCAAACGATATTTAGACAAGAAGAAAAAGGAAGTTCTTGAATTGAAGCTGGGAAAAAATACAATTGCGGATTTTGGGTAAGAGTAGTTCAACTCGGTAAGTATGTTAATAAGATAGTATCGATTGAAGAAAAAAATGTGTACTCGTTTTGAATATGGTTTAAACAACAAGACCAAGTTGATGGATGGTGCGGTGGAAATTAGAGAGTTTGTACTTTTTTCAAGTTGAATTTAGATTATGGAATAAGTATACAATCACAAGTTATAGTATGAAATGAAAGCTCGCGACTTCAGTAAACGTAGCACATCAAGAACAATTTTTTGCTTTTCCACAAAAGAAAATAAAAGTGAGTAGTCATTTTTCAACACCATCGGGGTTATCTGGGAGAGATCGAATGAAACAGAATAGTATGAGATCATTGATACCTTCAGTAGCCATGTGGTATTATTCGAAATTAAATAGATTTGAATGTAGAAATTGTGGCTGAAATTATTCTAGAGTGTGTAATTTGAAAGACAAATTTTGTTTTATTTGTGGAATTCTCTATCATTTTAAGAAAGATTGTTGAATTAAGTAGAGTTAAATAGATATCAGAATGCAAAACCTGTTGTTACTTGTTCTAGAGGCAGACGATTAATGAATAGTAGTATCGTAGGAGTCAGTAGAAATGAGACCAAAGACATAGCTGTTTGATTTGAAGCTAGAACTTTCGCCAAAGCTTATATGATTCGCGTATGCAAGGAAGCTTCAGTCATTGATGGTATTGATGGTATCTTTTCCATCTCTAATGTTACTATGTATGCATTAATTGTCACATTCATTAGTATATGCACTATGTAGTATCAGAAAAAGTTTATTGCTTGAGTCAATTGAATATGTGGTTAAGTAATAAATTCTTTAGATCACAAAGACATGGTTAATTTAGTTTACAAATAGTGTTCACAAGAAATATAGAGTTATAATTTTTCCCTGCTGAATTGATGTTGCTATCTTTTATTGAATTTGATGTTATATGAAGAATAACTTGATTGATTTTTCTTGATATAATAGTGAATTGCCAATAGAAATTAATTGATTTCAAACGCAGAGTCATGAACTGATTTATATTAAGTCTGATTGTGATTTAAATCTGATTTCAGCAATATCTGTACAAAACTTTATATGTAAAGGGCGTGATAATTCCTGGATTTAAGAGTATTTGAAATGGAAGTTGATAATTGATAGTTTTCAGGTTACATGTGTTTTTTCAAACGAAATTGTTGGGTTTACTGCCAAAGCAAGAAATTGAGTTTGTTATAGACTTTGTATCAGAAACTAATTTGATTTTGATTTATCTGTACAAAATGACTTCAATTGAGTTAAAAGAATGTAAAGCTTAGTTACAAGAACTAATTGACAGAAGTTTTATTTGATCGAGTTTATCACTTTGGGAACACTTGTATTGGGTTATGGAAATATATATATAAAGATGGGTGGATGAGTTTAAATTGCTGGTAGTTGAAAAAAGTCATGATAGAGAATAAACTTTCATTACTTCGTATTGAAGACTATTTGATCAGTTGAAAGTGCGACTGTGTTTTTTAAGACAAATTACTGATCTGGTTATTTTTAGTTGTGGGTTGCAGATGTAGATGTACAGAAAACAACATTCAGAGCTTGTTACAAATAATATGAGTTTTTATTTATGTCTTTTGGATTAAATAATGCTCCTACAGCATGTGAAGATCTGGTGAATAAGATTTATTTTTAGTCACATTTTGACAGATTCATTATTATTCATTATTGATGGTATATTGATTTATTATAAAATTGATTCAGAGCATGCTCAACATTTGAAAACTTGTATTATAGAAAATTTATTAGAAATTTCTCGATAATTGTATTGTTGATAATGAAGCTATTATGATGAAATATCGAATTTGTTTAGTCAAGTCAGGTAATTACTTCAGCCTAAGCCAGAGAAGAATTTGTTATTTACAGTAGTGTTTCACTCAAATGATCTTGAATTTTGCCAATTCAATTATTACAAACTCGAGAGTTAAATCGTTAATTCTTCAGGGATTTTGTGGGATACAAAGAAAAACTTGAATTTGTTAGTTAAAAGGGAGCAGACTCAAAATGATCAGATCGCCAATTTCAGTATTGATTATGACAATCTATATTTCAAAAATTGAATATGTGTGTAGCAATTCTAAATTTATTCAAGACATCTCATTCGAGATTTCTAGTACCATTTTTTTTTATTAAGCCAGGTAGTGACAAAATGTGTAATGACTTGGGACAAATTTAATTTGGATGAACGACGAATTTTTTAGAACACAATAACAAAACTTATTCCAAGTAAGAAATTTCAAGGAGAAAATTTTTCTAAGAGGGGGAGAGTTGTAATAGCCTATTTTTAGTGGTGTCGGAAACAGTGATTTCAGGGTCACAAATCTGATGATTGAGTTTGTAAATATTAGTATTTAATATTTACGAGTCAAGTATAGAATTACGTTTAAATTTGAATTAATGATTTTTTGTTAATTGAATGAATAATTAGGTTCAAGTGGTTTTAGAAAATGAGGTATCGGGACCTTGTTTCTATAAACTGAGCCCGTAAATATTTTATTCAACATTTACAGAGTGTTATTAAGGTCGTATTAAATTTTGGTTAAGAAATTTTAATGTTTAAATAGTTCATTAAGTAAAAAGGACTAAATAGTATAAGTTGCAAAAGTTTGTTGTTATTAGCTTGATTGTACTAAATGGCTATGAAGCCATAAATTGAAGGTTATATATTGTAAATATACCTATTTAGGTGGTGGTGGACGGTTGGTGGGTTTTAATTAGGAAAATTTTGGATGTTTTAAAGGTTAAACTTGTAAATTCAAAAATAAAACAAAAATTAAAAGAAACTAAAATATGTTACCATCTTCAAAAGGTCATCACCACTGAAAATAAGAAGAAAGCACACCATTTTTGTGAGTTGGAGGTTAGGCAAAGTTTCATATGATGCATGATATGTGATTTTCATCCTATTTTTAATGATTTTTATGTTTTTGAACTCATAATAGCTTAATATAGCTAACCCAGAGCTCAATTTGTAAATCTGTTAAATGTTATAGATTATGTCGTGGATGAATTTGGTATGTTTTTTTGAAATTTTATGGTAGATTGTTAAGCTTGGTTGTCAAATAGGCATATTTTGTTAAGTAATTTTTGATGATTTTATAGTTTAAGGACTTAATTATGAAAATGGTAAAAGTCAAGGAAAATATTTTGAATTGATGATAAATATGGGCTACTATGAGACTAGGTAAAAATCAGCTAACATGAATTTTAGCTAAAAATGGTAAATTTGCAAGTTTCAGGTTTAAGGACTAAATTGTATAAAAGTTAAAATGTAACATCCTAAAATTTGAGTATTTTCTTGTGTTAGCTTGGATATGAATGTTATTGTGTGCTTAGTATATTTGTGTGAAGGCTTGGAAATATTAGGAAGCTAAAATAAGTTTTAGTATAGTTTATTTAATGAAGTGGAGTAAGTGAGCTTGACACTTAAGTTAATTTAAGTGTTAAATTATAGCATAAGGGAGTTAATGGCATAGTGGTTAAGGAGCTTGAAAGGTTGCTTGAGGGAAGTGGTTCGAGTAGCTTGGAAAGCATTTTGAGGATTATATTTTTGTACATTCTAGCATTGATGGACGATCAAGCTTCACATATGGAAAGTTGGACTTTCAAATTCTTCTTTTGGTAAGTTGAATATTAGTTTAAGGTAAGTTAGATGTTTGGGAAGGAAATCAAGTGATTAAAGGATGATGGGAGAGCATAAGGCATGATATAAGGAAGATGTTTTGGAAAGTTTTCCTAGGCTTTAGTGCATGTATGTGGACGGTATGGGTGTCTAGGGGGGTGGCCGAATGTTTTTAGGTGTTTTGGGGGGGGGGGAATTGTTGGCCAACTTTTGCATTTGTGCATCTTTGGCTTTGTTTTTCTTTCTCTCCAAAAACTTCCCACCTTGGCCGAATGTCTATTGTGCTTTTGGTGCAAATTTCTTTTGATTTTAGCCTCATTTTGTTGAACCAAATCATACCATTTTTTCTTTCTTTCATTGTTCTTTTGAAACCGAAAATACAATTTGAACTTTGTGCATTTTTGTGCACTTTTCTTCTTTGGCAAAATAGAGTTTGGCCGAACCTCTCTCTCTCTCCCACATCTCTCTCTTTTTCTTCTTTGACATTGGTTCATAATCATATTTCTCCTACTTTCTCTTGGCCGAAACTTTCATCTCTCCATCTCTCTTTACTTTCTTTTATTTTTATTCAAAGTCATAAACTTTCCTCTCCCATTGAAATCTCTTCCATCTTCTTCTTTTGTTTTCCTTTCTCTTCCTCAACTTTAATCGAATCCTAATTGTCAATACAATCAACCATAGCCGAATTTCTTAGACCATTTGATCATTTTGCCGAAATTTTCCCTTTCTCTTATTGTTTTGTTTTGGCCGAATATTCAAGGGTAGATTTTCCTTTGCTTTCTTCAATCGATTTTGGTTAATAAGTAAGTATTCTTGGCCGATTTTCCTATTATATCTTTTCTCCTCTCTATGTTATTTTCTTGTGGACAAAAGTCGAACCTATGGGCATTTGTTGCAAGGTTTTAATCATTCTAGGAACCGATTTCTTTTAGGCTCCTCGGGACGTTGGAAGCAATCAACCTAAGCCTCGTATCTTTGTCAATCGTTTTGGGTAAGTATAGGTAAGACTTGGTTTTACAAGTGAAACTCTTTGGGATTTTGTGGTATGGCCGAATGGCCTTTGTTCATAATCTTAGTATTGGCCGATTGTAGGACAAGGATCTAGTGCGGTAGATCGGATCTTCGGAAGTTAGTATTTGCGTTGGTGAAAGGTGTGTATCTTACACACTTTATAACTTGGTTCATATTTGTATATATGTGTGTTAAATAACTATTCATGTTGTTAAAGTGGAAACGATGAGATCTTGATATGATACCATGATGGTATGAATGAGGATTCGGGTAAGTCCGTTTCGATATGTTGTTATACATAAGGATTGAAATCATGATCTACGATTTATGATATTTCTGTTATGTGATTCATATCAAAGTATATTGACATGATTTGTTTATTGCATTGGTATGGGCCACATGAGAGGAGGGGGAAGATTGATATTGTGACTTCGGTCACCAGTGATTTGGTATCACATTTGTGTCTTCGGACACCAGAGATTTGGTATCTCCAGTGATTTGGTATCACACGTGGGTTGGCCCCACAACTTGATGATTCATGACTTCGGTCACCAGTGATTTGGTATCACATTCGTGTCTTCGGACACCAGAGGTTTGGCACCTCATAGCGTCTCGTCCCTGTGGTTAACACCACCGTGGGTTGGCCCCAATATTGAGATATGGGATCGACGCCAGTGATTTGGTATCACACGTGGGTTGGCCCCACAGATGGATTATTCGTGACTACGATCACCAGTGATTTGGTATCACAATTGTGTCTTTGGACACCAGTGGTTTGGCACCACCAGTGGTTTGGTACCACACGGGGTAGAAAAGGAGTTATGGATGGTTAGGTTGGGTGCATTATACATATATGTTGCTTTGTTATAATTTGTGTAAGTATGTGGTATTTACCCGGGAGAGGGAATATGCACTGAGTCTTGGTGACTCACCTTCTCCCTTATCTTTTCAAGTGATTCGTGAGATTGCGGATAAGGAGCCGGATGAACTCGAGGAGGCCATGCAATAAAAGTTGGTTTTATATGAACTTCCATTTGGGTATTTTATTTTAATTTGGTTTTCATATTTTATGGATTTGTAATAAGGCCTGTTTAATTATGTTTTGGATTATTTATTTTTATGTTTTGAACATGTTTAAATATGGTTTATAAATTTCATGATTATTATAATAAATTAAGCATAAAGCTTTCTAAATTACAAAATGCGATGGTTTTTAAAACGTTACCATCGGGTAACATAAATCATTTGATAATTTTAACAACTTAAGTGCTTTCGATAATTTAAAGGATTTTTTAAAAAAATTAAGTTTCTACAATCAAATGCAAATGGTTTTCAAAGTAATAATTCGAGTTTTCTTAAAACGATATAAATCTTTTCTAACTTATGATTTATTTACTTATTTTAAAGTTTTATGTAATTTCAAAGTAAATTTCAGTTTTAACTTATTTTCTACAAATAAAGAATTTCAAAGAGTTTTTCACAAAAATTTAATTGTTAATTCTATTCTTTCAAAAATATTTTCCTTAGTGACATACCAAATTCGGTCGTGGCGTATTGACCGGGTTTGGGGTGTTACATAAAATGTTGGGGGAAATTTGTAAATTGTTAATGTAAGGGTTTAATTGCATAAAACTACTTTTTAAAATGCTGGAAATATACTAATTGGGTTGAATTATTATTTAGATCAAGAAACGCGGTAATCAAATTTAAATCGTAGAAAAGCTAAAGTTTCAGAGTAGTTGTTAACTTTGTTCTAGTAACCGTTTCAGTCGAGGTAATTTCGTATAAGGATTGGAATCATTATTTTCTGTTTTGGATGAATGTAAATATATATTTATGCTCTGTTTAAAGTTAATTGATAAAGTTGTGATAAATTATTATTATGGATCAACTAGAGAAATTAATCAAATTAAAGGATATGTGAACAATTATTAATGTGATTGGTGAAATTGCTTTTGGTGATCAGGAATTATAGATTGCCTCTTTAAATGTCTACTTTGATTAAGGTAAGTTTATATTTTTTTTTATATGTAAATATAATTATCTTGTTACTATATCATTGTTTGTTAGTTAGTTGAATATATGTTTAAAAAATTTCATTTATTATAATTGGAAATCGATTATTACAAATGAGTACATATGAGAATGAATAGTTGATGAAAGCATTTTTGTGATTTCACACTATTGATATGAATGAAATGGAGTTATTGTAAATATAAGAAAATGATGAAGTGCTTCCAAATGATAAATGTGTATAAAAGTAAGGAATTTATGCTTTATGCGCGGTTGAACGTAGTAAACGCTTAGGATACGATTGGCATGCTAATAGGGTTAGTATGCACGCTTGTAAGGGATTGCACTTCGATACCTCTGTTTGCGCTTTGGTGCGCCTCTATTACACTTGGGTGTCTTTGCTTGTACTTTGATACCTTTGATTGCACAATCATGCCTCTGTCTGCACTTCAGTGCCTTTATTACGAATCGACGATGCTTCTGGTGTGGTGTAGTTAACCGAGTATCTAAGTCAAGTTATTAATTATCGGGATATGAAATAATGGAATACAATTTATTTATGGGCTTATATATTATGGCATAATTATAATATTGGTAAGTGAAAGATATTTTAATGAGTTTCTTAGTTAGGTGTATGGATTGTTACTTTGAGTAAATGTGATTTATGATATGAAAATTCCTTTGAAATGGAGGTCGTTTTAATGTATTTGGATTGAAAAGGTAACATTTGAATTATGTGGATGAATAATTTATATAGTGAAATTCTTTTCATGATTTGAACGGGTAATTAAAGCTTTACAGTGTATATGACTATATAAAATGGTCTATGATGTAAAGTAAAGATATGGAATATATGATAAGTATAGTTAAAAGAAAATGAAGGTATATGGTAGTCATATGATAGATGAATGGTGAAATTGAAATGTTTGATATGTTATACGCCTTGATTGGGTTGGATTTATATGTTGAGAAAATTATATAATGTTGGTAATGACAATATATCACAAAGAAAAGAGAAATAAAATAAAGAACACACAGATTTTACGTGGAAAACCCTTTCGGGAAAAAAACCACGGGCAGAGGAGAAGAAAATTTACTATGTCGAATTCAAATCCTTACAAGAGGAATAGACTATGTCTATTTATAGGCTTGTAAAACCATATTCTAATAGGAGTGTAGTAAGATTAAAACACCTTATTCTAATCAATATCAAATAGATAGAGTTTAATAAGGTTTAAAAAACCTTATTCTAAAATAAAATAAAGAAGTGTAGTTCTATAGGGATTTTTCCTTTATTTTATTTTACCACTATATTTTATTTAAATAAGGATTCGGGTCACTTAATTCTAATAATCTCCACCTTGACACGAATTCTCAATGAACAAGTTATTCATCTCGAACTCTCAACGAGCAAGTCCTCCACCTCTTCCATAAAACCCCTTAAGGGTTTAATTTCAACAATGAACACCAACCAAGTCTAATTAATGCTCTAACTTGGTTATAGGAAGTGACTTAGTCATCATATCTGCAGGATTTTCATGAGTACTAATTTTGCTCACAACAATATCACCACGAGCAATAATATCATGAACAAAGTGATACCGAACGTCAATGTGTTTTGTTCTCTCATGAAACATTTGATCTTTTGTAAGGAAGATGACACTCTGACTGTCACAAAATACTGTGTTGATTTGAAGGTCTTCATTGATCTCACTAAAGAGTCCCTTCAACCAAATAGCTTCTTTACAAGCCTCAGTAATCGCCATGTACTCAGCTTCAGTGGTAGACAAAGTGACTGTAGTTTGCAAATTAGCTTTCCAACTGATTGCACAACCTCTGATTGTAAAGACATAACCAGTGAGAGATCTTCTTCTATCAAGGTCTCTAGCAAAATCAGCATCAACATACCCAATGACTCCATCTTTAGTTCTTCCAAACTGTAAGAAAACATCAATAGTACCTCGTAAGTATCTTAAAATCCACTAAACTGATTTCCAATGTTCTTTACTGGGATTTGCCATGTATCTGCTAACTGCACTGACTGCATGTGATAAATCTAGACGTGAACAAACCATAGCATACATGAGAGATCCCACTGCACTAGAGTATGGAACACGTGACATGTACTCAATCTCATCATCTGATTGTGGAGACAAAGCCGATGAAAGTCTGAAATGGGCTGCTAAAGGAGTACTAACAGGCTTAGCACTCTGCATATTGAACCTGCAAATAACTTTCTCAATGTACCTGATAAACCGTAATATATACATATTTTAATCCCACATATCTCATACTTTTGGATGATTTATCTCCTGAATTGTGGAATTTGGTGCTCCTAATCCTTTAATTTCATGTTTTATACGTAGGAAAGCACTGGAGGATAAAAATAACGAGAAACAGACCAAAAATGGAGAGAATGGGCCAAAGTACGAAATTCACACGGCCTGGGCCCATGCCACACAGTTGTGCCTCTTTAGCAGACCCGACCATGGCCTGGATTCGATTCACACGGCAGTGCCACACGGGCATGTCCCTGATGTGACCTGTTTTAATTCTATTCGGAATAGGGTACTTAGAAGCAAAGAAAGACATTCCAAAAGCCTATATGAACACCATAGACCCCAACCTTCAAGGGGGTGTTCAAGTAGGCCGAGGAGCCAAGCCAGAGAAGCCGAATTGGGGGATTTACTCAAAGAAAGCCAGTTGAATCATCTCTAGAAGCCGAAGTCATACTCATGACGGAAGATCTTCCCTTCAATTTCGTTCAAGGGGTTTTAGGGTTTTCTTATATTTTGTTTTATATTTTCTTCTGAGATGTATTTTTTTATGATTATGAACTAAACCCCTCAAATACCTGAGGGGGATGAAACCTAAGATGGATCTTGTTATTGTTTTCTGAACTATATGATAAATACTTGATTTGTTCTTACTATGTTTTCTTAATTCTTGTTTTAATATTTCAGGATATTGATTTAAGTATTGATGCCCTTAGGCAGTGGAGGAATATTTTCCGTTTAAGAGTAAATCTAGCATAGTTAAGTGGAGTTGGTCGCAACCCTAGAGATAGGATGACGAAAATCTACCGGATTAGGGTCAAACCTAATATGGGAGTCCATAGATCGAGTTAATGCAATTCTAGGGGTTTTAATTAGAAAGAACTTTCAATTAATCAACCTAGGGTTAGACGTTAGTAGCCTCGAGAGAGGTATTAATATAAATTAGGGAATCCTATGGAACAAGTCAAGTGAATAAATCGTCTGGTTCAGAGTTAGATAACAAGTGAAGTCTAGGTGGATTCTTCCTCGGGTATTGTCTTAATCAATTGGTTTTTCCCAAAAGTATTTCCCAAAATTCCTTCTCTGCGTCTTAGCATCTTCAGCTTAGTAGTTAGTTAATTTTAGGTTAAACAACAATTCCCTTAATTCTTAGGCTAAATAATAAAAAGAAAGTCAATATTAGTACTTTTGGTTCCCTTAGGTTCGACATTCCGGTCTTGCCACTAAACTATACTACTGTTCGATAGGTGCACTTGCCTCAAGTCGTTGTCACAGTTAGTTTCTAGGCTCGATCATTCGTTATATAAATTTTAAGACTTCCTGACATGATCAAGTTTTTGGCGTCGTTGTCGGGGAATTAAAATATTAAAAAGGCTCAATTTTTATTACTTTAGTCATATTTTGTTTCTTCAATTAAATTTTATTTTTACTTTTCTAAATTTTCTTCATTGCTTCTGGCAGGTATTCTAGTTTATGACTTGAAAAAACCCATCAAGACTTCTACTTTACGATAGTGAAAATTGAAAGCACAGTTCGTAGAAACCGAAGAGAAATAAGGAAAAGCCTACAATACATACAAGAAGAGCAAGAGAACAAAATTAATACTACCGAAGAGATGGCTGAGAATAATCCGCTACCTCCAGAGGTGGCCAAAATCATGCTCCTCAAACTATTTATGATTATGCTAAACCTAATTTAACAGGAACTGAGTCAAGTATTGTTAGACCTGCTATTGCTGCAAATAATTTTGAACTGAAACCTAACACCATTCAGATGATACAGCAATTTGTTCAGTTTGATGGTTTGCAAGATGAATATCCAAATAATCACTTAGTGAATTCCCTAGAATATTGCGATACCTTCAAAATAAATGGCGTTTCTGATGATGCCATCCGTCTTCGGTTATTTCCCTTCTCTTTGAGGAATAAAGCTAAACAGTGGTTGAATTCTCTTCTACGAGGATCAATCACTACATGGGAACAAATGACCGAAAAATTTTTATTGAAATATTTTCCGCCGTTTAAAACGGCTAAGTTGAGGAATGATATCTCTTCTTTTGTGCAGATGGATTTAGAAACACTTTACGATGCATGAGAGAGATACAAAGATCTATTAAGAAGGTACCCACACTATGGATTACCCTTGTGGCTACAGGTCTAAACCTTTTACAATGGTGTGAACCCCTCAACCAAGCAGTTGATTGATTTAGCCGTTGGTGAAACCTTGAATAACAAAACACCTGAGGCTGCCTACGAATTCATTGAAGAGATGTCACAGAATAACTATTAGTGGCAAGTCACGAGGACAAGTGATCGTTGTTTTATGCGATGTCAAAGTCTTAAAATTTATATAAAGAATGATCGAACTTGAAAACTAACTATGACAACGATGTGAGGCAAGCGCACCTATCGGACAATAGTATAGTTAAGGCAAGACCGGATTGTTAAACCCAAAGGAACTAAAAGTACTAATACTAACTCTCTTTTTATTATCTAGCCTAAAAATTAAGAGAATTGTTTATCTAATCTAAAATTAACTAATCAACTAATCTAAAGATGCAAAGACAGAGAGAATGAATTGGGAAAATAACTTTTGGAAAAACCAATTGATTAAGAGAATACCCAAGGAAGAATCCACCTAGACTTCACTTGTTACCTAACTCTGAACTAGACGATTATTCATTTGACTTGATCCGTAGGATTCCCTAACGTATATTAATCCCTCTCTTAACGTCTAACCCTAGGTTGATTAATTGAAATTTCTTTCTAATTAAAACCCCTAGAATTATATTAACTTGATCTATGGACTCCCATATTAGGTTTCACCCTAATCCGGCAAAATCTCGTCACCCTATCTCTAGGCATGCGATCAACTCCACTTAATTATGCTAGATCCACTCTTAGGCAGGGACTTTTGCTCCTCCACCTAAGCACATCATACTTGAATTAATATCCCGGAAATATCAACACAAGAATTAAGAACACATAATTAAGAACAAGTCAAATATTCATCATATAGTTCAGCAAACGATAACAAGATTTATCTTAGGTTTCATCCCCCTCAGGTATCTGAGGGTTTAGTTCATAACAATAAAAGAGAACATCTCAAAAGAAAAGATAAAACAAAACATAAGAAATCCCTAAAACCCTCTGAAGGAATTGAAGGAGAGATACTCCGTCTTGAGTATGATTCTGGCTTCTTGAGATGAATCAACTGGCTATCTTCAAGTAAATCCCCACAAATCTGCCCTCTTTGGCCTAGCTGGACGCCCCCTGACTAAAGCCTTGGGTTCTCCCGACAAAAGCCCTGGCAGAAGGCTTCTGCCGAACTCCCCGCTTAAGTTGCCCCCTAGGGTGTTTATATAAGCTTTGAGATGCCTTACTTGGCCCCTAAGTATCCTAATTCGAGTAGAATTCCTCCTAGGGTGTTTAAATAGGCTTTGGAATGTGTTTCTTTGCGTCCAAGTATCTTATTCCGAGTAAATCTCCTCTTGGCCGTGGCAGGGGACACGCCATCTCCTCTTGGCCGTGGCAGGGGACACGCCCACGGCACACGCCCGTGTGAATCATGGTCAGGCCGTGTTCAAGTCTGTTGATGAGGCACGGCCGTGTGGTATTGGGCCCAGGTCGTGTGGATTTCGTGATATGGCCCATTTACTCTGTTTTGGGCCCGTTTTCCGTTCTTTTCATCATCCGGTGCTCTTCTGAGTATAAAACATGAAAACAAAGGTTTAAGAGCACCAAATTACATAATTCAAGGCTTAAATAATCCAAAGCGTGCTAAATGTGAGCTTAAAGTATGTTACTTTTAAAGTTTATCAAATACCCCCACACTTAAACTTTTGCTTGTCCTCAAGCAAAATTCTCAAGTCACCATTAAAACAAAATTTCCCCGATTCATAATATTCATTTATAATGTTTCGTCATAAATTAAAGATAATTCATACATGGATAATTCAACTCAAAGGGTCCTAAAGATTCAAACAATCAAAGTCATACATTTATAGCCCGAAAACGTTAGGTGTTTCCCCTTACCTAATTAATTACCTTTGATTCAAAATTGACAAAGGTTGACATCCTCACTAAAGATTCACTCAAATCACTCAAAGTGTTTAAGGTTCAAAATTAAGCACTCAAAAGTCGAACATGAAGAGTTAATCCCATAGGCTTGCATGAAAATCAAATCTCCACCACTATAATATGAGATGATACACAAATCAAAAGTTCTTTAACAGGGTTGTAATGGGGCTTGGGTTAAAGGTGTGGATAAAGGTTGAATTAGTGTGTTAGAATCGAGATTGAATTGACAAATCACCTAACTAGAGATATCGAACTGATAATAACTACATAAATAATATTCTGATATGAGCTTCTTCTTCAATAATTGGAATTTAACGTATAAGCTCGCCTAATCATAAAACTAATAGTGAATAATCTTCGATTTTTTTTAAGAACAAGTCAAATACATAATAAAAGATAAATTCAACTACTGAAATAAAATAATTAGGCAACCGATCAAATCAAATCTCGACAGAAAGGGTAGTCAAGGAATGGTGATAGCAAATACAAAGGGTTTTGAGTTAATATTAGTAGGTGAGTCAATAAAAAGGGTTGTTAGGATTAAACGGGGTTCACTAGGGGTTAATTGTGAAGGTAGGCTTTTAGTGGAGTAAGTGGGTTAAATCCTAAGTGCCTTTATCATCTCTGTATATCAAATCAAAGGTGTGGTCTTGACATGTATAATCGAAACAAGTTCTAGAATAACAAATTAATGTTGACACACTCATAATCAAAAAGTGAGCACGAAAGAATGTATGCTCTTATAAGGCTTAAGATCTCACAAAAATTATGGGTTTTTGATGTCAAGCTCATAAATTTCAAACTTCAAGGTAACATTCAGATTCAGGTAGGCAACCTAAAAAAAATTTTAATTCTAAAAAATAGACATATCATACTTGATTCTCTAGTACCCTTCAAATTTAATCATCAATGCACAATTATCAATGACTTAATCCAAAACATATCAATAAAGATCATAAATTAGGGAAATTTTATTCTAACCATAATATGAGAAACTTACTTTAGAACAAGGCATAATTCAGGGATTTTCAAATAATACTATAGTTAATCCCCCACACTTAGGATGTACATTGCCCTCAATGTAGAAAGATAGATAATATCAAAATAATCATAAAATCATAAGATGGGGGGAGAAGTGAAACTTCCTGAATTTTGGATGAAGTCAATGAAAAGAAACCGGATAAGATTGGAGGTGAACATGGGGAAGCGCCTCTAACCGTTTGAATTTGAATCCTCGAAGCAGCTAGCATGATTTTATTGTATCCTAAGATAAATCTAAATGGTACGAAGAATAAGAAGAAAATAATAAAGAAAATAAAAATAAAAGTAAATAATGGAAAATGAAAGAAGAAAGGCAACTGGAAAAGAGAAAATAAGAAGGGGGTTTAAATAGAAATGCAGCCCGTGTTTTGGGAAAAATTTTGTCCTGTTGCCACACATCTACAGCCACACCCTTTTACCTACTTGTGGTGCCCACACGACCAGGGACACGGCCGTGTGCAAGGCCGTGTGGGTATGGAAACCTATGCCTAAATACGAAAAGAAATTAAATGAAACTAGTTAGTAGAGTTAGTGCTCGGGTTGCCTCCCGAGAAGCGCTCGTTTAAAGTCTTGAGCTAGACTTACCTCTCATTCTCATAATCATGGTGGTTTGAGGAGGTGAAAATCCTTTCTCATGTGATCAATTCGGTTATTGATATAAAGTTTAAGTCGAGTAGTGTTTACCTTAAAGGTGCTGATTTTAGGACTAGTTACCTCGATTGTTCCATCTGAGAGGATTTTGAGTACCTGATCTCCTATCATAAGCTGGGTTGTCCCATCATTAAGTTTGTCAGGGAGTTGCCTTATTTTTGCTTCGTGTGTTTTTAGTCTCTCCTTGAAGTGTGTCTTCCATTTGTCTTGTTCATCGATCCAAAGTCTTCGTTCCTCATGAATTTCTTCTTTATCGACACGAGGTCTAGGATCTGGCATCTACGAAAGAGCTTCAAGAAACGGTAAGTTAATATGAAATTTCTTTGGAAGTTTAAGAGACTTACCAAATTGTTCCCCTGTGTGGTCTTTCTTTATCGTATTGTGGCATGGCACACGGGGTTGGTATTCTGTAATTACCGGGTTTGGTAAATCCTGACTTACCTCAACCTTACCTCCACTTACCACAGGCTCTTGCCTTGGGTCAGATTCCACTAGCCTTTCACTGTCATGAGCTGTTACGGTTTGAATTTGCTCTTTTGGGTTAGTTTCAGTGTTGCTTGGCAAGCTTTCTTATAGTTGTTCTGAGATCAGCTTAGTAAGCTGACCTAACTGATCCTCGATCCTTTGAATCGATGCTTCTTGATTTTTGAGTGCTATTTCGGTGTTTTGGAAACGTGTTTCTATATTTTGGAAACGTGTTTCTGAGACTGCTATGAATTTTGTCAGCATCTCTTCAAGGTTCGACTCGTCTTCCTGTTGGTGAGGTGGTTGTTGAAAATCTGGAGGAAGTTCCGGTCTTTGGCTACTTTGATCATCCCACGAGAAATTGGGATGGTACCTCCAACCTGCATTATAAGTGTTACCATAAAAATTATTTTGAGGTCTAGGATAGTTACCTATATAGTGAGCTTTCTCATTTTCCATGCCATATCCGTAGGGTGGGTACTCAAGATTCGCCACACCTCCTAGATTCGAGTCATATTGCATTACTGGGTGTACCTGCGAGAGACTATACAAACCATCAATCTTTTTATTCATCATCCCTACCTGATTAGATAACCTGGTGACCACGTCGAGGTTGAAGACACTAGCTGCTTTAGTAGGAATTGTCCTCATGACTTGCCATTGATAATTATTCAGTGCCATCTTCTCTATATACTAAAATTATATGCCAAAAGCAAATAGAGGGAAAATTAGAAATGAAAAAAAAAGAACAAAATAAAAATAAATTGCAGAAAATAAAAAAATGGCTAAAGTAATAAAAGTTAAGCGTTCTTAATATTTCAGCTCCCCGGCAACGGCGCCAAAAACTTGATCATTGTTTTATACGATGTCAAAGTCTTAAAATTTATATAAAGAATGATCGAACCTAAAAACTAACTATGACAACAATGTGAGGCAAGCGTACCTATAGAACAATAGTATAGTTAAGGCAAGATTGGATTGTCGAACCCAAAGGAACTAAAAGTACTAATACTAACTCTCTTTTTATTATCTAGCCTAATAATTAAGAGAATTGTTTATCTAATCTAAAATTAACTAATCAACTAATATAAAGATGCAAAGACAAAGAGAATGAATTGGGAAAATAACTTTAGGAAAAACCAATTGATTAAGACGATACCCAAGGAAGAATCCACCTAGACTTCACTTGTTACATAACTCTGAACCAGACGATTTATTCATTTGACTTGATCCGTAGGATTCCCTAACGTATATTAATCCCTCTCTCGAGGTGACTAACGTCTAACCCTAGGTTGATTAATTGAAATCTCTTTCTAATTAAAACCACTAGAATTGCATTAACTTGATCTATGGACTCCCATATTAGGTTTCACCTTAATCCGGCAAAATCTCGTCACCCTATCTTTAGGCGTGCGATCAACTCCGCTTAATTATGCTAGATCCACTCTTAGGCAGGGACTTTTGCTCCTCCACCTAAGCACATCATACTTGAATTAATATCCCGGAAATATCAACACAAGAATTAAGAACAAGTCAAATATTTATCATATAGTTCAGGAAACGATAACAATATTCATCTTAGGTTTCATCCCCCTCAGGTATCTGAGGGTTTAGTTCATAACAATAAAAGAGAACATCTCATAAGAAAAAATAAAACAAAACATAAGAAATCCCTAAAACCCCCTGAAGGAATTGAAGGAGAGATCCTCCGTCTTGAGTATGATTTTGGCTTCTTGAGATGAATCAACTGGCTATCTTCGAGTAAATCCCCACAAATCTGCCCTCTTTGGCCTAGCTGGACGCCCCCTAACTAAAGCCTTGGGTTCTCCCGACAAAAGCCCTGGCAGAAGCCTTCTGCCGAACTCCCCGCTTAAGTTTCCCCCTAGGGTGCTTATATAAGTTTTGAGATGCCTTACTTGGCCCCTAAGTATCCTAATCCGAGTAGAATTCCTCCTAGGGTTTTTAAATAGGCTTTGGAATGTGTTTCTTTGCCTCCAAGTATCTTATTCCGAGTAAAACTCCTCTTGGCCGTAACAGGGACACGCCCACGGCACACGCCCGTGTGAATCATGGTCAGGCCGTGTTCGAGTCTGTTGATGAGCACGGCCGTGTGGTCTTGGGCCCAGGCCGTGTGGATTTCGTGATATGGCCCATTTACTCCATTTTGGGCCCATTTTTTTTTCATCATCCGGTGCTCTTCTAATTATAAAACATGAAAACAAAGGATTAAGAGCACCAAATTACATAATTCAAGGCTTAAATCATCCAAAAGCATGCTAAATGTGAGCTTAAAATATGTTACTTTTACGGTTTATCAACAAGGCCAACAAAAGCCGCCAGTGTTTTCAACCTCGACGCAGTAACCATGCTATCAAACCAGGTACAACTTTTAAATAAAAAGATTGATGGTTTATGTGGTTCTCCGCAGATACATCCAGCTATGCAGTGCGATATGAATGGAGTAGGGATGAGCAGTACAGAATATCCACCTTACAACTTGAGCGCTGAAAACGAGCAAGTTCACTATATGGGTAACAATTTTAAACCTCAAAATAACCCTTAAAGTAATATTTATAATTCAGGCTGGAGAAACCACCCCAATTTCTCATGGGGAGGTCAAGGAAATCAGAGATAACAACCCCCTCCAAATTTTCAACAATAGCCCTATCCACAGGAAAAGAAGCTGAACCTTGAGGAGATGCTGGCAAAATTCATAGCGGTGTCAGAAACACGTTTCCAAAACACCGAAACAACACTTAAAAATCAACAAGCATCGATTCAAGGGATTGAGAACCAATTAGGTCAACTTGCTAAGATCATATTAGAGCGACCACAAGGCAGCTTGCCAAGTAACACAGAAACCAACCCAAAAGAGCAACTTCAAGCCATAACCGCTCATAATAGTGAAAGGTTAGATGAAACAAAATTGAGGCAAGAGAAGATGGTAGAGGAAGGTAAGGTTGAAGTAAGCCATGATAAGCCAAAACCGGTAATTAAAGAATACCAACCTCATATACCATACCCCAACGCGATGAAGAAAGACAACACAGATGAACAATTCGATAAATTTCTTAAACTTTTAAAGAAATTACATATTAACTTGTCGTTTCTTGAAGCTCTTTCGCAGATGCCAGATTCAAGGAAATTTTTAAAAGAGCTTTTGAGAAATAAGTGGAAGTTAGACTAGGATTCACATGTGGAATTAAACGCAATGTGCTCAGCAATGTTGCAAAATAAACTACCACGAAAATTAAAAGATCCAGGGAGTTTTACAATTCTATGCTTAATTGGTAGTTTATCTGTTGATAATGCTTAAGCTGATTTAGGAGCAAGCATAAATGTTATGTCTTATAAAATGTTTAAACAGCTAGGTCTAGGGAAACCCAAACAAACTAGGATAAGCATTCAATTAGCTGATAAAACGATTAGAATTCCTAGGGGTATAATTGAAGATGTACTCGTGAAAATTGATAATTTCGTATTCCCAGTAGACTTTTTCGTTTTAGACATGGATGAGGACAATAGTATCCCCTTAATCTTCGGAAGACTGTTTTTAGCAACTGCTAGAACTAAAATTGATGTTGGTACAGGAGAACTCATACTCCGTGTAGGTGACGAATCAATCAGTCTTCAGGCTCTTGACTCAGCTAGGACATCAAGTAATCAATGTGAAAAAATTAATTTTATTAATGACCATCCGATGAAACCTTCTTTTCAGCAAGCACCACATAACCACACAACTGAGCCAGATCCTAGACCTCATGACAACAAAGAAATAACTCACGAGGAATGACGACTTCAGATCGATGAACTAGACGAGTGGAAGACACGTTTCAAGGAGAAATTAGGAATACACGAAGTAGAAACAACGCCATTCCGTGGGACAAACGAATTTAAGATCGGAGATCAGGTATTGTTAGATAAGACAAACACTTGATTCTTCCATTCCAACCTTAATACAAATGAAGAAATCCCTTTTAAGGTACTCAATGTTTTCCCATACGGAACAGTCTAGGTAAGTAATCCTATATCGACACTTTTAAAGTAAACGCTACTCGACTCGAGCTATATATTGATAATAGAACTGATAGCATGTGAAAAGATTTTCAACTCCTCAAACCACCATGATTATACGAATGAGAGGTAAGTCTAGCTTAAGACTTTAAACGAGCGCTTCTCGGGAGGCAACCCGAGCACTAACCCCATTAATTTGCATATTTTTATTTTATTGTTTTATTTTCTTTCCATTTTTACTTTCAGCATCGAATTACAAACTAACCACACAGATTTCTATTCCACACGGCCTTGTACACGACCGTGGCCGTGGCCGTGTGGACACCACAAATTTCCATACCGATGTGGCAGAGATAGTACGAAACAGGACAAAAAAAATATCTTCAAGCCATGGGCTCCAACTAAACACCACGGCCGTGTGATACCGCTATGGTCGACATTGTTTTATCAACATGGGCGTGAGAGAAACAAATGTAGCACAACACAGCCGTGCGATACAGCTGTGTGACTCAACACGCCCAAGGTACACGGGCATGGGGATGTACCAGATCTGAGATTTCTATTTAAAACACCCCTCTTCCCCGTTTCACCTACTCCTCATTCCCCTTCTTCCATACCCTTTAGCCTCCCCTCTCTTTTCATTTTTCACCCTTTTTAATTCTCCAAGCTCTTAATCTACACCTTATCCATGTCAAAGAAATGGAAGGATCCTAGCACAGTCTCCCTCTACGAGATCGATCTACATATGTTCATACCGGCCACTTCATTAACTCGACAGGACAAGGATCTTTGAGTCCATTTCATCTTTCTTTTTCTTTTCTCTTCTCCTTTATTTTCCTTATCTTTATTTCTCTTTTACTTAATTTAATCTATTTTATTTTGTTTTCTTTGATTTAGGTTCTAAAGGTTGCTTGGGAATCACCACACCATAGCCTTAGAAATCACACCCATTTTGTAAACCATCTAACAATAAGGACTTTTCAGTCCATTTATCTTCTCTTTTAATTTTATTTTACTTTTTACATTCTTTCTTTTTATTTTTCTTTTCTTTAAATATATAATTAGTATATTTTGAATTATTCTTATTATTTCCTGGCTAATTCTTCACGAGATTCCCAATTTCTTCATCTAGTGCAGAGATTGTCGACGGCCACCACACCACGACCACTGCCAACTCAAGGAATCCATCCAAAATTCAGGAAGTTTCACTTCTCCCCATCTCTTATGATTTCTTATATATCTTTGTACATTGAGGGCAATGTACATCTTAAGCGTGGGGGGTGAATTTTATTTTGAAAAGTTCCTAACTTTTTGCATTATTCTCAAATCCCTGAATTATGTCTTATTTTTAAGTAATTTTCTCATTTTACTATTAGAATGAAATTTCTTTTGATTCACAATTTTTATTGATATGTTTTGGATTAAATCATTGATAATTGTGTAGTGATGATTTAAACTTTAGGAAACTAGAGAATCAAGCATGATGAGCCTATTTTCCAAATAAAAAATTTGTTAGGTTGTCTACCTGAATCTAATTATTACCTTGAAGTCTGAAATTTACAAGGTTGATATAAAAAACAAAACCCATAATTTTTGAGAGATTTTGAGCCTTTTAGAGCATACATTCTTTTCTTGCTCATTTTATTGATTATGAGTGCGTCAACATTGATTTTTTATTCTAGAACTTGCTTCGATTATACATGTCAAGACCACATCATTGAATTGATATACAGAAATGATAAAGGCACTTAGGATTTAACCCACTTACTCTACTAAAAAGCCTACCCTCACAATTAACCCCTAGTGAACCCCTTTGATCTTAACAAACCATTTATTGACTCACCCACTAATAATAACCCAAAACCCATCTTGTATTTGTTATCACCATTTCTTGACTCCCTTTTTGTCGAGATTTGATTTTGAGCAGTTGCCTAACTATGTTCTATATTTTAGTTGTTAAAGTTCTTTCTTTTTATTGTGAATACTTGAATTGTTCTTAAAAAAAATCGAAGTATATTCATTATTAGTTCTATAATTAAGTGAGCTTATACGTTTAAATTCCACATCTTGAAGAAGAAGCTCGTATTATTAGTATTACAAGTTTTCAATTGATGTCATAATTCAGGATTAGTTCATTTTTCTAGTTAGGTAAATTTTCAATTCAATATCGATTCTAACCCTTTAATTTAGCCTTTATCCACACCTTTAACCTAAGCCCCGTTACAACCCTTTTTAAAGACCTTTTGATCTATGTATCATTTCATTTTATAGTGGTGGAGATTTGATTTTCATGCAAGCCTATGGGATTAACTTTTCATGTTCAACTTTTGAGAGCTTAAACCTTAAACACTTTGAGTGATTTGAGTGAATCTTTAGTGAGGATGTCAACTCTTGTCGATTTTGAATTAAAGATGATTAGTTAGGTAAAGGAAAACGCCTATATTTTCATGCTACAAAAGTTATGACTTTGATTGTTTGAATCTTTAGGACCCTTCTACTTAAATTATCAATGAATAAATTATCTATGAATTTTGATAAAACACTATTGATGAATATTATGGATTGAGGAAGTTCATTTTAATTGTGAGTTGAGAATTTTGCTTGAGGACAAGCAAATGCTTAAGTGTGGGGGTATTTGATAAACCGTAATATGTACATATTTTAATCCCATATTAGCATATTTTTGGATGATTTATCTCCTGAAATGTAGAATTTGGTGCTCCTAATCCTTTAATTTCATGTTTTATACTTAGGAAAGCACCAGAGGATGAAAAGAACGAGAAACGGGCCAAAAATGGAGAGAATGGGCCAATGTACGAAATTCACACAGCCTGGGCCCATGCCACACGACCGTGCCTCTTTAGCAAACCCGATCACAGCCTGGATTCGATTCACACAGCCGTGCCACACGGGCGTGTCCCTGACGTGACCTGGTTTAATTCTATTCAGAATAGGGTACTTAGAGGCAAAGAAAGACATTCCAAAAGCCTATATAAACACATTAGAGGCCAACCTTCAAGGGGGTGTTCAGGTAGGCCGAGGAGCCAAGCCAGAGAAGCCGAATTGGGGGATTTACTCAAAGAAAGCCAGTTGATTCATCTCAAGAAGCCGAAGTCATACTCAAGACGAAAGATCTTCTCTTCAATTTCATTCAGGGGGTTTTAGGGTTTTTCTTATGTTTTGTTTTATATTTTCTTCTGAGATGTATTCTTTTATGATTATGAACTAAACCCCTCAAATACCTGAGGGGATGAAACCTAAGACGGATCTTGTTATTGTTTTCTGAACTATATGATAAATGCTTGATTTGTTCTTAACTATGTGTTCTTAATTCTTGTTTTAATATTTCAGTATATTGATTCAAGTATTGATGCCCTTAGGCAGTGGAGGAATATTCCCTGTTTAAGAGTAGATCTAGCATAGTTAAGCGGAGTTGATCACAACCCTAGAGATAGGATGACGAAAATCTACCGGATTAGGGTCAAACCTAATATGGGAGTCCATAGATCGAGTTAATGCAATTCTAGGGGTTTTAATTAGAAATAGATTTCAATTAATCAACCTAGGGTTAGACGTTAGTAGCCTCGAGAGGGGTATTAATATAAATTAGGGAATCCTACAGAACAAGTCAAGTGAATAAATCGTCTGGTTCAGAGTTAGATAACAAGTGAAGTCTAGGTGTCTTCTTCCTCGGGTATTGTCTTAATCAATTGGGTTTTCCCAAAAGTATTTCCCCAATTCCTTCTCTGTGTCTTAGCATCTTCAGTTTAGTAGTTAGTTAATTTTAGGTTAAACAACAATTCCCTTAATTCTTAGGCTAAATAATAAAAAGAAAGTCAGTATTAGTACTTTTGGTTCGCTTGGGTTCGACATTCCGGTCTTGCCACTAAACTATACTCATGTTCGATAGGTGCACTTGCCTCAAGTCGTTGTCACAGTTAGTTTCTAGGCTCAATCATTCATTATATAAATTTTAAGACTTCTTGACACTATCAGTACCCCTTTTGACTTAGGTAAAATTTACTTGCTTTTCTATCTCTGAGAAACTACATACCAAGTATCTTCTTTATTGGTCCCAAATCTTTCATCTTAAATTTTTCACTTAGTTGGGCTTTGACCTTTCTTATCTCTCCTTTATCTTTTGATGCTATCAACATGTCATCAACATAAAGAAGTAGATACACAAAAGAACCATCACTGTTCTTCTTAAAGTAAACACAACTGTCAAAACTACTTTCTTTAAAATCATGAGAAGTCATAAAGGAATCAAACCTCTTGTACCATTGTCTTGGTAACTGTTTCAAACCGTAAAGGGACTTTTTTAGCAAGCAAACATAGTCCTCTTTTTCTGAGACTGTAAAACCCTCTAGTTGTTGCATATCTTCCTTAAGTTCTCCATGCAAAAATGCAGTTTTTACATCTAACTGCTCAAGCTCCAAATCATGCATGGCCACAATACCAAGCAAAGCTCGAATCGAACTATGCTTCACAATTGGGGAGAACACATCTGTAAAGTCAACTCCTGGAGTTTGACTGTAACCCTTTCGAACAAGCATTGCTTTATATCTTGGTTCTTCAACTCTTGGAGTCCCTTCTTTCTTTTTAAACACCTATTTACAGCGAACAACCTTTTTACCTTTAGGAAGTTTCACAATATCCCATGTTCTATTTTTGTGGAGTGATTCCATCTCCTCTTGCATAGCAAACATCCACTTTTCTGAGTCTTCACAGCTAACCACCTCAGAATAATTAGACGGCTCTTGGTTTGCATCTATATCTTCGGCCACATTTAAAGCATGAGCAACTAGATCAGCCTCGGCATACTTCTTTGGAGGTTTAATTTCTCTTCTAGTTTTGTTTTTGGCGATAGAGTATTGTGGTGAAGAAGCAACTCTATTTTCAATTTTTGTAATGGCTTGAGGAGTCGACTCTGTATTAATCTGATGCTCCACCTACTTTTGATTTTATTTATTAGAAAAGTCTTTAAGAGATAAGTTAGGTAGCATAGCAGTTTCATCAAAAACAACATCTCTGCTAATCACAACTTTTCTATTTTCAGGACACCATAACTTATACCCTTTTACACCTGTTTTATAACCAAGAAAAACACATTTAATGGATCTTGGTTCTAATTTTCCATTATCAACATGAGCATACGCTGGACACCAAAAGATCTTTAAATCAGAATAATTACCAGGATTACCAGACCATACCTTTTGTGGAGTCATTTTCTCAATGGCAATGGATGGAGATCGGTTGATCAAAAAACATACAGTAGAGGCTGCTTCGGCCCAAAATGACTTTGGTAAGTTGGCATTTGACAACATACATTGAACCTTCTCCATGATCATTCTGTTCATTCGTTCTACAACACCATTTTACTGTGGAGTATGACAAACTATCAAGTGTCTCACAATCCCTTTTGACTTGCACCGTTTATTAAACTCATCAAAACAAAACTCTAAGCCATTGTCTGTGCGGAGGTATTTTATTTGTTTTCCTATCTGTTTATCAATCATAGTTTTCCAAGACTTAAATGCGGAAAACACATCACTTTTCTGCTTCAGGAAGAATGCCCAAACTTTTCTGGAAAAACCATCAATAAAAGTTAGCATATAATTAGCTCCACCTCTTGAAGGCACTATTGACGGCCCCCACAGATCAGAATGAATATACTCCAACATTCCCTTCGTGTTATATATTCCTCTGGTGAATCAAACTCTCTTTTGCTTCCCAAAAAACGCAGTGCTCACAGAACTTCAGTTTGCAAATTCCTTGCCCATCAAAAAGTCCTCTTTTACTCAATTCTGCCATGCCATTCTCACTCATATGCCCTAGGGGCATATGCCAAATTTTAATAATATCATCATCTGACAAGGAAGAGGAATCGATAGTTGCATCACCAATAATAGTAGAACCCTGCAAAATATATAACTTGACAGTCTTTCTCTGCCCTTTCATCATAATGAGGAAACCTTTGGAAATCTTCAAAATTACACTTTCAGCTGTGTATTTGTACCCTTTTGAATCAAGAGTACTTAACGAAATTAAATTTCTCTTTAATTTTGGAACATGTCGTACGTCACTAAGTATTCTAAAAACTCCATCAAACATCTTAACTTTAGTTGTTCCAACACCTGTGATTTTACACGAAGCATTATTTCCCATCAAAACAATACCTTCAAACACTGTTTTGTAAGTTGTAAACCAATCCCGATTGGGACTCATGTGGAAGGTGCAACATGAATCAAGTATCCACTCATCGCTCACTTTAGAATTGTTGACAAAAGCAAGTAGAAGTTCACAATCACTGTAGTCTTCTACAACATCAGCTTCACCAAAATTTTCTAGTTGTTTTTCCTTTTGATTCGTAGCCTCCCTTTTGATCTTATTTTGTAGCTTATAGCTCTCAGATTTGATGTGCCCTTTCTTCTTGCAGAAGTTACAAGTTTTACCTCTATTTGAAGACTTCGATCTACCCTTAGATTTTCCGCGAGGATTTCGTTCCTGTGTCCTTCCACGATCATCATCAGCATTCCGATCTTGTCTCCCACGAACAACGAAACCCTCTCCCTGAGTGTCAATTTTAACCACAAGATGCTTCATCTTATCATATGAGGTCAAAGAATCATAAACCTCATCAACTGTGAGAGACTCGCGGCTATATAAAATCGTGTCTCTAAAGGTTGAATAAGACAGGGGCAACGAATAAAGTAGAATCAACCCTAGATCTTCCTTATCATACTGAACCTCCATGGCCTCCAAGTTTGAGAGAATTCTTTAAACACTGTTAAGTGTTCGTGCACAGACGCACCTTCCTCTAAACGATGAGCATAATAACGTTGCTTCATACGCAACTTGCTGGTTAGAGTTTTCGACATACATATTGGTTCTAGCATCTTCCATAATGCAGCAGTGATCTTCTCATTCATAACATCCTGTAAAATTTCGTTAGACAAATGCAGATGTAACTATGTTAATGCCTTTCAATCCTTGCACTTCTTCTCTTCCTTCGTCAATGTCGAAGGCATCTTATCTACCCCTAGCAGGGCTTCCTCTAAATCCATCTGTGCAAGAACTGCTTGCAACTTTATCTGCCACAATGCGAATATGGTGTTGTGATCTAATAGCAGAACTTCATACTTCAAAGACGCCATTACCGTGATCGAGATGAAAAACCCGAAAGACTGATGCCAATTTGAGAAAAGTATATAACGTCGGTAATGACAATATATCGCAAAGAAAAGAGAAATAAAATAAAGAGCACACAAATTTTACATGAAAAACCCTTTCGGGAAAAAAACAACGGGCAGAGGAGAAGAAAATTCACTATGTCGAATTCGAATCATTACAAGAGAAATAGACTATGTCTATTTATAGGCTTGTAAAACCATATTCTAATAGGAGTGTAGTAAGATTGAAACACCTTATTCTAATCAATATCAAATAGATAGAGTTTATAAGGTATAAAAAACCTTATTCTAAAATAAAATAAAAGAAGTGTAGTTCTATAGGGATGTTTCTTTTAATTTATTTTACCACTATATTTTATTTAAATAAAGATTCGGGTCACTTAATTCTAACATATGTGCATTTCTTCACCTACTAAGCTTGTGACGTATGGTGTATAGGAAAAGGAAAATTATAACACCCCTTACCCGTATTCCTTGCCGGAACCGTGTACGAGGCCTTACCATACTTAACTCGCACGATTATACAACTTCGGACTACTTATTCCAAATTAAAACTTTTCCATTCGTATGCCTATCGACCTTACAATGAACCTACGAAGGCCTAAACACTTTTCCAAAAGATTTTAGAGATAATTTGGAATCTCTTACACACTTAAGAAAATTTTTCCTAAACAGGGGCCGCACGCCTGTGGGGGAGATGACACGCTCGTGTATCATCTCACACACCCGTGTTCGACGCCTATGGTCGACACTGACTTGAATAACACGACCTGGACACACGCCCATATGACTGACCCGTGGTCACCCCTGATTAATCCACACAGCCTGGGCACGCCCATGTGCTTCAACCATATGGCGATTCAAATTCTAATTTCAATGTGCAGACTTCTCATGGCCTGGGCACACGCCCATGGACTGGTCGTATGTCACACACGGCCTTGACACATGCTCGTGTGTCTACTCGTGTGAACAAGAACAAGGCTATTTTCCAAGCTCTTTGCATCCCTCTAGATTACACCACATGAATCCATTCAACATATCAAATAACAACTCATAATTTGCAATATGAACTTCCATGAATTACTTCATATTTTCATATAGGTAGCAAAGAGCCAACAACTATGGCTATATATACACAAGAATTTTTTTAAAAAAGGGGCCAACACACTCTTGGCCAAAAATAACAAAACAATACAGTTAGTCTAGCCCTTATACATGCCATATTCAAAATCTCTAAGTCTAAATATATCGAGATGAGCTGAGAGTGTGGGCGGTCTTCTAGTTATTCACGTATCCCGGCTCGGCTCCTAAACTCTATAAAACAAGGGAAAAGAGAAGGGGAATAAGCTTTAAGCTTAGTAAGTTTACATGTAAACAATATAACATTTTAGTATATGCTAAACAATTATATATCATTACATACTAAACAAGAAACAATCCACATTCATAATCATGCTTACTCATTCCTTCCATATCCACATTCCAACTATGTCACAAGATCAATGTATACATTCATTAGCATAACTCCCTGCACTTAGCACCACAATGTCACATAATACAACACATCACAATTTATTGATCAACTACTCAAGATCAGTTACTCGGTTGTTTCGCACTTAACCCACCGTTAGATTTATTAGGGTGGTATCGCACATAGCCCACCAAGTGATAAATAGACGATGGTATCGCACATAGCCCACCATAAAGTATTAATATAATACACTAACATGTCCATTTCATCATTCTTACTAGAGTTATTCAATAACTACCACATTCAATCCACTTGAATTATACATGTCCTTAATTGTGCTATGCACTGATCAGTAACAACAATGTATATATATATATATATATATATATATATATAAAATGCATTGTTTACACATAGACTTACCTCGGTGCAAAACGTATTGATTTGCGATTTACTCCGTAACCTTGCCTTTTCCTCGGTCAAGGTTAATTTTGCGCTCTTCTTGATTCATAACAATGAAATTCATTCATTTAGATCATTCTATGATCATAATGCATAAAAATCTACACTTAGGCAAAAATAATCATTTAGCCTTTGTACTATGGCAAAAATTACGATTTTGCCCCTAGGCTCGTAGTTCATTTTTCAACTCACTTTCTCAATAAACAAGCCTAGATGAACATTTATTTCTTCTAATACTACTCACAATTTCATCTATTTTATGCATTTATTACAAAATCACAACTTTTACAAGCCTAGATGAAACCACTGTTCCGACTAGCCCTTAAATCGGGCTGTTACAACTCTCCCCCTTTAGAGATTTTCACCATCGAAAATCTTACTGGTAAAGAGGTTTGGATATTGCTCTCTCCTGGCTTCTTCCAGTTCCCACGTAGCTACTTCTACATCGTGTTTTTGCCATAACACTTTTACTAAAGCTATGTCCTTGTTCCTTAATTGTTTCACCTCTCGAGCCAAGATTTTAATCAGCTCGTCTTCTTAGGTCATATCCAGTCGTATCTCAATTTCTGTTGAAGGAATCACATGTGAAGGATCGGAGCGATAACGCCTTAACATTGATACATGAAACACATTGTGTATCTTCTCTAACTCTACTGGCATAGCCAACCGGTATGCTACTGGCCCAATTCTATCGGCAATCCCATACGGTCCTATGAATCGCGGGCTCAATTTCCCTTTTCGGCCAAATCTCAATATTTTCTTCCACGGGGACACTTTTAAAAATACCTTGTCGCCCACTTTAAACTCGATTTCCTTTCTTTTCAAATCCACATACGACTTTTGTTGGTCTGAAGCAGCTTTCAGACTATCCCGGATCACTTTCACTTTTTCCTTAGTCTCCTAAACTAGGTCGACCCCATGGATTTGCTTCTCACTAAGCTCGATCCAATACAAAGGAGTCTGACACTTATAACCATACAAGGCTTCAAACAGTGCCATCCGTATACTCGACTGATAACTGTTGTTGTAAGCAAATTCGACCAAGGGTAGGTATCTTTCCCAACTACCTTCGAACTCTAAGAAACAGCATCGGAGCATATCCTCAAGAACTTGGATTACTCTCTCAGACTGACCGCCAGTTTGAGGATGGAATGCAGTACTAAAATTCAACCTTGTACCTAAGGCCTCTTGTAACTTCTTCCAAAACCTCGAATTAAATCTCGGATCTCTATCCGAGATAATAGATACAGGTACGGTACTCCATGTAACTTCACCACCTCCGTAATATACAACTCGGCTAACTTATCCAACGTATAATCAATACGCAGTGGTATAAAATGAGCCGAGCTTGTTAGTCTATCTACTACAACCCACACACCATCTTTCTTTTTCGGAGTCAAAGGTAATCCCGTCATAAAATCCATGGTGATCCGATCCCACTTCCACTCGGGAATCACCACTAGCTGAAGCAATCTCGAAGGCACTGGATGCTTAGCTTTCACTTGTTGAAAAATCAGGCATCTTATTACAAACTCAGAGATGTCCCTTTTCATTCTTGGCCACCAATAAAATTTCTTCAGATCATTGTACATTTTCGTACTGCCCAGATGTACTGGCAAATAACTACTGTGTGCTTCATTCAATATTTTCTGAATCAACTCACAATTTTTAGGAACACAAATCCTGTCATGGAACATTAAACAACCATCTGAATTCACCTGAAATTTTGAATCACTTTCTTATTTGCGTTTAGCTTTCTTAGCTTGCAGCTCGTTATCATTCTTTTGAGCCTCACATATTTGTTGAACAAATAGTGGCCTAACTCTCAGCTCGGCCAATATAGCACCATCATCAGACAATGCCAAACTCGTGCTCATAGCTCTCAAAGCATACAAAGATTTCCTACTCAAGGCGTCCGTAACCACATTTGCTTTCCCCGAATGGTAATCGATTACTAGCTCATAGTCCTTCAATAACTCAAGCCACCGCTGTTGTCGCAAATTCAAATCCTTTTGATCCATTAAGTACTTCAAGCTCTTATGGTCTGTGAAGATTCAACACTTCTCACCATACAAATAATGTCGCCAAATTTTTAACGCGAAAACAATTGCGGCCAACTCCAAGTCATAGTTGGATAATTCTTCTCATGTGGTTTTAACTGTCTCGAGGCGTAAGTGATCGTGTTTGTCAGAGTCTTAAAAATTTATCTAAAGAATGATTGAGCGTAGAACTAACTGCGACAATGATTGAGGCAAGTGCACCTATCGAACAGTAGTATAGCTGTGGCAAGACCGGATTGTCAAACCCAAAGGAACCAAAAGTACTAATACAAAACTTTCTTTTTATTATCTAGCCTAAGAATTAAAGGAATTTTTATCTAATCTAAAATTAACTAACAACTAAGCTAAAGATGCAAAGACAAAGAGAATGATTTGGGGAAAATAACTTTGGGAAAAACCAATTGATTAAGACAATACTCGAGGAAAAATCCACCTAGACTTCACTTGTTATCTAACTCTGAACCAGACGATTTATTCACTTGACTTGATCCGTAGGATTCCCTAATTTATATTAATACCTCTTTCGAGGCTACTAACGTCTAACCCTAGGTTGATTAATTGAAATTTCTTTCTAATTAAAACCCTTAGAATTGCATTAACTCGATCTATGGAATCCTATATTAGGTTTGACCCTAATCCGGCAGATTTTTGTCACCCTATTTCTAGGCACGCGAGCAAATCCACTTAACTATACTAGATCTACTCTTAGGCAGAGACTTTTGCTCCACCACTTAAGCACATCAATACTTGAAGCAATATCCCAGAAATACCAAAACAAGAATTACGAACACATAGTTAAGAACAAATCAAGTATTTATCATATAGTTCAGCAAACGATAACAAGACTCATGTTAGGTTTCATCCCCCTCAGGTATCTGAGGGTTTAGTTCATAACGATAAAAGAATACATCTCAAAAGAAAAGATAAATCAAAACATTATAAAACCCTAAAACCCCCTGAAAGCATTGAAGGAGAGATCCTCTGTCTTGAGTATAACTCCAGCTTCTTGAGATAAATCAACTGGCTATTCTTCGAGTGAATCCCACAATTTTGGCTTCTCTGGCTCGGCTCCTTGGCCTCACTGGACGCCTCCCGAAGGTTGGCCTCTAGGGTGTTTATATAGGCTTTTGGAATGGCTTTCTTTGCCTCTAAGTACCCTAATCTGCGTGAAACTCTTCTTTCTCACGGCAGGGACACGCCCATGGCACACGCCCGTGTGAATCGTGGCCAGGTCGTGTTCGAGACTATTAAGAAGGTACGGCCGTGTGGTCTTGGGCCCAGGCCGTGTTGATTTTGTGATATGGCCCATTTACTCTGTTTTAGGCCCGTTTCTCATTCTTTTCATCCTCCGGTGCTCTTCTGAGTATAAAACATGAAAACAAAGGATTAAGAGCACCAAATAACACAATTGAAGGAATAAATCATCCAAAAGTATGCTAAATGTGGGATTAAAATATGTTTATATTACGGTTTATCAGTAAGCGACTACCTTACCCTCTTGCATCAACACACAACTGAGATCATTTAACGACACATCACTGCAGGCCACAAACTCTTTCCCTAACTCAGGTTGCACTAAAACCGGTGCCTCAGTCAACAATATTGACATTTCTCAGTCCATTCAAACTTAACATCCTTGTGCAACAGTTTCGTCATCGGGGTAGCAATCATGGAGAATCCCTTCACAAACTGTCTATAGTACCCCGCTAAACCCAAAAAGCTTCTGACTTTCGACACGTTCCTCGGCGATTTCCACTCCACAATAGTTGAGATTTTCCCGTATCAACTCTAATACCATCACCCAACACAATGTGTCCTAGAAATCTGACCTCTCGGAGCCAAAACTCACTCTTACTAAATTTAGCATATAACTGCTTGTCTCTTAAAGTTCGTAAGGCAATTTTTAGATGCTCTGCATGTTCATTCTCATCTTGAGAATAAATTAATATGTCATCAATAAAGAAAGCCACAAACTTGTCCAAATACGGTCGGAAGACATGGTTCATTAAGTCCATAAAAATGGCAGGAGCATGACCAGAAACTCATAATGGCCATACCTCATCCGGAATGCCGTTTTCGGCACATCTTGCTCCTTAACCTTCAACTGGTAATAGCCAGACCTCAAGTCTACCTTGGAGAACATCGTAGCTCCCTTCAGTTGATCAAATAGATCATCTATCCTTGGTAAAGGATACTTATTTTTCACCGTCACCTTGTTGATTTGTCGGTAGTCTATACACAATCTCATCGACCCATCTTTCTTTTTCACAAATAGTATTGGAGCACCCCACAGCGAAAAGCTCGGTCTCGCAAAACCCTCATCCGTTAACTCTTGCAATTGAACCTTCATTTCTTTCAACTCTAATGGGGCCATCTTATACGGAGCAACCGAAATAGGTGTCATTCCTGGAATTAACTCAATTCCAAACTCGACCTCTCTAACTAGAGGTAATCCGAGTAACTCTTCCAGGAATATGCAACAGTCCGATTTATACCCTAGTTGGAACAGTGTTTTCGGGACCATGAATCCAAGTCTGAATAATATTTTAATATTATTTTCTATGCCGTTGATATGTGTTTTAATATGTGGTAAATTTTCGTATGCTATTTTTTATCAGTTTCTGTGTTCATTTTGAGTAAAGTATTGATTTGTATTAAATGTGAAAGTTGTATGCTATTTATTAAAGTATCAAAGTGTTGTGGCTTTGTAAAGGTGGAGGCCTTATATGGCAAATAAGCCATCATTGAGATAGTGGATGATAGAATGTCTTAATAACCTTAGTATTAATTTTTCTTATATGTTTAATGGATGGGCAATTTAGTAATTGAATTATTAACCTTTAATTAATGAAACAAAAAGATGAGTGTTCATCTTTTATTTTCTCTTCTTTGGTCGAAAGTTAAAAGAAAAAGAAAGGGTTAAGCTTGTTTCATTCAGCCATGGTTCAAGTATAAATCGGGTATGTGTTTTTGATCGATTTTCGATAATTTCTATGTTTTTAAAATCGTTACTTTGTTTACTATCAAGCCCATGTCTCAATTTTGTGTATTAATGATGTTTGTGAAAAATTCCATTGATGATATTTTTGAGTTTTGAGATGAGTTTAGTTTGTTAAATAAAATATTTGAGCTAGATAAACATGTTTTGTTCTTGAAGTTTTGATGAAGTTAGCTAAATAGGGCTAAATTGTAAAAATAGCAAATTGAGGGACTAAATTACTAATTTGAAGGAAAATATGGGCTTGCATGTTACATATGTACATTCGTCTAAGCATGACTGTGGGTTGATTTTGTGAATATGATGTTTTGAGAAAAATGGACTAAATTAATATATTGTGCAAATACGAGGGTTAATTTGTAAATAACCCTAAATATGTGTCTATGGATTGAATTTAATGAATTAGTGAATAAAAGGGGTTAATTCTGAATATGTTTAGATCAAGAACCAAGGAAAACGGACTTAGATCGTGAGAAAGCGAAAGTAACCGAGTAGCCGTTTCCATTCCGATAGATCGAATCCAAGGTAAGTCATTTTGCAAATAAACGTACTTGTATGGAATTGTAAATGCTCATATGACTAATAATGATAATGAATGCTTATGAGAGGTTGTGCCTATGAATTACGAGATAAGGTCGATATAGCGACATAGGAATAGATAGGAATAGATAGGATTAGCTATGTCATGACATAGGAATCTGTTCTGTTTTATCATGTAAGACCATGTCTGGGACGTCGGCGTTGATTTGAGACTCGTGTAAGACCACATCTGGGATGTTGGCATCGATATGAGCTTTACGTGTAAGACCGTGTCTGGGAAATCGGCATCATATTGATTCGTGTAAGACCCTGTCTGGGATAGTGGCATCGATATCTGAGTGCATGTAAGACCTCGTCTGGGACGTTGGCGTTGTACGACTATTCCGAGCTTTATGAGTATCCTACTAGATTTCTTATGGTTCAACGGGCAAGTCTGTGATACGAATTACAAATCTGAGCTTTGATAAATTAAGTGAATGAATATTCATTTCAGGTACGTTGCTTATATACTAATTGTGTATATAAGGTAAGTATCTATGTGATTATATTATGATGTTATGTATATGGAATTGATAATATGATATGTAAAGTCTTGACTAGATGAACTATATGCATATATGGTATGTGATTTGGAAATATGGTAAGTTATGGCTAAGCATATGAGCTCAAGAAAGAATGAGGTGATTTTTGTCATGAGAACCATATTGATCATCGTATTAATTCGGTTATGTGCAACTCATGCTAAGTTTGTTTGTATATTGACTTACTAAGCTTTTGGAAAGCTTACTCTGTGTTTTATAGGTCGTCAAAGCTACTGAAGGCTCGAGACCATCAAGGATTGTCATCACACTTATCATCCTGTGTTTGGTATATTTTGGGTTTGTAAATAGTTAGATATGGCATGTATAGGCTAGTATTATGGTATAAGTTGTTATATGAACTTAGCCATGGGATTTGGATAAAGATGAGTTGAGATTATGCATTATGATCATGATATGTGAAGCATGTTTTGGCATGGTTAGTTGATTCATGAAATGGTCAAGCTTTTGAATTAAGCAAATTAATGTATTATGCTTTTGTTATATATATTTGGGTGTTGGAAGTTGGCATTGTTGAAATGGTTATTGAATGTATAGCATGGATGGTTAATTAGTATGTTTTTGTTTGACATATGGGTATGAAATGAGTTGGTTGACATTGCTTGTAGGTATGACCCAAATGGGTGGACTTTTGGCTTTGAACATGGCCTATAATGTCACACGGGCGTGCCTAGTGACAATGGGGTAAAGTCTGTAGCTAGCATATGAGAACACGGTTGTGGCACACGGGCGTGCCTAGTGACCATGGGGGCTAAGCCAGTATAGTCCACGCCAGGGTACACGGGCGTGCTTGGTGGCCGTGGAAGTATAGTCAGGATAGACCACGGGGAGGACACACGGGTGTGCCTAATAGTCGTGGGAGGCACACGACTTGTCCATACGAGCGTGTAAGCCCTGAAACTTAGAAAAGCTTTAATTTTCCATGAAATTTTGTATGTGTTTTGGTTTAGTCCCGACTCAATTTATAAGCATATTTGAGGTCTAGTTGACTGTATTAAGGGACATTATGTTTGAGAATGATGAATGAATGTATGAATTTCTGTAAATGCTTTCTGATATGTTCGGTAACGCTCCTAACCCTAATCCGGCGAAGGACTCGGGATAGGGGGTGTTACATTTGATTGGTATTAGAGCTACGGTTTAGCCGATTCTCGGACTAACGTAGCGTGTCAGAGTCTAGCTCTACATGCCATATATTTTAACTGTGATAGTGTGATGAATCCTGACGTGTAAAAATGTGATTTTCATATAGTAATGGATCCCGAAAGAGACGTAGCTAACGACGTAGAGAGAAATGTGCCTGCTTCCGCGCAAGGGACAGCGCCTTCTGATTCGAGACCGGCAACGAGCAGTCAAGAGGGAGAAGCTAAACAAGCTTTCTTCCAGATGATGAGTGAGTGGTTCACTCAGTTTGTAAAGAATAACCCGACTGTTTCGCAACCCCCGCCCCCAGTTAATCCCCCTCAAACATCAGATATACCTTCGACTGCAAATCTAAATTCATGGAATAAGCCTCCGGTTGACAAGATCCGTAAGTATGGGGCCGAAGAATTCTGGGCTACTAAAAATGATGATGCTGAAAAGGCCGAGTTCTGGATTGAAAATACTATTCGGGTATTCAATGAAATGTCTCTGACTCCGGAAGAATGCATAAAGTGTGTTGTATCATTACTCCAAGATGCAGCTTATCAATGGTGGAAAACCCTGATTTCTGTTGTTCTGAAAGAGCGAATTACATGGGACTTCTTTCAGAGCGAGTTTCGAAAGAAATATATAAGTGAAAGATTCGTCGATCAGAAACGAAAAGAATTTTTGGAACTAAAACAGGGCCGAATGACTGTTTCAGAATATGAACGAGAGTTCGTGAGCTTAAGTCAGTATGCTCGAGAATGTGTATCTTCTGAAGCTATAATGTGCAAAAGATTCAAAGATGGACTTAATGAAGATATCCGTTTACTGGTTGGTATCTTTGAAATAAAAGAGTTTGTTGTACTCGTCAATTGCGTATGTAAAGCTGAGGCACTCCGGAAAGATAAGAGAAAAGCTGAGTCTGAAGCTCGAGACGTGAGAAGGAGATTTCAGAGTAAATCATTTCAATCTGTTTCGAAAAGATTCAGAGATGATCAAAGTCATTCCAGAAGTAATGTGGGACATTTGAACAAGAATCAATCTAGACCGCAAATGAGTTCTAAAACTCTAGCAACTTCAGTAGCCAGTGTTGGTAATGTTCGATCTAAGAGACCTGAATGTAAACATTGCGAAAAAAAGCATCCGGGAAGTTGTAGACTTAATGATAAAGCTTGCTTCAGATGTGGGTCACTTGACCATTTTATCCGTGATTGTCCTGAGTTTGTTGAGCCAGAGACTGTTCAGAATTTAAGATCTGATAATGCGCCTATGAGAGGTAAACCTTCGAAGAATGAGAGAAATGTCAGTGGTAGTCAGAGAACTACGAGAGACAATATTGTCAGATCCGAAGCTAGAGCGCCTACCAGAGCGTATGCTATTCAAGCTCGCGAGGAAGCTTCATCACCTGATGTTATAACTGGTATTTTTACTCTTTCTGATACTTCTGTGATTGCATTGATAGACCCTAGTTCTATGCATTCGTATATATGTATGAATTTAGTATCCAACAAGACTTTGCCTGTAGAGTCTACTGAGTTTACTATAAAAGTATCGAACCCCTTAGGTAAATGTGTCCTGGTAGACAAAGTATGTAAGAACTGTCCGTTAATGTTTCGAGATATCTGTTTCGCTACTGATTTGATGCTTTTGCCATTTGATGAGTTCGATATCATTCTGGGTATGGACTAGTTATTTTTGCATGATGCTGTTGTGAATTGTAAAAGAAAGACTATTGATTTAAGATGTTCGAATAATGAGATTGTACGGGTTGAGTCTAATGATTTGAGTGGATTGCCTGATGTGATATCTGTATTGAAAGCTCAAAGTTATGTGAAAAAGGGATGTGAAGCATATTTTGCTTATGTGATTGATTCGAAAGCATCTGAAAAGAAAATTGAATTAGTGTATGTTGTATGTGAGTATTCTGATGTGTTTCCTGAAGAGTTACCAGGATTGCCACCGATTCGTGAAGTTGAATTTCGTATTGAATTGTTGCCTGGTACTACACCTATTTCGATAGCTCCATATAGAATGGCACTAACAGAGTTGAAAGAGTTAAAGTCACAGTTGCAAGAATTGACTGATAGAGGGTTTGCTAGACTGAGTTTCTCGCCTTGGGGTGCTCCAGTTTTGTTCATGAAAAAAAGATGGCACGATAAGAATGTGCATTGTTTATCGTCAGTTGAATAAGGTGACAATAAATAATAAATATCCGTTACCCCGAATAGACGATTTATTTTATCAGTATTCTCTAAGATTGACCTGAGATCGGGATACTATCAGTTGAGAGTTAAAGATTCAGACATTCAAAGACTGCTTTCAGAATGAGGTACGGGCATTATGAGTTTTTAGTTATGCCATTTGGACTAACCAATGCTCCTGCTGTTTTTATGGATTTGTTGAACAGAATTTTTAGACCATACCTAGATCAATTTGTTGTGGTATTCATAGATGACATCCTGATTTATTCACGTGATGAAAATGAGCATGCTAAACATTTGAGAATTGTGTTGCAAACTCTGAGAGAAAAGCAATTGTATGCGAAATTTAGCAAATGCGAATTCTGGTTACACAAGGTTAGTTTTCTGGGGCATCTTGTGTCAGCTTCTGGAATCCGAGTGGATCTGAGTAAGATTTCTACTATTCTGGATTGGAAACCTCCGAGGAATGTATCTGAAGTCTGTAGCATTCTGGGACTAGCTGGTTATTACCGCAGATTTGTAAAAGGCTTTTCAATAATAGCTACTCCGTTGACTAGATTATTTCAGAAAGATGTTAGATTTGAATGGTCGGATAATTGCCAGAAAAGTTTTGATCAGTTGAAAACTCTGTTAACAGAAGCTCCAGTGTTAGTACAGCCAGAATCGGGTAAAGAATTTGTTATATACAGTGATGCTTCGTTAAATGGTCAAGGTTGAATGGGTCAAGGTTGTTGGAGAGAAATGGGGGGAGTGAATCGTGGGATGTGGAGAGAAGAGGAGTGGTTGGCCGATTTTGGGAAGGTATGGGGGTGTGTTATGGTCTAGCTTGGTTAGGAGGAGGGGGGCCGAATCTTCTTGGTTCTTAGGTAGCTTAGTGTGCATTTTCGGTCACAAAACATTTTGGATGCATTTTCTCTTCTTTTGCATTTTGTTTCATTTTGTTTCTTTCTCCAAGCATTGATTCATCTCCTTGCTACCAAAACTGCAACACTCCTGCTCAATTCCTTTCTCCTCTTATCTTTGCTCTTCAATCGAACCTAGTACCCTCAATTCTTTTACCATTTGCTACTTGCCTCTTTTGCATAAACTAAACACCTTTCGGTTTCATTCTTTCTTCTTGCTCCATTGGTGTTAGCCGAATATCAAAGTTGGAATTGTGCCCTCTCTAATTCTTTTCTTCCACTTGCTACTTGTTTCCTTCATAGTCGAATTTGTAAGTGTCATAGCCGAAACCTATTTCTTACTTTTATCTACTTTCTTCTCTTCTTTATTTCGTAGTTTTGAGGAAGCCGAAACCCCCTTTTGCGTCAAGTGTAGGCACCCTCTCTATTGACTTTGCTGATAGTCGAACATAGATCTTCCAATCGGTACACTCTTGTTTCGGTAAGGGATCTTCTTTGCTTTTCTTCTTGTTTTCTCTTCTCTCTCTCTTTGGTTTGGCTAATCGAAGGTTCTGACTTGCACTTTGGGGCACTGGCCGATTATAGAAGGTGGTGGTTCTAGCATCTCGTTGTCGTGTGGTCTGTTTTTGAGAGGATCTTGGTAAGTGTTGTTGGCTGAATAGGTCATAAGGGATTCTTATCAGCTTGATTGGCCGAAAGGCCATTCTTTTTAATTCATGAGGAGAACCGATTCTAACATAGTGATGTTCTAGGGACTCAAACAATTTCTTAGGACAATCAGTTGGCGTTCGGCTTCTGTTAATCTAGGTAAGGGACTTCTTCAGTATGAGTACCTATTCTTTCTTTCTTTTCATTACTTTAACCTGGTTCTCTGATCAATATCTATCATGGATTAGAATGCCAGTCAAGGGAAGGAGGGGGTTGGACTCGTAGTCCCTACCCCTAAGTTTAAACGGCGTGCAGGGTCAGCCGTTCGAGATTTTCCACCCGGTTGTGGGCCGGCTTCGGATCGGGATAGGCAGATCGCTATTATCCCCGCGAGTGAGGGTGTCAACGAGATTGAAAGTTTAGTCCTTTGCGTTTACAGGTGTGTAATCCTGACACCTTCTTTTGTATGTTATTAATATATATATATATATATATATATATACGTTGTTTGGAAAGCCGAAAGCGCAATAACAACTATTGTGTTAACCATAGAGGGTAAAGATCATAATACCAGGTGAGTTATTCTCCGATTATGCTTGATAAGTATTGTCGTTGGCATGAATATGCATATGCTTTGAATATTTTAAGTATGTTGTTATATGTTGCATTATATGTTGCATTCATACCACTATGATCGTATGTTGCATGGACATGGGGATATGAAAATGATGAAAGGGGCGGTGTTTTCGGTGGTTATGCCACATACTTCGGTGACGTTGTCACATTATTTCGGTGGCCCAGCCACATACTTTGGTGACGTTGTCACATAATACCGGTGGCTATGCCACATATTTTGGTGATGAGCAGCTGACAGCATCATGACTACCATCGATGGTGTGTAGCGGTGAGGGTTGATTGTAGAAATCCCCACTGGTGTGATTGGCAGGAACAGGTGGTGTGTAGCGGATGGAAAATTAGGCTGGGTTGGGTTTTGCATCATTTTGCATATAATATTTGCTATACTGTGCTGTAGGGCTAAGACCCTATCTAATTTCGAGAGGGCTTCGCCCAATCTGATTATACAAAAGGGGCTAAGGCCCAGATGGTAAATGAATGGGCTCGGGCCTAGTGATGGTGTTTGGCGATTGCATACTGAGTCTCTTGACTCACTCTTTTTGCTTAACTTTTTACAGGTAATACATAGTACAGTGGATTTGGGCCGGAGAGGACTACGAGGTGGCCATGCAGAGTTTTTTTTATTTAATTAGAACTTTACTTTTCTTAAATTTTCGGGATTCTGTTATGTAATAAGGCCACTATTAATTTGGTTTAATTTTGATTTAAACTTTTGACGTTTTAAATACAAAATAATCGATAAGATGTTTTTTTCAAAATGCAAATGAAAGTTTTCCCATAACTTAATTAACGATTTTATAAACGAATTTTTACGACAAACTTCTAGTTTAATCTAATGTAACAAACATGTGTTTTCAAACGTCACCTAAACACGAGGATTGGGCTAATTACAATTTTTCCTTAAATGTTTATTGAGCTTTCAAACGAACCACTAAAATGGGAGTTTTCAAAAAGGGATATAAAAAAATTTTTCTAAAGATCGCGAAGTTTTATAAATTCTTCCCAAGTGACACACCAGATCCAGTCGTGGTGTTTGGGCCAGGTTTGGGGTGTTACAGTTTTGGTATCAGAGCCCGGTTTAAAAGCTCGGCCATAGGTTTTTGGGTTCAAAACGTTTTCCAAATTTGGGTTAAAGATGGTTTAGATAGAAAACATATATATATGCACAAGTTTTTCTAGAAGCATGGCACCCGAGTCTCCGGTACCAAGTCCATACGGTAAGTTCTTCTGACTAAGTTGGGTGAATTGTATGAATTAGATATATTATGCTATGAAATTTAGAATTAAGAAACTCTACTTTAGAAATGGAAACCTTTAGGTATATATGTGTTTTGCGGAAAACTACTTAAAACTCTGTTCTCATAAAACTACTCGTTAATAAACAGTGAAAAGAAAGGCTAATGCATAAAATTTGTAAACCAGATTAAGACGAAACGACAGGCATGAGTGCTAGAGAACGTGGATGTGTTGCACGCGGCGTGGTAGAGGCCGGGGTGTTGAGGCTGAGTTCTCGGAAGCAAGGCATGAGCCTGAAGGTGAAGCGCCAGTATCCTTTGTGGCAGAAGCGGGATCTCAAGATAGAACTGGTAGGGATGATGCCTTGTCTCAAGCAATGCTGCGTGTGTTGGAGCGAGTTGCTGGGGCAAGCACTGAGACTGTATCTCGAAAGTCTATTCCTGAGCGACTTCGAGCAAACGGAGCTGAAATGTTTAGGGGTATCTCTGGTGTGGCTCCAAATGTAGCTGAGTATTGGCTAGAGGCAGTCGAGCGGATTATGGATGATCTAGACTGCACGGCGGAGGAAAAACTGAAATGAGCAGTGTCTCTTCTCCGGGGTAAGGCATATCAGTGGTGGCTCACCATAAGAGAGGGTACTCCAGTGGATCAAATTGACTGGGATTTCTTCAAGACGACATTTCAAAGGAAATACGTTGGGGCAAGTTATGTGGCTGCTCAGAGGAAAGCATTCTTGAATTTGGTACAATGGGGTAAATCCGTGGCTGAGTATGAGGCGAAATTTTTGTGCTTGAGCCGTTACGCCCGAGGAATAGTGGCGACTGACTATGAGCATTGCGTGCGGTTCGAAGATGGGTTGTGGGATGAGTTGAGGGTATTGATAGCTCCGCAGCGGGAGAGGGACTTTGCCATCTTGGTTGAAAAAGCTAAAATAGCCGATGAGGTAAATTGGATTGAGAGACAGAATAGGGATAAAGATTGAGGTAAAAGCAAGAGAAGTTTTGGGTCGTCGGGATCATCTGGGGGTTTTCAGAAAAGGCCTAGGTTTGATGGGCCAGCTCGAGTTTAGACGCCTACCGCAGTGGGTCAGTTTCGTCCATGTGCTCAGTGTGGGAAGATGCATCCGGGGGAATGTTAGAAAAGAACTGGGGGATGTTTCAAGTGTGGATCTAAGGACCATATGATTAGAGATTGTCCACAAGAGTTGGATAAGGTGCGGCCATTAGGTTAGGGTTTTACTCAGTTCAGGAAAAGTGGGCAACAACCGCCAAGAGGTCGTGGTCCGGTTGGAAGGGGAAATGGTTTTGGTTGGGGTCGTGGAGCACCAGGCATGGGTATCGATAATGCGGATGTAAGACAACTGGGCCTAGTCTATGCAGCTCGTCGACGAGAGGATGGCGACGCACCAGACGTCATAATTGGTACGTTTCTTATAGCTGATAAGCCATTTCTTGCTTTGATTGATATTGGATCGACCCACTCTTATGTTGCCTGTACTATATCTGAGACTTTAAGTATAGAATCTGAGATTGCTGCTAGAGAAATGATTGTGGTTAGCCCTTTAGGACAATCGGTAGTGGTAAACAAATTATTTAGGGACGTGCCTTTAGAAATTCAAGGAGTTTTGTTTCTGGCTAACTTGATGGAATTACCATTCGGAGAGTTTGACCTCATCTTAGGCATGGATTGGCTGGTTAAACATCATGCTAAATTGGATTGCGCGACTAAGCGAATGGTGTTGAGTACCCCAGAGGACGAAGAGGTGGTTGTGATAAGAGAAAGAAGGAATTATTTGTCTAACGTGGTTTCCGCATTAAGGGTTGTTAAGATGGTTCGAAAAGGGTGCAAGGCATTCCTAGGTTTTATCAGTGCTTTGGATGCAAAGGAAGTGACTGTTAATGGGGTTAGAACAGTGAAGGAATTCGTGGATGTCTTTTCTGAAGAGCTTCCGGGGTTCCCTCCGGATCGTGAAGTGGAGTTTGGAATTGAGCTACTTTCGGGTACAGCTCCAGTGTCCATCGCCCCTTATAGGATGGCACCGAATGAGCTGGTAGAACTTAAAGCTTAGATCTAGGAGTTGTTGGATCGTGATTTTATCTGACCAAGTGTGTCTTCGTGGGGAGAGCCAGTGTTGTTCGTAAAGAAGAAGGACAGGTCGATGCGTATGTGCATTGACTACCGCCACTTGAATAAGTTGACGATTAAGAACAGGTACCCACTGCCGAGGATTGCCGATCTGTTTGATCAGCTCAAAGGGGCTTCAGTCTTCTCGAAGATAGATTTGAGGTCAAGATATCATCAGCTTAAGGTCAAAGAAGCAGATATTCATAAGGCGGCGTTTCAAACTCGCTATGGTCACTATGAATTTTTGGTAATGCCGTTTGGGTTGACGAATGCACCAGCTGCATTTATGGATATGATGAACCAGGTATTCCAACCCTATCTGGACCGGTTTGTTGTGGTGTTCATAGACGACATTTTGGTATATTCCAAGACGGAAGAAGAGCATAATTCGCATCTTCAGGTGGTTCTGCAGATTTTGAGGGAGAAACAAATGTACGCCAAATTCAGTAAATGTGAATTTTGGTTGAAAGAAGTTACCTTTTTGAGTCATGTTGTATCTGCAGAGGGGATTAGGGTTGATCCCCGGAAAACTGAAGCTGTGTTGGATTGGAAACCGCCTAAGTCTGTGGCAGAGATTCGAAGTTTTTTGGGATTGGTCGGGTACTATAGAAGGTTTGTTGAGGGATTCTCTTTGATTGCGGCACCCTTAACTAAGTTGTTGCGGAAAGGGGTAGCATTTTTTTGGACTGCTAAGCAGCAGGAAAGCTTTGAGAAGCTGAAGGGATCTTGACGGAAGCTCTGGTTTTGATTCAGCCTGAGGCTGGGAAAGAGTTCGTTGTCTATTGTGATGCTTCACACACGGGATTAGGGTGTGTGTTAATGCAAGATAGGAAGGTAGTTGCGTATATGTCTCGGCAGTTAAGACCGCATGAGATGAACTATCCCGCGTATGATTTGGAGTTGGCTGCGGTAGTGTTCGCTCTGAAGATCTGGAGACATTACCTGTATAGGGAGAAGTCCATTATCTACACCGACTACAAGAGTTTGAAATATCTCCTTACTCAGAAGGAGTTGAATTTAAGGCAGCTGAGGTGGATTGAGCTATTGAAGGACTATGGCTACTTGATCGAGTATCACCCGGGTAAAGCTAATGTAGTGGCGGATGCGTTGAGTCAGAAGGTGATATCGGATTTGAGGGCAATGTTTGCTCATCTCAGTTTGTACGATGATGGAAGTTTGTTAGCTGAACTCCAAGTGAAGCCGACATGGATAACTCAGATAGAGAGAAGCAAATTTTGGACGATGTGTTAAGTGCTCGACTTCTGCAAGTACAAAATGGTGGGGCAGAGGATTATAATTTGAACAGTGATGGGGTATTGTGTTTCCGTAAAAGGGTCTGTGTGCCGAAGGATGTTGAGTTGAGGCAGATGATTCTTCAGGAGGCGCATAGCAGCCCATACGCTATGCATCTTGGTGGGAATAAGATGTATCGGGATCTGCGGGAATAGTTCTGGTGGCCTGGATTGAAGCGGGAAATTACCGAGTTCGTGGATAAATGCTTGACATGTCAACAAGTGAAAGCAGAACATCAGTTGCCTTCGGGGTTATTACAGTCGGTGAAGATTCCACGGTGGAAATGGGAGAGGATCACGATGGACTTTGTCAGTGGGCTACCTCTTACGCCTACTAAGAAAGATTCGGTATGGGTGATTGTAGATTAGTTGACGAAGTCTGCTCATTTCATACCTGTTCGTGTAGACTATCCATTGCAAAAGTTAGCTAAGCTATACGTGGCAGAGATTGTGAGGTTGCATGGGGTACCAGTGTCTATCATATCAGACAGAGACCCTAGGTTTATGTCGCGATTTTGGAAAGCGTTGCATCAGGCATTAGGCACAAGATTGGATTTCAGCACGGCGTTTCATCCACAGACTGATGGTCAGTCTGAGAGGGTAATTCAGATCCTGTAAGATATGTTGAGAGGCTATGTCATTGACTTCAGGGGTACTTGGGAGGAGTTCCTACCGTTGGCAGAATTTGCATACAACAACAGTTACCAATCTAGTATTTAGATGGTGCCCTATGAAGCGTTGTATGGTCGTAGATGTCGAACCCGTACTTGCTGGACAGAGTTGGCTGAGCGACAGTTGTTGGGTCCGGATTTGATTTCAGAGACAGAGGAGAATGTTAAGTTAATTCGGACTCGACTGAAGGAGGCTTCCGACAGGCAAAAATCCTATGCTGATCTCAAGCGTAAGGATATAGAATTTGCAGTGGGTGATCAGGTGTTTTTAAAAGTTTCGCCTTAGAAGAAAGTTTTGAGGTTTGGACGGAAGGGCAAGTTGAGCCCCAGGTTCATTGGGCCCTATCGAGTGTTGAGACGTGTGGGACCAGTGGCGTATCAACTTGAGCTACCCTCGGATTTAAGACAAATACATGATGTGTTCCATGTCTCGATGTTGAGGCACTACAGTTCTGATCTGTCTCACATTGTGACGGTGGAGGAAATTTAGGTAAGGCCAGACCTGTCCTTCGAAGAGGAACTAGTGCAGATCTTTGATCGAGACGTTAAGGTGCTAAGAAGAAAATCAGTCCCTTTGGTCAAAGTTTTATGGCGAAATCATGGTGCAGAAGAAGCCACGTGGGAATCAGAAGATATGATGCGGCAGCAATATCCTCACCTCTTCTGATCAGGTAATTTCGAGGCTGAAATTTCTTTAAGGTGGTAGAACTGTAACATCCAGGAATTTTTGGTTCTGCATTTCATGTGTGTTTGGCTTGTTTTGATTGCTATTTGGATGTGTTTGGAGGTCTTAGGAAGGCTCGGGTTCGAGCTGGAGCCTTGGTTAAATTTTTGTTTTAGGAGGCTTTAGAGGAAAGCTTGTGCGAGTAGGTCTTATGTGTAATTTTGTGTGATTGGTAACACAAGATGGAGTGTGGTAAAGTGGCAAGGTGACGTCTAGGAAGCAAGGGGGATGACTCCTCAAGGGGAGCTTGGAGGAGGTGGGAGCAGGTTCGAGTCTCATAGTTTGCCTTTTTGGAGTTTATTTTGGCGTTGGGATGGAGAGGTGGTGGTTTTGGCTTGGACTTTGAAGAGTGGGAGTTGAATGGGTCAAATGTTTTGAAGGAGTGGACAAGAGAAGATGTAGGAGGTTTGAATGGGTCAAGGATGTTCTAGGGACTCAAACGGTTTCTTAGGCCAATCAGTTGGCATTCAGCTTCTGTTAATCTAGGTAAGGAACTTCTTCGGTATGAGTACCTATTCTTTCTTTCTTTTCATTGCTTTAACCTGGTTCTGTGATCAAGATCTGTCATGGATTAGAATGCCAGACAAGGGAAGGAGGGGGTTGGACTCGTAGTCCCTACCCCTAAGTTTAAACGGCGTGCAGTGTCAGCCGTTCGAGATTTTCCACCGGACTGTGGGCCGGCTTCGGATCGGGATAGGCAGATCGTTATTATCCCTATGAGTGAGGGTGTCAACGAGATTGAAAGTTTAGTCCTTTGCGTTTAAGTTGTTTGGAGAGCCGAAAGCGTAGTAACATCTATTGTGTTACCCATAGAGGGTAAAAATCATAATACCAGGTGAGTTATTCTCCGATTATGCTTGATAAGTATTGTCGTTGGCATGAATATGCATATGCTTTGAATATTTTAACTATGTTGTTATATGTTGCATTATATGTTGCATTCATACCACTATGATCGTATGTTGCATGGACATGGGGATATGAAAATGATGAAAGGGGCAGTGTTTTCGGTGGTTATGCCACATACTCCGGTGACGTTGTCACATTATTTCGGTGGCCCATCCACATACTTTGGTGACGTTGTCACATAATACCGGTGGCTATGCCACATATTTTGGTGATGAGCAGCTGACTGCAGCATGACTACCATCGATGGTGTGTAGCAGTGAGGGTCGATTGTAGAAATCCCCACTGGTGTGATTGGCAGGAACGGGTGGTGTGTAGCGGATGGAAATTTAGCTTGGGTTGGGTTTTGCATCATTTTGCATATGATATCTGCTATACTGTGCTGTAAGTCTAAGACCCTATCCGATTTCGAGAGGGCTTCGCCCAATGTGATTATACAAAAGGGGCTAAGGCCCAGATGGTAAATGAATGGGCTCGGGCCCAGTGATGGTGCTTGGCGATTGCACACTGAGTCTATTGACTCACTCTTTTTGCTTAACTTTTTGCAGCTAATACATAGTACAGTGGGTTTGGGCCGGAGAGGACTACGAGGTGGCCATCCACAGTTTTTTTTATTTAATTAGAACTTTACTTTTCTTAAATTTTCGGGATTCTGTTATGTAATAAGGCCACTATTAATTTGGTTTAATTTAGATTGAAACTTTAGACGTTTTAAATACAAAATAATCGATAAGATGTTTTTTTCAAAATGCAAATGAAAGTTTTCCCATAACTTAATTAACGATTTTATAAATGAATTTTTATGAAAAACTTCTAGTTTAATCTAATGTAACAAACATGTGTTTTCAAACGTCACCTAAACACGAGGATTGGGCTAATTACAGTTTTTCCTTAAATGTTTATTGAGTTTTCAAACGAACCACTAAACTGGGAGTTTTCAAAAAGGGATATAATTTTTTTTCTAAAGATTGTAAAGTTTTATAAATTCTTCCCAAGCGACACACCAGATCCGGTCGTGGTGTTTGGGCTGGGTTTAGGGTGTTACAGCTCTGATACCACTAAATGTAACAGCCCTTACCCGTATTCCATGCCGAAATCGGGTACGAGGCCGTACCATATTTAACTCGCACGATTATACAACTTCGGACTATCAAACTTATTCCAAATTAAAACTTTTCCATCCGTATGCCTAACGACCTTACAATGGACCTACGAAGCCCTAAACACATTTCCAAAAGATTTCAGAGATAATTTGGAATCTCTTACACACTTAAGAAAAATTTTCCTGAACAGGGGCCGCACGCCTGTTGGGGAGATGACACGCCCGTGTATCATCTCACACGCCCGTGTTCGACGCCCGTGGTCGACACTGACTTGAATCACACGACCTAGACACACGCCCATATGACTGGCCCGTGGTCACCTCTGATTAATCCACACGGCCTGGGCACGCCTGTGTGCTTCAACTATGTGGCAATTCAAATTCTAATTTCAAGGTACAGACTTCACATGGCCTGGGCACACGCCCATGGACTGGCCATATTTCACACACGGCCTAGACACAAGCCCGTATGTCTACTTGTGTGAATGAGAACAAGGCTATTTGCCAAGCTCTTTGCATCCTTCTAGATTACACCATATGAATCCATTCAACATATCAAATAACAACTTATAATTTGCAATATGAACTTCCATGAATAACTTCATATTTTCATATAGGTAGCAAAGAGCCAACAACTATGGCTATATATACACAAGAATTTTCAAAAAAAGGGGCGGGCCAACACACTCTTGGCCAAAAATAACAAAACAATGCACCTAGTCTAGCCCCTATACATGCCATATTCAAAATCTCTAAGTCTAAATATACCGGATGAGCTGATGGTGTGGGCGGTCTTCTAGTTATTCACGTATCCCGGCTCGACTCTTAAACTCTATAAAACAAGGCAAAAGAGAAGGGGAGTAAGCTTTAAGCTTATTAAGTTTACATGTAAATAATATAACATTTCAGTATATGCTAAACAATTATATAGCATTACATACTAAACAAGAAACAATCCACATTCATAATCATGCTTACTCATTCCTTCCATATCCATATTCCAACCATGTCACGAGATCAATGTATACATTCATTAGCATAACTCCCTACACTTAGCACCACAATGTCACATAATACAACACATCTCAATGTATTGATCAACTACTCAAGATCAGTTATCGGTGGTTTCGCACTTAGCCCACCCTCAGATTTATTATGGTGGTATCGCACATAGCCCACCAAGTGATAAATAGGCGATGGTATCGCACATAGCCCATCGTAATTAAGTATCAATGTGGTATCGTACTTAGCACCATAAAGTATTAATATAATACACTAACATGTCCATTCCATCATTCATACTAGAGTTATTAAATAACTACCACATTCAATCCACTTGAATTATACATGTTCTCAATTGTGCTATGCACTAATCAGTAACAACAATGTATATATATATAAAATGCATTCTTTACACATAGACTTACCTCGATGCAAAATGTATTGATTTGCGGTTTACTCTGTAACCTTGCCTTTTCCTCGGTCAAGGTTAATTCTGCGCTCTTCTTGATCTATAACAATGGAATTCATTCATTTAGATCATTCTATGATCATAATGCATAAAAATCTACACTTAGGCAAAAATAACCATTTAGCCCTTGTACTATGGCAAAAATTATGATTTTGCCCCTAGGCTTGGAGTTCATTTTTCAACTCACTTTCAATAAACAAGCCTAGATGAACATTTATTTCTTCTACAACTACTCACAATTTCATCTATTTTATGCATTTATTACAAAATCACAACTTTTATAACTCGGTCCCATTTAGGTGTTTTCATGACTACACCTTTCACCAAAGTTGTTTCCCATCTCCCTAACATTCATTTTCTTCCATAAGAACTCAGCTAACAACATAACCATTCTCATGGCAAGTCCCTAGACTTTCAACCATATCACAAATTAGTCCCCTTGTTAGCTAGCATAAGCCTTGGGGACTCCAAAAGTACAAAAATCTGCAAAAATAATCATCAAATTGACTTACTAGCAAGGATGAAATGTAGCTGAAATTTTGAACTTCAAAAACCCCTATTCTCCCTTCAAAATTCGGTGGTAGAAGAAGAAGGAATAGTAAAAAGTTGTCTTATTTTAGTCATTTTTTATCACCTAATCTCTACTAAATTTGACCAACATTTAATGCTATTGTCTCCTTCATTCCTATGGCCGGCCATGCCCTCCTAATGGCCTAATTGCAATTTAAGGACCTTCAATTTAACATTCTATGGCTATTTGACACCTCTACCTTGAAAAATAGAACTTTCGCACTTTATGCGATGTAGTCCTTTTTCACAATTAAGCATGCAATCATCAAAATTAAAGCACCAAAATTTTCACATAGCCATATGTTAATACCATAACACATAAAATAACATCAAAGTAATTTTCCTCGACCTCGGTTTAGCAGTCCTGAAACCACTGTTCCGACTAGCCCTTAAATCGGGCTGTTACAAAAATTTGTTCTACGGCTAAATGGGAATACTCATGGTTGATTAATTTAATACAATTGATAAGGTTAATTTCCTTTATATGAGCCCACTATGCACTAGTTGCTTATATAGTTGTTTTCTTTGTTTTGTTGATCATCGAAAAGCTCGAGCAGTTGGAATCTTCATCAGAGCACGATCACACTATCCATCAATCCACTATGGTAGCTTTTGAATATATTGAAATGGTTTTAAGTTGCATGTATAGGGTTGTATTTCTATTTGGTATGTATTGGATTGTGCTAAGCCTTGGTGTGCCTTAATGCTTTTGTTGATGCTTTGTATATGAAGTGTATTTATAAGATCTTAATGGTTGTGCATGGCCTTTTAAAATTAGGAATGAAATGGTTGATTGAAATGTTTTTGGATGTGGGGTTTTTGGTACATTTGAAGTATGTTAAATGATTGAACTTATGATGTTAAATTCATTTAGGACAAGTGTAACACCCCAAACCCAGTCAATACATTACGACCAAATCTGGATTGTTACAGGAAAAATAGTTTTGAAAATTTAAACAGAACATCGTAATTTGGGAAAACATTTCGTTTATTGAATCCATGCTAGGGGTAATTTAAAAATTCGATTTGTATATATGTATATATCTTACCAACTTCCTATTAAAGATAACTAGAAGTTAAAAACTGGTTTATTATAAAAGCCGTACTTGGAAAATTTTATAAGGTGACAATTTAAAACAATGTTGAGATACGTGACCTTTTGAAAATAATATGTGTAGCATTCAGAAAATCCCAAGTTCAATTATTTATTGCTTGTGATCTGTATGTTAATTTTTTTTTTGGAAAACCGTTAGTTACGTTTTCAAGAAAACCTCATACTTGACAGTTTATAACATATATAACATCAGCATTAAACCAAACCCAAAATTAAGTTAAAGCGGCCTTACTACAAGTAAAATCTCGAATTAAATTAAGTTCAAAATAAAGTACGAAATTTACGAAAGAAATAGCAACGCATGGCCACCTCGAGTCTGTCCGGCTCCAAAACCTGCGATCTACTGATTACCTGCAAAATTTAGCAGAGGGGTGAGTCACCAAGACTCAGTGTGTAAATCCCCGTATATCGCAAACTGGGCCTTAAGCCCACAGATGCACATTGGCTTTAGCCCACTCAATATGGCATATATCACATGCATGCAATGTAGCCTAGCCCAATCTAGCTCTCCATCCAAACACCCGTGGCATTATGCCACTGTGGTTCTTGACCACCGTGGTCCCAGACCACTCGTGACAAAGTCACTAAAACATATAATCGTGGGGCCAACCCACTGTGTTCTCACACCACCGTGACGATCTCTGATAAGTTTGTGTATGCGTGAGGCCAACCCACTGTGGTCTTAGACCACCAAGACAAGTCAGTGATATGAGCATACGTAGTTTCAACCACTGTGGTTCTTAGACCACCGTAACGTTAGCCACTTAATTCACACTTCCCCTTTCGTCCAAGCCCGAGCCCATGCTCATTTCATCATGCTAATTATGAATGAGAGCATGCTCTCAATGGGTAACAGATAATTATTTCATACATGCATATAATCGAAGGTATCAACATAACAGAACTTACCCAGTATCTCCAACCTTACCCATGAGGGTATTTCGACTATCACATCAGTCATTTCGGCTTATCCCCAACACAGTTAATAACACAAACAGTAAAGAGACGTGTGAATAATACACACCTGATAACGAGTAACACTAAGCTTTCTACGTCGGCACTTTCACTAACAAGGACAACAGCTATTTGCCTATCCCAGGCAGGCGTCGGCTCTCTACCACAACCCGGCGGATAGTCCCGAACCGCCGACACAGCACACCTTTTAAACTTAGGGTCCGAAACTATGGGTTTGCTCCCTTCTCATAATTAACCGACACTTGCATCCATGGAGACACTCGATCAATACAATACTATAACGGAAACAACGGTTATCTAACAACAATATCAGACTAAAGCGGTGAATCAACAATAAATGACCACACGAATAGAACCAGAGGGTAACTCCTTACTTTTGTTACTAACGCGAATAAGCAAGACTGCTTGGAAAAGAACTTTCGGCAACTTAAGAAGTCTTAGCACTTCTCTTCCTGATATTCGGCTACTAGCCATGGAAAATGAAAGAACGTGTCACGGAAGAATGAGTAGTCGGCTTGTTGAATAAAAATAAATGAGATGACTAGAAACCAAGGAGAATACCTTACCTTGATTAATGAAAATTGAGCACTAGAAGGTTGGATTGTGAAACCGAGTGAGTCCCTAGATAAAACCAAGTTAGAACCAATTCCCCAAAACTGAACAAAAGAAACGACCTTTCGCCTAAACCAAAAACGAGAAGGGACCCTCTTATCATCCAATCAGCCAACATCCAACTTACCAATGACCTTCCAAACGCTGGCTAGATGAAGAAGAAAATACGAGAATGAGTCCCTCTACAATCGACCAATGCCCAAAAGAAACGAATCAACACCTTCGGTTTAACAAACCATAAGAGAAAAGAAAAAGAACGAAAAGGAAAACCAAAAGAAGAATCCTTACCAACACAAGAAGATGCCGATTGGAAAGGCTATATTCGGCTACTGGCAAAATAATGGAAAAATACCTTCAGTTGACACTCAGAAAGGTTCGGCTTTCACAAGGTATAAACAAGGAAGAAAGCGAAGAGGAAGAAGAGAAGAAAGTTTTAGGAGATGGTTCAGCTAACACAGAAAATGGTATAGAAGAAGCAAGGTTTCGGCTTGGCAAGAGAGGAGATGATAGGAAGGGAGGTTCGGTTATGGTGTTTAAGAGAAGAGCAAAGAAGAAGAAAAGATTCGGTAAGGGGGCTTCAAGGAGTTTCGGCTAACACATGAAATGGGGAAAAGATGTAGAGAAAAATGATGAGAGGAAGAGAGTAGAGAGCTATGATTTTCTTTGGTAACAACCTGGAAATGAGACCAAATGATCAAAGAGCAGAAGAAAAGGGAGGACCCTCTAGACAATTCCGGCTTAACACTCACTCTAAAGACACTTGCATAAACGGCATTACACCACACCCCTTATGACCCAATGAGCAAAATAAAAGAAAAGAATCAAGTGTCTCAAGCCTCCAGAATTTTGGCAGACCACCCCACTAGCACTAAACTGCATTCTCCTCCCCCTTCAAGCTCCCCACTTCCGGCCATCACTTTCACCAACTTGAAATCCCTCGATTTGCTCCTACTTTCACTCCCCTTCACTCATTCGAATTGATTTGACCAATTCAAAACCCTTCAAGCATTCTTGTCCATCCATTTGAATATGTTGACCCATTCAACCATCATCCTTGGAGAGTCCCTACCGAATCCACCTTCTCCCCATCCAGGTGCCAAAAATAAAGCTTCAAAGTGAGGCTTATGGGATTCGAACCTCTTCCCCCTGCTGCTTCCTTGTGACGCCACTTCCCTGCATCTTAAGTGGCGTCTCCTTGCCACTTTACCACACCTCTTCTTGTGTCAACAAACACAAGTAATTACCCTTAAGGCCTGCCTCAGCTAGCTCTCCCCTAAAGTGCCTAAGAACAAAATTTTCACCAAGGCTCAAGCTTAGCCCCGAGCCTTCCCGGGACCCCCAAACATACCAAATTAATAGAAATATCATGCCAAAACACATAGAAACATAAAATGCAGAGCCCCTAATACCAAGATGTTACAGTTCTACCTCCCTTAAAGAAATTTCGACCTCAAAATTTACCTATCAAAAGAGGTGAGGGTATTGCTATCGTATCACATCCTCTGGCTCCCACTTGGCCGAATACCATTGTTAAGAAGGAAGGAACTTTCGGTTGTGATTTTGCTCATGCATGGTAAGATTTTGAGTCCCATTTTTAATGATTTTTATGTTTTTGAACTCATTTTAGCTTAACTTACTTAGCCCGGGGGTTAATTTGCAAAATTATAAAAGGTTGAGGGACTTGCCATGATAGAGTTTAAGTGTGTTTTGATGTTTATTGATAGATTATTAGTTTTGATTGTTATATGGACAAGTTTTGTTAAGTCAATATTAGTAAATTTAAGGCTTGGGGATTAATTTGATTAAATGGTAAATTACTTATAAATTGTGTGAATTGAGGGAAAATATGAGTTGATACAGGTAAAAGGAAAAAATCGGTTAGCATATGTTGGATGAGAAAATGGAGAATTTGCAAGTTATGGCCTTAAGGATTAAATTGTATAAAAGTTAAAATGTCAGGGGTAAATTTGTAATTAATAGAAAAATTGGGTTATAAGTTGGAATTGGTTGTTTTAAGCTATTTGAAATAATTAATTGAATGAAATTCATATTTAGATCAAGGTACTAATCAACCGGACTTAGATCGAGGAAAAGCTAAAGTGGTGGATTAGTTATTGGCCTCGTTTTCGCCACTATTTTATCGAGGTAAGTTTGTATATTCTTTTTAAAATGTTTCAATTAAATTGGTGAAACTAGTGATAGTTTTCTTGTATATGTAACTATGTTTGATGTGTGAAATTGCATTAAATTGTGAAAATCAAAGCAGTGGGATTGAAATACATTCAGTATTACCAAAATCTTGAAAAGGTTATATCCGAAACGGATATAAAATGAAAGGTTGAAAATATTGTTACCCTAAAAAGGTTAACATATAAAAAGGTTATATCCGATAACAAATGAAAAGGTTGAAACAATTGTTACCCTGAAAGAGTTAACATATTAAAAGGTTATATCCGAAACGAATATCAAATGAAAAGGTTGAAAAGGTTGTTTCCCTAGAAAGGTTAACATATGAAAAGGATTTATGGTAAGAACCCATTTAGTTAAGGTTTGTATGAAATTTTAATTTGATTATGTATTTACTTGCTAACTCGACATGTGGTGTGTATAGGAAGAATGGTACAAATGGTGATTGAAATGCTTGAATGGTTAATCATGAAATCATGTCTTCGGTAAGTTGAGTTCTTTTTAGCGAAATTTACTAAGCATCATTGCTTATGTATTTGTCTTGTTTTGTAGATCATCGGAGACTTGATCGGTTGGAATCTTGTCAGAAACCTATCACACTATCTCATAATCACTTTTGATAGTTTTTATTATTGTGAACTATGGTTATAAGTGCCATGTATAAGGTTTAATGTCATTTATACTTTTGTTGTGTTTTGGTTACTTTTGTAAATGGTAGTATGCCTATATAGTATAGTTGGCTTGTTTATGTTAAAGGCTATATGCAAATGGTCATTTTGATGTGAATATTTTGAATGATGAAATGGCTTGATTATGGTTGATACTAGGTAGCTATCTTATCTATGTTTTATGATTGAGAAGTGGCATTATAGATTTGTTTTTATTGATGTTGTTTTGGTATAAATGAGGTGCCTTTGAATGGCATATTGGTTAGAAGAATCAGGTTGATGTAATTGTTATTTTTGTGAGTGTTTGACATGTGCATAGGTCCATTTGAATGTATGCTCAAATGAAGTAGCTTGTTGGGCAAGGTTTGACCTTGAAATAACTTGTTTCAAGGGCTAATTATGGAGCACACAGCCTGGGACACGGGTTGTCACACGACCGTGTGTGTCACACGGCTTGTAACAACCTATTTTTAGTGAAATCGGAATAGTGGTTTCGGGACCACAAATCCGAGCCGAAAAGAAATTTGATTTTATTATTATTGCATGATTTGCATTATGATAGGAAAGTCATGAAAATTTTGATAAGAAAATTTTACTGGTTATATGCTTATTTACGGAAAGGACCAAATTGCATAAAATGAAAAAGTTGGATTCTAGTACCTAGAAGGATCAAACAGTTATGAAATTCAACACTTGAGGTCCTTATATGGTAATTAGACCATTAAAGAAAAGTTAGTAGATATTTTTGATGATTCATCCATGGAAAAATTAGAGAAGGGCAAGGACTAAATTGGAAATAGAAATAATTAAAAGATGATAAATAATTGAAATAGAATTAATATCATTTTATATCATCTTTTTCCCCAAATATTCCATGGAAACCCTAGGAAATAGAAAACAAGCTTTCTTGGCTTAATTAGGTAAGTTTTCTTGTCCTGTTTTTAGTAATTTTTATATATTTGAAACCGAGACAGCTTAATCTACCTATTTGAGGGATTAATTTGAAAAGTTATCAAAGTATAGAAATTATGTCACAGATGAATATGGTGAAGATTTGAAATTTATGGTAGAATATGAAAGGTTGTTGATAGATAAACAACTTTTACAAAGTGAATTTTGATGAAAACATAATTCGAAATAATCAATTATACCCCTAGGAACTCTAAAACATGATTTAGGGATTAAATTGCATGAATTTTATTTTCCGAGCCTAGGGACGAAATTGGAATTATGGAAATATTAGGGGAAAAATGGTAATTTTGCCTAGGATGCAAATGGATTCCAAATGAATATGAAATGTGAGAAATTGATGATTAAATTCATTTATATAGACTCGGATAACTCAAATTCGAAGTCAGATCGGGGAAAAGAAAAAGTTTCGAATTAGTAGATTTTCTTATACGAACTATTATCGAGGTAAGTTTGTGCAACTAAATTGTGTATATTTATATGTTTAATTTGAATTTTGTATATATGGGTGAATTACATAAATGTCAAGGTACAAAAATTATTTACATGTTCGGTTTAATCATATTGTTGATAATTGATAATTTTCGTTTGAATATTGAATTTCGATGGATTTATATGGTTTCCTATATTGAATGAGGTCTTGCATTTGTTGCTGATGGGATTTAGCACTGACGAGTAATCCTATTGACCTTATTATGGACAGATTTAGCTCGGACGAGTAATCCCTATTATAGCCCTCTCGAGTATCCTGTTATATAGTTCAGCAAGCATCCAATTGGTAGTGAGATTTGCATGTGTTGCGCACTATCGTAACTCTTTGTGAGCGTCCTGATATGCGATCGGTTGTGATTCTACATATAATGCAGACACAAACGCAGCTCTTCATGAGCGTCGTGTTAATCTCGCTTGAACTTTCTATTACCTTATCTGAACCTTCCTGATATTATCTCTTCGGAGATATCTAAAAGGTTCTATGAGCTTCCTGAGTAAAAACTCTTATGAGTTTCCTGATTAGCTTGGATAAGTGTCATGTTACATGACTACATGGCTCGTTTGAGCATCCTGACATGTGGCTCGAGAGTATGCTCTCTGAATAAGAATTGACGGCTTATAGATTTGTACACCTTAAGTGTACTACTTGAGTATCCATCGATATTTCAATAAATTCAACGGAATAAATTCCTGACATGAGAAATTGTGAGACTAAGAGAATTATATCTCGAATGCTTCTGAAATACTTGAAAGTTTGTAATATAATGAGCTCATTCTTGTTTATTTGATGTACAAGTAAATTATATGACTAACTTGTTTGATTGAGTGTATGTGTTTAGGCAATTTGCCAAGTTGATAGAAAAACATTTTATTGTATGCTTAATTCTAATAAATAAACTTGGTAAGTTTAATTCCTGTTATATGAACTTATTAAGCATATAATGCTTATTAGGTTATATTTTCTCTATTTTATAGTGCTCGGAAGCTCGCTACGGTTGGAGATCGAATAGAGCATCATCACACTATCCACTAGCTTGTTTTGGTATAATTAGTAAACTGGTTTTGGTATAATGGCATGTATAAGTAACTTGGCCATTGTTGGCGTAACACCCCAAACCCGGCCTAGACATTACGACCAGATCTAGCATGTCGCATAGATAGGTTGTTTAAAAACTGCGTTCTCGTTAAAAACTTTGTATTCTTTTTTAAATTTCGTGCTTTATTGTTTAGTGAAATTCAAATATGCTTTTATGGTTATCTTGTAAAAATGTTAATAATGTTATTCGCGAAGACTTTGTTTATAGCAGAAATCAGATCTAGTAATTTACGGAAATGTGATATTTTGAAAAACAGTTAATGATGTTTTAAGAAAACCCGGAGTTTAAACATTTATAGTTTGCGTATAACTGAAATGAAAATTTAAAAGAAAAATTAAAGTCCAATGGCCTTATTACAAAATATTAAACCCAAATTAAATTAAATTTAAAATAGAGCAAAACGAAAGTTACTAAAGTTCATGAGAAGTATTAGGATGTATGGCCACCACAAAGTCCTCCGCTGCGCCAAATCCTCTAATGGTGGGGATCATCTGCAAGGTTAAAGCAGAGGGGTGAGTTACGAGAACTCAGTGTGTAATCCCCTAAACGATCATTAACTGGGCCCGAGCCCATACGGAAGCAGACTGGGCCGAAGCCCATACAGAAATAGACTGGGCCTTAGCCCTATAAACATGATAGTGCAAACAATGTAATGCAGCCCAACCTAATAATCCATCCACTACACACCCCCGTACCAGCCCAACACACCTGTGGGGACCAAGTCAACCCACCCAGCCCAACACACCAATATGGCAGACAAGCTGCTAATCACAAAATTTGTGGCGGGGCCACCAGAATAACAGAATATACGTGGCATAGCCACCAGACAGAATGTGGCAGAGCCACCAGAATACACTTCCTCCGATCATCAATCCCACCCCATGCAACATATCATAAATGCAATGCATCAAACGTACAGAAATGTGAATAAAGCATATACATGTTAACAAGCCATAATCAGGGGTATAACGATCATTTACACTCTAAGGGTATTTCGGTAATTACAGAACACAAGCCAAAATATTGGTGTAAGTAGAATTCGGCTATTAGCAAAAGAGAAGAGAACCGATTCGAATGAGAAAAAGATTGAATTCAATTGATGGAGAACAGAGTAGAAAAAAATAAAGAATAAGAGAAGTTTTGGCTAGGGTGAACACAAGAGAGAAAAGGTGAGAGGTGAGTAGAAAGGAATGTGTAAGAAGAGTGGAAATGGAGAGATTCGGCCAAGACTGTTTAAGCACTACAAGTGAAGAAAACGCTTGAGAAGAAATGAATGAGAGGAATTGAGGTTTCAGTATGAAAAGATTGAAGCAATATGACCCAAAAATGCAAGGACAAACAAAACAACCCCAAAGAATTTCAGTTTACCCTCCTCCACAAATGACCGAATATGCACTTTCAAAATGCCAAAACTTTGGCCGAAATTCTCATCCCCCATAATCCCAAATTCGGCCGCTAACCCCTCTCCCCTGAATCCCTTTATTCACTCCTCATTTTGCTCCCCAACTTCCTCTCCACCACCCATTCAAATCATTTGACCAAGTCTCCAACCTCCAAGGCAGAGTTTGGTCTCCACTCAGCTTCCTCCTTTCCTGAGCACAAAATAAAAACTCCCCATATGCTGCTTGTGGGATTCGAACCTCCAACCCCCTTGCACTCCCTTTGACACCAGACCACCTTGCCATATGCTCCACTTGTGCTAGCAAAATACCAACAAATTTCCTTAAGTCTTGCTTCCAACAGCCCTTCTCCACCAAAGAGCCAAAAACCAAAATTTTCCCAGGGCTTGGGTTCGAACCCGAGCCTCCCTAGGACCCCAAAACACACCCAAATAATAAGCTAAGCAAGCTCAACCCATGGAATAGTGCAAAAATGTCAGACCCTTAATTTTAGGATGCTACAGTTCTACCCCTTTAAAGAAATTTCGGCCTCGAAATTTACCTGATTAAAAGAGGTGAGGGTATTGTTGTCGCATTGCCTCATCCGGCTCCCACATGACTTCCTCTGAACTATAATTACGCCACAACACTTTGACTAGCGGAACGGACTTCCTCCTCAACACTTTAACATCTCGATCCAAAATCTACACTGGTACTTCTTCAAATGACAGATCAGATCTAACGTCAATTTTTTTATACCGGCACTATATGAGAAGGATCTGAGCGGTAGCTCCTCAACATAGAAACGTGAAATACGTTATGTATCTGGTTTAACTCAGGGGGCAACTCAAGCTGATATGTGACTGGTCCAACACGTTTCAACACCTGACAAGGCCCGATGAACCTAGGGCTTAACTTGCCCTTTCATCCAAATCTCAAGATCTTTTTCCACGGTGAAACCTTCAAGAAAACATAATCTCCCAATGAGTACTCGATATCCTTACGCTTAAGATCTGCATACGACTTCTGTCTATTGGAAGCTTCTTTTAACCGACCCCGAATCAACTTCACTTTCACCTCAGTTTTCAATCAGTTCTGGACCCAACAACTGTCGCTCACCTAATTCTGTCTAACAAGTAGGGGTACGGCACCTACGACTATATAACGCCTCGTAGGGTGCCATTCGAATGCTGGATTGGTAGCTGTTGTTATACACAAATTTCGCTAACGGTAAATAATCTTCCGAACTACCCCTGAAATCAATCACACAGCCCCTTGACATGTCTTCCAAAATCTGGATTACCCTCTCTGACTGACCATCAGTCTGTGGATGAAACGCTGTGCTGAAGTCTAATCTTGTACCCAAAGTTTCATGTAACACTTTCCATAAACGAGATGTGAACCTAGGGTCCCTGTCTGATATAATAGACACTGGTACCCCATGTAGCCTCACAATTTCTGCCACATACAGCTTGGCCAACTTCTGTAGTGAGTAGTCAGTGCGAACCGGTATGAAGTGAGCGGACTTAGTCATCCGGTCAACAATTACCCACACTGAATATTTCTTAGTAGGCGTCAGGGGTATCCCACTAACAAAATCCATTGTTATCCTCTCCCACTTCGAGAGTGGAATCTTCACCGATTGTAGTAATCCCGAAGGCAATTGATGCTTCGCCTTCACTTGCTGACATGTCAAACACTTGCTTACAAAGTCGGTAACCTCACGTTTCAATCCTGGCCACCAGTACTGTTCACGTAGGTCTCGGGACATCTTGTTTCCATTGGGATGCATAGCGTATGGGCTACTATGCGCCTCCCGTAGAATCAACTGTCTTAATTCAGAGTCCTTCGGCATACAAACTCTTCCCCGGAAACATAACACTCCTTTATTGTTCAGCCCAAAATCCACCGTCTCTCCACTTTCCACTTGCTGAAAACAAGAATCTAACGACTCATCCAATGCCTGTTTCTCCTTAATCTGATCAACCCAAGTCAGTTTTACCTGAAGCTCTGCTAATAAACTACCATCCTTATAAAGGCTGAGGTGAGCAAACATTGCTCTCAACTTAGATACCACTTCCGACTTAGTGTATCCGCCACCCCATTGGCTTTACCTAATTGATACTCAATCGAGCAGTCGTAGTCCTTCAGCAACTCTATCCATCTTCGTTGCCTTAAATTCAGCTTCTTTTGGGTAAGGAGATACTTAAGATTCTTATGGTCGGTGTAGATGATCAACTTTTCTCCATACACGTAATGTCTCGATATCTTTAGGGCGAACACTACAGCATCTAGTTCCAAGTCGTGAGTGGGGTAGTTCACCTCATGTGGCTTTAGTTGATGAGATGCATACACCACTACCTTCCCCTCTTGCATCAGCACACAACCCAAACCTATGTACGACGCATCACAATAGATAACAAATTCTTTCCCCGCCTCAGGATGAATCAACATTGGTGCTTCTGTCAAAATCTTCTTCAGTTTCTCAAAACTCTCTTGCTGCTTATCAGACCAAACAAACGGTACCTCCTTGCACAATAACTTAGTTGGGGGTGCATCAATCAAAGAAAACCCCTCAACGAACCGCCTGTGTAATATCCCGAAATTGGGCCTAGTAGAATTGGGCCCAATGGGCCTTAGGCGTAGGAGCGTTTAAAATTTTTTTGGGAACAAGAGAACGGCTCTAATGCAAGTTGGACCTATTAGGTGAGTGATTTTGGAAGGTTAGGGGATTTCTATGAAGTCCCGGGATCAAACTTGGGCTTAGGAAAAATTTTGGTTTTAGGTGAATAAAACCCTGGGAGTTAGTAGGTAAGCTTTAAGAATAAAATCTGGAGAAAAATGACATAAGTGGAGTGTGTGGTGTAGTGGCAAAGTGACGCCATATGAGAGACAAGGGGGTGGCGCCACAAGGAAGGAAGGAGGTCCAAGGTTCAAGTTGTAGCACTTGAATTTCTTTTAGATTATTTTTTTAAGTGGATTTAGACATTGGCCATAGACTTAGCTTTAGTTGGGCATGTTTTTAGACACAAGAGGAGCTTGTGGCCTAGTGGCTAGCGGCGTGAATTATGCTACCGGAGAGCCTGGGTTCGAATCTCATGACAAGCAAGGGAGTATTTATTTCACGGATTGGATGGGAAGAGTTTGAGTTGGATTTAAACTCTGCTAACGGAAGGATCCTACATCGGAAAGATACGAATAAGGAAGGTGAGAAGCTAGCTATATATAGAGCATTCTATGAGGAGAGTTAACATACCTTGGTGGGCGTTGGGCATAGGAGTGCTCGAAGCGTGGATTAGTAGGTTTCGATTCCTATCAGATCTAGAGGATAATCGCCAATAGTAGCAAAGGAATGGCTACTAGAACGTGAGGTACACGGTAAGGGTACAGTGAGGTTTTGGTTTTTGATAAGTATGCGTTAAATCTTGGTTAATCGCTAGTAATGTCGATTGTAGGGTCGTGACTAAGGGATTTGTAGCGCGCGTGGTTACCAGGTGTGTACAAACACTACACACACGATATCGGCAAAGCCGAAAGTGGCTAAATGGGCCCGGTGGGCCCTGAGGCTAAGAATTGATGAAATGGTTTGGTTGGTTGTACGAATTGAATTAGTCATGCATGATACATGAATTGGATTTGTTTTGGGCCTAATGGGCCGTAAGGGTGTGATTTGGGCTTGATGGGCTTATGGGGACGTAGACATGTATGTTAGGGTTTATGAACCTTAGGCCTAGTTTGAACAACTCTTAAATTCCATAAGACTTAATCTAATTAAACATGTATGTGAACAAGTCGCAGGGTTGGAGTGTGGCAACGGGCGTACGCATGTCTAGGATTGGATCTAGGAAGAGCTTGGTACTTAAGCGGCCCTAGGCTCCTCTTTTCTGGAATCCTACCTGGTGCGTAGTGTCTGTTCACTTTAGCCGCGAGGACTTGTTGATGGGCCAAAGTTCATAGCTAAAACCCGAAAAGGACCAAATACCCTTATATTTGTAAAATTCCTAAAATACCCTTATATTTGTAAAATTCTTAAAATACCCTTATATTTGTAAAATTCCTAAAATACCCTTATATTTGCAAAATTCCTAAAATACCCTTATATTTGTAAAATTTACAAAAATACCCCTAGATTTGTAAAGTACCAAAATACCCCTGATTGCAAAATTATTGAAACACCCCTAGGTTGCAAAATTATCGAAATACCCCTGGTTTACGAAATTACCAAAATACCCATGGTTTACGAAATTACCAAAATACCCCTGGTTTACAAAATTACCGAAATACCCTTGGTTTATGAAATTACTGAAATACCCTTGGTTTACGAAATTATCGAAATACCCTTGGTTTGCAAATTTACCGAAATACCCCTGGTTTGTGAAATTGCCGAAATACCCTTAGGTAGTGAAATGACGAAAATAACCCTATGTGACGAATATGAGTTTATAGATGTTACTCGTATGTTTGATGCATTCATATGATATTTTGCTTAGGATGCATATGGGTGGGAATTATGGTACGGAGGAAGATTTGAGCATCGCATGGCCGTATGGTATGGATCCAAGATCGCATGGTCGTATGGTATGGATCCATCGGAGGCTTTAAGCCCAATATATGTGATTAAGCAGCTTTGCTGCAACGTTCGGTAGTACCGAAATCGAGCTACCCTTGGTGTGCAGCGGAGGGGTGGGTCGAGCTAGAATTTCCCACATGAGTCATAAGGTTGGAAGGGAAATGGTGTGTGTAGCGGATGGATTTTTGGGGTGGGCTTTGCATTATTTGTTTATAAATGATACAATATGATATGATATGAGGTCATTGTGGGCTAAAGCCCACGACCACCGATTTTGATAGAGCTTAGGCCCAATGTGAATATTTGTAAGTGATTTGATTGCCAAGGGTTGTGCACACTGAGTTTCGAAACTCGCACCCCTTTAATTTAATGTTTTAGGTAATCCCGAATAGACGACTCGATGTGGGAGAGGACTCGGAGATGGCCACACTACAAGAGGCTTGAATTTTCATTTATTTGTTTCAAAATACATGTTTTTATTTACTTAATTTTCGGTGGATGTAATGAGGCCTTGTACTCCGTTATGACTTCAGATTTATTTTGGGTTTTGAGATTAATTGTTTATTTTAATTATTAAACCTAAGTAAGCTCTTATGTTTAAACTTGGTTTCCGAATTACTTAAAACAATAAAATGGGTTTTTTATCTTTAATTAATAAGACTCAAAGATTTTGGGCTTTTGGGCCTTAAATTTTTATTTAGCAACACTGTTTTGAATTGTGCCTTTAATGTGACATTCCGGATTCGGGCCTAACTTCTAGGCCGGGTTTGGGGTGTTACAGCCTGTAGTACCCAGCTAAACCCAGAAAACTTCGGATTTCTAATACTGGCTTCGGTGGCTTCCAACTCAAAACAGCTTCGACCTTTCGAGGATCAACCCTAATCCCCTTGGCAGACACAACATGCCCTAAAAATGTCACTTCCTTCAGCCAAAAATCGCACTTACTAAATTTGGGGTAAAGTTGCTTTTCCTTCAATATCTGCAGAACCACCCGAAGATGTGAATCATGCTCCTCCTCCGTTCTCGAATACACCAAAATGTCATCTATGAATACCACCACAAACTCGCTGCACAAATCCCTGACCTACTATCTGTGCCCTAACAGGCTCCCGAGGACAGTCCTTTATCTGATGATCCTTGGACCCATATCTGAAACACCCACCAGATCTTCTCCAGCACTCTCCTGGATGTATTTTCCCACACTGCACACAAGGTTGCAATCGACCCACAGCAACTAGCACCCTAACTCGAGCTGGCCCATCCAACCTAGGCCTCTTATGAAATCCCCTAGAAGAACCTACTGACCCAAAACCTCTCTTATTCTTGCCCTTTTCCTTATCTCGATTTTGCCTCTCAGAACGATTCACCTCTTTGGCAATCTTTGTTTTCTCGATCAAAGTGGAAAAATCTCTTTCCCGCTGCGTAGCTATCAGTACCCGCAGCTTATCCCGTAGACCATCCTCGAACCGTACATAGCGCTCATAGTCGGTCGTAACTATACCCCGAGCATAACGACTTAAGCGCAGCAACTCTACCTCATATTCTGCTACGGATTTATTTCCTTGAACCAAATTCAGAAATTCCTTCCTCTGGGCGTCCACATAACTCACCCTGACATATTTTCCCTGGAAAGTTGTATTAAAGAAGTCCTAGGTTATACGATCCGCTTGTGTACCTTCCCTCACAGTGAGCCACCACTGGTATGCCTCATCTCGTAGTAGAGACACTGCTCTCTTCAATTTCTGTTCCACTGTGCAGTCTAGGTCATCTATAATTCGCTCCACGGCCTCTAACCAGTACTCCGTTACATTTGGGGCTACACCAGAGATGCCCTTAAAAACTTCGGCCTTGCTTGACCGGAGTTGCTCAAAAATGGAGCCCCGAGCTGCCGACCCAGTACTCGATCCAGTAACCCGTTCCAAAACTCGCAGCATAGCTTGGGATAAAGCATTGCCCCCTCTAGTTCGGTCATGAGACCCTGTTTCTGCCACCAGTGATGCTGGCACTTCGCCTTCAGGCACATGCCCCGATTCTGAGGATCCAGCCCTAGCACCTTGGCCTCTACCACGGCCGCGTGTACCTCGTCCACGTCCTCTTGTACTCATACTGCTGAATCGTATTAATCTGATTAAGAATTTTATGAATCAGTCTATAATTCCAATGTTTATTAACAAGTGTTTTATGGAAAATAGGTATAAAAGTTGTTCTGAGTTGTTCTCGCAGATCGAATTTCCTAATGTCTCAGTCTCTACAGTCTTAGCTCCTATAGCTAACAGTTATAGTGTACTACCACTAACTCTAGTAGTTTTCTCCCTACAACCATTTCATCATATTATCAGATAAAATAAAAGGACTTACGAATTTGGTGCCGGAGACTCGGGGTGCCATACTTCCAATAAGGATATATATTTATTTTCTAAACCATATTTCAAACTAATTTGAAAAAAATGTTTTCGAACCCATTCCACAGCCGAGTTTTACAACCGAGCTCTGATACCACAAAATGTAACACCCCAAACCCAGCCTAAACGTTACGACTGGATCTAGCATGTCACATAGACAGGTTGTTTAAAAACTACATTCTCGTTAAAAACTTCGTATTCTTTTTGAAATTTCGTGCTTTATTGTTTAGTGAAATTCAAATATGCTTTTATGGTTATCTTGTAAAAACGTTAATAATGTTATTCACGAAGACTTTGTTTATAGTAGAAATCAGATTTAGTAATTTGCGAAAATGTGATATTTTGAAAAACAGTTAATGATGTTTTAAGAAAACCCAGAGTTTAATCATTTGTAGTTTGCGTATAACTAAAATGAGAATTTAAAAGAAAACTTAAAGTCCAATGGCCTTATTACAAAATATTAAACCCATATTAAATTAAATTTAAAATAGAGCAAAACGAAAGTTACTAAAGTTCATGAGAAGTATTCCGATGTATGGCCACCACAGAGTCCTCCGCTGCGTCAAATCCTCTAGTGCTGGGGATCACCTTCAAGGTTAAAGCAGAGGGTGAGTTACAAGAACTCAGTGTGTAATCCCCTAAACGGTAATTAACTAGGCCCGAGCCCATACGGAAGCAGACTGGGCCGAAGCCCATACAGAAACAGACTGGGCCTTAGCCTTATAAACATGATAGTGCAAACAATGTAATGCAGCCCAACCTAATAATCCATCCGCTACACCCCCCCGTACCAGCCCAACACACCTGTGGGGACCAAGTCAACCCACCCAGCCCAACACACCAATATGGCAGACAAGCTACTAATCACAGAATTTGTGGCGGGGCCACCAGAATAACAGAATATACATGGCATAGCTACCAGACAGAATGTGGGAAAGCCACCAGAATACACTTCGTCAGATCATCAATCCCACCCCATGCAACATATCATAAATGGAATGCATCATACGTACAGATTATGTGAGTAAAGCATATACATGTTAACAAGCCATAATCAGGGGTATAAAGGTTATTTACCCTATTTCGGTAATTTACCCTCCAAGGGTATTTTGGTAATTTTACATTTAACGACCTTTCCTAAGGCTTACTGTTGCCTCGAGCGACACAGGACCCTTTTAGGTCACTACGGAACTATTGGGCCTAAAATCCATTTCAGGCCCAAACGGGCCCAAACGCACTTCTGGCCCAAAACGCATAGTTTCGGTTTCAGGTTTGCAGATTTCGCAATCGAACCTATCGTTGATAGTTTTCCAACAATTTTTCCCTAGTGGGACGGATAGACCATTGGGCCCATTTGGCCCGTTTCGGCTCGATCAGGCCCGTTATAGCCTCAGTTTCGCGAGAGTGCTCGTGACACTCTCAGTGACTTACTGTCATTATTAGTATTTCGATTTACTACTACAAGCGTTCGCACGCTTGAGTGGTCACAAATGCCGATTTTTTAGCTTTTCAGCTTTTAACCGAATCACAGATCATTACAAGCATGCATTCGGTGGGGTGTGAGATTACACACCTGATCACGATTTGTGATACTCGACACTATTTCCAGAATACATGAGATCAATACTGACTAACAGTTAGTCTAAATCCTTAATACAACGTCTTCCAAGTATTGAGATTGATAAACAATCTACATCACTTACCAACAATCCAAGAAATCCACTGCAAGGGATAGGTGTTTAGTTGGCCCTCTGATTACGCACGTCGAGACCCTAGCAGTGTTTGGCACGAAAAACAGATGTTAGCAACCCCTTAATCATGACCACAAAAGAACTCAAATAGCCATTCGGCTTGAGTAAGAACCAACCGAATAATAAAACCCCATCACCTACATTCGACCATTACCTTATTTACCAACCAACTTTTAGAAACCAAAGATTAGAAGAAGGATGAGAGGGTATACCAACCCTCCAATAGATTCAACCTAGCCACAAAAGTCAAGAAGAGAGTTTCAGTTTTAGAATAGAACAAGAGAGAAAAGAAAAGAAAGTAGAGAAAGAAACAACCATTACCTTAGATTAGAGATAAGTCGAATGGGAACAAGGGATTCGGCACAAGCATCAAACCCAAACGAATCAAAATTCGGCTATTGAGTATAAATCGAAATGAAAAACAATGAAAGAACACAAGCCAAAATATTGGTGTAAGTAGAATTCGGTTATTAGCAAAAGAGAAGAGAGCCGATTCAAATGAGAAAAAGAGGGAATTCAATTGATGGAGAAAAGAGTAAAAAACAATAAAGAAGAAGAGAAGTTTCGGCTAGGGTGAACACAAGAGAGAAAAGGTGAGAGGTGAGTAGAAAAGAATGTGTATGAAGAGGTGGAAATGGAGAGATTCAGCCAAGACTGTTTAAGCACTACAAGTGAAGAAAACGCTTGAGAAGAAAATGAGAAGAAACGAATGAGAGGAATTGAGGTTTCGGTATGAAAAGATTGAAGCAATATGAACCAAAAATGCAAGGACAAATAAAACAACCCCAAAGAATTTCGGTTTACCCTCCTCCACAAATGACAGAATATGCACTTTCAAAATGCCAAAACTTTGGCCGAAATTCTCATCCCCCCATAATCCCAAAGTCGGCCATTAACACCTCTCCCCTCAATCCCTTGATTCACTCATCATTTTTCTCCCCAACTTCCTCTCCATCACCCATTCAAATCATTTGACCAAGTCTCCAACCTCCAAGGCAGAGTTTGGTCTCCACTCAGCTTCCTCCCTTCCTGAGCACAAAATAAAAACTCCCCATAAGCTACTTGTGGGATTCGAACCTCCAACCCATTTGCACTCCCTTTGACGCCACACCACCTTGCCATATGCTCCACTTGTGCTAGCAAAATACCAACAAATTTCCTTAAGTCTTGCTTCCAACAGCCCTTCTCCACTAAAGAGCCAAAAACCAAAATTTTCCCAGAGCTTGGGTTCAAACCCGAGCCTCCTTAGGACCCCAAAACACACCCAAATAACAAGCTAAGCAAGCTCAACCCATGAAATAGTGCAAAAATGCCAGACCCCTAATTTTAGGATGTTACAGTTGGCATATAAATGTGGCTTCTAAACTAGCCACTAGAATGGCTAGTAATGATTTTTTTTGGTATGTCTATTAAGGCTATTCTATGGTAATAATGTGTATAGATTAGTTGAGTTTTGCTAAATGAATATATCTATTAAGTATAAAACTATAAATATGCATGCATGTAATGATATACCATGTCAAATGATAGAATTAGCTTGGTTATAATGCTTAGATTGGTTGGTATATGAATGTAAGTTTTGATGTAGTTACGTGACAAAGTTTTGGGTGAGGAATGAAGCTAGAAACGGCTTTATTTTGTCCACACGGGTAGATGCACGGACGTGTATCTTGACCGTGTGTGACACACGGCCTGGTACATGGGTGTGTGGTTAGGCTGTGTGTCCCCTGCATCTTAAATTTGAGAAACAGAATGCTCAAAATTGAGCACACGGGCAGAGACATGGGTGTGCGTTTCAGCCGTTTGTGCAACAAGGCCTCGAACACGGGCGTGTGTCTTGGCCGTGTGAAACTTGCACTTAATTTTGAAAAATTTAATTAACAGTACGGCCTAGCACATGGGAGTGTGGCTGGCCGTGTGGCACAAGTCAGTGAGCTACACGGGGTCAAACATGGCTCGTGACACAAGCGTGTCTTAAGGTCACACGGGTGTGTGCTCTGCATCTTGGAAAATTTTGAATATTTCATGAAAAATTCTCTAAGTTCCCGATTTAGTCCTAACTCGATTCTAGTACTCATTTTGGGCCTCGAGGGTCCATTTAAGGGACATTATAAATAAAATAAAAAAATGAATAGTAATTGACGTGAATTATTTCTAAATGTTCTGAAAACTCCAGTAATGCACCGTAACCTTATTCCGGCGACCTACACGGGTTAGGGGTGTTACATTTATTGGTATCAAAGCTTATGGTTTAGTCGATTCTCGGACTAAACGGGGCAAGTATGAGTTTAGCCATCCATGCCATTATATAATTTGTGATAGTGTGATATCTTTTAACCATTTTAAATGTGTTTTTCATATAGTAATGACATCCAACCAAGCTAGAGCTGAATCCGAGGATGCTTAGAGCAATGCTTCAGCTTCAGTTCAAAGAGCTGCATCCAGTAGTAGAAGGCCTGAATCTAAAGGCCGATGTGAGCAGGCAAAACAAGCCTTCTTTCAAATGATGAATGAATGGTTTACTGAGTATTTAAGAAAAATTCCTGCTATACAACAACCTCCCCCACCTGCTCCTCAACTGGTTCCTAAGATGCCCCAGGGTGCTGAACCTGTTAGAACTGGTAAGCCTCCGGTAGATAAAATTCGTAAGTATGGGGCAGAGGAATTTAAAGCTACTGCAGATGATGATCCAAAAAGGGCTGAGTTTTGGTTGGAAAATAACATCCAGGTTTTAGACGAATTATCTTGTACACCCGCTAAATGTTTGAAATGTGCAGTATCTTTACTGAAAGACACAACTTATCATTGGTGGAATATCATAACTTCAGTGGTACCTAAAGAGAACATTACATGGGAATTATTCCAGATTGAATTCAGAAAGAAGTATGTTAGTCAGATATTTCTGGATCAGAAAAAGAAAGAATTTTTAGAACTTAAACAAGGAAGCATGACTGTATCTGAGTATGAGTGAGAATTCGTTCGATTGAGCAAGTATGCCAGAGAGTGGGTTCCAATTGAGGCTGTGGAATGGTGGAAATGTGCAAGTGTACACAATTGCAACAAGTAATAAAGTGACAAGTAAATGTCGAGTTATCGTACCCACAGGGACTGTAAAAGAATTATTTATGAAAATGATCTCAAACACTTTGGTGAAGGAAAAATATTTGGATTTAATAAAAATTTAAAAACTAAAATAAACAAAGTAAAATAAAATAAAACAAAGTTCTAATACAGGATTTCAAAAGCTGATTTTAATCAAGATGATATAATTGCGTTGGATTAATTACATTTCCTACCTTAGAATTATTAAACTTATGCTCATACTGGTTACGAATAAATCACGGGGACTCGGTAATTTGCTAACTTATGAACATTATTTACAAATCAAAAATCCATTCATCTCTTGTACATATTCCCATGTCAATTCGACCTATTAAACAGATTTATAAAGGTAAACATGTTATTGCACATACATACTTATTATATTAAACAATCTCTCGCATATTCCTATGTCGATTCAAACGATTAATTCAACCTAATAAGCATATAAAAGACCATGTGAGGTAACAAATTATCCTTACCTTGAAATAGTTTAATCACAACAATCTTGCAAGCTATGCAAGGCATATGTATCGCCAAATACAATGTTAATTTAATCTTCAGCTACCTTAGAAGAATTAAACATGCACTGACTAAGTATTGTGTCCATTAATTACAATTTCAACGCGTTAAAATAATTAATTCTTTAGTTATCTAAACAATTATAATGCCAGAATAACTTAAGCATGATTTTACTTAATCAAGCATTTTACCAAGGCCTATAACAACATAAACACAATTTTAATAATTTAAGAGGACAAAATGCAATCAACCCAACACGAATTAAATTCAAGCTAAGCTGATTAAATTAACCATTCCAATAGCATAAATATTCATAAACATGTTTGTCAAAACAACAACGAAATTTAAAGAGATAGGGAACAAGAAGCAAATCTGGTGTTTCTCCGTGGCTTGACTGATTGCTCCGTTGTTCGTTCTCCGTTGTCCTTGGCTATCAAGGTGGCTTATGAACACTCCAATTGCTGCTCCAAACAGCTGAGAAAGCACCTCTTTTCTAAGAGGAGAAATCGGCACAAGAAGGCTTGGTTTTATTTTTGGAGATAAAGAGAGAATGGAGAGAAGAGAAGTGATGAGAGAATGAGAATGTTGAAGGCTTGAGGGATGATTTGAATGATCAGCCAAGGGTGGTATTTATAGCTGAATGTGGCAGCTAAAGTTTTCTAAAAATAGCAGCCAAAGAGCCACACCTTGACTGGCCACCTATGTGGCAAATTTGATGGCTTTAACTTTGCTAAATATGGCATGGGGCAAATCTACAAAGCCACTAATTGTGGAGGGGGTTGAATGCAACTTTGACAAGTCTCCAATAGCTTCTTTGCAAGCTTAATTAATTAGCTAATAAGCTGATTTGGGCCAGCATATGTACGGTTTGGGCTGCCCAATTGGTGTTTGGTTCGGTTCACTGAATTCGGTTCAACCAGTGTGGTTTAACTGGACCCTTTTTCCATAATTAATTAATAATAATTTATTTAGCCCAAATTAAATTGGGAATAAATTAAAATTAATTATATTACGATTTGATATTCATAATCGGGCTGTCTTGGGCTGGAAATAAATTTGCCTTGTTACTTCGAATTGCTTCTCGGTTTTGTTCTTTAAGCAATGTCTGCAGAGTCAATTTTCGCCCTTTGTGCGAATCTGTCGAAAATAGTCAAAATAAATCAAAATTAACTATAAAATTAATTAAAATTCATCATGTTCATATTTTTAGCACAATTTAATTATTTTATAATATTTAATTATTTTTCGACAGGAATTTAACCGAAATAGCATGATTTTAAGTTAAAAAGGCCATGTAAAAACACGTAAATTTTCGTGTTTCCACACCCCCAAACTTAATTCATTGCTCGTCCCGAGTGATGCACAAATTGAAAAGAATTTCTCAGAAACACCTTTTGAAAAACTTATTCAAAACAACATTCTTCCCAAAATTATGAATTAGGTATACTTATGTTCAAGAACAAGAATTTTGATAATTATGCTACTTAAGTATACATATCATTCAAATTACTCACTAAATTAGACTAAATGTTTCTTAATAAAGACATGTTACTCACTACCAATTTAATTTTAATTCCTTATTTCAAAATTAAACTGCAATCATTAAGCTTAATTGATATCTTTATATGTTGAACAGAGCAATTTCTCTCCACTAATGTAGGTAACATTGGAACTTTGAATCAATAGGTCTTTAATAAGGTTGTAACGTGGCTGGGCTTAGGGGTAGGTAAAAGATAGACAAATTTTTGGCTTAAAAACCCTAGACTCAGCTTAAAATCGAACCTTCAGAATTCTTACCCTGGATGCACCAACTTATGCTCTTTCGACCATTTATTTTATTTCAAGTACATGTTTTTTTTTAAATTCTTGAATTTTCAAGCTCAAATTCGAGCACTTGCTTCATGTACTACAATTTTCGAGCAATTGATGCTTCTTTTCAACTCCTCCAAACTTATTTTCAAACGATATTCTGAATAGTACTGAGTCTAATGTTTGGGACAATTTTAAAAGTAATGAAGGGAAAATTGATGGCTAAATATTGCATAGGTCCAAATAAATTAGGCCATATAATCTCAAAGTTGGGTTTCAAAGGATAATTTTATCAGGGTCGGCTTGAAAGGCTCAAACGGTCCAAACAATAGTTGCCTAAATCATTTTCAATATTCCATGCTTCCTAGGATTTCACCTCAAGAAATTACTAAGTCAATTCTAAAGACTTAAGCTTTCATGCATGCCTAATTTTTTCGTAGGGAATTAAAAATTTTATGGTATGAATTTGCATGTTTTATTTAAAAAGACATTCATATCATTATTAAGCTAGTATAATAACTTATTGAAATAATACAACTTTATTAATACTGAAGTTCAGCATACTTAACAAAATCTCAAATTATTGAACAAAATATATCCTAATCATAATTAAAAGAAAATTTTATTCTGGGTAGAATTAATTCAAATTTTCGATCCCCCTACTTAAAGTGAATAATGTCCTCATTGTTTAAAGTGAATAGATACTATACACCAGGTAGGATATTTAGAAAAGAGGAGGTGAGTCAAATTGACTGCTTAAGTATCATGCTCTCTCTAAAATCCAATCCTAGACATGTATATATCTATTGCCACACTTTAGCCTTTGTGACTTGTTCAGATTTTATTCATGATTCCTATCTCTTTTTTTATTGTGCAAAAATAAAAATTCCTAATTAACCTAATCCTAGAATACTTAATAATAAAAATAAACTAAAGTTGAAGTCCTCCCCTTTTTTATTTGTTTGCCGATCCTTCCGAATTCAACTCATCTTTTGCTCCATCAGTATTTCCTTTGCATGAACCGCCTTGCTCCCTATTTGATGATGAAATCCATGGTTCAAATATGAAATCTGGAAATTCAGGCACAAAAATAAATGGGTCATTATAAATTTTCTTGAGGGCACTCCTCATCGAGTCATCTCTTATTTTTGAGTATCTCTAGTAGGCTTGTTGTTGCCATTGCATGTGTTGCATTAAGTCCATTAGCTTCAACAGCTCATCACGATGATCTGGGATAGGCGGTGGAGCTCCAAACATTGAGGGTTCGATATCAGGTTCAGCTTCTGGTTCTATTGATTCTGCCTCATTAGGGACTTCAGTTGATTGCTCTGGCGGGATTTCTGTGGGATCATCTTCTGCTTCTTCGGGATCCTCGCTCTTTTCAACTCGTTGCTGTAGAATAGAATCTCCGGCTACTCGATAGAGGTCCCAATCAGTGATTGTGCCTTGGCTATACTCTGTCTTCTTCACGTCCGCAAGGAGTTTTGCTTTTAAGCATAAAATTGTTATCGTAAAGGGGAAATAGGCCAGGCCAGAGCGTCTAACGGCATAATTTCACATTTCTCTTAGGATGATTTTGTCCACATCAATGGTCTTTCCAGTTAGAATTGAGTATAATAGAACCATTCGCTCTAATGAGATTGTAGTCCCGTGCGAACTAGGTATAAGGTTGAAACGGATGAAATAGAACCATACCTTCGCAAGTGGTGTCAAATACTCTCTTCGACACGTGTGGATTCCTTGCTTTGACACAGTCCACTTAGAACCTGGAACTGTAAGTTCCTCGAGAATTTATTGCAAATTTTCAGGCTTAATGTTGCTCAACAGAAAACAATATTCATCGTTACCAAAATCAGGTAATTCAAAGAATTCATTAATAGCATTTGAATTTATTGGTACCTTAATTCTGCAGATTGGAACTTCGGTCAATTCGCTTGAGGTTAAGTTCGCATAGAATTCACGAACTAGTTCCTCATCCACACTTGGTCTCTTTTCACAAAACAATTCCCAATTGAGGGCTTCAGCAACTTGACGAATACGTGCCATAAAGTCTCTGTAGTTGCTTTCCTTCAATGTGAAGCCTTTCTCTGGATACATCTGTTGATTTTTGAAGATACTTTCATATCTTACTTTGGCTTCTTCACAGTGAAATTTGTTTTGTGCTTCGTCAATTTGGGTGGAGGCACGAGTTCTCTTGTGAGGCATGATTAACCTGAACATAAGATGGAAAAAATTATTTTCTCAAAAATTTAATTAATAAAAATTACCAATAATTCAATAACTTGAAAAATTAAATAATTGGATAAAATTTAAATTCAAGAGAAAATTCGGTCTTACCACCTTCCTTGTAAGAATAAAAGAACTCTAAAAAAAATAATGGAGAAATAGATAGCAAAATGGGAAGAGGGTTGGAGGGTTGCTAGGTGCACGGGCGGATGAGTGGGTGGGCAAAAGGGTACGTGGTGGGGGCTGCACGCAGGCAGCAGCGTACAAGGCCTTGCGGCAGGTAGCCCACGGGCGGGCGCAGGTGCGGCACACAGGAGCAGGACACCGCCTGGGCAACTGTTGGAGCTGGGGCGTTCGGCGTGCTGAGCTGGGCAACTGCTATTAAATTATTAAGATAAATATAAAATATAATTAAATAAAATTAATCCTAATCCTAAGCTAAGTTGATAAAAATTAATATATAAATTATAATGAATATAAATATATATTAAAGTTTATCAATAATTTATAAATACGATATTAAGTAAAAATATTTATTCTAGATGCTTTTTTTAAAAAAAAATTACAAAAAGAGGCACCTAGTTTACATTATTTACGAAAATAGCAACCAAATTTTAAAAATAATTTAATTAAGTCCTTAGACTTAATGAAAATTTGAAATTGAGTTGCAATTTCAGACTTGGGTCAAAATTGACCTTTTTATTTGGAAAAACCAGAAATTTATTTTGTCATTTAAGGGCTAATTTCTCGGGAAATTATGTAAAAATCAATTCCCAGGAAAGATTGGAGGGGTCACAAGCGGTCCCGCTTAAGTTCCAATCTCCTAGACAGAATTTATTTAAACATAATGAAAATGAAAATAGACCCTAAATAATTTATTGAAAACAAGAAAATCTAAAGATCAGATAAACTGAACAGGATTTGATCCCGTTCAGGTCTTTCTCCGTAGTAATGTTTCAAATGCTGAGCATTGACTTGAAAATTACCTCCCTTACCTTGGAGTTCAACAACTCCGTATGGATAGACGCGATGAGTCGTAAATGGACCAGACCAACGTGATTTTAACTTACCTGGAAAGAACTTCAATCTGGAATTAAATAACAAGACTTGCTGACCTGCTTCAAACTCTCGAACTCGAATATGCTTGTCATGCCATTTCTTGAGTTCTTTGAGTAATTTGGCATTTTCGTATGAGAACATTCGAAATTCCTCTAGCTCGTTGAGTTGGAGCATCCATTTCTCTCTAGCAAGCTTAAGATCCAAATTGAGTTGTCGAATAGCCCATTAAGCTTTGTGCTCTAACTCCAGAGGTAGATGACAGGCTTTCCCAAAGACATTCCTAAAGGTGTCTTATATGCTATTCTGTAAGCCCATAAAGCATCAACTAGTCTCTTGGACCAATCTCGTCGGTTCGGGCAAACTACCTTCTCAAGTATGCCTTTGATCTCCTTATTCGCTAGCTCAGCTTGCCCATTTGTCTGCTGATGGTAAGCTGTAGCAACCTCGTGTTTCAGTCCATGTTTATCTAACAACCATTTTAACCACTTGTTCACAAAATGGTTCCCTTCATCGCTGATAATAGCTCTTGGGGTTCCGAACCTTGTGAACACATGTTTCTGCAAGAACTTCATCACAACCTTGGCATCATTCGTCGAATAAGCTTCAGCCTCAACCCACTTGGACACATAATCTATTGCTACCAATATGTACTTGTGACCAAAAGACTGAGGGAAAAGACCAAGAAAGTCAATACCCCAAACGTCAAACAATTCTTCCTCAATGATATTTGTTCGAGGCATCTCATTTCTGTTGGTGACATTTCCAACCCTCTGACATCGATCACAACTCTTTATGTAAGCGTATGCATCCTTGAATAATGTTGGCCAAAAGAATCCGGCTTGCAATACTTTGGCCACTGTACGTGTACCTCTGAAGTGTCCCCCACTTGGAGCTGAATGACAGTGGTATAAAATCTTCAGTATTTCATCTTCTGTCACACATCTCCTAATCATCTGATCTGCACACTTTTTAAACAAATATGGCTCTTCCCAAAAATAGTACTTCACCTCGCGAAGGAACTTTTTTCTTTGTTGATAGGTTTTATCAATCGGCATCAAACCACAAGCTAAATAGTTAGCAATATCAGCAAACCAAGGAATATTATGGACATGATTTACCTTCAGTATGTGTTCATCTGGAAATGTCTCCTGGATCGGTACAAGTGGAGAATTTCCCTCTTGTGGCTCCAATCTAGATAAGTGATCTGCTACTTGGTTTTCTACTCCCCTTCGATCTTGAATTTTTATATCGAACTCTTGAAGTAGAAGCACTCTCCGAATTAATCTCGGCTTAGCATCTTTCTTGGCCAATAAGTACTTAATTGCGGAGTGGTCTGTATTGACAATCACTTTGGTACCTACAAGATAGGATCGAAACTTGTAGAAAGCAAACATAATAGCAAGTAACTCTTTTTCTGTTACCGTATAGTTCAGTTGAGCTCCGGTTAGAGTTCTACTTGCGTAGTAGATGGGATGAAAAACTTTGTTCCTTAGCTGGCCCAAGACAACTCCAATTGCAAAGTCACTTGCGTCACACATCAATACGAATGGCAAATCCCAGTCTGGTGTGACGATTATGGGTGCCGTGACTAATCGACTCTTTAGATCATTAAAGGCTTTTAAGTATTCCTCATCAAACTTGAATATCGAGTCCTTCTCCAATAGCTTGCATAAGGGTTTAGCCATATTGGAGAAGTCCTTGATAAATCTTCGATAAAAATCGACGTGGCCCAAAAAGCTCCTAACACTTTTTACAGATGTTGGAGGTGAGAGTTTCTCAATAACGTCTACTTTTTCTTTGTCCACCTCGATCCCATGTCTCGTTATCCGATGCCCTAGAAAAATTCCTTCTCGTACCATAAAATGGCACTTTTCCCAGTTGAGTACGAGATTCGTTTCTTCGCATCGCCTTAGTACCTTAGCTAGATTGGCTAAGCAATCATCGTAAGTATCTCCGAATACTGAGAAATCGTCTATAAAAACTTCCAAGTACTTCTCAACCATGTCAGTAAAAATAGACATCATACATCTTTGAAATGTAGCTGGTGCATTACATAAACCAAATGGCATGCACCTAAACGCAAATGTACCATATGGACAGGTGAATGTCGTTTTGTGTTGATCTTCCGGTGCTACTGTAATCTGATTATACCCTGAGTATCTGTCGAGAAAATAGTAGTAATCTCTTCCTGCGAGTCTATCCAGCATCTGGTCCAAGAATGAAAAATGAAAGTGATCTTTTCTAGTTGCCTTGTTCAGCTTCCAGTAATCGATGTAGATTCTCCATCCCGTAACTATTCTAGTTGGTATCAACTCGTTGTTCTCATTCTCCACGATCGTGATACCTTCTTTCTTCGGCACGCACTGGACTGGACTCACCCATGAACTGTCTGAGATGGGGTAAATTATACCCACATCCAACCACTTGATAATTTCCTTTTTTACTACATCTTTCATGATGGGGTTCAGTCTCCGTTGTCCATCAATCGTTCCTCTATCGCCATCTTCTAATATGATCTTGTGCATGCATACAGATGGGCTAATACCGCGAATATCGACTATGGTCCATTCGATAGCCTTCTTGAATTGTTTCAAAACTATGATAAGTTTCTCTTCTTGTTCAGTAGTTAATTCTGCTGAAACAATCACAGGCAGAGTAGAGGCATTACCTAAATAAACATATTTTAAGTGTGAAGGTAATACCTTGAGTTCTAACTTAGGTGGCTCCTCGATTGATGCTTTTGGCTGGATGTAATCACTTTTGTCTAATTCCAAAGATTCAAAATGGGATTGCAGATTAAATCCCTTTTGATTAGCTTCTAGCATAGCTAAGTATTCATCCTCCTCTTCATTATTTAGGGGATCCGATGTAAAAATTCTTTCCAGTGGGTCCTCAACACAGTTAAGTTCCTTCTCTACTATTAATTCCTCTAAATCGTATACTGCAGAACAATCATCCATTGTGTCAGGAAATCGCATTGACTTAAAAACATTAAATGTTACCTGATCATCCTGAACACGAATAGTCAGCTTGCCCTTTTGCACATCAATAAGGGTCCTTCCAGTTGCTAAGAATGGTCTTCCTAGTATAATTGGCACTTCTTTGTCTGCTTCAAAGTCTAGAATTACAAAGTCAGCAGGAAAGATAAATTTATCTACACGTACCAATACATCCTCGATTTTTCCTTCTGGATGCACAAAGGATCGATCTGCTAGTTGAAGTGTAACCGTAGTTGGTCTAACTTCTCCTATCCCCAACTTCCTAAATATTGACATAGGCATCAAGTTGATACTTGCACCTAAGTCACATAATGCCTTACCACAATATGTTGATCCAATGTTACACGGTATGGTGAAACATCCAGGGTCCTTCAATTTTGGGGGTAGTTTGTGTAACATCCTTAAATCGGGGTTCTACATTTTGCATGTGTTTGCATGTGTTGGTAAGCCTACTGTGTTCGTTTGGTATGTTTTAGGGTCTAGGCATGATCTCGAGTTAGTCTTGTCTCATGGCCAGAATTTCCCTTACTCTATTAAAAAGGCCCAATGCTTGGGACTAGGGTCCACTAAAGCAAGAAAAATAATTTTTTCCCTATGGGCTTCCCTATCTCTAAGACTTTAAATAATCCCAATAATACCTTAAAATTATTATTCTAAGTGTTACTCATACATACCAACTTCAGTGTACAGAAATTTGAAGTTTCGGGATTTTTGAGGCGTTACACTCAAGCTACATCAGTATCGAGTGTTAGCAATGTGAGAAACAATAGACCTGAATGTCAACGATGCAAAAGACGACATCCTGGTGAATGTAGAATGAATGACCGGGTTTGTTTCAGATGTGGCCCACAAGATTATTTCATTCAAGATTGTTCTGAATTAGATGAGAAAGATAAATTCCAGAATGCAAGACCGAGTAACACAATTAATAGAGGGAGACCACCTAGAAATGTAAGGAATGTGACTGGTAGTAGAGGAACGACTAAGGACTCCGCTGTGAGATCTGAGGCTAGAGCACCTGCTAAAGCTTACGCTATTCGCGCTTGCAAAAATGTGTCATCACTCGATGTTATCACAGGTACATTTTCTCTTTATGACACTAATGTGATTGCTTTGATTGATCCTGGTTCGACTCATTCGTATATTTGTATGAATTTGGTGTCTAGTAAGAGTTTGCCTGTTGAGTCTACTGAGTTTGTGATTAAAGTCTCGAACCCTTTAGGCAAATATGTTTTAGTTGATAAAGTTTATAAGAACTGTCCTTTGATGATTCGGGGTTACTTTTTTTCAGAAAATCTGATGCTTTTACCGTTTGATGAGTTTGATGTAATCCTGGGTATGGATTGGTTGACATTGGATGATGTTGTTGTGAATTGTAGACGAAAGACTATTGAATTGAAATGTCAGAATAGTTAAATTATTCGAATTGAATCAGATTAGTCGAGTGGGTTGCCTGTTGTGATTTCATCGATGTCAGCTCATAGATATGTGAGAAAAGGTTGTGATGCTTACCTAGCTTATGTTTTGGATACAAAAGTGTCTAAATGTAAGGTTGAATTAGTGCCAGTGGCCTGTGAGTTTCCAGATGTGTTTCTAGAAGAGTTACCGGGGTTACCATCGATCAGAAATGTCAAATTTGCTATTGAGTTAGTACCTAGAACATCACTGATATCGATAGCTCCGTACAAAATGGCTCTGACATAATTGAAAGAGTTGAAAGCTCAATTGCAAGACTTAACAGATAGAGGTTTTGCACGACTTAGTTTTTCGCCCTAGGGTGCGCCAGTATTGTTCGTAAAGAAGAAAGACAGATCAATGAAAATGTGCATTGACTATCGTCAACTCAATAAGCTTACAATAAAGATCAAGTATCCTTTACAGAGAATAGATGATTTGTTTGACCACTTGAAAGGGGCAATAGTGTTTTCGAAGATTGATTTGAGATCTGGCTATTATTAGTTGCGAGTTAAGATTTAGATGTGCCAAAAACTGCATTCAAAATGAGGTACGGACATTATGAATTTCTTGTTATGCCTTTAGGATTAACTAACGCTCATGCCGTTTTTATGGATCTGATGAATCGGATTTTCAGACTTTATTTAGATAGATTTTTTGTAGTTTTCATTAACGATATTTTGATTTATTCATGAGATGAGTCTGAGCATGCCGAGCATTTGAGAATTGTGCTTCAAACCTTGAGAGATAATCAACTGTTTCCTAAATTCAGTAAATATGAGTTTTGGCTCCGAGAGGTTGGATTTTTGGGATACATTGTTTCAGCAGAAGGTATACGAGTTGATCCAAGTAAGATTTCCGCAGTTGTTGATTGGAAACCACCGAGAAATGTATCCAAAGTCAGAAGCTTTTTAGGGTTAGCTGGTTACTATCGACGTTTTGTTAAAGGATTCTCGATGATTGCTGCATCGATGACTAGATTACTACAGAAAGATGTGGAGTTCGAGTGGTCAGAGAAATGTCAACAGAGTTTTGATTAGTTGAAAACATTGTTAACTGAGGCACCAGTGTTGGTTCAACCTGAGTCGAGTAAAGAGTTTGTAATTTTCAGTGACGCGTCATTGAACGGTTTGGGTTGTGTTTTGATGCAAGAAGGAAAAGTGATAGCTTATGCCTTTAGACAGCTAAAGCCACATGAAAAGAATTATCCGATGCATGATTTAGAGTTGGCCGCTATTGTTTTCACATTAAAAATTTGGCGACATCATTTGTACGGTGAAAAGTGTCACATCTTTACCGATCACAAAAGTTTAAAGTATATAATGAGTCAGAAAGATTTGAATTTGTGACAATGAAGATAGCTCGAGTTGCTAAAAGATAATGAGTTAGTGATTGATTATCATCTAGGGAAGCGAATGTAGTCGCGGATGTTCTGAGTAGAAAATCATTATTTTCTTTGAGAGTAATGAATACTCAGTTAACATTACCTGATGATGGTTCGATTCTAGCAAAGTTAAAAGCTAAATCGGTATTTCTTAAGAAAATTTGTGAAGCTCAGAAGTGTGATAATGATCTGCAAACCAAAAGAATGCAATGTGAGTTGACTAGTGATTCAACTATCAGATCGGATCTGATGATTGCTTACTGTTTCGAGGTAAAGTTTGCATACCGAAAGATCCAGAGCTTATGCAAAAAATTTTGAATGAAGCACACGTTGGTTGTCTATCTGTTCACCCGGGGAGTACTAAAATGTACAATGATTTGAAACAATTGTACTGTTGGTCGGGTATGAAACGAGACATTTTAGAGTTTGTATCGAGATGTGTCAACAAGTAAAAGCTGAACATCAAGTGCCTTCGGGATTATTACAGCCTGTGATGATACCAGAGTGGAAATGGGATACAGTTACGATAGATTTCGTATCGGGATTTCCCCTGTCTCCGAAGAAGAAGTATGTTATCTGGGTTGTCGTAGATCGATTGACGAAATCAGCACATTTCATTCTAATACGTACAGATTATTCACTTAATAAATTGGTTGAGTTGTACATTGCTGAAATCGTTAGATTGCACGGGGTGCTAGTTTTGATTATTTCGGATAAAGATCCGAGGTTTACATCGCGATTTTGGAAGAAATTGCAAGAAGCTCTAGGTATGAGGTTGAATTTTAGTACATCATTTCATCCACAAACTAATGGTCAGTCTGAGAGAGTAATTCAAATTCTCCAAGATATGATTCATTGTTGTGTTTTAGAATTTGAAGGCAGCTGGGAGAAATATTTGTTGTTGGTTGAATTTGCGTATAACAACAGTTTTCAATCGAGCATAAAGATGGCACTGTATGAAGCTTTGTATGGTTGCAAATGCCGAACTACATTATATTGGACCGAGCTGAGTGACAAAAAGATTCACGGGGTGCATTTGATCCGAGAGACTAAAGATAAATTGAAAGTAGTTCGCGATTGTTTAAAAGCAGCTTCAGATCAACAGAAGTCGTACGTAGATTTGAAACGAAAAAACATTGAATTTCAGATCGGCGACAAAGTATTTCTGAAAGTATCTCCGTGGAAGAAAATTCTTTGATTTGGTCGCAAAGGCAAATTGAGTTTGCGTTTCATCGGACCGTATGAGATTATCGAGAGAATAGGGCTAGAAGCATATCACCTAGTTTTACTATCTGAGTTAGAGAAAATCCACAACGTGTTTCATATGTCGATGTTGCGCCGATATAGCTCAAATCCATCACACATAATTTCTCTGCAGATATTGAGATTCAACCTGATATGACGTATAACGAAGAACCGATCAGAATTTTTAGCTCGAGAAGTTAAAGAGTTGAGAAATAAACGCATAGCTTTGGTGAAATTTTTGTGGCAATGGCACACTATCGAAGAAGCCACGTGAGAACCCAATGAAGCTATGAGAAAACAATACCTTAACCCTTTTGCTGGTAAGATTTTCGGGAACAAAAATCCCTAATACGGAGAGTTGTAACAGCCCGTTTTTAGTCAAATCAGAACAATGGTTTAGGGACCACAAATCCGAGGTCAAAATTATTTTTTATTAATATTTTAATTTTTACAGCATGAATATATGATTATGTGAAATTTTCGTTAAGAAATTTTATCATTTGAGTGCTTAATTTAACAAAAAGGACTAAATCGTGTAAAGTGTAAAATTTATTTTCTAATAGCTAAAGGTGCCTAAAAGCTATGGAATCTTAAATTGGAAGTCCTTATGTGGTAATTAACCCATTTATGAGATATTGGATGATTGTGGAGTGGTATTTGGTGTAATTACAAATGTTTTTAAAGGTTAATTTTGGAAATTGATAATTAAAGATAAAATAAATAAAAGAAAACAAAATAATTGTTTTGTATCATCTTCTCCACCAATTTTCAAGAGGAGAAAAGCCATATTTTAGGGTTGAAACATTCGGTCACTTGCAAGCTCAATTGTAAGTCCGTTTTTGTTCCGTTTTTAATGATTTTTATGTTTTTTGAGATCATTGCAGCTTACTCTAGCTAGCCCAGGGACTATTTTGCAAAACTGTTAAAGGTTTAGGGTTTTGCCATTATTGAATCTATATGTTTTTTGAGGCTTCTTGATAGATTATGAATGGTTGATGTGAATTATACAAGTGTTGTTAAGTGATTTTTAGTAAAATGCTCAATTAGGGATTAAATTGAGAAATGTTAAAAATTTGTGGTCAAAATGTGAAATAAATAAAAATTATGGGCTGATACGAGTACTAGGAAAATTCAGCTAGCATGGGTTGGTATTAAATTGCATGAAATTGTGATTTTATGTAATAAAGACTAAATTGTAAAAAATGTGAAACATTAGGGGCAAATGTGTAAAAGTGCCTTAATGTGAATTTTGGACTAAATTGAATAGAGAAATAATTAAATAAGTTGATTTTGACTACTTGTAGATCAGGAAAAGTGAAATTTGGATCTAGATCGGGGGGAAAAACAAAGTACTCAACTAATCGATCTATTTCATCGTTTTAGCATCTGAGGTAAGTTCGTATATAATAAGTTTCGTTATAAATGTATTTTAAATGCTTTGATATTGCATAAACTGTGAATACGAGACTACGGACATGTTCGACAATGATTCAACGATGATTCGGCAATGGAAATCCCGGTTGAACCTTAGGAATAGATTAGGATACGAATGACATGTCATTAGGGGTTATTGAGATTATGTGATCCGGGTGCTGGTCCTGTACGTCCTATCGGTGGCTGAGTATACTGGCATGTGTTGCATAAGAAAATCTTACCATTTCAATATATAAGCATAAAACCAATTTGAGATAATCCAACATGACTTGGCATTAGCTTAAGCAACAACAACCTTTGAAGGTATATAATCACATAGCTTAGCAAATCATCTCAAAACATCATAGCTTTTATACACACTACTTATAAGCATTCATACTTTCAAGCATATGGCTAAGCATATTTCAAACATCATCAACTCATACCATTTCATACTTTCATAGCATCACTTACTGAAGCATTTGTTGAACATTCCCTTTTTCACACCCGTTGAACCACTAGAATAATATTGAATACTCAGGAATCTCGCACACTATGTGCTAACATGTGGTCGAAACAACTACTATCTCATATCTCATATAAATGCTCTCTTTTGAACCATAAGTAGGTATGCTCACACAAGTTATCAGTCAGGACGTAGCTACACAATGCTGCTCACACAAATTGTCAGTCAGGACGTAATTACACGGTGCTACTCACACAAGCTGTCAAGTAACTGTAACACATGCCAGAAACTCAACCACAGGTAGGACGTACAAGACAAGCACCCGAAACACGGTAAGCCCTAATGACATGTCATTTGTATCCTATATATTCCTAAGGTTCAAATGGAATCTGAAAGTCACCGAAACTTCGTTAGATATTTCCATAGAGTAATAATATCAAAATATATAACATGGAAGCATTTAAATCGAACATAATTCAATGATATTTAAATTAAGAACTTACCTTAAACACGAATGGATAAATACTATCGATAATCCAACACTTTATCTTTTCCCCGATCTAAATCCGTACCTTGCTTTTCTTGATATGCACCAAAAGACTATGATCGAACCTTGTAAAGTCTTTAATACCTTCCTTTGTTTAGGCTACTTGACAGCTTGTGTGAGTAGCACCATGTAGCTACATCTTGACTGATAGCTTGTGTGAGCAGGCTCGTTGATAGCTTTAGTGTGAGCAGTATATGTGATACGAGATTGAGATAGCTTCGGCTACATATGTGGCACTTAGGGTGTGAGTTTCCCGTGTATCCGATAGTATTCTGAATGGTTCAACGGGTAAATGAAAGATGTGGTTGAATATGAGATTGATACAAGATGGTACAGGTATGTACATGAACCATATAAGCTTTAAATCGAAGAAACTTGTGAAAGACATGTTTAATCTTATGATTGAATACATGAAAGGTTTGTTAGTTAATATGATTTACATGTTGTTATAATCAATTTGTTGAATTGTGCATTTATGAATAGATTGAGTTTATTTCATATGAGCTTACTAAGCTATAAAGCTTACTTTGTTTATTTTACCATGTTTTATAGTGATTTCAAAGCTAGCTTGGATTCGGGTATCATCGGAGACTTCGTCACACTATCCTATTATCACTTTGGTACTTTTGAGTTTATATTTTGGGTTATATGGCATGTATAGGATTAAGGTTATCTTGGTTATGAGTTGATAATGATTTTGGTCATTTGAAATGGCTTCTAAATGTTAAATGTTTAGTTTTGTATATTGCCATAAGAGTTGGCTTACTTGGTATGTTTGAATCATGTATATATATATAGGTGTGCATGGCTTATATTATAAAGCTTGTGGATATAGATATGGTGGATACTAAATGGTTGAAATTAGAGAACATATATGTTTGTGAAATTGAGCACACTGATGCATATTTGGAAGTGTATAATTAGTTGAATTGTATATGTGATTTTGGTATAAATGGTATGGTCTATTTTGTGACTTGTGTGTATTGAGAAAGGTGGTATAGAATATGCATGATTTAGGCTTGAATTGGTTGGTTTAAATGCAAAATTCTGCTATGTTTTGGTGCCAATTGGATTGATGTAGGTGTGCACAAGTTTGGTGACAAAATGGCCTCGTAAATAGCCTATTTTTGTCCACACAGGCAGAAACACGGGCATGTGTCTCAGCCGTGTGTGACACACGGTATGTACACGGCCATGTGTCTCGTGGTGTTGAATTAGAAACCAAGTCAGTATGCTCTACATGGCCTCACACACGGGCATGTGACTTGGGCATAAGTCAGTATACCCTACAGGATTGGCACGGCCTAGCACATGGCCTGGCACACGAGCGTGTGTGGCCATTTTTAGGGCACACGAGCGTGTGTGTTGGCCGTGTGACCCAAGTCAGAGAGTTACACGAGGTTAGACACATGATCATGTGCTCCTATTTCGAATGTCCACACGACATGTGACACGGGCGTGTCTTTGGCTGTGTGAGACACACAGGCGTTTGTCCCCTGTTTTTGGAAAAATTTTCTAAGTGTTTGATAAGTTTCTAAAGTTATCGGTTTAGTTCTAAACCACCCTGAGTACATGTTTTGGGCCTTGTAGGCTCATTTTAGGGACGATATGAATGTTGTTGATTGATGATTATATGAAATTTGTAAATGTATGTGTAATAGTATGATATGTCCGGTAATGCTCCGTGACCCTATTACAGCGTTGAATACGGATGAGGGGTGTTACAGACACTGTGAATGTATTCGACAAAGATAGATGTGGAAGGTCTGAATATTCAAAATGAAGAACTTATCAAGATAAGTTAAAAAGGTAAGATGTGTTCATAACTCACTAAGTTCCTTTGAACTTACTAGTGTTTTATTTATGTTTCAGGTATTGTCGTGTCAGTGTAAGTACTTGAGGAGACGATGTCATGATTGTGTCAGAGAAGCAGCATAAGTGGGATACTATGCATATAGTGTTCGTATAGGAAGAACTGGCATTTAGTAGGACTACAACAATTAAATTTGTCTTTAGTAACTTATGTGTTATAATAAAATTTTAGCAAGACCGATACGATATGTTATTTGCAAGTACTTATTTTGTTCTCTAAGTAAAGAGTTTTTAAAATCAAATTAATGAGAAATGTTTTCAATAATGAGTTTTTGTCTTCTATTTTGAAATTTTTGTTAAGTTTTCTGTAAAGGAATACCTAAAACCCAGACTTAGTGAATTAGGTCGGGTGGAAGGTGTTACAGAAACGGATTGAAGCTACCATAATTTCCAGCAACTAAGTACGAGGTAAAGGCTACGCTAAGTAAGACGAAGGAAGAAAATAAATCCGAAGATGAGGGAGATCCCGAAGAAGATCCGGAGGAAGAATCGAAGAGCGAATCGGACAATGGCGATGATGCGTCAAATCCTTATTCTGACTAATCCTAAACCATTTCAATTAATTTTCAGTTTTTAATTTGGACTTTGTACTTTATTTTAATTTGAGATAATTTTCTACTTATGTTTTAGTTATTATTTAGTTAGGATTTTTTTTATTTTATATCTATATTTTTGTATGTTTTAATTTTTCTTTGTAGAAATCCCACAATTTTTTACGACACTATAATTTCGAGCCAAATCCAAAAGGAGGAGTAGCCCCACCAATTAAGTTGCATGTATCACGTTAATCAGATAACCTCTTTCCTTTATCTAATATTGCACGTTAAGGACAATGTGTCGAATAAAGTGTGGGGGTTAGGAAAATTTTTAATTTTTTTATGTTATTTTGTTTTGTTTTTCTAGTTTTTAGTAGTTTTTAAAATTTTTATTTTTATGTGTTTTCTATGTACTTGAGCTTGTAGAAATACAAGTGATTGGTTTGGAGCATGTTGATAGATTTTGTAAATAGACTGTAAATTTAATTCAGTAGTAATTGATTCTAAATTATCTAATTTTAGACTAATTAGTTCAATTTATTTGTGAACAAATTTAAGATGTTGAGTATACCACATGATAAATAGATATAGAAATAGCATTCATGTTTAATTTAATTATAGGTTGTAGAAATTGATAGAGTTGGCTTATTTAATCCATGCATGGAATTACCTAGGGACGACCTAAGGAATTATTTGGTAGACAATTTTTCGAGCCAAAAAGCTATCCCATAAATATTTTCCCTAGTACCTTATTTGAGCCTTAATCCATTTTCTTGATGAACCATAAATGAAACCTTCAAATTATAATATAATTTATTTGATCCTTTATTTCTTGGTCCTTGCACGGATTTAAACGTCCGACAATTGATATTGAGGAATTAGGTAAATACATCATGGTGGTTTCAAAAGGAAAAAAATGAGTGAAGCTAAGGAATTGTATGGTATACTGAGTATAAGATTTTTTTTTTTTATCTTGTAGAAAAAGGCAAAATGCCAAATCAAGAAAATGTCAAAGAAAAAAAAAGAAATGCAAGTTGGAAAAAAAATACGCTCACATTTTTTTGAAAATATATATACGAGCTTAGATGATTGTACTCATGAATACCATACTAGGCCTTAGTAATGGAGAAATAAGGAAGGTGAAAGAAGTGGATATAAGGTGGTGAGATTATCCGAATATTGGGAGAGTACCAGGGACAATATAATGTGCCAAACTACTTTCGTGCTTAGTCATTTTGTTGAGCCTATTCTTGAAATCCGAACCAACCTAAGCCGCTAGAATGTTACAAGTCGAAAAGTCCTATGTGACTAGGGTAGTACGTTATATGGATGAAATTGTGCCAAGTTTTTATATTTGTATCCTATATATCCAGTTGAACATAATTTTATATTTGTATATTTGTTTTGATGGAAACCTATACTAATATTCTTTTATTTGTTTACTTTGTAATTTAATGAACTAACCTGTGTAATTTTAGAACTTGTAAGTCAATTGTATATTATTCTAGAATTATATGTTTATTTACATTATCTTTTTAATATATTTCTTTCCAATTTCTTGTATCAAGCTAGTTCAATTACATTTTCTTTTTTGTATATTTGTTTCTTGTTTTTTTGTTTAGTTTGCTTGATGACAAGCAAAGACTTAAGTGTGGGATTATTTGACTTGCCATCAAATGTAGTAGTAATTTTGGTCTATTTCTGCACTTAAGTAGTTTGTTTTCTAGCACTTTTAGTATTAATTAGTGTCTTTTTTGTATTTAGTAGTTAGTCTTAAATATTAGTAAATTAAGTGTTTTTAACACATTTATGAGTGCTTGTGACCTATTAGGCTGACACGAGCCTTAGGTAGCTCTAATTTTTGTAATTAAGTGTGTAGGATAATGAGTTATAGGCCCAATGGATGTAGGAGCAAGGGACGAGTGATGCGCAAGCTTCCCGAGCAGCTAAAGCATGACATGAACCAAGAAGGCATAAACCATTTGTCGTGTCACGCCATAGGCCTTGCATGGCGCGACATAGCCCCAAAGTGGTGCCCAAGTACTCCAAGGCTATTTTCATCCACACAATCAACTTTATACTAAAACCTAGGACGTGCCGAAGACCTATCAGTCTGCCAACACTTCTATAAATAAAACCTTACGGGGTTGATGTAACTAAGTCATCTTAGATGCATCCAAAAACCCTTGTAATTTAGGAGTAGGATTTAGATTAAGTTTTACTTTCTTTTTCATAAACTCTTTTTTTTTCTCTCTTAAAATCAATTTTGATCCGATAGTTATTTTATATAATTGAAGTATTCAGTTATTTCTCTTTCGCAAGTGATGATTCTAATTATTCCAATCGAGAGATTTTCGACTCCGTTCTTCAATCGACATTAAATCAGGATTATTCTACTCTCTTCTCTCTTTCAATTTATTCATGTTTTTCAATTGGGATTGAGACTATGAATGTCATGAGTGGCTAAATCCCTTATGGAAGATTAACGAGTGGATGGAGACATGATTAACGGGGGATTTAGGGTTTCCCAATAGGATTAGTTGGTATAAATTACATGTTCTTAAACCCTAGGCTTGACAACCCTAAGAAGTAATCATAGGTTAAACGAGATTGGGAGATAGTTTGCCAAGTAAATTGTAATCTATCCTGGTTGAGAAAGTGAGGTCGACAGATAAGTGAGTATCAACCAATTAATTAATCAATTAGAGGTCCGGAGGTAATAATTGGTTAGTTAATAGTTAATCCACTCTAAATTCTGATCTAAAGTTAAGTACAACCCCTGAAATGAGTTAATCTTCCTGATTTGTTTCATCAATTTCATCGTTTGTGTTTTTTTTTTTTTGTTATTTATTTTAGTATTTAGTTTTCACTATTAATCTCTTTTATGATCTGTTTTAATATAGGATTTAGTTATTACTATTTATAATTGTTATTGTAAAGAGATTTTCAATAGACTTAGTCCATCCTCCATTGGGTATGATCCTTAGAATACTTCCCTATGTTCCACTGTAAACACATTACTATATTACAATTTGACTCATATACTTGCAAACACCGCTGATTTAATTTTATATTTTTTGGTGTGATATTTATACTATAAACGATAACACATTTATAGGCAGTCAACAACATACTTGACAACATACAGTAGCAAAACGACAACATGTTGCTAAAGATCAAAAGTAGACAAAGATAACATAAAAAAGGTTGGGTTATGTAACACCCCTAACCCGTATCCGTCGCTAGATTAGGGTTACGAGGCATTACCTGACAAAACATAGTTCAGCATGCTCATATAAATCATTTCATGTTCACAAATATTTCATTAACTTTTAACAAAAAGTATTAAAATGAATAGCAACCATCTATTCATTCATATAAATCAAATTCGTACATATAGATCACTTAATCAACTAAAACTCAGTCATGCTTTATTGCTATTAATACATAAACAATCCATGCTTCAAAATTCAAACATATACATATCATTTATTTAATCAAATTTTATTTATTTATTTTCATTTTAAAACCAACTAACATGAATCAAAGTTAAGCTACTTATACTTAATAAATATAACGTTTGAAACATACAAACATTACATGCATGATATTCGAATTCCTAGTTTATAAACAAGCATATTTCGCTTTATAAACCAAGCGCGCATATTATAACATTTATTTATAAGACATTAATATACATTACCAAATGGTCCAATATAATCTTGTACTTTACTAATTTATATGCAATTCACTATAATATCATTAATCATGTTTGGACACAAATGATATTTGATAGCATATCCAATTTACAAGTCAAATAATATGTCTAAACATTATACCAAAATTACTTATAACGACCAATTCACTTATCATCTATACTACTATCAAATTAACCACAAAAGATCATACCAACACGCGATAAAATCTCAACTAAATTTACCATTTCATATCTATTAACCTGAATAATTATACACATTATACCAGCCCAAGTGACAGACAACTCATCCATTAAACATGATCATCCTTTAACATTACAAACCGTATCAATATAATCAAATAAAAAAATGATATTTTCATTATATAATTTAATAAACCATGCCACAGTTGAAATCACGTTCATCAACTACATCAACATTTAAATTGAATCATAGGAACATTCATTCAAATCATATCATTAAACAATTACTAAATCGAATCATAGGATCTCTCACATGTGCACATCATACATTTATCAAGTTTATCACATGCATATATATATATATATATATATCATACCTATTACCTAACTAACACATATTATACTATAACTAACATCTATTAGTTAGCTTCTTGCCGAAACACTTATCACATCCTAAACAAAACATATCAAACATAATTCACATATATATAAGCCATGGCCGAATCACTAAAACCAAACATATCTATCATTTGATCAAAAGCACAAAACCTAAGCTTAACAAAATAAATAAGCCATTTCTGCATGGCTCATATTTACATACCCCAAGATCAAACATATTAACTAGACTATACATGCCATATGTTCGAATTCAAACTTAATAAAATACCGAAAACAGTCGATAGTGTGATAGACTTCTCTGACAATCCCCAAGCTCGTAACCAACTTCCAAAATCTATAAAACAAAGAGAAAATACACACAGTAAGCTTTCATAGCTTAGTAAGTCATAAGCAAATGAGACATTTACTCATATACATAATTTAATCTAGCTAAACCGTAATAAGCCATCATAAATTCATATATATATATATATATTTCCAACTTATAATTTCATATATCAAAATATATAAATTTTGCATAAATTTTCCTTTGGTCGAATACTTATTTGAACATTAGTATATTTAACCCTTACTTTCTACAACACCAATAAATCATTAGGTCGAATATATACATTCACATATATATACACACGTAGTTCACATTGACATATAACATTATATCATCAATTCAAACATCCAACTTACCATATTTTCATAACTTAGTATATGTACATACCTGAGCCTTTTAACTCGATTTTACACTCGATCTTAAATTATCATTGCCTGTTGAACCATTCGGAATTAAAAAGGATACTCGGATAATCGAACATTTCGTACAACGCCAACGTCCCAAATGTGGTCTTACATGTAATCACATATCGATGCTACTGTCCCAGACAGTGTCTTACACGTAAGTCACAAGTCGATACCAACATCCCAGACGTGGTCTTACACTATAACACATAACAGAATCCTATGTCATGACATATGTATCCTAGCTATTCCTAAGGTTCGTACGGGACTTTCGGACGTCATAACTCGATCGAATCGATCTTGTAAACATTGCTCCCAAGCATATAGACATTCGGTCATCACTTATATACATTCATAATCAATTCAGCATATAAAGTTCACATATATTCAAAATTAACAGCATTTATTTTCTTATAAACTTAACTCGGATATCGACGGACAGAATAAAACGACTATTCAATTATTTTTGTTTTCCCCCAATCCAAGCCTGTTTTCTTTGGTTCTTGATCTAAACATATTCAAATTAAACTTATTCAAAGATAATTTTATTCAATTTGGTCTAAAAACACATAAATAGGCAAATTACTATTTTGCCCCTAACATTTTACACTTTTCACAATTTAGTCCCTATTGCATAAAACACAAAATATGCAAAATTTCAATGTTTCATGCTTAGGTCGAATTTACCCCATGTTCATACAAGTCCATACATTTCATTTATTTCACTTTTTAGTCCCTCAATTTATTATTTTTACAATTTAGCCCTAATTACTCAAAATCATCAAAATTTCCAATACAAAACATATTAATCTAAAACATATCTTTCATAATCCATCATCTAACATCACAAATCTCATAAATTCATCAATGGCTTAACTCAAATTATTCATCAAAATCAAAAATTAAAGCATGGGCTTTGTAAATTTCATAGCAACGATCTCAAAAACATAAAAATTATCAAAAACCGAGCTAGTTACATACCTCAATCAAGCTTAACTGTGGTCGAATGTAGCTTTCTTTTTCTTTTCCCTTAGCTATTTTCGAGTATTAAAAGATGAACATGCATGTGGTTTTTGTTTTATGTTTTATTATATTAACATATTTAACATATTTACTAAATTAACCTTTTTAGTTTAATATAAACATCTTATAATTATGTACATAACCGTCCATCATTATGTTTCATGGTATAATTGCAACATAAACACCTCCCATTAAAAGAACAAATCAATTTAGCACTTTAACAAATAGTTAGCAACTTTTACCATTTACGCGATTAAGTCCTTTTATTAAATCGAACACTCAAATGATAAAATTAAATCACGAAAATTTCACAGATACCAATTCACACAGTATAAACACAGATAATAATATTTAATTTTTTTAACTCGGATTTGTGGTCCCAAAACCACTGTTCCGATTAGGGTCGAAACCGGACTGTTACAGGGTTAGATAAAATATTTGCCTAAGGAAAAATAAAAGTTGGGATAGGTTAACATTTTCCCAACTTTACCTAAAAAGTCAGGATATTATTATATTTTTCCAACACCCATAAAAATTGCTTAAAGGCACAAATTTAAACGACACAAAAAAGGGGCAAGGTAGTAAAAAAAGAGTCATCTTAGGCTTTTCATATGGAAAAGCTTTTATATAGTTGAGAAAGTTATAGCAAGAGTTGGCATAATGTTGGAGAAACCCGACTCTTATTTAAGCGTTGCTTTAAGCATGCATATCTCAACTTTTATACAAATAGTTGGCTAAAGTATATGTCAACAAATCTATCTTGACTCTTAAAAAAGTATCATCCCAAAAATATTGTCTTAGGGCTATTTGGTTATAGAGAATGTAACTTGATTATAAATAAATAGTTCTTATATTTAAATAATTTAAATTAGAAATTAAATGATCCAACATAAAATTAAATTATCGAGCAAAAATTTATTAATGAAAGTAAAATGTAAAGGTAAAATACTAAGAGTAAAATGCGACGACAAAAAATAAGAAAACGAACTAAAAAATTTGGTATTAAAAAAATAGCCTTAGGTCACAATAATAAAAAATGCAAGAAAGCTCTCTTGTAATATCCGGGATCTAGGGGTTATGCGTTTTAACTTGAATGTATGTGGTAGCGTGCCTATGTGTGGTTTGAGTGTGTTTTGGGAGCTTCGGGAATTTTAGAATGTAGGAGAATGCCTTAGAAAAATATTAGATTTTTATTCTTAAAAAGGGAGCTAGTCAAGATAGGCCTTAAGAAAATTTGTTGGAGGATTTAATCACAAGAATTCAGTTGGCAAAGTGGTAAGGAGGCGCCACTTAGGCCCTTAAGAAGTGACGCCACAAGCAGTGTGAGGGGGGCTTAGGTTCGAATTCCATGGATGGCAATTAGGTGACTTTTATTTTTGCATTTGTATGGCATGTGTTGGTCAAACTTTAATTAAGGTAAGGTTGGACTTTTTCATTTATGGTTAGTAAACTTAAGGTTATGGTAAGCATGAATAAGGGATAGAATTGCTTGATTGTGGGGATAGAATTTCTTAAACTTTGGGAAAGTAGAGGATTACAAGGCATGTATCAAGGTGGATGTTTTGGAAATTATTTCATGGCCATTTTGACCATGAACTTGGATGGTTTTATGGATTAGGGGGGTGGCCAAAATTTTGAAGGCTTTTGGATGAGTTAGGAGTTAGTTGTGCACATCTTTCTTTTAGTCATTTTGTGTCACACAAAGCATTTCTCTCTAATATTCCTCCTCTTAGCCGAATGTATATTAGACAAAAGGTAAACCTTTTTCTTTTATTTTGGTCATTTGAGTTTTGACCATTTCAGTTTTGAGTTGTCCTTTTTCTCCAAATCATATCTTCTTTTCTCTCTTCTTTGTGACCGAAACCAAATAGCCATTTTAGACCATTTCTTTTCAACTCTTCTTTTCTCTTCATAACTCTCAATAGCCGAACCTCTATTGAACCTCCCCAAATTTCTTTGTTTCACTTCTCTTCTTCAAAGCCGAAAATACCGGAATCTGCTCCAATTGATTCTCTATAGTGGGTAAGAGATTTCTTTTAATCGTTTTTCTTCTATCTCTCTTGGTTGTCGAAAGTTAAAGATCTAACTCCATTCTCTCTGTTATGGCCGAACCCATGAAAGGTGATATCGGGATTTCTGTAGGCTAACGTTAAAGGAGTAGAGATCTTTCAGGATTGGAGAGATCAAGGTAAGCAAGGAATATTGTGGGGCCGAAGGCCATTTCATGTGTTCTTTTGGGTTGAGCCGAATCTAACATAGTTGTGTAGGAGGGAGTTCAACAAATCGCAAGGTGCAAATTGTGTAGGCTACGGGGTTCGGGTTTAGGCGATTTTTGCTTATAAGGTGTGTAGTTATCGCACTGCTCTCTTGTTGTTTGTATGTGTTGTTATATATATGTGTATATGATATGTGTGGTGGCCGGAAATATGGCTAAGATGGTGACTACCCATGGTGGGTAATCGGTTAATCAGGTCAGTATTTAATGATATTAATCTACCTGTGATTTATGTGTAAAATTGTGGTAAGCATGCGATGTATACTCATCTTAAAATTGTTTTGTCATGATATATATATATATATATATATATATATATATGCATGGGGATTGGGATATGACTATTGAAGGACAAGGTGTACATTTATGTATGTGGTCTGATGTTAGCCTTGAGCTACATTGGCGCTTGATGTTGGCTATGTGCTTCATCAAGGTGGGGTGTTGGCTATGTGCCACATCGTGGGCGGATGATAGCTGTGTGCATCACCGTGGTTTAAGGATGACCTTGAGTCACCTCGTGGATACAGATATGTGGGGTCACTTAGGTGATCGGTGGATATGCCACGGCCTTGCGCAGTAGGTCTGCCAAGGAGGTGTGTAGCGGATGGAGGGTGATTTAGTAACCCCCTGGTGTGTGCGGTAGGTACGGGGGTGTGTAGCGGATGGACTCTAGGTTGGGTTGGGATTCATCTTGCATGATTGATTATGTAGACTGTGTGGATGTGGGCCAAGCCCATTTGTGGAGGCATGTGGGATAATTACACACTGAGTCGGTTTGACTCACCCTATTTTTTTTCCAAAAACAATGCAGGTGATACATGATTCTTGGACCGGGCTGGAGCGGATACGAGGTGGCCATGCAGAAGATGTTTATTTGTTTTATGCACTTTATATTTCCAGTACTTTTGGGTAAATCATTATTGTAATAAGGCCACTTAAAGTATTTTGGGGATTTTATTATGTTTACGTTGGATTAATTATCGAGCTAATAACTAGGAATGTTTTCTTTCAAGCAATTTATATCTTAAAAACTTATATTTAAGTTTTAAATCCGGGAATTTGTAACAACATAGTTTTGCTTAGAATTTTAAATATACCATGTTTTATAAATGACGGAAAATTATTAAGTTTTCACCTTATGTCAAATTCTTTTCAAACTTTTTCCTCAGTAGCATTCTAAATTCAGCCGTGGTGTTTGGGCCGGGTTTGGGGTGTTACAACTTGGTATCAGAGCCAAGTTCAAAACTCGGATTTGAGGGTTTTGGGGCCAAAAACATTTTTCAAAGATGGGCTTTTCAAAAACATAGACTTTCATGAACTATTTCAGGTTTGTTATGGCATGGCACCTGTATCTCCGGCCCGAAGTCCACCAGGTAAGTACCCCTAACTACTGAAGTGATTGGTATGTGAAACTTTATGGGCATTATGGGATCATAGATTAGTAGATTAGGAGCTGTTGAACCCTAGGACTAGTTTACTCAAACACAAGATACATAAGACTTAAGTGCAACCAAACAAACCTGTGAGTAAGTCGCCGAGTTAGGGTGTGGCAACAGTTGAGCGCATGTCTAGGATTTGATTCGGTGGGAGCTTGGTATTTAAGCAGTCCTAGTGACTCACCTCCTCTTTACTCGAATTCTACCTGGTGCATAGTGACAGTTCACCCTTAACCAAGAGGACTTATTCACCGGCTTAACCCGATAATTAAAACCCGAAAGGGACCAGCTACACTGTTTTGTAAAAACTACCTTAAGATTTGAAAATGACCAGAATATCCCAGTTTAAAAAAAAATTTCTAAATTACCCCTGATTTACAAAATTACCAAAATAACCCCGATTTTTGAAATTTCCGCAATACCTTTGATTTGGAAAAATTTTCAAAATAACCTCGAGTTTTGAAAATTCCGGAATGCCTTTGATTTATAAAGATATTTTTTAACCCTGATTTATTACTAAAATACCCCTATAGGATGAATTACGAAAATACCCCTGGGTTGGGAACGGACAAAATGCCCAAAGTAGTGTAGTGGATGTTGTGGATGAATGAATGTGACTCTCTGAATTAGAGTAGTAAACTTGAGATGAAAACTTTGGTTGATCGAAAGAACTACTACTAAAAACTTCTTTACATAAAATTGTTCGTGGATAATCAGTGGAACAAAATACTAATGCATAAAATTTCTTAAATCAGATTAAATCGCGATAGTAGACATGAGTTCTAGGGGACGTAGTCGCAACACTCGTGGGCGTGGTAGAGGCAGGATGGCAGTGTCGGAACCAGTGGGGTTATAGGGATAGGTGAACGGAGGAATTACTTATCCAATGTAGTGTCTGCTCGTAAGGCAGAGAAATGGTGAGGAAGGGTTCCAAGATTTAGTAGAAAGTATATTGGTTTTATTAAGATCAAAGTGCGCAGCAAGAGCGTAGTGTGGTGAGATAGGATGTACGACTGTTAGTTAGTTGGTAATTTCGAGGCTGAAATTATTTTTAAGGGGGTAGAATTGTAATATCAGGATCTAGGGGTTATGCGTTTTAACTTGAATGTATGTGGTAGCGTACCTATGTGTGGTTTGAGTGTGGTTTGGGAGCTTCGGGAATTTTAGAATGTAGGAGAATGCCTTAGAAAAATATTAGATTTTTATTCTTAAAAAGGGAGCTAGTCAAGATAGGCCTTAAGAAAATTTGTTGGAGGATTTAATCACAAGAATTCAGTTGGCAAAGTGGTAAGGAGGCGCCACTTAGGGCCTTAAGAAGTGACGCCACAAGCAGTGTGAGGGGGGCTTAGGTTCGAATTCCATGGATGGCAATTAGGTGACTTTTATTTTTGCATTTGTATGGCATGTGTTGGTCAAACTTTAATTAAGGTAAGGTTAGACTTTTTCATTTATGGTTAGTAGACTTAAGGTTATGGTAAGCATGAATAAGGGATAGAATTGCTTGATTGTGGGGATAGAATTTCTTAAACTTTGGGAAAGTAGAGGATTACAAGGCATGTATCAAGGTGGATGTTTTGGAAATTATTTCATGGCCATTTTGACCATGAACTTGGATGGTTTTATGGATTAGGGGGGTGGCCAAAATTTTGAAGGCTTTTGGATGAGTTAGGAGTTAGTTGTGCACATCTTTCTTTTAGTCATTTTGTGTCACACAAAGATCTAACTCCATTCTCTCTGTTATGGCCGAACCCATGAAAGGTGATATCGGGAATTCTGTAGGCTAACGTTAAAGGAGTAGAGATCTTTCGGGATTGGAGAGATCAAGGTAAGAAAGGAATATTGTGGGGCCGAAGGCCATTTCATGTGTTCTTTTGGGTTGAGCCGAATCTAACATAGTTGTGTAGGAGGGAGTTCAACAAATCGCAAGGTGCAAATTGTGTAGGCTACGGGGTTCGGGTTTAGGCGATTTTTGCTTATAAGGTGTGTAGTTATCGCACTGCTCTCTTGTTGTTTGTATGTGTTGTTATATATATGTGTATATGATATGTGTGGTGGCCGGAAATATGGCTAAGATGGTGACTACCCATGGTGGGTAATCGGTTAATCAGGTCAGTATTTAATGATATTAATCTACCTGTGATTTATGTGTAAAATTGTGGTAAGCATGCGATGTATACTCATCTTAAAATTGTTTTGTCATGATATATATATATATATATGCATGGGGATTGGGATATGACTATTGAAGGACAGGGTGTACATTTATGTACGTGGTCTGATGTTAGCCTTGAGCTACATTGGCGCTTGATGTTGGCTATGTGCTTCATCAAGGTGGGGTGTTGGCTATGTGCCACATCGTGGGCGGACGATAGCTGTGTGCATCACCATGGTTTGAGGACGACCTTGAGTCACCTCGTGGATACAGATATTAGGTGATCGGTGGCTATGCCACGGCCTTGCACAGCAGGTCTGCCAAGGAGGTGTGTAGCGGATGGAGGGCGATTTAGTAATCCCCTGGTGTGTGCGGCAGGTACGGGGGTGTGTAGCGGATGGACTCTTGGTTGGGTTGGGATTCATCTTGCATGATTGATTATGTGGACTGTGTGGATGTGGGCCAAGCCCATTTGTGGAGGCATGTGGGATAATTACACACTGAGTCGGTTTGACTCACCCTATTGTTTTTTCCAAAAACAATGCAGGTGATACATGATTCTTGGACCGGGCTGGAGCGGATACGAGGTGGCCATGCAGAAGATGTTTATTTGTTTTATGCACTTTATATTTCCAGTACTTTTGGTTAAATCATTATTGTAATAAGGCCACTTAAAGTATTTTGGGGATTTTATTATGTTTACGTTGGATTAATTATCGAGCTAATAACTAGGAATGTTTTCTTTCAAGCAATTTATATCTTAAAAACTTATATTGAAGTTTTAAATCCGGGAATTTGTAACAACATAGTTTTACTTAGAATTTTAAATATACCATGTTTTATAAATGACGGAAAATTATTAAGTTTTCACCTGATGTCAAATTCTTTTCAAACTTTTTCCTCAGTAGCATTCTAAATTCGGCCGTGGTGTTTGGGCCGGGTTTGGGGTGTTACATCTCTAGATCATGGCGATATTGCTTCTCATCCAGAAGTCGATAACGGAAATGGTTCTCAGGCGGTGGTGGATTGTAACACTAAGAAAGTTCGTTTTAAAGAAGGAATAGGCGAGGAAGGTATGGATATGGTGATTGAAACGGAATCGAGTCCAAAAATTTCCTGGAAAGATAAACTTCTGGGATTCAAATATGGTCCATCTGATGAGGGTAAAATGGACTTTCTTAGAGGAGATAGTATTGAAGATCTTGAATTTCTGGAGGGTGATATCCGCAGATCCATGGTTAATGGTACTCCTGCCATTGAATTCTCGGAGAGGATCCAACAAATCTTGTTCAAACAAATGGAATTAACATTTGTTATTAAACTACACGGAAGAAATATTGGTTATGGGGCTGAAACACCCCAAACCCGGCCCACGAGCCTCAACCGGATCTGGTATGTTCCTTGAGTAAAACATTTTAAAAACTTGTTTGTTACTTTGGAAAAATTTTAGTGATTTTGAAGAAAATTTGATTTGTGTTGATTTCAAATTGAAAACAATGTTATTCTTGAAATCTAGATCTTAATAAAACTTAATTTTAGTACTGGAGAACAATAAGTTAAAAGTATTCAATTTATCTTTGAGAAAAGTTTTTTTTTAAAACTTGAAATAATAATAATCATATCATAATGAAATCAAATAAAATGCATGCATAAAAACAATTCAATAGTAATGGCCTTATTACAACTGAAAAATACCAAATAAATCCCGAAAATAAAATAATAGAAAACGCAAGTTCAACTGTTTGAAATCCCGAAAATATTCAGCATGGCCACCACCTAGTCTCCGCCGACCCGGTCCAAGTCACTGTATGTCACCTGAAAAGATATCCCACAACGGGGTGAGTCAAACAGACTCAGTGTGTAACAGTCAACACAAAGTCCCAACCGATTTAGGCATATCAAAACATACATATATATATATATAACAAATAGAGATAATGATGCAATCCCGAACCCAAACCTAAATATCCATCCTCTACACATCACCCGTACCAACCAATCACACTGTGGGGATTACTAAATCGACCCTCCATCCGCTACACACCATCGAAGGTAGTCGCTGCAGATGACTTACACATCGCCCTTATAAATTGTGGCATAGCCACCAGATAATGTGACAAAGTCACCAGATAACAATATGTGACATAAGTCACCACATTCAGATTATGTGACATGAGTCACCAGATATTGTGGTAAAAACCACCAGATCACTTCCCCTTCACATATCACCCTTATGCATATATGTCATACAAAACATGCGAAATCATGCCATATATCTTATTCCATGTTCATAACGAATTCACTTATATGTCATATTCAATCTTCATAACACTATTAACATAGTATTAAAAGTGAACGTACCTGGGTACTCTGTACCATCGTATGGTACTTTTAGCCATATTTTTCATATTTTCATTAACACATATATTAAATTAATACCGTAAATCTATTAGGAAACAATGTAGAGTTACACACCTGATAATAGTGATTACGATACTACCGATACCAACGTTCTCGCTAGCAAGAATTAACAATGAAATACTTATCCCTATCTAACTGCCCCTAAAAGATCATAATCAAAATCGGTCAACTTAATAGACAAAAATGGCCTTTGGCCGAATATTACTCTTGCTTACCTTGGATATTTAAATCCCGAATGATCTCCCCCTAAACGTCGGCTACAGAGAAACCTCGAAACTTTCCTTCAAGATTCGGCCAAAGAAACTAAGAGGATTAGAATCTTGCTTTTCGATAGTCAAAGAGAGATAAAGAAAAAAAGAGATTAGCCTAGAAGAGATCCTTACCGAAAAAGAATGACCAAAATGTATTTGGTCAAAAACCTCCAAAAAAAATTCGGCAGATGAAGAGAGAAATAGATTCAAATAAGAAAGAAGATAGGTTTTTGGTGCTTAGAAGCAATCGGTTTCAATGGTGTCAATGGAGTGAAACTTTCGGCTTTAGAAGAGAATAGCATGGTTATAGATTCGGCTTTAACAAAATAGAAAGAAAAGAAGAGAAAGGAAAAGAAAAAGAAAAGAAGAAATGATCAAAGAGACTAAATGGTTTCGGTTATGAAAGAATTTGAACAAAGAAAAAGTTTTTGATAATGGTGCACATTCGGTCAAGTAAGACAAAGAATGAAAGAAAAATGCCTTCAAAAGTAATACTATTTCGGTACCAAAAAGAAAGAAAAGTTTGAGAGGAAAAGAAGAAAAAGGGATACCAATATGGTCAAAGATGGTAGCCAAAACAAAACAAATTTTTCACCTAATGCCTATGACAAAAATTCGGCTAAGGAAAAAGATTTTGGAGAAAAGGGAAAAAGATGCACAAAATGCCAAGAATTTGGCCAACTATCTTCCCCCTAATCCCATACAATATTCGGCCAACCCCCCTAGCCCCCTAAGCCGTCCACATTCATGGTCAAAAATGACCATGAAAAAGTTCCAAAACACCACCCATACATCAAGCCTTATGTCCCCTTATCCTTCCATAACACCTTGATTCCATACCTTAACTAATAACTTGCCTTTTTCCATTAGTCTACTATCCAAAAATGAAAGAAAATCCATTCATACCAAAAATAGAGCTTGGCCGACACTTGATGTAAAGATGCAGAAAAATAAAGTCTCCAAAATGCACTCTATGCTATTCGAACCACTCCCCTCAAGCAACCATTCATGCGCCATTTCCACCATGCCACTAACTCTTCTTGTGCTAAATTAAGACACTTAAATTAACTTAAGCATCATAATCACTTGATCCACTTCACTAAATTCTCCATACTAAAAATTATTCTAAATCCAAATAATTCCAAGCCTTCATAAGACTATATTAATCACACAATAAAATCATGTCCGAGCTAACACAATCAACAAGATGATACTCAAATTTTAGGATGTTACAACTCTACCCTCCTAAAAGAAAATTTCGTCCTCGAAATTACCTGACTAGAACAAGTGAGGGTATTGCTGTCGCACTGCCTCTTCCGGCTCCCACGAAGCTTCTTCCGATCCATGATTACGCCATAACACTTTGACGAGAGGAACTGATTTCCTCCGTAACACCTTCACATCCCGATCTAGAATCTGAATCGGCTCTTCCTCGTAGGACAAATCTGGTCGTAGTTCCACCTCCTCAACTGGCACTACATGAGATGGATCTGACCAGTAACGACGTAGCATCGAAACATGGAACACATCGTGCATTTGCTTCAACTCCGAAGGCAACTCTAACTGATATGCCACTGGTCCAACCCGCTTTAACACCCGATAAGGTCCTTCTTCCAAGGCGACACTTTAAGAAATACCTGATCTCCCACAACAAACTCTATTTCCTTCCGCTTAAGATCTGCGTACGACTTTTGCCTGTCAGATGCCTCCTTTAACCGAGCCCGAATTACCTTAACCTTTTCTTCGGATTCAGCCACCATCTCTGGACCCAAAACTTGACGTTCCCCTAATTCTATCCAACACGTAGGAGTGCGACACTTCCGTCCATAAAGCGCTTCATATAGTGCCATCCGAATACTTGCTTGGTAACTGTTATTGTATGCAAACTCCACTAAAGGAAAAAATTCTTCCCAACTTCCTCTGAAATCTATCACACAACCCCTTAACATATCCTCTAACACTTGGATTACTCGCTCAGATTGACCGTCAGACTGTGGATGAAATGCCGTACTGAAGTCTAATCTGGTGCCTAAAGCCTGATGTAGTGCTTTCCAAAACCGAGACGTAAACCTTGGATCCCTATCCGAAATAATCGACACCGGCACTCCATGCAACCTCACAATTTCCGCCACATACAACCTCGCCAACTTCTGCAATGAATAATCAACCCGTACTGGAATGTAATGTGCAGACTTCGTTAATCAATCCACTATTACCCATACCGAGTCCTTCTTAGTAGGCATAAGGGGAAGCCCACTAACAAAGTCCATGGTGATATGCTCCCACTTCCATTGCAGAATCTTTATCGGCTGAAGCAATCCTGACGGAACTTGGTGTTCAGCCTTGACTTGTTGACACGTCAAGCACTTCCCTACAAATTCTGTAACTTCCTGCTTAAGACCAGGCCACCAAAACTGCTCCCGAAGATCTCTATATAACTTACTTCCTCCAGGATGCGTAGCATAAGGGCTACTATGCGATTCCTGGAGAATCCTTCGCCTCAGCTCCTCATCCCTTGGCAAAGGGTACTTGTTCTTGATGGTCAGCTTATTCAACTGCAGGTAGTCTATGCACATACGCATAGTCCCGTCCTTCTTCTTCACGAACAAGACCGGTGCTCCCCAAGGAGACACATTGGGTCGGATAAACCCACGATCAAGTAACTCTTGGATCTGAGCCTTGAGCTCACCCAACTCCTTTGGTGCCATTCTATACGGAGCGATAGATACTGGCGCCGTTCCAGGCAACAAATCAATCCCAAATTCCACCTCACGATCCGGAGGCAATCCAGGAAGTTCTTTCGGAAAGACATCTACAAATTCTCTCACAGTTCTGACCTCTTCAACAATTGCCTCCTTAGCCTCCAAGGCACTGACCAACATAAGAAAAGCCAAACAACCCTTCCTAACCATCTTTTCTGCCTTAAGGGTAGATACTACATTTGACAAGTAATTCCGTCTTTCACCCAACACTACAACTTCCTTATCGTCAAAAGTTCTCAATGACAGGCGCTTAGCAGCACAATCTACATTCGTACGATACTTCACTAACCAGTCCATGCCTAAGATTAGATCAAATTCCCAGAATAGCAACTCCATTAAGTCAGCCGGAAACTGCGTCCCTTGCACTTCTAAAGGCACTTTCTTAAAGAGCTTATCTACTACTACAGTCTGTCCTAAAGGACTAAGTACAGTCATCTTCCTAGGTACAGTCTCAGAGTTCACATGCAGAGTTCCAGATACTTCACTAGTGATGTAAGAATGAGTTGACCCTATATCTATCAAAGCAATAAAGGGTAACCCAGAAATAAGGAACGTACCTGTGATAACATCAGGTGCATCACTATCTTCCCTCCGACGAACCGCATATACCAGACCTGGCTGTCTAGCCTCTGTATTGCCAACACCTCTGCTCGGTGTTCCTCGTCCTCTTCCAGAACCATTACCTCTGCCATTCGCACCTCGACCCCGCTGAGGCTGCTGTCCACCTCTTCCAGCCTGATTATAGCCCTGACCTAATGGTCGACTCCCTTCTATTTTTATCGGGCAGTCCTTAATCATATGATCCTTAGACCCGCACTTAAAGCATCCTCCTGTCTTCTTCCAACACTCTCCTAAATGCTTCTTTCCACACTGGTCACAGGTACGATACTGCCCTCTTGTCACAGCCTGCTGACCTCGCGGCCCATCAACTCTAGGCCTCTTCTGAACATTCCCAGATGACCCTGTTGATCCAAAGCCTTTCTTCTGGCTATTCCAATCTGTATTCTGTCTTACAGAGTCCTTAATCCCTTCGGCTACCTTAGCCTTCTCTACCAACACGGCAAACTCCCGCTCCTGCTGTGGAGCTATCAACAACCTCAGATCATCCCTCAGTCCGTCCTCAAATTGGACACATCGTTCATGCTCCGTAGCCATGATCCCTCGAGCATACCGGCTCAACCTTAAGAATTCAGCCTCGTACTCTGCTACGGACTTGTTCCCTTGAACCAGCCCCAGAAATGCCTTCCTCTGCGCATCAACATAATTAATTCCAACATACTTCTTATGATACGCCGCCTTAACATACTCCCAAGTGATATCCTCAGCTATAGCACCATCCCGAACTGTGAGCCACCACTGATATGCCTCATCGCGAAGTAGCGACACCATTCCTTTCAGTTTCTCCTCAATAGTCAGATCTAGCTCGTCCATGATTCGCTCTGCCGCCTCCAACCAATACTCAGCCGTACTGGGCGCTACACCGGATACACCACGGAATACCTCAGCTCCATTGGCTCAGAGTCGCTCGGGTACATATTTCCGAGCTCCCATACCTCCACCTGCTCCAGCCACCATTTCAAGAACCCGCAGCATCGCCTGCGATACTGTATCATTCCCCGTCTGATCCTGATGCTCAACTCCAACCGCTGGTGGTGGGGGTGGTGGTACCTCATTTTCGGACCCTTGACCAGACCTAACAGGTTCCGATACAACCATTCTGCCTCTACCACGTCCTCGCACATTACGACCACGTCCCCTAGAATTCATGTCTACGATCGCGATTTAATCTAATTTAAGAAATCTTATGCATTAGTCTTTGTTCCGCTGATTACCCGCGAAGAAATTTTATGAAAAGAAGTTTAGTAGTAGTTCTTTCGATCATTTCAGAGTTTTCGTTTCAAGTTTTCTACCCTAATTCAGAGAAAACACATTCATTCGATAGTACCAACTACACACACACATTCACCACTCAAGCATTTTCATTCATTCTAATCCCAAGGTATTTTCGTAATTTATCCTATAGGGGTATTTTGGTAATTTTCCAAATCGGGGTATTTTGATATTTTGCAAATTAGGGGTTTTGGTATTTTTGTAAAGTAAGAATATTTTAACAAAAGTCGAGGGTATTATGGTAATTTTATAATCCAAGGGTGTTTTAGTAATTTTTACAAACCAGAGGTATTTGGGTAATTTTGTAAATCGGGAATATTTTGGAAAAATTTTCAAAAATAATTTTCCTACAAATCAAAGAGGTAATTTGGTGAATTTAAAACTAAGGTTTTTATAAAATCGTGTAGCTAGTCCCTTTCGGGTTTTAATTATCGAGTTTAGTCCCGTGAATAAGTCCTCTTGGTTAGGGTGAACCGTCACTACGCACCAGGTAGGATTCGAGTGGAGAGGAGGTGAGTCACTACGACTACTTAAATACCAAGCTCCCACCGAAACCAATCCTAGACATGCGCACAATGGTTGCCACACCCTAACTCGGCGACTCACTCACAGGTTTGTTTAATTAGGCTTTAAGTTTTATGTAATTCTGTGTTGGAGTAAACTAATCCTAGAGTTCAATAGTTCCTAGTGTACTAATCTACGTTCCCTTTATACCCACATACAAACCATACAATAAGTCATACAATAGTTAGGGGTACTTACCTGGTGGACTTCGGGTCGGAGACTTAGGTGCCATGTCAGAAAACCTGCTCATTTCCAAAAATTTTCACAAAATCTTAATTGGGCTTAATTTTGAAAACGTTGTGGGCTTTAAACCCAAGGCCGAGAGTTTAAAAACTGTGCTCTGATACCAAGTTGAAACACCCCAAACCTGGCCCACGAGCCTCAACCGGATCTGCTATGTTCCTTGATAAAACATTTTAAAAACTTGTTTGTTACTTTGGAAAAATTTTAGTGATTTTGAAGAAAATTTGATTTGTGTTGATTTCAAATTGAAAACAATGTTATTCTTGAAATCTAGATCTTAATAAAACTTTATTTTAGTACTGGAGAACAATAAGTTAAAAGTATTCAATTTATCTTTGAGAAAAGTTTTTTTTTAAAACTTGAAATAATAATAATCATATCATAATGAAATCAAATAAAATGCATGCATAAAAACAATTCAATAGTAATGGCCTTATTACAACTGAAAAATACCAAATAAATCCCGAAAATAAAATAATAGAAAACGCAAGTTCAACTGTTTGAAATCCCGAAAATATTCAGCATGGCCACCACCTAGTCTCCGCCGACCCGGTCCAAGTCACTGTATGTCACCTGAAAAGATATCCCACAACGGGGTGAGTCAAACAGACTCAGTGTGTAACAGTCAACACAAAGTCCCAACCGATTTAGGCATATCAAAACATACATATATATATATATATATATATATATATATATATAACAAATAGAGATAATGATACAATCCCGAACCCAAACCTAAATATCCATCCTCTACACATCACCCGTACCAACCAATCACACTGTGGGGATTACTAAATCGACCCTCCATCCGCTACACACCATCAAAGGCAGTCGCTGCAGACGACTTGCACATCGCCCTTATAAATTGTGGCATAGCCACCAGATAATGTGACAAAGTCACCAGATAACAATATGTGACATAAGTCACCACATTCAGATTATGTGACATGAGTCACCAGATATTGTGGTAAAAACCACCAGATCACTTCCCCTTCACATATCACCCTTATGCCCATATGTCATACAAAACATGCAAAATCATGCCATATACCTTATTCCATGTTCATAACGAATTCACTTATATGTCATATTCAATCTTCATAACACTATTAACATAGTATTAAAAGTGAACGTACCTGGGTACTCTGTACCATCGTATGGTACCTTTAGCCATATCTTTCATATTTTCATTAACACATATATTAAATTAATACTGTAAATCTATTAGGAAACAATGTAGAGTTACACACCTGATAATAGTGATTACAATACTACCGATACCAACGCTCTCGTTAGCAAGAATTAACAATGAAATACTTATCCCTATCGAACTGCCCCTAAAAGATCATAATCAAAATCGGTCAACTTAATAGACAAAAATGGCCTTTGGCCGAATATTACTCTTGCTTACCTTGGATATTTAAATCCCGAATGATCTCCCCCTAAACGTCGGCTACAGAGAAACCCCGAAACTTTCCTTCAAGATTTGGCCCAAGAAACTAAGAGGATTAGAATCTTGCATTTCGATAGTCAAAGAGAGATAAAGAAAAAAAAGAGATTAGCCTAGAAGAGATCCTTACCGAAAAAGAATGACCAAAATGTATTTGGTCAAAAACCTCCAAAAAAAAATTCAGCAGATGAAGTAGAGAAATAGATTCAAATAAGAAAGAAGATAGGTTTTTGGTGCTTAGAAGCAATCGGTTTCAATGGTGTCAATGGAGTGAAACTTTCGGCTTTAGAAGAGAATAGCAAGGTTATAGATTCGGCTTTAACAAAATAGAAAGAAAAGAAGAGAAAGGAAAAGAAAAAGAAAAGAAGAAATGATCAAAGAGACTAAATGGTTTCGGTTATGAAAGAATTTGAACAAAGAAAAAGTTTTTGATAATGGTGCACATTCGGTCAAGTAAGAAAAAGAATGAAAGAAAAATGCCTTCAAAAGTAATAATATTTCGGTACCAAAAAGAAAGAAAAGTTTGAGAGGAAAAGAAGAAAAAGGGATACCAATATGGTCAAAGATGGTAGCCAAAACAAAACAAAATTTTCACCTAATGCCCATGACAAAAATTCGGCTAAGGAAAAAGATTTTGGAGAAAAGGGAAAAAGATGCACAAAATGCCAAGAATTTGGCCAACCATCTTCCCCCTAATCCCATACAATATTCGGCCAACCCCCCTAGCCCCCTAAGCCGTCCACATTCATGGTCAAAAATGACCATGAAAAATTTCCAAAACATCACCCATACATCAAGCCTTATGTCCCCTTATCCTTCCATAACACCTTGATTCCATACCTTAACTAATAACTTGCCTTTTTCCATTAGTCTACTATCCAAAAATGAAAGAAAATCCATCCATACCAAAAATAGAGCTTGGCCGACACTTGATGTAAAGATGCAGAAAAATAAAGTCTCCAAAATGCACTCTATGCTATTCGAACCACTCCCCTCAAGCAACCATTCATGCGCCATTTCCACCATGCCACTAACTCTTCTTGTGCTAAATTAAGACACTTACATTAACTTAAGCATCATAATCACTTGATCCACTTCACTAAATTCTCCATACTAAAAATTATTCTAAATCCAAATAATTCCAAGCCTTCACAAGACTATATTAATCACACAATAAAATCATATCTGAGCTAACACAATCAACAAGATGATACTCAAATTTTAGGATGTTACAGGGGCTCTCTCTAATCGGATCAGTAATTTATGGAACCCTTCCCTCTCATGGATATCGAGAATGGATTTTTTTTGGCCAAATTCTATTCCATTCAAGATTACACTAAAGTGTTATCTCAGGGACTGTGGTTGGTTTATGGTCAGTATCTGACTGTACAACCTTGGACAAAAGAGTTTAGTCCATCCCAACCCTTTCCAAGCACTGTTTTGGCTTGGATAAGATTACCAGGGCTTCCCAGGTGCCTGTATAAAAAGAAAATCCTTAAGGAAATCGGAGGACTTATTGGGAAAGTTGTTCGGCTTGATCTTAACACCGAAAGTAGAACCCGAGGTCGTTTTGCTAGGATGGTCGTTTACATTAATTTGGATAAGCCTTTAACGGCTCGTGTCTTTGTTAATGGCATGAAACAAAGGGTGGAGTATGAAGCGCTTCCAGCGATATGCTTTTCTTGTGGGAAATATGGTCACACTAAAGATTTATGCCATCTGCCACGAACAGGGGTTTCACCGGAAAAAGACCAAACGAATAGCATTCCGACGTAGGTGGTGAAAGAAGGAAAGGAGGAGACATACGAGCCTTGGATGGTGGTTGACAGGAAATCAAGGACTTATTTTCGAAAAAATAATCTTTCAAAAAAAGATGTCAATGAAAAAGCTCCTTCGGGTTCCAGATTTCAAGCCTTGTCTCAGTCTGAAAGGAAAGAGGATATTGAATATGAGCATAATCAAAAGGAAAATAGAAGGATAGCATCTCTTCAAAATTCAAAGAATGGTGACATTAATGGAGAAGAACAGGATCACTTATATCGAGAAACGGCTAGGAACTTAAATGGTTTACAGCTAGAAAGGGGCAATAAGGCTATTGGACCGTCGACCTATCCTATTAATCGCACATTTAATAAGGGTGCAGATAAGTTAAATGGTAATTATAGGAATGGAACGGTCACCGAAGGTCCTTCCCTATTGGATTCTGTGATAGGAACAGATAAGTGTCAGGCCAATAAGGAAGTGGGCCCAGCTTTTATTAATAAAGTCCTCCCTGTCACCGAAGTAGGGAGCCCAAGTAATCTTGAAATAATGGGTTGTTCGCTACCCCCTGCGGACTTAATGTCAGCTACAGGCGGTCCTATACCCTTCAAGGCCGTAACAGACCCTTACAAGGAAGATTTGGTAAAGTCCATTGGCGGGTCGGATTACCTTTGTGCAAATAAAATCTCATTTATCAATGAAACAGAGAGTTCACCTTCGCACTTACTCCTAATGCTTTTAAAGATAAATTATTTATTGATTATTCATTAATGCGCAGTAATAATAATGTTTCACAAAGCCTAAACACATCCTGTCTTAACCCAATGTTTGATGTTCAGGGGACGAATGATGTTGAGGAAGCTACAAAGTCTTTCAATCCCGCTGCAATAGCGGACAATATGGATGTAGTACAGGTGATTGATGCTCTTGGAGGTTCTAATGTTACCAGACACACGGCTGTTTCTTTCAAAGAGAAAGAATCAACTGAAGGTATGATTAAAAATCGTGTTGCTGGAAAGTTAGCGGGAGGTAAGGAAGGTGGCTTTCGAGCAACCAGGAAAATTAATAAGAGCAATCATGGAAAATGGGGTAATTTTAAAAATAAAAATGCCTCCAAAATTCCTCTGAGTGATACTATATCTAGGCTTACCAAGTCCATCTCCTCGGCTCAAAAAGTGGATTCAGATACACTTATACTGGACACGGGTAAAAGTGTTTAATTTTTATTTTGCTTTTCTAGTTCCATTATCCTAGAATTATAGGTAGTATTGTTATTAATTTTTTTTATTTTTCTTATGAATTTTAATCTCTCAATCTTTTCCTGGAACTGTCAAGGATGTGCTAGCACTAAATTTCTTCATGCATTTCGAGAGTATAATCTTGAATATAAACATGATATTGTATGTGTTTTGGAGCCAAGAGTCTGTGGCAATAAAGCTAACACTATTATTGAGAAGTTGGGTTTTGATCGTTCTCACTGTATTGAGTCTGTTGGTTTTTCAGGAGGCATCTGGGTTGGTTGGAAGGATTATATTTCCATCAATATTATCCATAATCACCCTCAATTTATGCTTCTTCGTATTCAATGTGCTAATCCTACTGATGTTTTCTTTGGTTTTGTTGTTTATGGTAGCCTTGATAGAACTAGGAGGAAATCTTTATGGGCAGACTTGATGAATGTCCTGCCTCAGGCCTCCTTGCCATGGATGATTTTGGGAGATTTTTAATGCCATTATATCTCCTCAGGATAAGAAAAGTGATCGATCGATAGGTAAGAGATGCAACTTGTTTGGAAATTTTGTTGACATTTGTAATTTGCAGGATCTTGGATACATAGGTCCTTCTTATACCTGGCAAAGAGGAAACACGTCAGAAAGATTGGATAGAGCTCTGGCCAATGATGCACGGATATCTGCTTTTCCGCACGCTTTGGTGTACCATTTACCTCGCATTAAGTCAGACCATAGACCCATTTTCCTTAAAACCAGGCCTCTACTCAATGTCCCGAGAGGGAGATCGTTTTGCTTTCTTGCTGGATGGACAAAACATGCAAACTTTATGGACTTGGTCTCTATTAAATGGAGTTTTTCAGGTAACATGGCTATTTCAATATCTGAATTTACCTCACATGTTAAAGAATGGAACAAGTCCACTTATGGCTCCATAGGAACTCGTAAAAGATACCTGTTGAAATCACTTGGATCTATTCAAAAAGCCATGGATCATTCGGACTCTAGTAGATTAGCTAACTTGGAGATAGAGGTTCGAGATGAGTTGGAAAATGTTCTCAATCATGAAGAGCTCTTATGAAGACAGAAAGCTAGATGTGATTGGCTTCAATTTGGAGACAGAAACACCAAGTATTTTCATAGTCGTACGATACAAAGAAGGAAATACAATCGCATTTTGGCCTTACGAACCAGTAGTGGGGAGTGGTGTTCTGAACAGGATATTCTTAGAGAGGAAGCCGTCAAGTTTATTGAAGATTTATATGGTGAAATCCCAAGGCCCATGCCTGTAGTGCCTTCTGATATCTTCACCAGTCTTAAGGAGCAAGACATTGATTTCCTTAATAAACCGGTGTTGAATGAAGAGATCAAGAAAGCCCTTTTTGATATGGCCCCTCTGAAAGCTCTAGGAAGTGATGGATTTCACGCATTTTTTTTCCAGAGTTAGTGGGACATTATTGGAGGAGCAGTATGTGAGTGGGTTCAAGGAATTTTTAATGGCAACAGAATTGATGAGGAACTTAATAACACCCTTATTGTTCTTATCCCGAAGAAGAAGAGCCCGAAAGACTTCAGTCAATTTTGACCAATCAGTCTCTGCTCCATTTTGTACGAATTGGTGATGAAGGTTATCACTAATAGATTCAAAGCAGTGTTTCCAAAATACATATCCCCAGAGCAAGCGGGATTTATTGCAGGAAGGAACATCTCGGACAATATTATTATTGCTCAGGAGGTTATACACTCAATGCGTAGTAAGAAATGTGGCAAAGACTGGATGGCTATTAAGTTAGACTTAGAAAAAACATATGACAGGGTCAGTTGGAAATTTATTGAAGTGTCCTTGGTCGCTGCTGGGATTCCCGAGAAACTTCGCAAGGTCATTATGAACGCTATCTCCTCCTCCTCTATGCAGATCCTTTGGAATGGAGTCCCTTCTAGATCTTTCAAGCCTGTCAGAGGGATTCGACAGGGCTGCCCGTTATCACCTTATCTGTTTGTCCTTTGTATGGAATGGTTAGGATGTCTTATCAAGTCAGAGATGAAAGTTGGTAAGTGGCAACCTATTAGACTATCTAGATCGGGACCGGCTCTATCTCATCTATTTTTTGTAGATGATCTGGTTATTTTCAGCAAGGCAGATATGAGTCAAGATCTTTTACTTAAGGAGATCCTAAGATGGTTTTGTGATCTGTTTGGACACAAAATAAGTGCAAGGAAGAGCAACATGTTTTTCTCAAAAGGTATGGATACCAACTTAAGTGATCAGATTAGCCAACTTTTTGGCTATCAGAAGGTGGTTAATCTTGGAAGTTATTTGGGGGTTCCTCTTCTCCATGATCGGGTCACTAAAAGTACGCTAACTTTTGTGGTTGAAAAAGTTAGAAGTAAGCTCTAAAACTGGGATGCTCGGAAGCTCTCCTTTGTTGGGCGCGTTACACTTGCTCAATCGGTTCTCTTGGCCATTCCTAGTTACTTCAAGCAGTCCTTAGCTATTCCAAAAGGGGTGTGTAAGGAGATAGAAAAGATAGCCAGACAGTTCATTTGGGGAGGCTCACCTGAAGACTCAAAATTAGCTTTGATTGGATGGGAGAATATTTTTCAGCCCAGAACTTGTGGAGGACTTGGTTTTAGGCACCTTCAAGACCAAAATAATTCTTTCCTTATGAAGATTGGTTTTAATCTGGTTTCTAGAGATGATGCATTATGGGTCCAAAATAATTCTTTCCTTATGAAGATTGGTTTTAATCTAGTTTCTAGAAAGGATGCATTATGGGTCCAAGTTCTTCGGTCAAAATATAACTGGAAGACTCAGCTTCCTGAGTCTATCCATAAAAATCAGTCTTCGCATCTCTGGAAATCTTTATCTAAAGTGTGGCCCCTTCTTCGTGAGAATCTCATATGGTCGATTGGGAATGACTTTACAATTCGAGGATGGAAAGACAATTGGATACCTGAAGTTGGGCCTTTGGTTTCTTATGTTCTCGCTCATGATCGGCTCAACTTGGGTCGCACCTTGAAGGATTGGGTTCTGCAGGATGGATCATGGAACTTGGACATGCTTCATATTTGGTTAAATGAGGACATGTTGAAGCGCATTGTCAGTATTCCTCCACCTCATCTGGATGGTGGCGAAGATAGAATCATATGGGCTCGTTCGGGATCCGATTCTTTTTCTATCCGAAGTGCTTATTGGACGCTAAAGGAGTCCTCGTGGAGACCTAAAGATGATTTTTGGAAGATTATCTAGAAATATTAAGGACCTCAGGGAGTCAGAACTTTTCTTTGGCTTGTGGCGAACCAAAGACTCTTAACTAATTCAGAAAGATTCAGAAGAGGAACTGCACAAAGTAGTGTCTGTCCATGATGTGGTCATAATTTTGAAGACATCATGCATGTTCTTCATGATTGTTCGACGGCCAAGGAAGCTTGGAAGCTTGTAGTCCCTCCAGAGAAGCAATCCAGGTTCTTTTCTGATCCTTTAGAAACTTGGTTAAATACTAATCTTTGTTGTCATACCAAATTGCAGGATAAAGGAATCACTTGGTCATGTCTTTTGGGGATTATTGCGTGGAGAATTTGGAAAAACAGGAACCTTTTCATCTTCCAAAACATTGATTAGACGTCACTCTAGCTTATCAAATCTTCAATCAGTTGGGCACAAAACTTTGAATCCATCATCAACAAACCCAAGGTTGCCGTAACACTTTCTGGGACTCAACAGCATGACTCTGACAATTGGGTGCATCTTTCTTCTGATGGAGCAGTGGCTAGAACCTCTGGGGATGCCTCAGCGGGTGGCGTGGTACGTGATCACGATGGTAATTGGGTTTTAGGATACTCGCATTATCTGGGCAATTGCTCTCCATTGGAAGCAGAACTTTGGGGTATTCTAGATGGAGTGTTTATTCTAAAGAATAATGGTTATAATAAGATCAAGATTCAAACTGATAATCTTGAAGTGGTAAGGGTCTTATCCATGAAAGATAGGTTTGACATTGGTAATACGCTAATCAGGAGAATTAAGAGACTTTTGAACGCTGAAGGTCAATGGGTCATTAAACACGTTCCTATGGAGCATAATTTAGCTACAGATCAAATGGCAAAGATTGGACTTTCATGGCAGACTTCTCTCCGGACTTTTGAAGTACCACCAGATATTATGGTAGCGGCTTTTCTTCATGAAAAAGTTTTTAATGTAACTTATAGCGTTCTTAATTGTAATTTTGTTTTTTTTTCATCAAAAAAAATTACAATTTAATTTTATATAATGTATATAATTACTTTATTAAAGATATTTGAATAAATTTAATATTTAAAGCTTTTATATTTGATTTCAATATGATATATTATTTTTAGTATTAAATTCAAGTTTGGGCTTAGGTGAATTTTGAATTTGAGTTTTTTCAAGTTATATTTTACGAATTTAAACCTTTCCAAGTTTACATTTTTTTATGGGGGGGATTCAAGCATTTTCGAATTTGAATTTTTCAAATTTGAGTTTATAACATTTTGATCATGTTAATCTTTTCAGGCTATTTATGAAATAAAAAAAATTTACTACCAGTTTACGAAATACTCACCATATATATACTCAACATATATATAAATATATATTATTTCAATCAACCAAAAATCAATTAAGTCCATTGACTTAATTCGCACCCAATTGAGCAATTGAGAAAAAAAAAAACTTAAAAATTAACTGGGAACCAATTACGTTACGACTCATGACAACCCATGATTTAATATTTTATTTTCTAACTAAAAATTCTTTTGAAAAAATGAAAAATTCTTTAAAATATCATTAAATCATCAAAAAAAATATAAAAAATATTTTAAAAAAAATTATCCAACTATTGCATATGTTAGAATATATCAGCATGAAATAGTCTAACAACTATTCCCATTATCCAATAATTAGTCTATTGCCAGTGCGCATTCTGATTTTAGGGGTTTAATTTTCAAATTTCGAAAGTAATAAATGTTTATTGATTTTTATATATTTTTTAATAATGTATAATTTTTAAAAATTTATATTTTTATAATGTGTTAATCTTTTTAGTTTTTAGAAATATTTTATAATATTTCTAAGTTTATATACATTTTTAATATTTTTAATATGTTTTTTATTTTTTTATAAAATTTTAGTAATTTATGAAAAGTTTTTAGAATTTTCATTAAGTTTTTATGAAATGTTCCTATAATTTTTTTAGAAATTTTATAAGTTTATATATATATATTTTTATAATTTTTAATATTCAATATAATTTTACTTTTTTATTTTTATATTTTTAATAAAAAAATGAAAGATTAAATGAGATATTGTCATATGTCACATTCAAATTGAGTACTTGTTAATTGAGTTTAATGGTCAATATGGTAAAAAAATAGAAACCGTTAACGGAGAGACTTGATTGTTTTTTTTTTCAATGGTAAGGGTTCAATTGGATGTGATTTTAAGTGGAGAAGATTAATTGATTTTTTTTAATTTCTTTATTAACTTTTTATACTTATAAGCCAAACATCAAAAATATAAATATAAATTTCATTTTGATAGAGTTAAAAAAGAAAAAGAAGAATAGGGTTAAAACCGGTTTTAAGCTTCAGTGTGATTGGGATAGAAGTTCTTCTAAACGCAAGTTATTAGGAAATTCTAAAAGAAACATGATTTTTTTTAAGGTTTCATTTATATTTAAGTTCGATATTTTTTTTATCTAAGGTGGTATTTGTTTTCTTTTTTATTTAATTTATTATTTTTATTTGATAAAAGTTATACATTTTAGTACTTAAAGATAATAATGTTAAATTTTTAGTGTTCAATTCGAGTTTTAGAGTTAATTGTATGAAAATTCATAATTAGTTAATAATATTAGCAATTAATTTTCATCAAATCAACCCTAAAACATGAATCAAAACACATCCTATTTAATAAATTCAATACAAAATTAAATAAATTCACCGTTAACACTAAATTTAATTTATTGGCAAAGTCATTAAAAAAATTAAATGGACAATTAACTTTTATGACATCGACCTTAAAATCTGAATTAAACACTAAAAAAATTAGCAATGTCTCTTTTGAATACTAAAATATATAACAAATATTAAATTAAGTAAAAAATAACACAATTGCTTATGTACTAAATGATATACTTTATTTTTTTTTTCTAATTCTGGGAAAGTATGGAATACTGAGAGGATCAGGCAAAAGTGGGTAGTGCATTTGGATTAAACACCCTTGCTAACCTGGCCTTTGTTATATTTATTAAGCAATCTTTTTTAAAATTCTACTTTCAGAATTTTTATGTCTGGAAAATTTATGTAATTGTCCAAATATTATAGGATTATTACGGTTTGCACTGATTGGGACGAAAAAAACAAATCATATGTAGGATTGCGAATTGAAAATTCCTTTGGTTTGCTCTTCATTCCTTTGGCAAAATAATTTGTTTTAATTGTTGTTGGAATAGGACAAGAGAAATTTTTGGCAAGGTAGAATAAGATACAAAGTAATGAGAGAAATAACATGTAAAATTTGTAAACGCAATTCGGATTCATCAATTCTACTCAAATTGTTAACAAATTATTCTCCAAAATACCTCATTTTACATTCAATAAAGCTCTCCAAACAATACTTTAAAGAGTGTTACAAAATTACCCAATAAAATAACAAAATATAAAAGCCAAAGACACTCAACCACGCCACCAATGTGAGGTAACTAAGCCTATTTATAGGCTAATACAAACAACCCTTTTAGCAGTGTTTTAATAAACTTTAAATACTCATTTAAAAGTTGAAATTATCTTATTAATTATGTAACACCCCAAAACCCGGCCTAGGAGTTTAGACCTAATTTCGGAGGTCACATTGATCTCCGAAGTGATGTGATATAATTATTAGTTAAACAAACTGAAAAATAAGACTGTATTTAAGTTACGTAAAAACTCTCAGTTATAGAATCTCGATATTACAAAAATTTTAGTCCAAAAGACGTTTAAGTGCGTAAAACCCAAAATTCATACCACAATATTCAAAATAAAGATTACATTTCAAACCGTCTATTTATAAATGCGAAAATTATGAAAATACTTTTAAAGTTGATTCTAAAACGTAACTGTCCGAGACCTCCGACATGCCTCGTCCAGCAACAGCAAACGAAAATATCTCAAAAAGGGTAACTGAGGGGGTGAGCTACACGAGAATGTGAGATCGAAACGATAGAAAAACGAAAATTAAGCGCTACAATAAAACAACATATCACAATGGCAATCCGATATCCAAATAATCATCACAACCAAAACAGAACCATCAGTACTGAACACATCGATCTATATATTGTTAATCTCACAATCAGACAGACAGAAAGGCAAAATGCGAAACAAATGCATCAACATGAAACCCACCCATCCAGCCAAACACCTCTTCGTCCCCCATTCACACCCCAAAAGAGCTGTATTATAAGCTCATCCAACCCTGCACACCACATAGGACCTCGAAAGGCCCATCCAACCCTACACACCATGAATATGGAACAAATCCATGTAAATAGCAGTATACAGTTAAGCTATCAGAAGTATCGTACTGTGCGGTAAACCGCTATACAGACGTATTGCAGTTGAAATTGCCAATTCAAATTAGACTTCCTTCTCTTCATATCCCAAACCCGAAATTATAAGGAAAATGAAAGAATGCACACCAAACACTTAGACGCGATAGCAAACACCAGAATCGTTCGATTCACTCCTCCAAACCGATTCAAAAACCTTTTGCACTTCTGAAAAATCGAATACACATAGAAAAACTCCCTCAATAGATAGCAATTAACGGAAGAAGCAAAGAATTAAAAGAAATTGATTTATTTTGGGGAAAAGAAAGAGAAAGAAAAAAAATAAGAAGGCTTACAGAGAACTCAAACAATAGGGAAACGAGGATTAGTTGTTTTTTTATCCCCAAAAATAAAATAAATAAAAGCGATAAATAAATACCTCAAACTTAATAAATTTAAGACAAAAAGAAATAATAATCCCTCAAAATACACACATAAGGACTCGAACCCATAAACCAAAGGTACACTATTACTCAACCATCCACCAGACCAACAGGCCCATTCTGACATTAGAACGCGAAAACAAACCCAAATGTCCGATCTAGCCACTGACCCTACCTACAAATCTCAAAACTTCTAACCCTAAATTCTAAGGTGTTACAACTCACCCCTCCTTAAAGAAATTTCGTCCTCGAAATTTCCTACTAACAGAATAGTTGTCTAACACAAGCTCTACCACTACACTCTAGCTACGCACTCTAAGCCCGAAGCGCTACCGTACCAAATATTTAAATCTCACACCCATAACCCGTACATCTAACCTCTAAACCAGATCAACGTACTTTGTAACATCCTGAAAATGGGCCTATGCATTGTTGATTTAATTATACGAAATGGCATGTCTTATGTGTTATGAATGTATTATGAACATTTTTGGAAACTTGGAAATGTAAGGAAATGTCCTGGAAATGTAAGGAAATGTCTTGTCTTGGAAATGTAAGGAAATGTCTTGGAAATGTAAGGAAATGTCCTGGAAATGTAAGGAAATGTCTTGTCTTGGAAATGTAGAGAAATGTCTTGGAAATGTAGGGAAATGTTTTAGAAATGTTAAGTTAAAAGAAGGGAACTAAGGCAAGGTGGTCTTAAGAAAATTTATGGAGGAAATATGACATGAAATTGGGCTTGGAAAAGTGGCCTAGAGATGCCACTTAGGGCCTCTAGAAATGACGCCACATACAAGGGTATTGGGCCAAGGTTCGAGCTGCAGGGGAAGCAAAATAAAAGTTTTATTTTGCAGCAAGATTGGCAGCAATGGACGGCACTAAGTAACTTAAGGGAGGAGTTTAATCCTCTTTAAAATTCGGCAAAAGGGTGTGATTAATTGTGGATTAATTCCTTTTATTTTTAATGGATAAAAGAAGAGATAATAGAGGGATTATTATTATTAAGCAAAGTGATAAAGGATGGAGTATTATTGTTTATTTTAAATAAATAGATAAAGTTATCAAAATAGAAGAGTGATGGCCAAGTAAGGGATTCTAAGTTAGTAATTTCGGCGACTAGAGGAAAAGAGGGCCATTCATTCTTTCTTTCAACTCTTCTCTTTGGCCAAATTTCCTTCTCCTCTCCTCTCCAAAATTTTCTTCTCAAGCCGAATTCTTCATAGCCTCAAAAGCCGAAAATAACCATAGCCCTAGCCGATTTCTTCATAGTCGAAATTGTGATACATATCAGGGCCATAGCCGAATACTGCTAAGGGTTCAAGCAAGAGTTCCATCGAATTCTTCAGTAAGGGTAAGATTAGGTTCGATTCTCATTCTATTTCTTTTAAGTCTGTCGAAATTAAGATTCTAATACCCTTAATATCTTGTTGCCGAAACTTTGAAGAGATCTTTCGGGATTTATTAAGTGTCGACTACAAGGAAGGAGAAGTTCTTTTCCCGAAGGTACACCATAGGCCGCATGTTCCCTAGTTATTCGGTGAGTTTCGGGATTTAAAATCCACAAGGTAAGTGTCTATAGCATTCGGCCAAGGCCATGTTTGGTAAATATATGTGTTCATTAATTATTCAAAAGCCGAAACTAATCTATTCAAGTAATCTAGTGATTGTCGATTTCAAGAAAGAAGGATACAAAGTTTCGGGACTTGATTCTTAAGTCAATCGGCAACAAGGTAAGTTTTAGTGTACTAATCCTACTAGGATTTGGATTTATGGCCGAATGGCTCTTTACTAAGTATTAAATGATTGATTAAATGTAGAGATCTAAGATCTAAGGCATTAGATCAAGCTTTTCGGGATTTGGATTGGAAACCTTAAGCGAATCAGGTGTGTACCCCACACTAAACCTTAATAGTTTTATGGCTTTAAATTATTGTATGTGAATATAAGAATGTGAAAATAAGGCTAAGGTACCATGCAATGGTACAAAGAACTCAGGTATGTTTTGTAACACCCCTTACCCGAAACCCTTACCGGAATCGAGTACGTGGCATTACTAGACGTAAACATTAACTCGGGGAGTAAAATTTTTAAAGCTGTCCAACTGCGTCACGCTGACTAAATCGGCCATAAATCGAGTTACAAAACTCGAAATTTAGATCCGTAAATTTTCCTTGAAACTAGACTCATATAACTATTTACCATAATTTTTCCAGAATTTTTCATGTGGCCAATTAGTACAGTTTATTCTTCAAAGTTACCCTTATTACACTGCTGGACAATTCTGACCTGTCCCTATAAAACTGCAGTTATCTGATTGCACAAATTTCCTATGATGTTCTTGTTTATACCAATGAAAAATAGACTCATTTAGGGTTCTACACATATAAACCATGATTCCTAATTATTTTTGTACAATTTTTGACTATTTTTCCAAAACAGAACAGTAGCTCACGAATTCATTCAGAGCAGGTCTCGTTAAAACTTAATTATCTCATAATATACAAATCTTTTACCTATTCTGTTTCTTTCATGTAAAAATAGACACACTAAGGTTCAATTTCATAACTCACTCACCTCTAAATTCAATACACCCTAATTTTGGTAATTTTTCTAACTCACGTCACTGCTGCCACTACAAGCTGTTTTATTGCATTCATAAAAATAAACTAGCTTCTAACCGAGCCTACCTACATCTCAAATTCAAGGATTCAATTCATATACAAACATTTCCTTAATAAAAACGATTAACTAGATTAAGAATGCATAGACATTGCCACCATGAACCAACTTACATTCAAAACACACCAATGTACTTAACAAAATTTAGCCATTTTCGCATGGCTTTTTTTTTTTTTTTTAGTTTTTACACATGAACCTTAAGATTCCATCAAACAAAAACCAAGCCTATCCTATACATGCCTTCGCTTAAAACCAAAATGAAAGAGTACCCAAAATGTAGATTGATAGTGTGAGCGACTTTCCGACAATCCCGATGAGCTTGTGGCTTGCTCCTAATCTATAAAACAGAGGAAACATCTCACATAATTAAGCTTACTAGCTTAGTAAGTCCTAACTCATAATAATAGAACATTTAATCATTTACGAAAAGAAAACAATCAACATATGGTATTTCACATAGGCAATTAAGTAAATAGTTTACACAAAGCCAAATACTTGTAATTCAGTAACCTAAGTGAATTAGGGGTCATTTCCTTAGACCTACATTTCTTCGTAGTTCATATAAGCATATCGCATGGAAATCTACCTTCTTAACGTCTATACATGAAAACCAATTGTTCCATAATAGCACGTTCTAAGCTCGACTTCCGTCAAATTACGTCCATCAATATTAATTTGACCCAAGTAATATTAAACATATCATACCTTACATACTTACCTGAACCATATTCTTGACAATTTAGCTCTAAATTGTCTTGAACAAAGATTCAATTCCTCTTTGGTAAAATACATCACCGGCATCAAGCCTGCTAGGCGTAAAAGCCTGAAAAGTAACACCGGCACAAGGCCTGCTAGGCGTAAAGCCCGATTATGTCACCGGCACGAAGCCTGCTAGGCATAAGCCCGATTATCTCACCGGCACGAGGCCTGCTAGGCATAAAGCCCGATTATGTCAAAAATAGCTTTACATATTTTTCGCATTTCACTGTCACATATCGAACCATATGCGTTTATTCACATTTAGTTAAATACATTTGAAATCAACCCAATCCATCATCATCACATTCGGCCAACTCATGGTTTTACACCAACTCATACGAATTCTATCATTCATTAGATTTGTAAATAATCTCAAAACATAAGATTGCTCAAGAACTTACTTATTCATTTGCATTAGCCAAATAAATTCACTTCAATACTATACATTTACATTCGGCTATATCATGAATTTATACTTTAATTTTCCACAGTTTATCATTCACTAAATTCGTAATTAACTTATTAACATATTTTAAATAAAGGACTTACCTTAGAAGTAGATAGATTCAAAATCTCCAACTATTCGTTTAGTTTAGCTTTTCCTCGCTCCAACTTTTTCTCCTTTTGATCTTGATCTAATTTGGTTCAATTTAAACCAATTAAACCACACTTCCATTCAATTCGAAAGCAAAATCATAAAATAAATAATTCCAAGACATAAACATTTGCATTCGGCATTCATCCTCTACTTTGTTCAAGTGCATTCAAAATTATTAGGGAACACTTTGGTAATAATTTCCTTGATGTGCTTTAACTTACAACTTACCTTCTTATCTATAGCCATACATTAACTTTATATAATTATACATATATAACCGAATACAATAGCTCAAATTCATTCTCTCTTATGGCCGAATATGCCAATTCAACACCCATGCATTTTCTTCAACATACAACCAAGCAACAAGCTAAATAGCCACACCAAATTCAAGCATTTAACTAATCCAATTTAACCTATTGAACACCACAATAAAATTTTCAACCCATTTGGATCTCTTCTCCATGGCCGAATGGCCCTTAGGTTCCTAGGATTCTCTATAACCCTTCCTTCCATCCATTTTACCCCTTGCACTAATTTACTTCAAGTAATCAAGTCTTAAACTTAGTTCACCCAATAATTTAACATCACATATAACAATCTTCTATGGTTAATTTCATTATAAGAGGATGGCCGAACATCAAAACACAAGAAGAAATGTTTTCATGAATATCCATCCTATTATTCGGCCAACTATGAGGGTACCTTCAAGCCAAATCAACAAAATCTTCTTACAAGTTCATGCCATTTCTTCTCATACTATCTAACTTATTATCACAACAAACTACAACATTAGCACCCATGGCCGAATCTCATCATACCAATATTAACAAATTTTGCTTGTTTCAAAAGAAAAATGATCAAGAATTTAAGCCATATCAAGGTAGGTTTTTAAAATCAAGTTCAATTCTTACCTATCCTAGTGCATGCAAGGGCCGAATGGGGAAGATGAAGTTCTTCCCTTCTCTTCAAGGTAAGAATCGGGCAAGAAAGGAATGAATGAAGAGAGAATTATTTTCTTTTTGTTTTTATCTTTTTAACATAAAATATAGCATGCTTTTCTTATAATATTACTAAAATCAATATATATAATTAGAAAGCATATATTCTTAGCATGCTTTTAATATAATAATGCCTAAATATCATACAAAAAATAAAAAAAGAACATATATGCATGCTTGCCGTCCACCTTGTTTAAAAATGGGGAATTTGACATGCAAATCCCCATGTTTAATGGACAATTTACTTAGCCCCCCTTTTTTTTTTAATGCCCACTACCTTGGTTCTTCTTGCAATTTAGACCTTTAGCAATTTAAACACTTAGATGGCTAAGATTTTCCACGAGAATTTCACACTTACTAAATCACACATAACAGACACAAAACATAATATTTAAAAAAAAATAACTCTCAGGCTTGGATTCGTGGTTCCGAAACCACCGTTCCGATTAGGGTCAAAATTGGTCTGTTACAACTCTCCCCCCCTTAAGGATTTTCGTCCCCGAAAATCTTACCGTTAAATAAGTTCGGATATTGTTGCTTCATTGACTCTTCAGGCTCCCACGTAGCCTCTTCAACTCCGTGACGATTCCATAGAATCTTTACTAATGGAACCCTTTTATTTCTTAACTCTTTGGTTTCCCGAGCTAAGATACGGATCGGTTCCTCATCATAGGTCAAATCAGATCGAATTTCAATCTCTGACGGGGTGATCACATGGGACGGATCCGATCTGTATCTGCGAAGCATCGAAACGTGAAATACATTGTGTATCTTTTCTAAGTCAAGGGGCAGTTTCAATCGATAAGCCACAGGCCCTATACGCTCGATGATTTCATACGGTCCGATAAATCTCGGACTCAACTTGCCTTTCTGACCGAATCGGAGTATTTTCTTCCACGGAGAAACTTTCAAGAACACCCGATCTCCGACCTGAAATTCAATGTCCTTGCGTTTTAAATCAGCATAGGACTTTTGACGATCCGAAGCAGCTTTCAAATTACTTCTAATTACAACCACCTTCTGTTCAGTTTCTTTAATCCAATCAACCCCGTGTATCTTATTCTCACTGAGCTCAGTCCAATACAATGGTGTGCGACATTTTCGACCATATAAGGCTTCATAAGGTGCCATTTTTATGCTAGATTGAAAGCCATTATTGTAAGCAAATTCAATCAAAGGTAGGTATCATTCCCACGTACCTTCAAACTCGAGAACGCAGCACTTCAACATGTCCTCAAGTATCAAAATAGTTCGCTCAGACTGACCGTCTGTTTGCGGATGAAAGGCTGTACTAAAATGAAGTTTAGTACCTAATGCCTCTTGCAATTTCTTCCAGAATCGCGATGTAAATCTCGGGTCTCTATCTGAAACTATGGAACTCGGTACACCGTGCAATCTTACAATCTGCGACACATACAATTCGCCGAGTTTGTCAAGTGAATAGTCGGTACGTACCGGCACAAAATGAGCTGATTTAGTCAGTCTATCAACGATAACCCATACGGCATCTTTCTTACTAGGTGTCATAGGGAGACCAGATACAAAATCCATGGTGATTCTATCCCATTTCCATTCGGGTATCATGATTGGCTGAAGCAATCCGGATGGTACCTGATGCTCAGCTTTCACTTGTTGACAGATTAAGCACTTGGAGACAAATTCGGATATATCTCGTTTCATGCCAGGCCACCAATAAAACTGTTTCAAATCATTATACATTTTCGTGCTACCCGGGTGTATCGACATTCGGCCATTATGGGCCTCACTCAGAATCATCTGTATCAAATCTGAGTTCATCGGAACACACAATCGACCTTTATAATTCAGACAGTTATTTGCATCTATCTGGAAATCTGATTCTGTAGCGTTTTCACACTGAATCCGAATAGCAACTAGCTTTTCGTCAACTTTCTGTGCATCGCAAATTTGCTGAATAAACATCGGTCTTGCTTGTAACTCGGCTATGATCGAACCATCCTCAGACATAGTCACCCGTGCGTTTAATGCACGAAGAGCAAATAATGATTTTCGACTCAACGCATCCGCAACAACATTAGCTTTCCCCGGATGGTAGTCAATCACTAATTCATAGTCTTTCAGCAATTCTAACCATCGGCGTTGTCTCAAATTTAGATCTTTCTGAGTCATTAAATATTTTAGACTTTTGTGATCTGAATAAACATGACATTTTTCACCGAATAAATAGTGACGCCAAATTTTCAATGCGAACACAATGGCTGCCAACTCCAGATCGTGAGTTGGATAATTTTTTTCATGTGGCTTCAATTGTCTTGAAGCGTAGGCTATCACCTTGCCTTCTTGCATTAGAACGCAACCCAACCCATTCAAAGAAGCATCACTAAAAATAGTAAATTCTTTACCCGATTCGGGCTGAGTTAACACTGGAGCCTCGGTTAAAAGGGCTTTCAACTGCTCGAAACTTTTCTGACATTTTTCTGACCACTCATATTTGACATCTTTCTGTAGTAGTCTCGTCAAGGGTGTAGCTATTACGAAAAAATCTTTTACAAATCGTCTATAATATCCCGCGAGGCCTAGGAAACTTCGGATCTCGGAAACATTCTTTGGTGGTTTCCACTCGAGTATAGCTGCTATCTTGTTTGGATCCACCCGAGCACCTGACACTGAAACAACATGACCCAAGAAGCTGACTTCATTCATCCAGAACTCACACTTACTGAACTTTGCATATAACCGTTGATCTCTCAAAGTTTGTAGTACTACTCTCAAATGCTCAGCGTGTTCCGCTTCATTTTTGGAGTAGATCAATATATCATCAATAAACACTACTACAAACCGATCCAAAAACCGTCGGAAGACCCGGTTCATTAGATCCATAAAAACAGCAGGTGCATTAGTAAGTCCAAAAGGCATAACCAAAAACTCATAATGTCCGTACCTCGTTCGAAATGCCGTCTTTGGCACATCTAAATCTCTGACTCGTAATTGATAATAGCCCGATCTCAAATCTATTTTCGAAAACACTGAAGCCCCCTTCAACTGATCAAATAAATCATCAATCCGAGGTAACGGGTACTTATTCTTTATAGTTACCTTATTTTGTTGTCGGTAGTCGATACACATTCGCATTATCCCATCTTTCTTTTTCACAAATAAGACTGGTGCACCCCACGGGGAAAAACTCGGTCGTGCAAAACCCCTCTCTGTCAATTCTTGCAACTGCGCTTTCAATTCTTTTAATTCAGTAGGCGCCATTCGGTACGGAGCTATCGAAATTGGGGTCGCATCTGGCACTAATTCAATGCCAAACTCAATCTCTCGTACTGGGGGTAAGCCCGGTAGCTCTTCAGGAAACACATCGGTGTATTCACATACAACTGGTACCGATTTCATTAGTTTCTCGGACATTTTATTATCCAGTACATAAGCCAAATAGGCCTCACACCCTTTTCTCACATACTTTTGGGCTACCATTGAAGATATTACTGTAGGTAACTCATTTACATCACAGGATTTTATTCTGATTGTCTCACCGTTTCGGCATTTCAAATCAATAAACTTTCTTTTGCAGTCCACCACTGCCTCATGTGAAGTTAACCAATCCATACCCAAGATTATATCAAATTCATCGAAGGGCAACAACATCAAATCAGCTGGAAAGCAATAGTCTCGTACCATCAACGGGCAACCTCTACACACTTTATTAACAAGCACACATCTACCCAAAGGGTTGGACACACGAATTACAAACTCGGTAGACTCAACTAGCAGAGTCTTGCCAAATTTTAAAGTTTCACACACATAAGAATGAGTCGAACCAGGATCAATTAGTGCAATCACAGTAGTATCAAAAAGAGTGAAAGTACCGGTAATGACGTCGGGGGAGGAAGCATCCTCTCTAGCTCACGCAGCATATGCTCTAGCCGGAGCTCTAGCCTCAGATCGATCTGTAGTGTTCTTCGTTCCTTTCTGGCTACCACCTACATTGCCTGAATGTCTGGGTGGTCTACCTCGCACTGGCACGTTGCTCGGTGTAGTGTTCTGAACTGCATTCTGCTCAGCTAACTTCGGACACTCTCTGATAAAATGATCTGACGATCCACACTTATAGCTAGACCGATCATGGAATCTACAACTCCCTGAGTGCCATTTCCCACAGTACTTGCATTCAACTCTATTTTGTGGAATGTTACCAACACTGGCTATCGAGGTAGCTCGGGAGCTCATAGGAGGTCGATCCCGTCTAGGCGGATCTGTAGTAGCTTTCTGTCGGCTGTAGTCATCTCTGGGCTTCTTGCTCGTGGAATGAAAGACTTTACCCGAAGACCTTTTTCGGATGTCTCTGGCTTCTGCATCAGCCTTTCTTTTCTCTTTCCCGAGCTCTTCAGCTTTGCAAGCTCTCTCAACTAAAGTTACAAACTCTTGGATTTCGAGAACGCCAACAAACACCTTTATATCTTCATTTAGGCCGTCTTCGAATCTTTTACACATAATGGCTTCAGTAGAGACACACTCTCTAGCATAACGGCTGAGCCTGACAAATTTTCTTTCATACTCCGTTACAGTCATTCGTCCTTGCTTCAGCTCAAGGAACTCTTTTCGTTTTTGATCAATAAATCTTTGGCTAATATACTTCTTGCGAAATTCAGTTTGGAAGAAATCCCATGTCACTTTTTCTTTCGGAACCACTGATACTAGTGTATTCCACCAGTGATATGCAGTGTCCCGTAGTAAGGATATAGTACACTTCAAGCATTCATCCGGAGTACAAGACAACTCATCAAGTACCCGAATAGTGTTATCAAGCCACATTTCGGCTCTCTCAGCATCATCATCGTCATTGGCTTTAAATTCTTCGGCCCCATATTTTTGAATTTTATCAACTGGGGGCCTACTAGATCTCATTGGATCTATCATTGGGGGAGCTAGAGGATCCGGAGTTGGATTATTCGGGGGCGGAGGTTGGGGTACAGCCGGGTTATTTTGAATAAATTGGGCAAACCACTCATTCATCATCCGATAAAAGGCTTGTTTAGTTTCTCCTTCGTGGCTACCCGAAACAGGTCGAGAGTCTATCGGCGCTGATCCGTGGGTACGGTCAGGCGCCACGCTCTCCACATCATCAGCTACAGCTCTTTCTAGTTCAGAGTCCATTTACTATACAAAACAAAGTTCAGGCTGTCAGAAGTCACCACACTATCAACATATAACCACAGGCATGTATAGCTAGACTCACACGCGCCACGGTAGTCCTAGAATCGACTAAACCGTAACCTCTGATACCAATCAAATGTAACACCCCTTACCCGAAACCCTTACCGGAATCGAGTACGTGGCATTACTAGACGTAAACATTAACTCGGGGAGTAAAATTTTTAAAGCTGTCCAACTGCGTCACGCTGACTAAATCGGCCATAACTCGAGTTACAAAACTCGAAATTTAGATCCGTAAATTTTCCTTGAAACTAGACTCACATAACTATTTACCATAATTTTTCCAGAATTTTTCAAGTGGCCAATTAGTACAGTTTATTCTTCAAAGTTACCCTTATTACACTGCTGGACAATTCTGACCTGTCCCTATAAAACTGCAGTTATCTGATTGCACAAATTTCCTATGATGTTCTTGTTTATACCAATGAAAAATAGACTCATTTAGGGTTCTACACATATAAACCATGATTCCTAATTATTTTTGTACAATTTTTGACTATTTTTCCAAAACAGAACAGTAGCTCACGAATTCATTCAGAGCAGGTCTCGTTAAAACTTAATTATCTCATAATATACAAATCTTTTACCTATTCTGTTTCTTTCATGTAAAAATAGACACACTAAGGTTCAATTTCATAACTCACTCACCTCTAAATTCAATACACCCTATTTTTGGTAATTTTTCTAACTCACGTCACTGCTGCCACTACAAGCTGTTTTATTGCATTCATAAAAATAAACTAGCTTCTAACCGAGCCTACCTACATCTCAACTTCAAGGATTCAATTCATATACAAACATTTCCTTAATAAAAACGATTAACTAGATTAAGAATGCATAGACATTGCCACCATGAACCAACTTACATTCAAAACACACCAACGTACTTAACAAAATTTAGCCATTTTCGCATGGCTATTTTTTTTTTTTTTAGTTTTTACACATGAACCTTAAGATTCCATCAAACAAAAACCAAGCCTATCCTATACATGCCTTCGCTTAAAACCAAAATGAAAGAGTACCCAAAATGTAGATTGATAGTGTGAGCGACTTTCCGACAATCCCGATGAGCTTGTGGCTTGCTCCTAATCTATAAAACAGAGGAAACATCTCACATAATTAAGCTTACTAGCTTAGTAAGTCCTAACTCATAATAATAGAACATTTAATCATTTACGAAAAGAAAACAATCAACATATGGTATTTCACATAGGCAATTAAGTAAATAGTTTACACAAAGCCAAATACTTGTAATTCAGTAACCTAAGTGAATTAGGGGTCATTTCCTTAGACCTACATTTCTTCGTAGTTCATATAAGCATATCGCATGGAAATCTACCTTCTTAACGTCTATACATGAAAACCAATTGTTCCATAATAGCACGTTCTAAGCTCGACTTCCGTCAAATTACGTCCATCAATATTAATTTGACCCAAGTAATATTAAACATATCATACCTTACATACTTACCTGAACCATATTCTTGACAATTTAGCTCTAAATTGTCTTGAACAAAGATTCAGTTCCTCTTTGGTAAAATACATCACCGGCATCAAGCCTGCTAGGCGTAAAGCCCGATTATGTCACCGGCACGAAGCCTGCTAGGCATAAGCCCGATTATGTCACCGGCACGAAGCCTGCTAGGCATAAGCCCGATTATGTCACCGGCACGAGGCCTGCTAGGCATAAAGCCCGATTATGTCAAAAATAGCTTTACATATTTTTCGCATTTCACTGTCACATATCGAACCATATGCGTTTATTCACATTTAGTTAAATACATTTGAAATCAACCCAATCCATCATCATCACATTCGGCCAACTCATGGTTTTACACCAACTCATACGAATTCTATCATTCATTAGATTTGTAAATAATCTCAAAACATAAGATTGCTCAAGAACTTACTTATTCATTTGCATTAGCCAAATAAATTCACTTCAATACTATACATTTACATTCGGTTATATCATGAATTTATACTTTAATTTTCCACAGTTTATCATTCACTAAATTCGTAATTAACTTATTAACATATTTTAAATAAAGGACTTACCTTAGAAGTAGATAGATTCAAAATCTCCAACTATTCATTTAGTTTAGCTTTTCCTCGCTCCAACTTTTTCTCCTTTTGATCTTGATCTAATTTGGTTCAATTTAAACCAATTAAACCACACTTCCATTCAATTCGAAAGCAAAATCATAAAATAAATAATTCCAAGACATAAACATTTGCATTCGGCATTCATCCTCTACTTTGTTCAAGTGCATTCAAAATTATTAGGGAACACTTTGGTAATAATTTCCTTGATGTGCTTTAACTTACAACTTACCTTCTTATCTATAGCCATACATTAACTTTATATAATTATACATATATAACCGAATACAATAGCTCAAATTCATTCTCTCTTATGGCCGAATATGCCAATTCAACACCCATGCATTTTCTTCAACATACAACCAAGCAACAAGCTAAATAACCACACCAAATTCAAGCATTTAACTAATCCAATTTAACCTATTGAACACCACAATAAAATTTTCAACCCATTTGGATCTCTTCTCCATGGCCGAATGGCCCTTAGGTTCCTAGGATTCTCTATAACCCTTCCTTCCATCCATTTTACCCCTTGCACTAATTTACTTCAAGTAATCAAGTCTTAAACTTAGTTCACCCAATAATTTAACATCACATATAACAATCTTCTATGGTTAATTTCATTATAAGAGGATGGCCGAACATCAAAACACAAGAAGAAATGTTTTCATGAATATCCATCCTATTATTCGGCCAACGATGAGGGTACCTTCAAGCCAAATCAACAAAATCTTCTTACAAGTTCATGCCATTTCTTCTCATACTATCTAACTTATTATCACAACAAACTACAACATTAGCACCCATGGCCGAATCTCATCATACCAATATTAACAAATTTTGCTTGTTTCAAAAGAAAAATGATCAAGAATTTAAGCCATATCAAGGTAGGTTTTTAAAATCAAGTTCAATTCTTACCTATCCTAGTGCATGCAAGGGCCGAATGGGGAAGATGAAGTTATTCCCTTCTCTTCAAGGTAAGAATCGGGCAAGAAAGGAATGAATGAAGAGAGAATTATTTTCTTTTTGTTTTTATCTTTTTAACATAAAATATAGCATGCTTTTCTTATAATATTACTAAAATCAATATATATAATTAGAAAGCATATATTCTTAGCATGCTTTTAATATAATAATGCCTAAATATCATACAAAAAATAAAAAAAGAACATATATGCATGCTTGCCGTCCACCTTGTTTAAAAATGGGGAATTTGACATGCAAATCCCCATGTTTAATGGACAATTTACTTAGCCCCCCTTTTTTTTTTAATGCCCACTACCTTGGTTCTTCTTGCAATTTAGACCTTTAGCAATTTAAACACTTAGATGGCTAAGATTTTCCACGAGAATTTCACACTTACTAAATCACACATAACAGACACAAAACATAATATTTAAAAAAAAATAACTCTCAGGCTCGGATTCGTGGTTCCGAAACCACCGTTCCGATTAGGGTCAAAATTGGTCTGTTACATGTTTTCCTACTCCTACTAGGAATATGTTAAATATCTGTTATGACACACATACGAAATTATAAGAATGTGAAATAAGAATTTGGTATGTTAATGTATGATATGTATGTTATGAGGCATATGGGTTATATGAAAAGGGGAAGTGAATGTGGTGACCTAAGACCACGATATCTGAATGTGGTGACCTAAGACCACGATATTTGAATGTGGTGACCTAAGACCACGATATCTGAATGTGGTGTCTTTTGACACAAAATATGAATCTGGTGGCTTTGCCACGAATTTTATAAGGGCGATGAGCACGTCGACTGCAGCGACTGCCTTCGATGGTGTGTAGCGGAAGGAGGGTTGACTTAGTAGTCCCCACGGTGTGCAGGTTGGTATGGGTGATGTGTAGCGGATGGCATCTAGGTTTGGGTTCGGGTTGCATCATTATTTTCTATATGTTATATGAATATGTATGATAATGTATGTCTGAATTATTAAATTTTAGTGTTGGTTACACATTGAGTCTGTTTGACTCACCCCGTTGGGGAATATTTTCTTCCAGGTGATGATCAGTGATGGGCCGGGCCGGCAGAAGCTTAGGGATGGCCATGCTCAGCAAGAAATTCATTTTTATTCGGACTATTTTATTTTAAGTATTTGAATTTAAATTTTGGGAATTATTTTGATGTAATAAGGCCATAGTTAGACTACTTTATTTTTATTATTTATTCTGTTATGAATCTTTTATCAATTAAAAGATTAAGTAAATTTATTTTAAATTTAACTCTAAATGTTTTGTCACTTAAGCAAAAGATTTTTAATAAAGTAAACTTGTTTTCAATTCAAGCCCAACCCAAAATAATTTTTCTTTCAAAACACACAAGTTTTTCCTAAGAAATAAAAGAATTTGAACCCGTTTTTCCTAAGGAACATGCCAAATCTGGTCGAGGCTCGTGGGCCGGGTTTGGGGTGTTTCATACTTACATTCACAGACACTCGAACCTAGAACCTCAAACACACAACCAGAACACTTATTCATTGAAGCAAATAGATACTTGTTCATCACACACACAAACGTTATCCAACGAATAAGTAATCAATGCCATTCAAATAAATAACACACAGAATCACAACAACCTACAACCATACCTGTCTTAATGTCGCCGCGGACACTCCCTAATTCGATGCTCCGTGGACCCGCATCTAAGACACGCTCCCAACTTCTTCCAATAGTCGCTCAAATGGCGCTTCTTTCAGTGCCCACAAACTGATACACTCGCCCCATTACTAGAACCATTCGCACAACCTTTACTAACACCTAACTGCGTTCTTATACGCTTCGCAGACTTGGGCTCCAACCTCAAAGGAGTACGATCCCTTTTCTTCCCACAATCTACACACCTACCTTGAACTAACTTTTTGTTCCTCTCTAAACTAGCCTCGAAAACTTTCTCTAACACTTCCCTCACCACTCGAGTCAACTCCTCGGTACTAACCTTAACACTTCCCTCACCACTCGAGTCAACGCCTCGGTACTAACCTCTAGGTTATCGCTACCCAAAGCTGGCGAAACCGCATTGATTTCTGACTCCTGAACAAGTTCACATCCTGAAGAAGCTAACGATTCTTCGAGAGTCTCACCAGATTGACCCTCACGATCATGCTTACCATCAGAATACATATCGGTCTTGTGACTAATCCACATTTTCAGAAAACGAATACAAAATAAATACAAAAATCTACATTTCTAATATTACAGTTTTGAATTTCCACCCTGGACCAGCATCGAAGTCTTAGACATTTTATCTCCTCAAAATCATTAAAATACATATCATTTCAAAATATTGTGGTACAGTTTATCAAAGCTTTTTTTTTAAAACGAACACGCGCCCACACAGATACGTAAAATACAGGCTGAGCTTTTACAAACCTGACTCTGATACCACTAAATGTAACACCCCAAAACACGGCCTAGGAGTTTAAACTGAATTTTAGAGGTCACATTAATCTTCGAACTAACCTGATATAATTATTAGTTAAATAAACTAAAAAATAAGACTGTATTTAAGTTACGTAAAAACTCTCAGTTATAAAATCCCGATATTACAAAAATTTTAGTTCAAAAGACGCTTAAGTGCATAAAACCAAAAATTCATACCATAATATTCAAAATAAAGCTTACATTTCAAACCGTCTATTTATAAATGCAAAAAGTTATGAAAATACTTCTAAAGTTGATTCTCAAACATGACTGTCTGAGACCTCCGACATGTCTGGTCCAGCAACAGCAAACGAAAATACCTAAAAAAGGGAAACTGAGGGGGTGAGCTACACAAGCCCAGTGTGATATCGAAACGACAGAAAAACGAAAATTGAGCGCTACAATAAAAACAACATATCACAATGGCAATCCGATATCCAAATAATCATCACAACCAAAACAGAACCATCAGTACTGAACACATCGATCTATATATTATTAATCTCGCAATCAAACAGACAGAAAGACAAAATGCGGAACAAATGCATCAACATGAAACCCACCCATCCAGCCAAACACCTCTTCGTCCCCCATTCACACCTCAAAAGAGCTGTATTATAAGCTCATCTAACCCTGCACACCACATAGGACCTCGAAAGGCCCATCCAACCCTACACACCATGAATGTGGAACAAAGCCATGTAAATAGCAGTATGCAGTTGAGCTGCCAGAAGTATCGTACTATGCGGTAAACCGCTATACAGACGTATTGCAGTTGAAACTGCCAATTCAGATTAGACTTCCTTCTCTTCATATCCCAAACCCGAAATCATAATGCAAATGCAAGAATGCACACCAAACACTTAGACGCGATAGCAAACACCAGAATCGTTCGATTCGCTCCTCCAAACTGATTCAAAAACCTTTTCCACTTCTGAAAAATCGAATACACATAGAAAAACTCCCTCGACAGACAGACAGAAGAAGAAAAGAATTAAAACAAATTGATTTATTTTGGGGAAAAGAAAGAGAAAGAAAAAAAATTAAGAATGAGTAAAAAAAATTAAGAATGCTTATAGAGAACTCAAACAATAGGGAAACGAGGATTAGTTAAGTTTTTTTTTATCCCTAGAAATAAAATAAATAAAGTGATAAATAAATATCTCAAACTTAAAAAAAATTTAAGACAAAAAGAAATAATAATCCCTCAAAATACACACATTAGGACTCAAACCTAGAACCCAAAGGTACACTATTACTCAACCAACCACCAGACCAGTAAGCCCATTCTAATATTAGAACACGAAAACAAACCCAAATGTCTGATCTAGCCACTGACCCTACCTACAAATTTTAAAACTTTTAACCCCAAATTTTAGGGTGTTACAAATTATCTTGAGCATTTATCTCACGAAAGACTTTATAAACAATCTCCCCAACAACACCAAATACTTTGAAAGATAAGGATAGTGATAAAGATGAGAAACTACAAAAGTTTAAACTTCTCATCTTCCTCTTCAAGGTTAATTGAATAGATGGTGATCATTTTCTAATTTACTACGAAATTCTCTCATCATTTGTTGTTAAATAATATTAAATCAAGATCCATTAAAAGTCAAATATGCCAACACCCAAAACTTTGACTGCTTCATACAGTTTATTCTAATTGTTGTTTGAGCAAGAATTAGAACAAGGTAGTCGAATATTTAGCTGAAGTAAAGATTGTACTCTCTAAAATTCTTTGAGATTCAACGGCGGACGATGGTAGAGATGATAGTTTGGTGGGCGATCGAAATACTTAAAAGGTTCATTTTAAGGGGTCTTTATTTTAAGGTGGTGAACGATATGGTGGTATATTTGCCCCTTGTACAGGGAGTCTCTTGGAGAGATAAGGTCTTAGGCAGAGGGACTGATGGATTTGGTGGTAAAGAGGGGTTTGAAATTTTAGAAGGTGACATAGTGAAGTTTTTTGTAAACAGAATACCGACTATTAGTTTTTCTAAAAGGATTCAATAGATTATTGTGAGAGACATGGCATCCACAGTGGTGGTAAAACTCCTAAGTAGAAATATTTCCTATACCTTACTGCAAAATAGGATTCATAGTTTATGAAAATTGACTCATTCGTTCCAACTCATAGACGTGGATAATGTTTTTTTTTTTTTTGTAAAGTTTCATAATCATGATGATTATGAAGTTCTCACCCAAGGACCGTAGATAGTGCTTGGCCACTATGTCACAGTGCAACCATGGTCCCCAAAGTTTTGCCCCTTCAGGTGTTTCCCATTAGCACAATGTTTTGGGTTAAGCTGTCTGGACTTCTAGGATTTCTTCATAAGATGAAAATCTTAGAGGAAATAGGGGGCTTAATAGGTACCGTTACCAAGCTAGATTTCCAAACAGATAAGGTTTTGAGGGGAAAGTTTACCAGGATGGTTGTTGTATAGGTCTTGGAAAACCGCTGGTCTCTCAAATAATGGTGAACATAACGGTACAGAGAGTTGAGTTTGAGTCACTCCCGCATGTGTGTTTCAATTGCGGACGTTTTGGACACATGAAGGAAGCTTGCCCAGGTAATTCAGTTTCAAATGAATCTGGGATGGGAAATGAGAAGACAGAGGAATCCTCACCGGAGTTAGGAAAAATTGTAGAGCAGTCGAAGTCTTTTGGCCCTTGGATGCTTGTTGAGAGGAGACCGCGACGGAACTCTAGGGCTCATTAGAATATCGTTGTAAATCTGACCGGAAATAGTGCTATGATTTCTGTTGGATTGAATCTACCCGAGATTGACGCGAAGGTGAACGATTTTTTTGGGGTGAAGTTCAAAAAAGGTAATTTTTTAAGGCAAAAAATCAAGAGAAAATTTCTAGACTTAAAAATGGAAATGGAGCAAGTTCTGATCCTACCAACACCTTTAGCGCGTTGGAGTAGTTTTGTTCAGAAGGGCTGGAGATTTTGTTTGGGGCCAAGATACAACTGGATTTTGGGCCAAAAAAGATGGGCCCAGGGAAAAATATGGAAGTTCTTAGGCCACTTTTGAATGTTTCTTTAGTTGGGCAGTAGAATTTTACAAAGCAAATTGGGCCAAATCACGTCATCTCATCAGCTGGGCAGCAAAGGCCTGTGATCGCCAAATAGGACAGCGTACATGGTTCCAACCGTTGGGCAACAGGGACTTGCAGCGTCATCTGGGCCAATGTACAAGGATCATACATGTAAGGTTTTAAATTCTTTAAATTCTTCAACTAATATGAATTTTTTAATTAATGAGCAGGACAAATCTATGGAATTGGGAGCACATTTGGAAAAGGAAGCTAACAGGGAGAGTGTGGGACTTACAGGAATAAATTCTCGTTTTAATCCTACTTTTGATGGACCAGTAGAGTCATTAGTGGTAATAAATGGGGATTTCCTTAATTCAAAAAATCATTCATCTGTTACTTTTAAAGAAAATGGGGGAATAAATACAAGCCTTTTAGAGTTGGTAACCCGGTTGGGAGAGGAAAAAGGACCCAAGTATCTAAAGGAAGAGGAAGCCAAAAATATTTAAGAACATGGGAGCATTTAAGAAATCTGCTAGTATGAGGATGCCACTAGCGAACTCTGTTGCCAAGCTTATTAGCTCACAAATTCAGTTGAAGGCTGAGAAAGGTAACTTAAATAGTAATGGAAAAGACCGTAAAGGTACCTATATCCATGGTTTATGGTAAGTTCTCCTTTTTTTCTATATTTTATTTATACTATCTTTTCTTAAAATTGTCAAGAGTTGTGCTAGCAAAATTTATTTGCGGATTTTTAATGAATATAATTGGGAACACAAGCTGGATATTTTGGGCCTTTTAGAAATAAGAGTTAGTGGCAGCAAAGCTGATTCAATTATTGCTGGTCTTTGTTTTCAGTACTCTCATCATGTGGAAGCAATTAGGTTTTCTAGGGTATCTAGGTTGGGTGGAAGAATTCGACTCAGGTGGAAATTATCTGAAGTCACCTTTAATTTGTAGTGACTAAAGTTTTTGATAGTATAATACTGTAACATTCCTAACCCGTATCCATCACTAAAATAGGGTTACGGAGCATTACCGTAAAAACATAACTCAAATCATTCATTTCCAATGTTTCGTAATCATTGCAAGTTCCAAACAAACACATGCATAACGTCCTTAATTTGAGCCCTCAAGGCCTTAGAAACACTTTAGAAATGATTCAGGACTAAATTAGAAACATTTAAAACTTCATGGAAAAATTCACACTGCAGGGATCACACGGCCATGGGGCCAGGCCGTGTGACTCACACGGCTGGGACACACACCTATGTCTCAGGCTGTATGGACATTCGAAGTAGGGACACACGGTCGTGTCCCAACCCGTGTCCGTGCCCGTGTAACTCTCTGACTTGGTTCACACGGCCAAGCCACACACTCGTGTGCCAGGCCGTGTAACACTCGAAATGCAACCTTTTGTAAGCTACAGGGGACACACGACCGTGTCGCATGGCTGTGTGTCACACACGATTGAGACACACGCCCGTGTCTCTGGCCTTATAGATGATAAATAGGCCATTTCCAAGCCATTTTTCTCACCCAACCAAGCACACACCTATAGCCACTTTACCATATATGAATAAGCATTTCAAAGTGCACCAAACCAAGCAATAACAAATTATCCAAATAAATATTTGATCATACAACCAATATGCCCAAAAGGCACCTCAATTACAACAATTTAACATGTATTACACAAGTGTATAGTAAGCCAAAATTTACAATCAACTTGTAACAAAGTTTATACCAAAACTTACCACTTAATTCACATATCAAAATTACATTCATTATACTAAATTTACCATTTCATATCCATAAAAAAAAAAACATTAGCACAAATAGTCTCATATAGTCAATTACATTCCCTATACCAAATTGACCATATCCAAGCATATTAAAGAACTTATCATAATATGCATTTATATTAACCATTCTAAACTCTCATCATTCAAGCAGCATATACCAAAATATCAACCATTATAAGGTCACATACACATGCCAATATAACAACGAATCCATCACTTAAAACACCATAATTACAAGCCAAAACATAACATAATTGATACATAACAACCATACCAATTTAGGTTATTTCAAAATATACACCAATTTGACCATATGAACCACAACCAACAAGCTATCAATAGTACCTTAAGTACCTCAAATCCAAGGCAACATTTCATGTCATAATCATCAACCAAAATAATATATATATATATATATATCAAACTCTTCAATTACACATTAGACATAGTCCACCTATACATGCCATTATAACCATGACAAGAGTATCAAAATCTATTGATAAAATCAATGGATAGTGTGATAGATCTCCGACTAGCTTTCAACCCAAATGAGCTTCCGATAATCTGTAAAGTAAGAGAAAGATAACTACATAAGCAATGAATGCTTAGTAAGCTTGTATAAACCATAAGCATAATATTACATTTCCATAATAAAATTTATAGGTTAAATACAAGCCTATACCAATGCCTCAAGATTTATCCAACCATAATTATCAACTCACAATTGAATAAGTTCATTAATGTCGCATAATTATTAACCATTCATAACATGATAGGATTTCATGAGACATAATATAATCATCAACCTTTCTATAAGATTATATATCTTTATATTTACTTTCTTTTCATTTCATTCCCAATGCTTATGATAAGCCTAAACAACATTATTAATTCCCGACTTAGTGTATTTATCCATGATATAGGTATATTCATCCATAGCATAAGCAATTTGCTCACATATAAATACATCATTTATCACATTAAACCTTTTATAACATCATAGTACATCCCAATTACGTACTTACCATTTCATTTCCTTTTCTTACCCTTTTCATATGCATAGTACAAGCATAATTATAAACATCAACAATATCCACAAGCTAGGCATAAGCCTAAGCACATCAATAACACATGTTATTTCATTTAAACATAATTCATATGAATTTGACATGGATAACCATTATCCTTGAGCATGATTTAATTGGATTTATCATCTATCTGATAACATATAATGTTTTCCATGTATAACCATTTCAATGAGTTTCATACATACATATCTTAATTCATATTGAACACTTACCATTTCATTTACATAACACATAAGACATAAACATAGCATTAACCATAGTCACAAGTTAGTGATTAAACACATAACTTAGCTATATCATCACTTGGGAAGATATGGTACATAAACATAGCATCACTTTAATCATACTTTTCATAATCATGAATGTTCTTACTTTGATCATCGATACATCATACCTTTTTATAATTATAGTGAAATCAATCGGAACCCTTACTGGTTCATCCCTTTTCATGCTCGTTAAACCACTTAGAAAAATATCGGATACGCGAGAAAGCTCGCACAAAGTGTGCTAAACATATAGTCATAGCTCACACGAGATGTAAAATGGGTTTGCTCACATAAGCTGTCGGTTGGAATGTAAGCTATACGGTGCTACTCACACAAGCTGTCGAGTATCCGCAGCTAATGTCGGACCTTATCCATCATTAGGACATTCAAGACTAACACCCGAAACATGGTAACCTGGGTCTGCTCACACAAGTTATCAATTGGAATGTAGCTACACGGTGCTGCTCACACAAGCTGTTACATATCCGCAACACATGCCGGAAGTCAGCCACCGATATGACATTCAAGACCAGCATCCGAAACATCGTAACCCTAATGACATGTCATTTGTATCCAAATTAATAATTCCAATATATTAATTTAGACAGTAAACTAATGCATTTTATGCAATTTAGTCATTTTTTAAATTTTTATAAAATTACCCCTAAAGTTTTACTTTAATTTAATTTAGTCCTTGAGCCCAAAACATGCAAATTAACCATTTTTAATGCCAATTTATAATAGCCGAATATTCATAGCACCCATATAAACCCATCTTTGCAACAATTTCACATCAAATCCTTAAACTTTTACTATTTTAACAATTTAATTCCTAATTGGAAAATTCATCAAAAATAACTTAATAAAATACTTTAAATAACAACTAATATATCAAATTCATCATTTAACATCTAAAATCACAAGGTTCATCAATGGCAACATTCAAAATCTTTAACAGTTTCAAAATTGAAGGTATGGACTAGTTGGACCTAGTTGCAACAATATCAAAAACATAAAAATTAAAAGAAAGGGATGAAAAATGCCTTACCATGCAAAGGTATAGCCATAGCCGAACCTTGAAGGATAACAATGGTGTATTTTTCAAACGAAGAAGAAAACTTTATGTTTTCTTATTATTATTATTATTATTATTATTATTATATTTTAACATTTATTCTTTATTTAAATAATAAAATAATTTATAAGACTTATAAAATTAAAAGAAATTAAAACTTAAACCGTTCACCATCTAAAGAATGGGTAATTTATCCATTAAAGCCATCCAATTATGATTATTTAATCAATTAGCACCTTTAAACTAATAGCGATTGACATTTTTAACTTTTACGATTTAGTCCTTTTCGCTTAATTAACTATCGAAACGTTAAAATTTTTCAACGAAAATTTAATACCACCTTAATGACACTCCGTAAATATTTATAAAATTATTTATGACTTGGTTTATAGAAACGAGGTCCCCGATACCTCATTTTCTAAAACCACTTAACCTTAAGGTCTTACCACTTTAACTTAATAAATCGCTTATATAACATAAATTATCAAATCAAAAACCTTTTTAAAATCACATTTGACTCGTAAATATTAAATAATAATATTTACAAACTTACTCGTCAGATTTGGTGGCCCCGAAACCACTATTTTCGACGCCACTAAAAATCGGGTTGTTACAAATACATGGGCCAATTTTTGTTGCCTTTGTTTATGGTAGCCTTGACAGTCGAAAACGAATGAGACTTTAGAGTGCTTTGAAGGATTCCATTTCGAACTATGACTTTGGATGGCGTTGGGAGACTTTATAGCTTCTAGTGAAAAGAAATGTGGGTGAGTTAGTGGTAAACAGTGTTCTCTTTTGGGGGAATTTATTAAGTCTTTTAAGATTCATGACTTGGGTTTTAAGGGTTAACCCTTTACTTGGCTTAGGAGTGGTATTTTTGAGCATCTTGAAAGAGCTACTGGAAATAACGATTGGCTGGCGTCTTTCCTGAATTGCTCGGTAACTCATCTTCCAAGGCTAAAAGTCTGATCGTATGCCTCTTCTTATTTCATTACGTCCTTGACTTCATTCTCCTTTGGGTAGATCATTTCTCTTTCTAGCAGGATGGGTTGAGCATAGTGATTTTCGTAAATTTTTTAAAGATAATTAGACTTTCCCTGGGTCTATGTCCACCTCGATATCCAATTTTACAAGTCTTTTGAAGGATTGGAATAAGAAGGTATTTGGTCACATTGGTTTCCGAAAAAAATAGATTGTTTCAGACTCTAGAAAACATTCAAAAAGAAATGGATTACTCGCATTTTGACTCATTATGTCAAAGGGATTAGGCGGTTAGGGAGGAATTGGAATATGTCTTACATCATGATAAGCTCCTTTGGAAACAAAAGGCATTGTGTGATTGGCTTTCTTTAGGGGATCGAAATACAAAATTTTTCCATAGGCATACTCTTAAAAGAATGAATCAAAATAGGATAACGGCTTTAAAAAACGAGATGGGGACTGGATTTTGGATGAGTAAGAACTGCGTCATGAGGCAATCCATTTCTTTTAGAATCTGTACAGAGATGATCAAACGATGTCGATGGGTCTTCCCACAAGTTCATTTTTGAGACTTGAGGATGATGAGATTAACTTTTTGAGAAAACTGGTTTCTAATAAAGAGATAAAGTCTGCCACGTTTGATATGGGCCCTTTAAAGGCTCTAGGGAGTAACAAATTTCATGCCCTATTCTTTCAGAGTTAGTGGGATTGTCTTGGAGAATCGGTTTATTCGTGGGTCAAGAGTATCTTTGCTAGAGAGAAGATCGATTCGGAACTCAATAATTCTCTAATCATCTTCACTCTGAATGTTCTGAATCTCTAGTGTTTTTCGCAATTTCAAGTGATTATTTTGTGCTCAATCTTGTATAAGTTGGTAATGAAAATCATCACTATTCAGTTTAAGCTGATTTTCCCAAGAATTATTGGTCAAGAGCAAAAGGGGTTTATTGCGGGAAGAAGCACCACGGATAATATAATCATTGCTAAGGAGGTGTTTCATTCCATAAGAATTAAGAAGAATACCAGTAATTGGATGGCCATAAAGATCGACATTGAGAAAGCTAATGATCGAGTGCATTGGGAGTTTATTAGGGCTTCTCTCCAACTTGCAGGTATTCTGAACTTTCCCTATAATGTAATTATGTCCACTATCACTAACTCTACCATGCAAATTTTATGGAATGGAACACCGACCCAAAACTTTCGTCCATCTAGGGGTGTTTGACAAGGTTGTCCACTTTCCTCTTATCTCTTTATTTTGTATATAGAGTTGGCTAGGGCACAGTATTCAGTCTAGCATTTTTTTTGGAAAATGGAGGCCTATCAAACTTTCCTGATTAGACTCTCCTTTGTCTCACCTTTTCTTTTCAAATGACTTGATTTTGTTCGGTCAAGCTAAAGAGGAGCAAGCAACCGTTTTCAAAGAGGTGTTGGATAACTTTTTTGATTAATGCTAATAAAACAAACATATGTTTCTCTGAAAGTTTTGGCAACACTTTAAGAGGTAGTCTTTGTTTTATCCTTGGTTTTCGCAGATTTCATAACCTTGGCGGTTATTTGGGGGTTCCCCTATTCCATGACAAAGTCACGAATAGTGCTTTGAGATTTATGATGGAAAAACTTCAGATCAAATTAAAAAGTTGGGAGGCAAGGTTGTTGTCTATAGCTGGTAGAGCTACTCTTGCACAATCAGTTTTAATGGCGATCCCCAATTATTTTATGCAATCGATAATGATTCCCAAAGGTCTTTGTGAGGAGATTGAACGCATGGTTCGTATATTTGTTTGGGGATCTTTGAGCAATAGTTGAAAAGTAGCTTTAGTGGGTTGGAAAGATATCTGTCAGCCTTAGGAACGAGGGTGTAACACCCCTTACCCGTATTCAACACCGAAACCGGATATGAGGCATTACTGGACTTATCTCGCTTAAACATACAACTTTGGGCTATCAAATTTCATTCCAATATAATATCTTTCATTCACATTCATAACATTCTTATTATGGGCCTACGAGGCCGTAAACATGCAAACAGAGGGCCTCAAAATCAAACCGGGAACTTCGGTAAACTTAAAAAAAAATTGCCTTAACAGGGCCACACGCCCGTGTGGTCACACATGCCCATGTCCCTACCCTGTGTGGAATTTATTTTTCAATTTGAACCTACATGGGTTTTCACACGGCCGAACACACACCCGTGTCCTTGTCCCATGTCCTTCACACGGCCTAGACACGTCTGTGTCCTCACCCTTATGTGAAAACCTGGGTATTCTGTTTGTGACGTCAGTAACCATATAACGGGCACATGGCCTAGGCACACGCCCATGGGACTGACCGTGCGTTACACACGGCCTAGACACACGCCCGTGTGCCTACCCGTGTGGACAAGAACGAGGCTATTTGCCAAGCTCTTTTTATCACCCTAACTCATACAACATCAATCACATTCAATCATTTACCAAGCAACTCAACACATTCATGAATAACCTATTCTTTTAATATATATAATGATAATGAGCCATTAAATATGGTCATTCACAAAAGTGTTGATCTTTAAAGGAGCCGACACACTTGGCCAAAACAACAAAACATTCACTAAGTCTAGACCCTATACATGCCATACTCAAAACGCTAAAGCTAATATACCGAGATGAACTGATAGTGTGAGTGATCTTCCAATTATCTTCGTATCCTGAACCGGCTCTTTAACACTATAAAACAAGGGAAAAACAATGGGAGTAAGCTTTAAGCTTAGTAAGTTTACATGTAAACAATAAGCATCATTACATATGCTAATCAATCAATAACCTCACATACTAAGCAAGAACAATTCGCATTTCCATAATCATGCTTACCCATCTCATCTCTTACCACATTCCAATCACAGAACAATAACATTGCTCACAATTGCTCGTACACATTCCCTACACTCATCATCACAAGGCAACATGAAACAATTACCTATACCATTTCTCGATGAACCCCTCGGAATAATACTATATACCCGGTTGTTTCGCACATAGCCCATCGTTAATCGATAATAGAATGGTATTGCACATAGCCCACCAACAAGAATATTTACGGTGGTTTCGCACATAGCCCACCAAAGATAATATAAATGATGGTATCGCACACAGCCCATCGTGAATAAGTAACAATGTGGTATCGCACACAGCCCACCAATTAATCATTACGGATATTTTTCTGCACTTACGTATATATTCCGAGGTTCATACGAGATCTACTCACCATCTATCAATTTCAATCAATCTCAATCATAATCGATCTCATTCATACAATGCACCAATAAGTAATAACATGTATTAAAGATGTATCATTTACACATAAACTTACCTCGGTGCAAAATGTATTAGTCGACGATTTAGACCGTAACCTTGCCTTTTCCTCGGTCAAGGTTGTTTCCATGCTTTTCTTGATCTATAGTAATAAAACTTACTCATTCAATCACTTTATAATTCATGATATATCAAAATTTCTACTTAGGAAAAAATGACCATTTTGCCCTTCTACTTTGGCAAAATTACAATTTTACCCCTAGGCTCGTAAATAATTTTTTATCACATTTTCTCATTAAACAAGCCTTGTTGAACATTTATTTCTCTTACAGCAACTCACAAATCCAATTATTTCATGCATTTACTACACAAATTCAACTTTTACTAATAGGTCCCATTTAGGTGTTTTTATGGTAACACCTTTCACAAAAGTTGTTCCTTAACTCACTAACATTCATTTTCTTCCATAAAAACTCAGCAAACAACATGAACACTCTCATGAAAGTCCCTAAACTTTCAACCATTTTGCAAAATAGTCCCCTCATTAGCTAGCTTAAGCTTTGGGGGTTCCAAAAGTACAAAAATTATCAAGAAAAGCCCCCAGAATCACTTACTTGAAAGAGATTTGTGTTGCTGAAAATTTGAACTCCAAGAACCCTTATTTCCTCTCAATTTTTGGTGGAGAAGAAGCATGAACAGTGAAAGATGACATCTTTTTCATTTAGCTTATTTTATTCATTTTTTTATCACCTAATTTCACCAAAATTTGACCAAAATTTAATACTCTTGTCTCCCTTGTTTCCTATGGCCGGCCAACACACCTTTAATGGCCTAATTGCACTTTAAGGACCTCCAATTTAATATTTTATGACTATTAGGCACCTCTACCTTGCATAATAGAACTTTTGCACTTTATGCGATTTAGTCTTTTTTCACAATTAAGCATACAATTGCTAAAATTAAAGCACCAAACTTTTCATGCATCCTTATAAACATGCTATAACACATAAAATAATATCAAAATAATTTTCTTCAACCTCGGATTAGCAGTCTCAAAACCACTATTTCGACAAGCCCCAAAATCAGGCTGTTACAGAGGGGGCTTGGTTTTCGAAAGCTGTAGGATCACAATACTTGTGGCTGATTCTAAAGCCCTTTGGGTCCAGGTTCGCCATGTGAAATATAGGATTGCTAATGGAATTCCATAAAACTTATCAAAGAGTAGATGATTTTCTTTGTGGAAAGCTCTCATAAAGGTTTGGCCAATTATTCAAGAAAATTTGCTCTGGCCTGTGGGAGATGGGAGAAATGTTAGATGCTAGTGTGACCCATGGATTCCTAATGTGGGGCCCCTTGTTGATTTGATTCCTGAACATTAAAACCTTGATCTGAATTGCTCGCTAGGTGATATGGTCTTAGATGATGGTACTTGGAACCTTGATTTGTTTCGAATTTGGTTGCCAGAGACGATCTTCTGTAAGATTATTGGCACCCATCAGTAAGAGTGAATAGGATTATCTGGGGGAAAACGATGACAAGTTCATTTTTCATCAATAGCGCCTCTAGTAAAATTCATAGAAGCCGAAGGAGGAAGCGTGGAAGATTCCCTTAAAATTTCAAGGTCCACAAAAAGTTAGATTTTTTATTTGGCTTGTGCTCAAATAGAGATTGCTCACTAATGTGGAAAGAGTTCGGCGGGGGATCAGTCATAGCTCGACGTGTGGGGTCTGTGGACATATCCGTGAAGATCTGTTGCATACTATTTAGGAATACCTTCCTGCAAGAGAAATATGGAACCTTTTAATACCTACTGATCGACTTGTTAGTTTTTTTTCTGGTAATTTGCAGGAATGGATCATTTCTAATTTACAGAACAAATACGATCTTAGCTTTGGGGAGATTGATTGGCAATGTCTTTTCGGAATACTCATCTGTCGCATATGGAAAAATCGTAACTTATTTATTTTTCAGGGTGTGTCATGGAGCAGCAACGACACTATTAAGGCCTCAATTATCTAGGCCAAACATTTTATGATGACTGATAGGGGACATACAAGCTCATTTCAACAACCTTGTTCGTGTCCTAACGTGTCTAGGTTTGGAATTATTTGAATACTGATGGATCAGTTAGACTTGAGGACGACTCTGCCACAATAGGGGGAATTGTTCGTGATCATATTGTGCAATGGATCTTGGGTTACAATAGATTCGTGGGGAGCTGTTCAGTGTTCAAGGCAGAACTGTGGGGCATTTTAGATGGCTTAAGCATCTTGATTGATCGAGGTTATAAGGAGGTACAGATTCAGACGAATAGTATTGAAATGGCTAGTGCCATCCATGAGATTACATTATATAGACCCACTACGGCTTTGATTAGGAGGATTCATTAGCTGTTTTCACAGATTAAGTATTAGAGCATTTGTCATATTCCTAGAGAAGAGAACCAATAAGCTGACAGACTGTAAAGTTGGCTCACATAAATAAATAAGGGTTGCAATTTTTTGAAATCTCCCCGCTAGGAGGTTTGAATTGTGTTACGTAATTTTGTTTCTTTATTTTCTTATTTATCACAAAAAAAAAACAAGGTAGTCAAGTTTCCAACAAGAGTTTTTAAAATTTTAAATATATCTAAAGTACATACATTATCATTTCAACCTTGCTTCTAGTTTTCTTCATTTCTGTTCGTAGTTATATATATTATATGAAGTTTAAAAACATAATATTATTATTTTTATATTTGTATATCTTGATGTAGTTTAGGGTTATGTTTCATCTGTGATTATCCGTATAAATGATTTTTTATACAAGCAATAAAAATTTGTCACACCTCAATCTTAAATATCTTTCTAAACTTATTATATACAAGAATAAATTTAAAGATAAATTAGTGGCAACTAATTTCTTTTATTTAGATTTTTTATAATTTATAAAATTTTAAATTAGTAATAGTAAAATTGTACTTTGATCTCTTAAAAATGATAAAAATTTAATTTAATCTTTTAAAAATTATAAGGATATAAGCTAATAAATAGTAAAATTATATTTTTACTATCATAAAAGTACACAATTTAATTCCACCCAAAATATCGTTACCACGAGGAACAATTACTACATGGGAACAAATGACCGAAAAATTTTTGTTAAAATAGTTTCCGCTGGCTAAAACGGCTAAGTTGAGGAGTGATGTCTCTTCTTTTGTGCAAATGGATTTAGAAACACTTTACGATGCATGGGAGAGATACAAGGATCTGCTGAGAAGGTGCCCACACCATGGATTACCTCTATGGTTACAGGTTCAAACCTTTTACAATAGTGTGAACCCTCAACCAGGTAGTTGATTAATTTAGCCGCCAGTGGAACTCTAAATAACAAGACCCCTGAAGCGGCTTATGAGTTTATAGAGGAGATGTCACTGAATAACTATCAGTGGCAAGTTACGAGGACAAAGCCAACAAAAGCCGCCAGTGTTTTCAACCTCGACACAGTAACCATGCTCTCAAATCAGGTAGAACTTTTAAGTAAGAAAATTGATGGTTTGTGTGGTTCTTCGTAGGTACATCCAGTGATGCATTACGAGACGAATGGAGGAGGAATGAATAATACAGAATATCCATCCTACAACCTTGGCATAGAAAGCAAACAGATGAACTATAATTCTAGATTTCAAAATAACCCTTATAGTAACACTTATAATCCAGGTTGGAGGAATCACCCCAACTTCTCATGGGGTGGCCAAGGAAATCAGAGACAACAACCCCTCCCAAGCTTTCAACAGCAACCCTACCTACAAGAGAAAAAGCTGAACCTTGAGGAGATGCTAACAAAATTCATCGCGATGTCAGAAACTCGTTTCCAAAACACTGAAACAGCACTCAAAAATCAGCAAGCATCGATTCAAGGGCTCGAGAACTAATTAGGACAACTTGCTAAGCTCATATCTGAACGACCACAAGGCAGCTTGCCAAGCAACACTGAAACTAACCCAAAGGAGCAAATTCATGCCATTATTGCTCACGATAGTAAAGGGTTAGATGAACCAAAATTGAGGTAAGAAAATGTGGTAGAGGAAGGTAAGGTTGAGGTAAGCCATGAAAAACCAAAACTGGTAAGTATAGAATACCAACCTTGTGTGACATATCCCAATGCGACAAAGAAAGACCGCACAGATGAACAATTCAGTAAATTTCTTAAACTCTTAAAGAAATTACATATTAACTTACCATTCCTTGAAGCTCTTTCGCAGATGCCCAATTCAAGGAAATTTTTAAAAGAGCTTTTGACAAACAAACAGAAGTTATACGATACGTAGCATGTGGAGCAAAATGTAGTGTGCTCAGCAATTTTACAAAATAAACTACCACGAAAGTTAAAAGATCCAGGGAGTTTTACAATTCCATGCTTAATTGGTAGTTTATTTGTTGATAATGTTTTAGCTGATTTAGGGGCAAGCATAAATGTTATGCCTTATAAAATGTTTAAACAGCTAGATCTTGGGAAACCAAAACAAACTAGGATGAGCGTTTAATTGGCTGATAAAACTATTAGAATTCCTAGGGGTATAATCGAAGATGTACTAGTAAAAATTGATAAATTCATATTCCCAGTAGACTTTGTTGTTTTAGATATGAATGAGGATAATGATGTTCCTTTAATATTAGGACGGCCCTTTTTAGCAACTGCTAGGACCATTATCGATGTTGATACAGGGGAAGTAATACTGCGTGTAGGTGATGACATGATTAAACTCAAAGCACGTGATTCTGACAGAATATCTAATGATCAAGAGAATATAAGTCCTGTTAATATAAATAAACTTAACGTTCAATCTTCTTTGTAGGAAATCTCTTGGGAAAAGATAACAGAGCCAAGGTCTAGTGTTCATATTGAGAATAAAACTTTTCATGAGGAACGAAGATTACAAATTGACGAACTAGATGAATGGCGGACGCACGTCAAGGAAAAACCGAAAAAACACGAGGAACAAAAGAAAATCCATGTCAAACTTAAGCATAGGACAACCCAATTTAAGATCGGGGATCAGGTATTGTTGGATAAAACAGACCCTCGAATCGCCATTTCAGACCTTAATGAAGAGATCCCTTTCACGGTACTGAATGTCTTACCTTACGAACAGTCGAGGTAACTAATCCTAAGTTCAGCACTTTCAAGGTAAACATTACCCGACTCAAACTTTATATTGATAATAGAACCGATAGTAGGAGAGAAGAATATCAAATCCTCTAACCACCATGAGTATGCAAATGAGAGGTAAGTCTAGCTTAAGACTTTAAACGAGCGCTTCTCGGGAGGCAACCCGAGTACTAACCCAACTAACGTCCATATTTTTTATTTTTAGCACTTAACTAACAACTGACCAAATTAATAAAGCGCAGGTTTCTCTATCCACACGGCCTTGCACACGGGCGTGGCGGTGGTCATGTGGACATTACGAATAGGTACATGGGCGTGGCAGAGATTGTGTGAAAACAGGAAGAAAATTTTCCCCAAGACACGGGCTCCGACTAAACGCCACGGCCGTGCTATACGGCCGTGGTTGACACTGAGAAAGTAACACGGGCGTTCGACATGCCCGTGCCTCTAGGTCAAGGTCGATACTGATCAAACCACATGGGCGTGGAAACCTTTACAGGGTCGTAGAAGACACGAATGAAGCACCACACGGCCGTGCAATACGGCCGTGTGACCTAACACGCCTTGCACACGGGCGTAGGCAGCAATCAGGTGCCCTGATTTTTATTTAAACCCCCTTCTTCTCACTTTCTCTCCATATTCTTCTTCTCCAAAACCCTAGCCACCACACCCCTTCCTTTTTCTATTATCTTTCTCTTTTTATTTTCCTTTCCCCCTTTTCCCTCATTCTTTCTTTGCACCACCATCCCCATGTCAAAGAAGCGAAAAGACCTTAGCACAGTCTCCCTGTGCGAGACCAATCTACATAAGTCATGCCAGCCGCTTCATTAACTCAACAAGATAAGGACCTTTGAGTCCATTTATTCTTTCTTTTTCTTTTATTTTCATTTTTAAATTCTTTTCCTTTATCGTTCTTGTCTTTAATTTATTTTAGTATATTTTGATTTCTTTTTATCTCTAGCTGTTTCTTATCGAGTACCCATAACGAAGTCAATTACTGATGACTCCGCAGCTTTAAAAGGTTCAGGATGCCACTAAAGAATAACTAAACTACTAGACTTTTCTCCCTCCATTCACCTCTGCCTAGTTCATCATGCTTATTTTTAAGAAGTTCATCCAAAAATTCAGGAAGTTCACTTCTCGTTCTATCTTATGATTTTCTATATTGTCAATATATATTTTTGTACATTGAGGACAATGTACATCTTAATTGTAGGGAGGTGTCAACAATACTGAATTATGCCTTGTTCTTAAGTAATTTTCTCATATTACTAGAATGAAACTTCTATTGATGTATGATTTTCATTGGTATGTTTCGGATTAAGTCATAGGTAATTGTGCATTGATGGTTTAAACTTTAAGATATTAGAGAATCAAGCATGATAAGTCTATTTTTAGAATTAAAAAAATTTTAGGTTGTTTCCTCAATCTTAAATATTACTTAGAAGTTTGAAATTTACAAGGTTGACATCGAAAACCATAATTTCTGTGAGATTTTGAGCCTTTTAGAGCATATATTTTTTTGCTCACTTTATTGATTATGAGTGTGTCAATATTAATTTGTTATTCTAGAACTTGCTTCGATTATACATGTCGAGACCACACTTTTGATTTGATATACTGAGATGATAAAGGCACCTAGGAATTAACCCACTCACTCCACAAAAAACCTACCCTCATAATTAACCCTTAGTGAACCCTTTTTAGCCTAATAAATCGTTTCTTGACTCACCCACTAATATTAACCTAAAACCAAATTTTTAATTCCCCTAATCTTTTGACGTCCCTTTTGTCGAGATTTGATTTGAGCAGTTGCCTAACTATTTTCAATTTCAGTTGTTAAATTCTATCTTATTATTGTAATTACTTATTCTAAAAAAAGGGGTTGAAGATTTATTCATTATTAGTGATTATGAGCTTAAACAGTTAATTTCACATATTTAGAAGAAGCTCGTTTTATTAGTGATAAGTTAAATTGAAGTAATTATCAATTATTAGTTCATTGTTTCTAGTTAGGTAATTTATCAATTCAATCTCGAGTCTAACCTCTTAATTCAGCCTATATCCACACCTTTAACCCAAGCCCCATTACAACCGTTTAAAGACCTTTTGATTTGTGTATCATCTCATTTTATAGCGGTGGAAATTTGATTTTCATGCAAGCTTATAGGATTAACTTTTCATGTTTGACTTTTTGAGTGCTTAATTTGAACCTTAAATACCTTGAGTGATTGGAGTGAATCTTTAGTGATGATGTCAATTCTTGTCGGTTTTGATTCAGAGTTAATTATTTAGGTAAGTGGAAACACCTATATTTTCGTACTATAAAAATTTATGACTTAAATTGTCTGAATCTTTAGGACTTTTTTAGTTAAATTATCAATGTATGAATTATGATGAAACATTATTGATTAGAATTATAAATTGAGGAAGTTAATTTTAATGGTGAGTTGAGGATTTTGCTTGAGGACAAGCAAAGGCTTAAGTGTGGGGATATTTGATAAACCATAATTTACACATATTTTAACCCCATGCTTGGCTTAATTATGGATGATTTTCCATTGAATTTGATGAATTTGATGCTCTTAATCTCTTAATTTCATGTTTTATACTCAGGAAAGCTTAGGGAGTCGAAAAGAACGAGAAACGGGCCAAAAAGGGACAAAATGGGCCTACATCAGAAATCACATGGCCTGGACTATCGACCACGGGTAGACCACACGGCCGTGTGTGGCGAGCAGAATCGACCACGGCCGAAGGAGCCCACTACAGGCGTGTCACACGGGCGTGTCCCTGCCAAAACTAGGATGAATTCTATTCAGAATAGGATACTTGTGGGCCAAGTAAGGCATCTCAAAGCCTATATAAACACCCTAGGGGACAACCTAAAAGGGGACGTCGAGTAGACGCCGAGTAGAAGGCAGAAAATACTCCAAGATAGCCATCGGGAGCAGCTTAGGAGAGGGATCTCCATCAAGATTGAAGATCTCCCATCAAGTTCTTTAGAAGTTTTTGGGTTTTCTTATGTTTTGTTGTTTTCCCTATTTTAAGATGTTTCCCTCTATCAGTATGAACTAAATCCCTCAAATACCTGAGGGGATGAAACCTAAGACGAATCTTATTATTGTTTGATTTATAAGATAAATACTTGTTCTTATTCTTAATTGTGAGTTTTTATTGTTGTTTTGATAATTCAGGTTATTGATTCAAGTCGAATGCGCTTATTCAGTGGAGCAAAAGTCCCTGTTTAAGAGTAGATCAACATAATTAAGCGGAGTTGATTGCAACCCTAGAAATAGGGCAACGAAAATCTGTCGGATTAGAGTCAAATCTAATAAGGGGATCCATAGATCGAGTTAATGCGACAATAGGGGTTTTAACTAGAAAGAGATTTCAATTAATCAACCTAGAGGCAGTTGTTTTTAGTCTTGAAAAAGATATTAACATAAATCAGGGGTTTCTACGGATTAAGTCAAGTGAATAAATCGTATGAATCAAAAGTAATAAGTGAAGTCTAGGTGGATTCTTCCTTAGGTATTGCCTATCTCATATAAGTTGTCTAAAAGTATTTTCCAAATTCACTCTCTGTCATGTTCATAATTATTTAGTTAGTTAAATTAGTTAGTTAAATTTAGATTAAAAATAAATCCCCTTAATTATTAGGCTAGATAATAAAAAGATAGTTATTACTAGTAATTTTAGACCTTGAGGATATGATATTCCGGACTCACCACAACTATACTATTGTTCGATAGGTGTGCTTGCCTTTGTCGAAATAATAGTTAGTTTCGAGCCCATCAATTGCACAAGTTCAATAGCAAGTTATTATTGTAAATCACAAGACAAACAGTAGAAGTCATTCAAAAAAATAACGATGATTTACTTATGTTTCCTGCAACTAATTATTGTGTTCCCAGATGGTTGAGACAAGCCTTTCGCTTGTTATTTCGCAACTTGGGTGTTGAAAAAGTTTGTCCACTACTATCTTGGCATGAAGCTATCTTCATGCTCCTTGTGGTTCTACCAGACTACAAGAGTATTTTATATTAATATTAAAACAATATACAATGTTTGATCAATAGTAAAAGGAAGAAACTCACATAAAATGTTTGTTTTCCCTTAGATTTATCTGAGGTAATTGACCCTTTAATGGGAGATTTCCCCTTTTGTTTGGGTGGTTGGCATCTTGCTACAAAAAATGAACCGTAATCATTGATTAGACAAAATAAAATAAAAAATTTACTCAATATATATAACTAAAGAACAACACTATACATGTTTCAAAATTGTGCAAGACCGATTGTTATGGCCATGTTGGCCACATTGAGTACATGTCATGAGTAGAACTTTCCTACTCAAGTGGCCAAGTTTCAACTTTTTTGGTTCATCTTTGGTCGTCCTCCTATTCTTTTTGGGCCTCCCAAGCATCTTTCTTTCAATAGGAGGTAGCACTGGCTCAATGTACCGGCTAGTTTTCAGTGAAATCGAAATAGTGGTTTCGGGACCACAAACTCGATATGTGAATATTTATTTTATTATTATTTTAGTGTCTACGGAATATTAGCAAGGTCGTATAAAAATTTCGTTAACAAATTTTATCGTTTACATGTTTAATTTGGTGAAAAGGACTAAATCATAAAAGATGCAAAATTAGAGTTTTATAAGTTAAAAGTACCAAATGGCTATGAAATTAAATGGTTAAGGGACTTATAGGGTAATTAGACCATTAAGTTAAATAGTGGACAAAGATGGACATTAAATGGGTGAATTTTTAAGTATTAAACAAAGGTTAAAAAAAGAAATTTAATAAATTAGTTAAGTAAAAATAATTTAGCCAAAAGCTATCATCTTTGTTTTGTCCATCTTCCACCAAAAATTAGGGTTAAAAACACCATTGGAGAGTGCTTGAAGATTCAACCAAGTCTTCCTTGTGCATGTGAGTGAATTTTCATCCCGTTTTTAATGATTTCTATGTTTTTGAAGTTGTTGTAGCTTAATCTAACTAGCCTAGGGACTAATATGCAAAATTGTTAAAAGGTTAATGTTTTTCCATGAATGTGTTCATGTGATTTTTTATGTTTGATGGAGGAAAATGAATATTTGATGATATATAAACAACTTTTGTAAAGTGATTTTTTGTTCAAAATGTCAATTAGGGATTTATTTGTAAAATGTGTAAAATTCATGGTGAAATTATGAAATAATGATTTGTATGAATTGCCATGGGTTTATAGTGAATTCGACTAGCTTAGTATGTGGATGAAATTGGATGAATTTCAATTTACGGTCTTAAGGACTAAATTATAAAAAAGTTAAAATATTAGGGGTTAAAGTGTAAATTTGCAAAAGTATGTATTTTGGATTGGACTGAATTGAATAGAACGAATGAATGGATTGAATTTGCTTATTTAGATCAAGTTAAGCCTCGTATGGATCTAGATCGAGGGAAAGATAAAGTATCAGATTAGTCAATCATATTTCATCGTTTTTGTGATCGAGGTAAGTTTGTATGTTTAAATAGCATTTTAATGTAGTTGATTTAAATGCTATTATGTTATTCATCATATCACTTCACGATGGGAAATCCAACGACGTTTCAACGACTATCGAGCCCCGTTTAAACCTTAGGAATATATATGATACAAATGACATGTCATTAGGGTTACCATGTTTCGGGTGCTGGTCCTGAATGTCTTACCGATGGCTGAGTTCTGGCATTTGTTGCGGATACTCGTCAGCTTGTGTGAGCGGCATCGTGTAACTACATTATGACTGTCAGCTTGTGTGAGTAGACCCATTTATGGTTCAAGTGAGCTTCTATGTAAAGGAAATGAAAGGAATGGTTTCAACCATGTGTTTAACACACTTTGTGTGAGCTTCCCGCGTACCCGATATTATTCTAAGTGGTTCAAAGGGCATGCGAAGGAAAAGAATGGTAAGTGTACCGAAAGCTAAGTTAAGAGCTCATGAAAAGGTATGAATTGTTAATAATTCAAAGTATGATTAGTCATGACTATGAAAAGTATGATTTAAGTAATGTTATGCTTATGTTCTAGAACTTACCATGTGATGATATTGCTAAGTTATGTGTTTAATCACTAACTTGTGTTGTTGATGATGCTTAGGCATGTGCCAAGCTATGTTGGATTGATTCATGACTATTTTTATAATTATGCATGGAAATGGTAAGCTATGTTCATGATTTACGAACTTAATAAGCATTATGTTCTTACGTCATTTTTTTCATGTGGTTTAAATTATCAAGAGCTCGACCAGTTTGGAAGCTCGTCGGAGACCTATCACACTATCCAGTGGCTATATCGGTAGATTTTAATGTTTTGGTCATAGTTATAATGGCATGTATAGTTGAATTGTGTTTGATGAGATAGTTGTTATGTTTGGCTTGTAAATGTGGTATTATGGTTGGTGAACTTTTGAAATTTTGATGCTTTGATGGTTAGTGTTGAAATAGTCAAGTGAAGGTATGTTTTGAATGACCAATTTGGTATGTTTGAATGAGGTTTGGCATGTGGTCATTATGGTAAGTTTGGTATGGAAATAGGTTAGAAATGTATGGGTGATGAATGGCTAAATTATGCATATGTTTAAGTATATTTGGTTGTTGTGATTGAGATGCCTTTTGGGCATATTGGTTGTATGGATAAATAAGCTATTGAATTTTTCTTATTATGCATGTTTTAGTATGCTTTAAAGCTTGATTGTATATGCAAATGGCTTGTAGATGTGTGCTTGATTTGGGTGAGAGAAATGGCTTGAATTTTGCCTATTTCTTATCCATACGGCCTAAGACATGGGTGTTTGTATCAGCCGTGTGTAACACACGACCCTGTGACACAGCCATGTGTCCCCTATAGGTTTCAAAGGGTTGCAAGTCAGGCAGTTACACGGCCTGGCACACGGGCGTGTGGCTTGGCCGTGTGACCCAAGTCAGAGAGTTACACGGGCACGGACATGAGCTGGGACACGGTCGTGTGCCCCTATTTTGATTGTTACAATGCTTGAGACACGGGTGTGTGTCTCAATCGTGTGAGTCAAACGGTCTGGCCACACAACTGTGTACCCTTACAGTGTGAAATTTTCTATCTTTTTCCATAAAGATCTAAATGTTCCCGATTTAGTCCTGAATCATTTCTAAAGTGCTTCTACGACCTTGAGGGCTTGAATAAGGGATGATATGCATGTGTTTGGATGAATTATGCTATGATTTATGAAATGTTTGGAATTGAATGTTTTAAGTTACGATTTTACGGTAATGCTCTGTAACCCTATTCCGATGACGGATACGGGTTAGGGGTGTTACACTCAATACTAGCTTTTTCCCAATCATGTGGCCCATTTATGGGTTGCATTGGAAAAGAGTAAGCTTTCTTATAGGTATCAATGTGATAATATTCATGCAGATATTCATCTGGTTGAAACCCTAAGTGATACATGGCAGCACATGCATGGGAACATGGAATCCCATTAATTTGCCAACTTCTACAAGTACATATCCTTTGACTTAGGTCCACTGTATATTGATAACTTACTTTCCTCAACTCACATCCATTTTCACCATTTCATATCAGTGGCCACTCTACATAGTCCTTCTTGTTGGCATCAAACTTAGCTTTCACTAATGGACCATAATTTTGCTTCCATCCATTACATAACTTCTTTTTTTCTACTATCCTAGTCATCATCTTGGTCCTAATATCCTCAAGCATTCTGATAATGTTTCTGAACCTAGCTTCAACAATGCTTGAATTGAATGCTTCACACAAATTGTTGTCAACTATATCTGATTTACAATTAGTCCCCAAAAATGCCCTAGTCTACATCTTTGGAGACTTTTTCGTCAAATTATCGTAAGCATCCTTATCTTTTTTCTCCGATGCTGAACATAGATCCTCCCGCTCCCTCTCAGTCGTTCACTTCACAATCTGCCCACACTCATAAGATTTCCCTAACTTCCTCCATAACCATTTTGAAAACATGTGCCTCGCAAAATTCCTATGCTCTACCCTTGGCAATATGTCAGAAATTGCAATCTCAATGCCTTAATTCAAAATAATGAACCAAATAGATTGTTAGAAAATTTTAGATAAACACAAATAATAGAATAAAAAAACAATACCAAGCTTAAATTTGCATATGCACTAACCTTTTGTTAGCCATTGATAATTGTGTACCCATATCCATCTTCCAAGCCTAAATCAGTTGATAGGAGGCTGAGAAACCATGCCCATGAATCAGTGCACTCCACTTCAACCACAACCCATGTAATAGGGAACATCTAGTTGTTTGCGTCCCTTCCAACAGTTGTGAGAAATTCACTCTTAAATGGACCTTTTAGGAAGCAACCATCTAGCCCAATGAATGGCCTACACCCCGCTTTCCATCCTCTCTTTAGTGCATCAAAGCACACATAATACCTCTTAAAATGAGGAAGGGAGTCTACTATCACCCTTTGAACAACCATTTTTATTGTGCTTCCTGGCATCTTTGACCTTAACTTATGAGAATAGTCCCATAGCAAGCCAAATTCCTCCTTATGATTCTCAACCATTTTCTCCTTCACTATTTTCTTCGCTCTATAACAACAATCAATGGTCACATTTACATGCATTTCAGAAACACATATTCTTTGAATTTTCCTCAGCTTCATCTTAAAGTTATCCTTGATAGTTGCTTCAAAATGTTGGGCAATCATAGCAATAGTCACCATTTTAACCTTAAAACTAATCGAACAATGGTGCTCATCCTGAAACGTCATTATTTGCAAGCATTTTGCAATAGAACTATAGCTAGCCCTAATTCTTCATGGACAATTAGGGGAAGCAATGCACCTCACAACAACCCTTTTCGGTTCATTCTTAATAAACTTCAGTTGTCTTCTACATTCTTTGGAGTACTTTCAAATTGCACTCTTAAACTGTTTAAAATTATATAAGGGAAACTAAATTCCCAAACTAAATTTTAACTTATCATTGTATAAGGGAAACTTGCTCCTCATTCTCTCACCATTTTCATGTTCTTCATCTTCATCAGACCTAACCAAGCTTCCATGTTCTCCTAAGTCCCATACCTCAGCCTCATTCCCATCCTTTTCTGCTCCACTACATGCAGCAGCAACATTATCCACCCCATCTCATATTGCAAAATCACCAGCATATTCATCAATAACAACTTCATTATCATTATCCTCTTCAATAGTAGACCCTAAACTAATCTATCCACCACTTTCAACACCACCATACTCATCTACCTCAATATCAGTAGCAGACACGCCCTCCTCATCAGCTTGTACCCCTCCTAGTTCACCCTCCCCAACAGATTCTACCCTTTCTAGATAATTTTCACCATCAGATTCTACCCCTTCATCATCACCCTCCCCAGTAGTCAACAGAAACATTTCGTTTAAAATTATAGGGTTATCAACCTCATGTTCAACATATAGGTCAATCTCTTTAAACTTGACCCAAAAGTCTAACATAGTTGTAGTGGAAGTGTCATCATGAATCACCCTTAGATTATTTTGTAACCTTACTATACTAGGCTCATGAAAATATATTAACATGATAGTGTTAAACCCTAACCCAATTTTCACTATTTTACATCATTCAAAATAAGATATTGTATCTGGGTCCTCTTTAAGCCTAATCACTTCCCCACCTACATATCTAACATATGGGTCCATTATAAAGTCCCACCTATGTGCAAAATAATATAATATTCCTCATCTAATGACATCTACAAAGCATAAACAAACACTTTTCTAAGCAAAAAACATTAAAAAAAAAACAAAACTCACTACCTACATCGGGACCACTTCTTTGAATACAATACAAAATAGTAACACATGTCTACAATTTTAACATCTTTTTTATTAGGTAACAGAAATAAAAAACATCGGGACCACTGTCGCATCACAAATCGACAAAATAAACCCTATATTGTGGCACTAAAATTGCAATAATAAATCACAAATAACCATCTACAATTTTAACAACAGCTTTATCAATAACATCGAGACCATTGTCGTATCACAAATTGACAAAGCAAACCCTACATTGTGGCACTGAAATTGCAATAATAAATCACTAATAACCATCTACAATTTTAACAACAACTTTATCAACAACATCGGGACCACTGTCGCATCACAAATCGACAAAACAAGCCCTACATTGTGGCACTATTGTGATAATAAATCACAAATAATCAACAAAACAAACCAAAAATGAAATTTATTTTTCCAACAAACCAAATAAGAAAGCACCTACCTTTCAATTTTGGGTTCTGGAAACTGCTCACAATTATTGAAGCTTTTTTGTTCCTAAAAGTTTTAGGGATTCAACGATTTGGTTCGTAAAAGTTTTAGAGATTTTAAGAATATTTTGGAATGCTAATGATTTAGGGATTTCAAGATTTAGGGATTTTAAGATTTTAGGGATTCAACAAAGATTTTGAATGTTTTTGATTTAGGGATTTTACTATTTGGGGAATTTGACGAGTTGGGGATTTTAGAATTTGCGAAAAAAGTTTCGAATTTATAGGTTTGAGATGATTTGGGGGATTTAGGGCTTTTTTGTTTTATGTTCATTAAATTTGTTTAATTTTTTTTCCAAGTCAGTTTTATTATTTAAATGTCTGCCACATCATCAGTCAATTGGAATGCCACACAGACCAATTTTTTTGACCTGCTGTTGACTAGCGGTCAGCTGACGATTACCGTTTCAACTGGGTTGATGTCTGAAAAATCCATTACGTTGATGGCCAAAATCAGGAAAAAAAAAAGAGGTTAGGGGCATATATCCAAAAGCCCCAAAGGTTGACGGCTTTTTTGTAATTATGCCTTTTAATAATTCTAAGTTAGAGAAGGCAATTAATCTAACTCTTTCATGTTATAGTAATTACACTGTGAATTGTTGCTTTTTATTCTGTGTTTAGATTTCCATTAGTTTTTGCATACTTAGTTAATTTTAATTAAGTTAATTACTTAATTCAATCTACTCCTAATTATTTCATCACCAATTTGCTTAGTTTTTATTTTCACAATATTTGCCTTTACAGTCCCATGTGGAGTGTAACAGCTCGATTTAGGGGCTAGTCAGAACAGTGATTTTGGGACCACTAATCCGAGATTGAAGAAAATTATTTTAATATTATTTTAAGAGTTATAGCATGATGATATGGGTGCAAGAAAATTTTGGTGCGTTAATTTTGACGATTGCATGCTTAATTGCGAAAAAAGACTAAATCGCATAAGGTGCAAAAGTTCTATTTTACAAGCTAAAGGTGTCTAATAGCTGTAGAATATTAATTGGAGGCCCTTAATGTGTAATTAGACCTTTAGAAAATGAGTGGCCGACCATAGGGGGCAAACAATGTCAAAGTTGGTCAAAGTCGTTAGATTAGGTGGACTAAATTGAGGAAATAAAATAAAATAAAGAAAGGAAAAGATATCATCTTTCCTCTCTTCTTCTCCACCGAAAATTACCAGCAAAATAGGGGTTTGAGAACTCAAAAATTTCAGCCAAGCTTCTCTCCTTGCAAGTAAGTGATTTTGGTGTTTTTTCTTAATAATTTTTGTACTTTTGGGACCCTTGTGGCATGATCTAGCTAATGAGGGGACTATTTTGAAAAATGGTTAAGAGTCTAGGGTTGTGCCATGTGAGCAATTATGTTGTTTGCTGAACTTTTATGGAAGAAAATGAGTCTTAGTTGTTAAATAAACAACTTTTGTGAGAGGTGTTTCCATGAAAACACCTAAAAGGACCTTTTTGTAAAGGTTGTAAATAGGTGGTAAATGTGTGAAATAATTGATATTGTGAGATGTTATAAGAGTAATAAATGTTTATCTAGGCTTGTTAAAGGAGGAAATTTGATTAGAATCAATTTACGAGCCTAGGGGCAAAATCATAATTTTTGCCAAAGTCTAAGGGCAAATTGGTAATTTTGCCAAAGTATGATTTTGAAATGCCTTAATTAATGTGGTAATTTAAATGATTCGAATTTATTATTATAGGTCAAGAAGAACGTGGAATTAACCTTGACAGAGGAAAAGGCAAGGTTTCGGACTAGATCGACAAATTGGCCTATTTTGAAATCGAGGTAAGTTTGTGTATAATAAATTCAACATCATGCTATTATGTTTTAAAATGTTTGATATTTGTGAAGATGTACATTAATTCTATGAAATTGAGTAATGATGTGCAATGAGAAAATGATGAAAATTTATGATGTTGAAGTCTCGGTTGGACTTTAAGAAGTGAGAGGATATCATGATCAAGACATGGGAATAGTAAGGTCCTGTATAAGACCATGTCAGGGACATGGCCTCAGCACTGATTTGATATCCCGTAGAAGACCATATCTGGGATATGGCATCAGAATCGATATGAGATCCCGTATAAGACCATATTTGGGATATGGCATCGGCATTGAGATGTGACCCCATGTAAGACCATATCTGGGATATGGCATTGGTGTCGTATTTGTCTGTATGATGATGATTGTGTATTCTCGGGTATTCCAAGCGATTCAATGGAATAAATAGTTAATTTGTAATAGAGATGAAATTAGTGCTAAATCTATGTGATGAAGTGTTACAGGTACACATGAGTAATTCACGAGAAACGTTTACAATATGTGACATGTATTTGGTAAGAGTAAGCATGAGTAAGTTATGACAATCTGCTTGAGACTTTGTGTTCTTCTTTATTCAATGCAATGAATGGATGCCACTATGAGCCTTTATGTTTCTATTTATTTCATGCAAACTTACTAAGCTTTATGCTTACCCCTCTCATTTCCCTTTTCCTTGTATTATCGCCAAGCTAACTCGGGGATCGTAGGACGTCGGAGTTCAAAATCACACTATCAACTTCTCTTGGGTATAGCAAAGTTTGTTTAACTTTGAGTATGGCATGTATAGGAACTTGGTTATTTGTGTTATGTCATATTTGTTAGCCAATGGGTGGCTATTAAGGTCATTGAATTCATTTTGTAAATGGTCATTGGAAATTGGCCAATAATTGACAAATTTATATATTCAAGGATTATGAAGTTCATGAAGAGCATGCTTGTGTGATGGGATGAGTAATGAGTAGAGTATACACATGATGGATGTAGTGTAAAACTATGTGTGGATGTCTTGATTTTGGGTATTAGAAGTACCTTATGATCATAATGTATGATGCATTGAAGTGGTATAAGTATGGTTGCTTTGTAGGGTGGCAAATTGGCTTGGTAGATAGCCTTGTAACACCCCTTACCTGTATTCAACGTCGAAATAGGGTACGAGGCATTACTAGCCTTACACGTAATCAATCATGCAATTTAGAGACTTGACTTTTCTTTCCAATTTAAAACTATTATTAGCACCTCCTAAACAAGCCTACAAGGTCTAATTCACGATTTAGGAATGGTTCGGGATCAAGTCGAGCTCCTTTGAAACTCTCAAGAAGACTTTAGAAAATTCTCTTTAAACAATCCACACGCTCGTGTGGAGGAAGGGACACGCCCGTGTGACATATCACACGCCCGTGCTCCACGCCTGTATGGAATTATTTCTCAATTTGAACCTACAGGGGTTTTCACACAGCCGGACACACGCTCGTGTCCCTGGCCCGTGTTGTAACGCCCTAAAATTTGGGCCTGAGAGTTAGGAAACTGTGCATAAAAGCTTATGTGAGCTAGGAAATGACACAATCAAATGTCTGCTCAAGTGGTTAAAGGTCCTGAGAGGAGTTGGAAAAGTCCTGGGTTCAACTTGGGCTTTAGCAAAAAAATTGGTTTTAAGTGGATAAAACCCTGGATGCTTGGATGTAGGCCTTTTAAATTATTGTGTTAAAAAAATGACACAAGGAAGCATGTGGTCTAGTGGTTGTGGCGTCATTAAAGTTGAAAGGGAGCCTGGGTTCAAATCTTGGCTCTTGCAATTTATTTTGGTTTTTCTTTTAAAGGAACCTGGACTTTAGCCTTTAGACCTTTTAATTACTTGAAGATAAAATGTGACACAAAAGAGCTTGTGGCAAGGAGGCAAGTGGCGTGTTGAGTTATTGAGGGGGCTCGGGTTCGAATCCCATTGCAAGCAAAAAGGATATTTATTTTGTTAGCATAAGGCGGCAGGAGTTTGAGGTGGTTTCAAACTCTGTTGGGTGCGAGTTTGAATGGGTCTTGGAGGGTGTTATGGAGGATATCGAGGGGTAAGGGGAGAGATTTTAGGAGAAAGTTAAGGAATTCAAATTAGGGAGTGCTGTAGCCGGTTGGAGACTTGTTTGTGCAATTCGGCTAAGGGGGTCTTTGGGTATGCATTTTCGGCATTTTGTGAGAGTGTAGAAGTCAATTATCCTCCTTGCTATTTTGGGTTATTTCCTTTTTGCTTTGCGGGTTTTTCTCTCCTTGTGGCATTTCGTGCAATATTTTTGACCATTTGGGTCTTTCTCTTTTCAACTTTGTTTCTCAACTGTTGTTCACTTTAGCCGAAACACAAATACCAAGTGTCGAATTCTCCCTTGAAACTTTTCTTTTCTTCTTCACATTTTCTCTCTGCCAAATTGCCATTCTTCTTTTTCTCTTTTGCTAAATCAAATTAAGTTTCTTCTGTTTCCTCTTTTCTTAAGTAATAGCCGAATACCTTGTCTTCTCTTCACACCTTCTAAAACTCTGACAAGCCAATCACTGCATGGACCTTCTCATACTTTCATTTTGTCATTTAATTTCTGTTGTGAATCTATTATTAACATTTCTCTTTGTCACCAAGCCGAATATTGGGGTAAGTAATTGGGTTGTTTCTTATTACTTTGCGGTTTTCCCTTTTAGGATTATCGTTGTTACTATTCAATGATCTCCTTTCGGTTTATCCTCTTAGATCGAACGCAATATTCCACTCACATGTGCCGCTCCCTTAGGTCAGCATTCGGTTCTGAGGGATTCGGTAAGTTGTTCTCTATCTCGCTAGAGTTAATGTGGATGGGTGTAAAATACATCCTTAATTAACCCTCTAACGAGATCTGTTGTTATGCAGTGAGTGGTCAATCAACAATTGTGGGAGTCTAGCCAAGCGATTATAGGGTTAAAGGCTATACTCCTGTTTACTAAGGTTAGTGGTAAGGGCAGTGTAGAGATTCAGGGTTTGTGAATCTTATTAACGATTTAAGGACTGATTGAATTTTTAGATTGAATCTAGGTTGGTGCTTTTGGAATTTCGCAAGTGGTCGCTAAAAGGTGTGTTATCATACACCCAGTATTGTTACTGTCAAAACGATGGACAATGGTGTGTAAATGTTTTCCGTAAATGATAAGCGGCTTAAAAGCCAAAAAGGGTGTGTAACTGTACGCCTGATTTCGTGACTGTCAAACGCGGGAAAAATGTGTGTATTCACACCCCTGTCTATCCGTGAATCGACAAAAGCCGATAAGCTGAAATGTCGGAACCTCGGCATTCGAGGCCTCACGAACGTGTGAATGCACGTAGGGCGAACCGAGCCCCAAATTGTGGGTAGCAGACTGCAGAGGCCACCATGTGCATTTTCATGGACTGGGGCCATTATGGGCCTCGATGGGTCGAAATGGGCCGCGTGGGCCCAACGGGCTTGTAGGCCCACACAGGTAAAATACTCGGTAAGTGATCATTGATAGGTTGGTTTATGAGGCTCATGATACCATATGTGAATCTGAACTAAATGGGCCATACGAGCGTGTGGGCCCACTTGGGCCCAATAGCGGGTTTTGGGCCCATATACACTGTTCTGGCCGTGTAGGTTATCTGAGTCGCTCAAAGCGACGATAGACCCTCTAGGAGGTCGTAATAAGTACCGAGACCCCAATATTTGTAAAATTACCGAAATACCCCTGTAGGACAAAATGACTGTCTTGCCCTTGTGCATAAATGACTGACTTAGATTATGAATTTGACTGATTTCACTATGATCGTATGACTGTGTTTTAACTGACTTGACTGTAGTCGTGTGACTGATATGCTTTTAATATATGTTTAAATGACTGTTACTGAGCATGGCCATTCTGCATACACCTATGATGATTAAGCATGACATACACGACATATTGCATGGGGTTGGGACATTGTTACGGAGAAAGTGTACGGCCATTGCCGTTCTGTACAAGGCTTCCAGCCTTTCTACGATATTTATGGCTTTTAGCCGTTCTCTATACGACGTCGAGCCGTTCTGTTGACTTAGTGCCGCAACTGGTGCTAAGCTTGGTGTGTTGGCTGGGTAGGTTTATTTTATCCCCACATGGTGTGTTGGTTGGTACGGGTGGTGAATTGTTTGGATTGGGTTGGATTTCTGTCTGCATACCTGCATCTGATACTGATTATGTAATGAGCTTAGGTTCACCTGGTTCTGTTATGGGCTAAGGCCCACCTGATACTATGTTTGTGATAGGCTCAGGCCCAGTCTATTTCTGCATACCGTATATCTGACTATTTGTATTATAATGGATTACACACTGAGTTTCGCAAACTCACCCTTCTGTCTAACTGTACAGGTAATCCCCAACCTTTGGCGATTCGGAGCTGCGAGAGACTCAGAAGTGGCCACACGACTGCTGATGCTTTGCTGTAGACTTTTTATTTGAATTTTATATTTTGGGTTTTAATTCTGTTATAAGGCCTTTGAAGGATTAAATTTTTAAATGGGTTGTATATTTCCTTATTTAAAAGTGCTAAACACGAATTTTCAAAATTAGCAACTATTTTTAAAAAACACTTAAAAGCAGACGTTTTTATATTTCAAACTTTAGGAGCCTCCGCGATTGGAATAACCTAAAGTATCAATGCTAGACATTAATTAAACGTTTTTGACGAGATTATTTGCTAAACTCAATCAAAAGGATTTAAACATAGAAATGAACTTTTAACGACAAACTTAATTTTTGAACGACGCTTTGATGTGGCACGCCAGATTCGGCCATAACGTCTGCTGGGTTTGGGGTGTTACATTTAGTGGTATCATAGTCAGGTTGCAAAACTCAGCTGTGGAATGGGTTTTCAGAATTTTGTATTACAAAATGTTGGTTTCAAATATGTGAAGTGTTTTCAGGTACTTTTCTGAAAAGTGTGGCACAACGAGTCTTCGGCACCAAAATCTATTCTCTGACTTTGTTTACTATCATAGACTGAAATGTTATACTGAGAAACTACTATAGATAGTAGCACTACACTAAAACTCCATAGATAGATATTAGACGGTATTGCTACACTTAAAGTTAGAGTTTGTATTTTTTCTGTGTGTATTCTGGAAATGATATGCGTGTGATATCCATCCTCTCTGATGGATAGATGGTGTGGTGTGTGCTTGTATTATTTGGAACTAGAGTACACAGCGGGAGCGTAGTGGAGTAGAATAAGCTAAGTGGTTGTTCAGATAGTTGGAAATTTTGAGGACGAAATTTCTTTAAGGGGGTAGAATAGTAACGCCTCGGAATTTGGGCCTAGAAGTATTGGGCCTTAAGCAAGGGAACAATTAGGAAACTGTGCATAAAAGTTTATGTGAGCTAGGAAATGACACAATTAAATGTCTATTCAAGTGGTTAAGGGTCTTGAGAGGAGTTAGATAAGTCCTGGGTTCAAATCTGGGCTTTCGCAAAAATTTTGGTTTTAAGTGGATAAAACCCTAGATGCTTGGATGTAGGCCTTTTAAATTATTGTGTTAAACAAATGACACAAGGAAGCATGTGGTCTAGTGGTTGTGGCGTCATTAAGGTTGCAAGGGAGCCTGGGTTCAAATCTTGGCTCTTGCAATTTATTTTGGTTTTTCTTTTAAAAGAACCTGGACTTTGGCCTTTAGACCTTTTAATTAATTGAAGATCAAATGTGACACAAAAGAGCTTGTTGCAATGAGGCAAGTGGCGTGTTGAGCTATTGAGGGGGGCTTGGGTTCGAATCCCATTGCAAGCAAAAAGGATATTTATTTTGGTAGCATGAGGCGGCAGGAGTTTGAGGTGGTTTCAAACTCTGTTGGGTGAGAGTTTGAATGGGTCTTGGAGTGTGTTATGGAGGATATCAAGGAGGGATAATGGGAGAGATTTTAGGAGAAAGTTAAAGAATTCAAATTAGGGAGTGTTGTAGCCGATTGGGAGACTTGTTTGTTCAATTCGGCTAAGGGGGTCTTTGGGTATGCATTTTCGGCATTTTGTGAGAGTGTAGAAGCCGATTATCCTCTCTGTTATTTTGGGTTCTTTCCTTTTTGCGTTTCGGGTTTTTCTCTCCTTGCGGCGTTTCGTGCAGTGTTTTTGACCATTTGGGTCTTTCTCTTTTCAACTTTGTTTCTCAACTATTGTTCACTTTAGCCAAAACACAAATACCAAGTGCCGAATTCTCCCTTGAAACTTTTCTTTTCTTCTTCACATTTTCTCTCTACCGAACTGGCATTCTTCTTCTTCTCTTTTGCTAAATTGAATTAAGTTTCTTTTATTTCCTTTCTTCTTGAGTAATAGCCGAATACCTTGCCTTCTCTTCACACCTTCTAAAACTCTAACAAGCCAATCACTGCATAGACCTTCTCATACTTTCATTTTGTCATTCTGTTTCTGTTATGAATATATTATTACCTTTTCTCTTTGTCACCAAGCTGAATATTGGGGTAAGTAATTGGGTTGTTTCTTGTTACTTTGTGGTTTTCCCTTTTAGGATTATCGTTGTTACTATTCAATGATGTCCTTTCGATTTATCATCTTAGATCGAACGCAATATTCCACTCACGTGTGCCGCTCCCTTAGGTCAGCATTCGATTCTGAGGGATTTGGTAAGTTGTTCTCTATCTTACTCAAGTTAATGTGGATGGGTGTAAAATACATTCTTAATCAACCCTCTAACGAGATCTGTTATTATGCAGTGAGTGGTCCATCAACAATTGTGGGAGTCTAGCCAAGCGATTTTAGGGTTAAAGGTTATACTCCTGTTTACCAAGGTTAGTGGTAAGGGCAGTGTAGAGATTCAGGGTTTGTGAATCTTATTAATGATTTAAGGATTGATTGAATTTTTGGATTGAATCTAAGTTGGTGCTTTTGGAATTTCGCAAGCGGTCATTAAAAGGTGTGTAATCATACACCCATATTGTTACTGTCAAAATGATGGACAATGGTGTGTAAATGTTTTCCGTAAATGATATGCGGCTTAAAAGTCGAAAAGGGTGTGTAACCGTACGCCCGATTTCGTGATTGTCAAACCCGGGAAAAAGGTGTGTATTCACACCCCTGTCTATCTGTGAATCGGTAAAAGCCGATAAGCTGAAATGCTGAAACCTCGGCATTCGAGGCCTCAGGAGCATACAAATGCACGTGGGGCAAACCGAGCCCCAAATCGTGGGTAGCAAACTACAGAGGCCACCACGTGCGTTTTCGTGGATTCGGGCCGTTATGGGCTTCGATCGGTCGAAATGGGCCACATGGGCCCAATGGGCTTGAGGGCCCACACGGGTAAAATCCTCGATAAGTGATCATTGATAGGTTGGCTTATGATGCTCGCGATGCCGTATGTGAATCTGGACTAAATGGGCCACATGAGCGTGTGGGCCCACTTGGGCCCTATAGTGGGCTTTGGGCCCATATACACTGTTTTGGCTGTGTAGGTTATCTGAGTCGCTCAAAGCGACGATAGACCCTCTAGGAGGTCGTAATAAGTACAGAGACCCAAGTATTTGTAAAATTACCAAAATACCCCTGTAGGACAAAATGATTGTTTTGCCATTGTGGATAAATGCCTGACTTAGATTATGAATTTGACTGATTTGACTATGAACGTATGACTGTGTTTTAATTGACTTGACTGTGGTCGTGTGACTGATATGCTTTTAATATATATTTAAATGATTGTTACTGAGCATGGTCATTCTGTACACACCTATGATGATTGAGCATGACATACACGACATATTGCATGGGGTTGGGACATTGTTACGGAGGAAGTGTACGGTCGTTGCCATTCTGTACAAGGCTTCTAGCCCTTCTGCGATATTTATGGCTTTTAGCCGTTCTGTCTACGACGCCGAGCTATTCTATTGACTCAGTGTCGCAACCAGTTCTAAGCTTGGTGTGTTGGCTGGGTGGTTATTTTATCCCCACATGGTGTGTTGGTTGGTACAGGTGGTGTATTGGTTGGATTGGGCTGGATTTCTGTCTGCATACCTACATCTGATACTGATTCTGTAATGAGCTTAGGCCCACCTGATACTGTGTCTGTGATGGGCTAAGGCCTAGTCTGTTTCCGCATACCGCATATCTGACTGTTTGTATTATAAGGGATTACACACTGAGTTTTCGCAAACTCACCCTTCTGTCTATGTAATAGTCCGGTTCAGACCCTATTCGGAACAGTGGTTTTGGGACCACAAATCTGAGTCAGTAAAATATTTTAATATTATTTTTTGTGCCTTTGATATGTGATTTAGCCTGTGATAAAATTCCGTAAGATAATTTATCTATCTGTGCGTTTAATTTGATAAAAGGATAAAATTGCATTAAATGCAAAACTAGCATGATATTTGTAAAAGTGTCCATTTTGAGATGGCTTCTTAATTGGAAGGCCTTATATTGCAATTAAACCACTTTTAAGATAGTGGATAGTAGTTGGACAAATATGCCCTTATTGTATAATTGTTTCAAATGTTTATTAAATGGCTAATATGGTAAATAGATTAATTATATGTTATAATAAAACAAACAATTGTAAGATGGCTTTTATCATCTTATTTGGCCGAAACTTCAATGAAGAAGAAAAGAAAATTTTGCTAGGGTATTCGGCTAGCTTTTAACCCAAATTAAGGTATGTTTTGATTTTAGTTTTTGATGATTTTTATGTTTTTGAGATTGTTGCTTAGTCTATTATCAAGTCGATGTTGCAATTTGAAGAATTGATGATGTTTATGAGATCTGCCATTAATGAAATGGTGAGTTTTTTTTATGATTTTAGGTGTTAAATGAAAGATATGTGTTTAATGAACATGTTTTGTTCTTGAATTTTTGATGAATTTAGCTAATTAGGGCTAAATTGAGAAAATATCATTTTAAGGGACTAATTTGTGAATTTGATGAAATGTTTGGACTTGTATGAGATATATGGGCATTTGGCTAAGCATGGATGTAAGGTGATCTTGTATATTTGATGTTTTGAGAAAGATGGACTAAATTGATAAAATGTGCAAATGAGAGGGCTAAGTTGCAAATAGCTCTAAATATGTGATTTTGGATTGAATTGAATATGTTGTTAAATAAGAGGGTTAAATTTGAATATGTATAGATCAAGAACCGAAGAAAACGGACTTAGATCGCGGGAAAGCGAAGGTAGTCGAATAACCTAGTCCGAACGAATATCCGAATCCGATGTAAGTCAATATACAAATAAATGTATTTGTATTGAATTATGTAAGTACATATGACTATTGATAATGATGAATTCTTATAAGATGTTGTATACATGAATTCCGAGATAAGATCGACATAGTGTTAACATCCGAAAAGTCCCGTACGAACCTAGGAATAGATAGGATTAACTATGTCATGACATAGGTGTCTGTTATGTTATATCATGTAAGACCACGTCTGGGACGTTGGCATCGATATGAGATTCACGTGTAAGACTATGTCTAGGACATTGGCATCGTATTGATTCGTGTAAAACCCTGTCTTGGACAGTGGCATCGATATCTGATTATATGTAAGACCACGTCTGGGATGTTGGCATTATACGACTGTTCTAAACACTCTGCGTATACTAGTAGATTCCGAACGGTTCAACAGGCAAGTTTGAGAAATGAATGTTGTACATTCATTTCAGGTACGTTTGAGAAGTACACATTGTGTGTAGAAGAAGGTAAGTATTTTTTTAAACTTACCTAGTGAATTATGTATATGAATATAAGAATGTAAATGTGTTATATGAATGGAAAAACTATGAGCTAATAAAGTATGTGGTGATATGCAAGATTAAAAGATGAATGGCTAAGTTAATGTGCCAAGAAGAATGATGATTATGAAATTGAACCAATAGTGATCTCGTATTGATTACATGTCTTGAATGCCTAAATGTTAAGTTTATTTGTATATGGCTTACTAAGCTTTTTAAAGCTTACCCTGTGTGTGTGTTTGCTCTGTTTTATAGATTGTCAAAGCTACTGAAGGCTCGGGGACTGTCGAGGATCGTCATCACACTACTCAAATTCATTTTGGTACTTTTGAAATGTGTATATATCTAAATAAGGCATATATAGGCTAGTTTTTTTGGATTAAGGTTGAAAAGTGTTTAATTAGCCATGAGATGTGGCTACATAAGTGTTGTTAATATGCATGAGTAAATATGGAACATGGTGTATGATTTGGTATGACTTGGTAACTATGAAGTGGTTATGTTAAAGGTAAGTATATGGATGAAATGTGAGTATGCATGTTTGATCAAAGAAGAGGATAAATGAAAGGTAAATGTGGATGAATCATGCTTGAATGCATAAGTGTTTTAGTGTACAAATTGGCATGATTAGTATTGTAATTGTATGTGGAGATTTGATGATTAATTTGATATTTTTTGGTTACCAAATGTGCACGAAATGAATTGGTAATTTGCTTAAAGGGATTGACCCTTGTGTGGGTGGCACTTTAGCCTTGCAAGTGGCCTGTTTTGCCTACACGGGCGTGCCTAGCAGCCGTGTGATTAAGACAGTGTCTAGCCTAATACTACACGGCTATTGTGTCAACTAGCAATGTGTATAAGACAGTAATTAGCCTAAGAGTACACGGTCATAGCACACGGGCGTGTCTAGTGACCGTGTGGGTAAGTCATTATTCATGCTCTGATTTGGCACGGCCTGGACACATGGGTGTGTCTAGTAGTCATGGGAGGCACACGGTCTGCCCACACTGGCATGTGACCTCTGTAACTTAGAAAAGTCTTTAAATTTCTGAAAGTTTCCATATACGTCCGGTTTAGTCCTGGTCCTACTCCAAAGCATGATTAAGGTCTCGATGACCAGTATAAGGGACACGTTGATTGTGATTGAATAATGGTTGTATGAAATATTTATAAAAGTTTCTGATCTATTCGGTAACGCCTTTAACCCTAATCTGACGACGGATACGGGTTAGGGATGTTACAGTCTAACTGTATAGGTAATCCCCAACCTAAGGCGATTTGGAGCCGCGAGAGACTCGGAGGTGACCACACGACTGCTGATGCTTTGCTGTAGACTTTTTATTTGAATTTTATATTTTGGGTTTTAATTCTGTTGTAAGGCCTTTGAGGGATTAAATTTTTAAATGGGTTGTAGATTTCCTTATTTAAAAGTGCTAAACACGAATTTTCAAAACTAACAACTATTTTTAAAAAACACTTAAAAGCATACGTTTTTATATTTCAAACTTTAGGAGCCTCCGCGATTGGAATAACCTAAAGTATCAATGCCAGACATTAAGTAAACGTTTTTGACGAGATTATTTGCAAAACTCGAGTAAAAGGATTTAATCATAGAAATGAACTTTTAACGGCAAACTCAGTTTTTGAACGACGCTTTGATGTGCCATGCCAGATTCGGCCATAACATCTAGGCCGGGTTTGGGGTGTTACACGTGTCCCTCACACGGCCCAAAACCTTGGCATTTTGTTTCTGACGTCATCAACCCAAAAATGTCACACGGCTTGGGCACACGCCTGTGCCCTTCGACCGTGTGGCGAATTAAATTCCAAATTTCAGGTGCAGACTTCACACGGCCTGGGCAGACGCCCATGCTCACGGCTGTGCCATCCACACGGCTGAGACACATGGACGTGTCTCTACCCGTGTGTTTACTATTGAGCATACTGACTTGTAAAACTAACATGCAGGGGACACACAACCTAACCACACACCCATGAGGCTGATTGTGAGTCACACACAGCCTAGACACACGCCCGTGTGTCTACCCGTGTGGACAAGAACAAGGCTATTTGCCAAACTCTTTTTATCACCCTAACTCTTGCAAACATAAATCACATTCAACAATCAACCCATTCATACATATTTTAACCAAGCAACCCAATCATGCATCATACACATTCATGAATAACCTCATCTTTTCATGGATTAATAAAAATGAGCCATCAACTATGGCCTTATACAAAAGAGTTCATCATTGAATGAGCCAATAAACTTGGCCAAAACAACATGACATATCACTAGTCTAGCCCTTATACATGCCATACTCAAAATTCTAAGTCTAAATATACAAAGGTGTGCTAACAGTGTGGATGATCTTCTGATTATCTTCGTATCCCGAGCTGGCTATTTGACACTATAAAGCAAGGGAAAAGAAAGGGAGTAAGCTTTAAGCTTAGAAAGTCTACATGTAAACAATAAGCATCATACCATATTCTAAGCAATCACAAACATTACATATTATGTAAGAACAATTCACATTTTCATAATCATGCTTACTCTTCGAAATGAACCCTTCGAAATGATACAAAGTACCCAGTGGTTTCGCACACAGCCCACCATTAATCAATAATAGGGTGGTATCGCACACAGCCCACCAACAAGGATAATTACGGTGGTTTCGCACATAGCCCCACCAAATGGTAATATAAACGATGGTATCGCACACATCTTGTCCTGAATAATTAATAAGGTGGTATCGCACACAGCGCACCAACAAGGATAATTACGGATATTTATTCATACTTACATTTCTATTCCGAGGTTCATACGAGAATTACTCATTATCTATTATTTTCAATCATTCTCACCAATAAGTAGTTCACCCCTACAATGCATCAATAGGTAACAACATATGTATTAAAGATGTATCGTTTACACATAAACTTACAATGGTGCAAAATGTGTTAATTGATGGTTTAGTCCGTAACCTTGCCTTTTCCTGGGTCAAGGTTGTTTCTGCGCTCTTCTTGATCTATAATAATAAAATTTACTCATTCAATCACTACATAACTCATGATACATCAAAATTTCTACTTAGGCAAAAATGACCATTTTGCCCTTATACTTTGGCAAAATTACGATTTTGCCCCTAGGCTCGTAAATCATTTTTTCATCACATGTTCTCATTAAACAAGCCTAGCTGAACATTTATTTCTCTTATAACAATTCATAAAACCAATCATTTCATGCATTTATTACTCAATTACAACCTTTACAAATAAGTCCTATTTAAGTGCTTTCATGGAAAAACCTTTCACAAAAGTTATTCCTTACCCCACTAACATTCATTTTATTCCATAAAAACTCAGAAAACAACATAAACACTCTCATGGACAATCCCTAAACTTTCAACCATTTTGCAAAATTGTCCCCTCGTTAGCTAGCTTAAGCTTTAGGGGTTCCAAAAGTACAAAAATTATCAAGAAGGACCTCTAAAGTCACTTACTTGCAAGGAAATAGCTTGGCTGAAAGTTTGAACTCCAAAAACCTCTATTTTCTCTTCAATTTTCAGTGGAAGAAGAAATGGGGATAGTAAAAGATGATATCTTCTTTATTTATCTTATTTTATTCATTTTAGTCACCTAATACCACCAAAATTTTTACTCATTTAATACCCTTGTCTCCCTTGTTCCTATGGCCGGCCAACACCCTCTCATTGGCCTAATTGCACATTAAGTATCTCCAATTTAAAATGCCATAGCTATTAGACACCTCTAGCTTGTAAAATAGAACTTTCATACTTTATGCGATTTAGTCCTTTTTCGTAATTAAGCATACAATCGCTAGGATTAAAGCACCAAAATTTTCATGCATCCTTATAATCATGCTATAACACATATATAGTATTAAATATAATTTCTTCAACCCCAGATTAGTGGTCCTGAAACCACTATTCGGACTAGCCCCAAAATCAGGCTGTTACAACTCTCCCCCCTTTAGAGATTTTCGTCCTCGAAAATCTTACCGGTAAAAAGGTTTGGGTATTGTTCTCTTATGGCTTCTTCCGGTTCCCACGTAGCCTCTTCTACACCGTTTTTCATAACACTTTCACTAAGGCTATGCTCTTATTCCTCAACTGTTTAACCTTTCGAGCCAAAATCTTAATTGGTTCCTCTTTATAAGTAATGTCCGATCGTATCTCAATTTCGATTGGAGGGATCACATGCGAAGGATCGGAACGATATTTCTGCAACACCGACACATAAAACATGTTGTGTATTCTCTCTAACTCTGCGAACAAAGCCAACTAGTAAGCTACTAGCCCAATCCTTTTAATAACCCCATACGGTCCTATGAATCGTGGACTCAATTTGCCCTTTCGACCAAATCTTAATATTTTCTTCCACGGGGATACTTTCAGGAATACTTTATCGCCCACTTGAAACTCGATTTCTTTCCTATTTAAATCCGCGTATGACTTTTGTCAATCTGAAGCAGCTTTTAGACTATCATGGATCACTTTCACTTTCTTCTCGGTTTCTTTAACTAGATCAACCCCGTGAATTTGCTTCTCACTAAGCTCGGTCCAATACAAGGGAGTCTGACACTTGCGACCATATAAAGCTTCGTACGGTACCATCCGTATACTCGACTGATACTATTGTTGTAGGCAAACTCAACCAAAGGTAGGTATTTTTCCCAACTACCTTCGAACTCTAAAACACAGCATCGGAGCATATCCTCAAGAACTTGAATCACTCTTTCGGACTGGCCATCGGTTTGTGGATGGAACGCAGTACTAAAATTCAATCTTGTACCCAAGGCTTCCTGCAACTTCTTCCAAAACCTCGAAGTAAATCTTGGATCTCTATCCAAGATAATAGATATAGGTACCCCATGTAATCTTACAACCTCAGCAATATACAGCTCGGCCAACTTATCAAGTGAGTAATCCACACGCACCGGTATAAAGTGAGCCGATTTCGTTAATCTATCCACAATAACCCACACAGCATCTTTCTTTTTTGGAGTCATAGGTAACCCCGTTACGAAATCCATTGTGATTCGATCCCATTTCCACTCAGGAATCATCACTGGCTGAAGTAATTCCGAAGGTACTTGATGCTCGGCTTTCACTTGTTGGCAAATCAAACACTTAGTAACAAACTCAGAGATGTCTCTTTTCATACCCGGCCACCAATACAACTTTTTCAAATCATTGTACATTTTTGTGCTGCCCGGATGTACTGACAAGCAACCATTGTGTGCTTCAAGTAAAATTTTCCAGATTAATTCATCATCTTTTGGTATACAAACTCTATCATGAAACATCAAACAATCATCTAAACTAACCCGAAAATCAGAGTCATTTCCCTATTCGCACTGAGCTCTCTTAACTTGTATGTCTCTATCATTCTTTTGAGCTTCACATATCTGCTGAAGAAATAATGGCCTAGCCCTCAACTAGGCCAACACCGCACCATCATTAGACAATGTTAACCTCGTATTCATAGCTCTCAAAGCATACAAGGATTTTCTGCTCAAGGCAACCGCAACCATGTTCACTTTCCCTGGGTGGTAATCAATTACTAGCTCATAATCCTTCAGTAATTCGAGCCATCGTCGTTGTCGCAAATTCAAATTTTTTTGATTCATCAAGTACTTCAAACTCTTATGATCGGTAAAGATTTAGCATTTTTCACCATACAAATAATGACGCCAAATCTTCAAAGCGAAAATGATCACTGCCAACTCCAAATCGTGAGTCGGATAATTCTTCTCATGTGGTTTTAGCTGTCTTGAGGCATAAGCTACTACTTTACCCTCTTGCATCAACACACAACCAAGACCATTTAATGACGCATCACTCTAGACCACAAACTCCTTTCCCGACTCAGGTTGTACTAAAACCACTGCTTCAGTCAACAAAGCTTTCAGTTTCTCAAAACTCTATTGGCACTTCTCAGTCCACTCAAACTTAACATCTTTATGTAACAGTCTCATCATCGGTGTAGCAATTATGAAGAACCCTTTAACAAACCGTCTGTAGTACCCCGTTAAACCCAAAAAGCTTCTAATCTCTAATACATTCCTCGGCGGTTTCCACTCCATAATAGCCGATATCTTACTCGGATCAACTCTAATTCCACCACCTGACACAATGTGTCCTAAAAATCTGACCTCTCGGAGCCAAAACTCACTCTTGCTAAATTTAGCATACAACTGCTTGTCTCTTAAAGTCTGCAATACAGTTCTCAGGTGTTCTGCGTGTTCACTCTCATCTCGAGAATAAATATGTCGTCAATAAAAACAACTACGAACTTATCCAAATACTGCCGGAGGATACGATTCATTAAATCTATAAAGATCGCAGGAGCATTCGTTAAGCCAAATGGCATGACAAGAAACTCATAATGGCCATACCTCGTCTGAAATGCAGTTTTCGGCACATCTTGCTCCTTAACCCTCAACTGGTAATAGCCAAACCTTAAGTCTATTTTAGAAAACACCGTAGCTCCCTTCAATTGGTCGAACAAATCATCTATCCTTGGCAAAGGATACTTATTCTTCACTGTTACCTTGTTGAGTTGTCTATCTTCTATACGCAATCTCATCGACCCATCTTTCTTCCTCACAAAAAGTACCGGAGCTCCCCACGGTGAATAGCTCAGTCTTGCAAAACCTTCAATTCTTTTAACTCTAATGGTGCCATTCTATACGGGGCAACCGAAATAGGTGCTATACCCGGAACTAACTCAAAGCCAAACTCGACCTCTCTAATTGAAGGCAATCCGGGTAACTCTTCCAGGAACACGTCCGGATACTCGCACACCACAGGCACTGATTCAATCTTTACCTCTGACTCTTGAGTATTCAACACAAAGGCAAGATAGGACTCATACCCTTTTCTCATGTATTTTTCAGCTACCATAGACGAAATCACTACAGGCAAACTATCTGATTTACCTGATTCAACCCGAATGACATATCCATGTACACATCTAAATTCAATAAACTTACTACCATAGTTTACTAAAACATTATGAGCAGTCAACCAATCCATACCAAGAATCAGGTCAAATTCATCAAATGGCAACAACATGAGATTTGCCCGAAAACAATGACCTCTAATTGTCAAAGGAGAATTCCTACACACCTTGTCAACTAGCACATGTTTGCCTAACGGGTTTGACACTTTTACTACAAATTCCGTAGACTCAACAATCATACTCATGCTAAATGCCAATTTCATGCAAATATAATAATAGGTGGACCCCCGGATCAATCAAAGCAACAACAGAGATATCATGAAGAGAAAAAGTACCCGTTATCACATTTGGAGATGATGCCTCTTCGCGAGTGTGAATGGCATAAGTCCTTGCAGGTGCTCGACCCTTTGATCTCACAGTAGAGTCTCTGGGCACACCTCTACTACTAGTCTCACCTCCCGGGTTCTTTTGTGGTCTACCCCTCGAAGGTACATTGCTTGCCCTTACTGATACGAACCCGCCCTACGAACTACTTTGGCCAAGCTTACCCAGCCGAGTATTGCACTATTGGCAAGCTGATCCTAGTTCATTTCCAGCTCCCCGAGCTCCATCCAACTCAATTCAGTTTATTATCGGGATAATTTTTTTGACTCAGCTCATTGGAGCTCAACTCGGTTTGGCGCAAGCTTGTTAAGCTTGATTTGAAATTATTTAATTTCTATGCATTTTAATTTGCTGAAAATAAATGTATTTAGTTTAAATAATTAAGTTTTGTTTAATAAGAAGCTTATTTAATTAATCTAGTTACTAGAATAATTTAATGGAGCATGAGTTTAAGTTTGTTTAATTCTGCTTCTATAATTAAACTAGTTGCTGTATTAATTGATGTATTTACTTTTAGTTCATTTATTGAAGTCAAGTGTTTAAAGTGTTTGAGTTTAATTAGTGTTTAATTGTGTTTAATAATTTATTCTAATGTGTTTATTGCAGGTGTCTCTTCAACTCACAACTGTTACATTTCAAGGGTGTTACAACTTAATTGAAGTGGCTTTTTAGGTGATTTTTGGCTACAAATGAAGTGGTTGTTGCAAGGGGTGTTTAATACATCAATTAAGGAGTTATAAGGAGCATTTTAACTCCTCTTAAATTCGGCAGCAACCTCTTTCACCTACCAGCAGTTTTTGTTCATTTAAGGATGAAAACAAGCATTCAAATCACCATTTAGTTGCTAGTGTCTTTTCAGCTAGCCAAGGGACAACTTAAGAGACATTTCAAGCATTCAAGGTTGATCATTCAAGCTGAATTAAAGTGAATTCAAGCATGGAGTTAATTGTTACAAGAATATCAAGAGTCTGGAGTTTAATTTCAGTTTTAATTAGAACATTAAGATGTGACCTTTCAGCTAGTTTTTCTATCCTTATAAATATGTGTAACTAGCCATTTTGAGGGCACTTTTGGAGAACTTAATGAATTGCTGCCAATTTAGTGAGAAATTCATCTCTCAAATTTCGTCCAAACTCCGTTAACTTATCTAACTAGTTAGTGGCGTCAACTGTTTTTGTTCGACCGAACTTATCACGATTCCGTATGGTGTTCGACACCAAATATACCAAGGTTTCTATCTTCTTTAGATAGTGGGTCGAGGTTTCCCATTCTTCTTTCGTAAACCACTTAAGGACCTATAAGTTTCGGGTCAGCCTTCAATTGAAGTATTGGTTCACTCTTGTTCTTAAGAACCCGTTTTCAAACCAATCACCAACCTCCTTATTCCTCTATATCCGAACCTTCCTATTTTGAATAACTTTTCTTCTTTTAAGCCTAACTTTGTCACCCTTAACTACACTTAAACTAATATCTATCATCTTTCCAAACCCGAATAGTACTTCATCGTTTAAACAATCGGGCAACCATACGACTCGGTTTAATCAACGGCCTAGGTTCGTATCACTTACTTCTTGTTTTCTATCCTTCTCATCCCTCTCCGGACAGTTCCGAGTGAAGTGGTCGGGTGAACCACACTTGTAACAATAATTGTTGTTTCCCCAACACTCCCTAGTATGTTGCCTACCACAATTTGGACACTCTTGTTTATTTGACTTTGTATTACCCACGCTTGCCTTTGAGGTGGCTTGAACTCTCGAGCCCGAATATGTATAACCTCTATCTCGGTGTGAATACCCAACTGAAGTAACCATCCAAGGGTTCATTTCCTTGGACCTCTTTATTTGAGTTTAAAACGATTTACTCCTTGGCCTCTTTCTTGCATCTCGGGCCTCAATCATGGCTTTTCTCTTTTAATTATTCAATTCTTCAGCCTTGCAAGCTCTATCGACCAAAACCACAAATTCCTTCACTTTTAAAATCCCAACTAGCAATCTGATATCCTCATTCAGCCCATCTTCGAATCTCTTGCACAAGATAGCTTCTGTAGACACACACTCTTGAGCATACTTGCTGAGCCTAACAAACTCGCCCTTATATTCTGCCACAGTCATTTTATCTTGTTTCAATTCAAGGGACTCTTTTCGTTTTTGATCTACAAATCTCTGACTTATGTACTTCTTTCGAAACTCTTCCAACAAAAAGTCCCATGTCACTCACTCCCTCGGCACTACAGATATTAGTGTTTTCCACCAACGATATGTCGAGTCCCTTAGTAATGACACAGCACATTTTAAGCTCTCCTCAGGCGTGCAAGAGAGTTCATTGAATACCCACATTGAGTTCTCAAGCCAGAACTCCGCCCTCTCGGGGTCATCATCTATGTTGGCTCTAAATTCCTCGGCCCCTTGTTTTCGAATCTTATCGATGGGAAGTTTAGTCACTCTTACCAAGTCTATACCTTGAGGAGCCAGGGGAACTAGCTGAGGTATAGGAGGAGGTAGAGGAGGTTGAGCATTAGGGGTTGCTCGTACAAATTCGGCGTACTAGTTACTCATCATGTGGAGAAAGGCTTCCCAAGCCTCTTTTCCTTGACCCAAAATCTCGGGTCTACTTTCTACAGGTGCAGTCCCTTGCGCGGGAGCCGGCGCGTTACTAGCAGTGTCATCAGCAGCAACTCAGTCGGGATCCATTTACTATATGAAAACACAGTTTAGAATTGTCGGAAGTCACCACACTATTAATATACATTTATGGCATGTATAGCTAGACTCTTACACACGCTATGGTAGTATGAGAACCGACTAAACCATAGTTCTAATACCACTAAATGTAACACCTTACTCGTATTCAACGTCGGAACAGGGTACGAGGCATTACTATCCTTACACGTCATCAATCATACAATTAGAGACTTGACTTTTCTCTCTAATATAAAACTATTATTAGCACCTCCTAAACAAGCGTACAAAGTCTAATTCACGGTCTAGGAATGGTTCAGGATCAAGTCGAGCTCCTTTGAACCTCCCAGGAAGACTTTAGAAAATTCTCTTTACACAATCCACACACCCGTGTAAAGGAAGAGACACGCCCGTGTGGAGGAAAGGACACACCCGTGTGACATATCACACGCCCGTGCTCTACGCCCGTGTGGAATTATTTCTCAATTCGAACCCACAGGGATTTTCACATGGCCAGACACACACCCGTGTCCCTCACACGGCCTCGACACGCCGGTGTCTTAGCCCGTGTGCCAAAACCTTAGCATTTTGTTTCTGACGTCATCAACCCAAAAATGTCACACGGTCTAGGCACACGCTCAAGTCCTTCGACCGTGTGGTGAATTAAATTCCAAATTTCAGGTGCAAACTTTACACAGCCTGGGCACATGCCCATGTTCATGGCCGTGCCATCCACACTGCTGAGACACACGGCCGTGCCTCTGCCCATGTATTTACTATTGACCATTCTGACTTGTAAAACTAACATGCAGGGGACACACGGCCTAACCACACACCCATGAGGCTGACCGTGTGTCACAAACGGCCTAGACACACGCCCGTGTGTCTACCCGTGTGGACAAGAACAAGGCTATTTGCCAAAAAAAAGTCCATGTCACTCTCTCTCGACACTACAGATATTAGTGTTTTCCACCAACGTTATGCCAAGTCCCTCAGTAATGACACAACACATTTTAAGCTCTCCTCAAGTGTACAAGAGAGTTTATCGAATACCCGCATTGAGTTCTCAAGCCAGAACTCCGCCCTCTCGGGGTCATAATCTATGTTGGCTCTAAATTCCTCGGCCCCTTGTTTTCAAATCTTATCGACGGGAGGTTTAGTCACTCTTACCAAGTCTATACCTTGAGGAGCCATGTGAACTGGCTGAGGTATAGGAGGAGGTGGAGGAGGTTGAGCATTAGGGTTTGCTCGTACAAATTCGGTGTACTAGTTACTCACCATGTGGAGAAAGGCTTCCCAAGCCTCTTTTCCTTGACCCAAAGTCTCGGGTCTACTTTCTACAGGCGCAGTCCCTTGCGCGGGAGCCGGTGCATTACTAGCAGATCATCAGCAGTAGCTCAGTCGGGATCTATTTATTATACGAAAACACAGTTTAGAATTGTCAGAAGTCACCACACTATCAATATACGTTTATGGCATGTATAGCTAGACTCTTACACACCTACAGTAGTAGCTCTGATATCACTAAATGTAACACCCCTTACCCGTATTCAACGCCAGAATAGGATACGAGGCATTATTATCCTTACACGTAATCAATCATGCAATTTAGAGACTTGACTTTTCTCTCTAATATAAAACTATTTTTACCACATCCTAAACAAGCGTACAAGGTCTAATTCATGGTTTAGAAATGGTTCGGGATCAAGTCGAGCTCCTTTGAAGCTCCCGAGAAAACTTTAGAAAATTCTCTTTACACAATCACACGCTCGTGTGGAGGAAGGGACACGCCCGTGCTCCACGCCCGTGTGACATATCACACGCCCGTGCTCCACGCCCGTATGGAATTATTTCTCAATTCGAACCCACAGGGGTTTTCACACGGCCGGACACAAGCCCGTGTCCCTCACACGGCCTCGACACGCCCGTGTCTTAGCCCGTATACCAAAACCTTGGCATTCTGTTTCTGACGTCAACCCAAAAATGTCACACGGTCTGGGTACACGCCCATGTTCATGGTCGTGCCATCCACACGGCTGAAATACACGGCTGTGTCTCTGTCCATGTGTTTACCATTGAGCATACTGACTTGTGAAACTAACATGCATGGGACACACGGCCTAACCACACACCCATGAGGCTGACCGTGTGTCACACACAGCCTAGACACACGCCCGTGTGTCTACCCGTGTAGACAAGAACAAGGCTATTTGCCAAAAATAGTCCTATGTCACTCTCTCTCTCGACACTACAGATTTTAGTGTTTCCACCAATGATATGTCGAGTCCCTCAGCAATGACACAACACATTTTAAGCTCTCCTCAGGCCTGCAAGAGGGTTCATCAGATACCCGCATTGAGTTCTTAAGCCAGAACTCTGCCCTCTCGGGGTCATCATCTATGTTGGGTCTAAATTCCTCAGCCCTTTGCTTTCGAATCTTATCAATGGGAGGTTTAGTCACTCTTACCAAATCTATACCTTGAGGAGCCACTGGGAACTGGCTGAGGTATAGAAGGAGGTGGAGGAGGTTGAGCATTAGGGTTTGCTTGTACAAATTTGGTGGACTAGTTACTCATCATGTGAAGAAAGGCTTTCCAAACCTCTTTTTCTTGGCCCAAAGTCTCGGGTCTACTTTCTACAAGCGTGGTCCCTTGCGTGGGAGCGGGCGCGTTACTAGCAGTGTCATCAGTAGCAGCTCAGTCGGGATCCGTTTACTATACGAAAACATAGTTTAGAATTGTCAGAAGTCACCACACTATCAATATACGTTTGTGGCATGTATAGCTAGACTCTTACACATGCTACGGTAGTTTGAGAAACGACTAAATCATAGCTCTGATACCACTAAATGTAACACCCCTTACCCGTATTCAACGTCGGAATAGGGTACGAGGCATTACTATCCTTACACGTCATCAATCATGCAATTTAGAGACTTGACTTTTCTCTCTAATATAAAACTATTTTTAACACCTCCTAAACAAGCGTACAAGGTCTAATTCACGGTTTAGGAATGGTTCAAGATCAAGTCGAGCTCCTTTGAAGCTCCTAGAAAGACTTTAGAAAATTCACTTTACACAATCCACACGCCCGTGTGGAGGAAGGGACATGTCTGTGTGACATATCATACGCCCGTACTCCACGCCCGTGTGACATATCACACGCCCGTGCTCCACGCCTGTGTGGAATTATTTCTCAATTTGAACCCAGTGGATTTCATAAGGCCGGACACACGCCGTGTCCCTCACACGGCCTCAACACGCCCGTGTCTTAGCCCGTGTGCCAAAACCTTGGCATTCTGTTTCTGACATCATCAACCCAAAAATGTCACACGGACTAGGTACACGCCCGTGTCCTTCGACCGTGTGGCGAATTAAATTCCAAATTTCAGGTGCAAACTTCACATTGCCTTGGCACACGTCCATGTTCATGGCCGTACCATCCACACGGCTGAGACACACGGCCGTGTCTCTACCCGTGTGTTTACTACTGAGCATATTGACTTGTAAAACTAACATGCAGGGGACACACGGCCTAACCACACACCCATGAGGCTGACCGTGTGTCACACACGGTCTAGACACACGCCCGTGTGTCTACCCGTGTGGACAAGAACAAGGCTATTTGCCAAGCTCTTTTTATTACCCTAACTCTTACAAACATAAATCACATTCAACAATCAACCCATTCATGCATATTTTAACCAAGCAACCCAATCATGCATCATACACATTCATGAATAACCTCATCTTTTCATGGATTAATAAAAATAAGCCATCAACTATGGCCTTATAAAAAAGAGTTCATCCTTGAATAAGCCAATACAGGTGGACAAAACAACATGACATGTCACTAGTCTAGCCCCTATACATGCCATACTCAAAATGCTAAGTCTAAATATACCAAGGTGTACTGATAGTGTGGATGATCTTCTGATTATCTTCGTATCCTCAGCTGGCTTTTGACACTTTTAAACAAGGGAAAAGAAAGGGAGTAAGCTTTAAGCTTAGTAAGTCTACATGTAAACAATAAACATCATACCATATGCTAAGCAATCACAAACATTACATATTATGTAAGAACAATTCACGTTTTCATAATCATGCTTACTCTTCTCAACTCTTACCACATTCTAACCATATAACATATATATATTACTCATATTTACTTGCACATATACCCTACACTCATCACCACAAAGCCACATGAAATATTTACTTAGACAAGTTTCTCGATGAACCCTTCGGAATGATACAAAGTACCTAGTGGTTTCGCACACAGCCCACCATTAATCAATAATAGGGTGGTATCGCATACAGCCCACCAACAAGGATAATTACGGTGGTTTCGCACATAGCCCACCATTAATCAATAATAGGGTGGTATCGCACATAGCCCACCAACAAGGATAATTACGGTGGTTTCGCACATAGCCCCACCAAATGATAATATAAACGACGGTATCACACACAGCCCGTCGAGAATAATTAATAAGGTGGTATCGCACACAGCCCACCAACAAGGATAATTACGGATATTTATTCGTACTTACATTTCTATTCCGAGGTTCATACGAGAGCTACTCATTATCTATCATTTTCAATCATTCTCACCAATAAGTAGTTTCATCCATATAATGCATCAATTGGTAACAACATATTTATTAAAGATGTATCATTCACACATAAACTTACCTCGGTGCAAAATGTGTTAATTGACGGTTTAGTCCATAACCTTGCCTTTTCCTCAGTTAAGGTTATTTCCGCGCTCTTCTTGATCTATAATAATAAAATTAACTCATTCAATCACTACGTAACTCATGATACATCAAAATTTCTACTTAGGCAAAACTGACCATTTTGCCCTTATACTTTAGCAAAATTACGATTTTTCCCCTAGGCTCGTAAATCGTTTTTCATCACTTTTTCTCATTAAACAAGCTTAGCTGAACATTTATTTCTCTTATAAAAATTCATAAAACCAATCATTTCATGCATTTATTACTCAATTACAACCTTTACAAATAAGTCCTATTTAGGTGCTTTCATGGAAAAACCTTTCACAAAAGTTATTCCTTACCCCATTAACATTCATTTTCTTCCATAAAAATTCAGAAAACCACATAAACACTCTCATAGAAAATCCATAAACTTTCAACCATTTTGCAAAATAGTCCCCTCATTAGCTAGATTAAGCTTTAGGGGTTCCAAAAGTATAAAAATTATCAAGAAATACCTCTAAAGTCACTTACTTGCAAGGGAATAGCTTGGCTTAAAGTTTGAACTCAAAAAACATCTATTTTCTCTTCAATTTTCGGTGGAATAAGAAATGGGAATAGTCAAAGATGATATCTTTTTTATTTATCTTATTTTATTCATTTTAGTCACCTAATACCACCAAATTTTTTACTCATTTAATGCCCTTGTCTCCCTTGTCCATATGGCCTGCCAACACCCTCTCATTGGCCTAATTTCACATTAAGGACCTCTAATTTAATATTCCATAGCTATTAGACCCCTCTAGCTTGTAAAATCGAACTTTCGCACTTTATGCAATTTAGTCATTTTTCACAATTCAGCATACAATCGCTAGGATTAAAGCACCAAAATTTTCATGCATCCTTATAATCATGCTATAACACATAATATAGTATTAAAAATAATTTTCTTCAATCTCGGATTAGTGGTCCCGAAACCACTGTTCCGACTAGCCTCAAAATCAGGCTGTTACAAGCCTTATAATTGTTCACACAGGTAGATACACGGACGTGTGTCTAGGCCGTGTGTGACACATGGTCAGCCCCATGGGTGTGTTGATAGGCCGTGTGTACCCCTGCATGCTAAGTTGGCAAGTCAGTATGTCTAGTAGTAACCACACGGGCTGAGACACCGCCGTGTATCTCAACCATGTGGGAGGCACGGCTTAAGACATGGGCATGTGCCCAGGTCGTGTGAAGTCTGCACCTAAATTTGGGAATTTAATTCGCCACACGGTCTAAGGACACAGGTGTGTGCCTTGGCCGTGTGACTTAAATGAGATGATGTCACAAACAGAATGTCAAGGTTTTCACACACGGGTGAAGACACGGGCGTGTCATGGACGTGTGAGGGACACGGGCTATGGACACGGGCGTGTGTTAGGCCGTGTGAAAACCCCTGTAGGTTCGAAATGAAAAAATAAAATCCATACGGACTAAGGACATGGGCGTGTGTGATTACACGGCCTGCCCACACGGGCGTGTGGCCCTGTTTTATGTCAAAATTTTCTAAGTGTTCAAAAGTTTCCGGTTTGGTCTCGAATCATTTCGCGTGCAAGTTTAGGGTCTTGTAGACCTATATTAAGGACATTAAGGTTTCAAATGAAAAGGTTTAATTTGAAATGAACTTTTATGGATCGATGTTGTATGTTTGAACAAGTTAAGAATGATAATGCCTCATACCCGGTTCAGGTGTTGAATACTGGTAAGGGGTGTTACATGGAGATGAAATTTTTTACTTACTACTTTATTATTTATTGACGACTGTGTACATTTGCACATCATTCGAATATTTCACGACATTCTATGAGATGATAAGAATATATATTAACCATATTATATGTGTTATTCTAATTATGTTAACCAACATGGTTATAAATTCTTATGCTTAACTTTTCTTATGTGATGTAATTGAGAATGTTGTAGTAAGTATTGATGTTTTGATGGCATTTGGTATGCTCCCTTTCAACAAAGTAAGTATAGTGAATTCCATTTGAACTTACTAAGGATTATTTGTTTATGCACTATTATTTTATGCGTTGATTTTTTATTCGATGGGACTTGATTCCTAGCTCAATTCAAGACATCACACTATCATCGAGGCCTGCAATAGTATGAAAGTGACATATTTTTAGTTGTGGTGTCTATATAAGTAAATATGTTAATTTCATATTACTTGGTCTTTGTGTTGAATGTTATTCAAATTTGAGCTTGAGAGTCAACATGTTATTTCCCTAACCTATCTTTCTTTTGGTTAATCAATGATATGCATGGATACTTTACTTTCAAGATCATTAGTTATGATTTGAAAGTGTTTTGTAATAGTTCTTATATACAATTGAGAGTTCTTTAAGTAGGTTATACACATAGCATGAATAGATGGACTTTGCAAAACATTTAAAGTGTTTTTGGGTGAATTTAATGAGCACGTCATAATTATGAAGATGCAATGTTGCGACTACATAGCCCAATGTTGCGACTTCACATGTCTCCTCGTTGCGACCTCATTAACTTAGTTAATCATGATGCAACGTCATAAGTTTCTTGTCACAATGTCGCACCTATTTCAGCACTTCAATATTTTAAGTCGTTTTGACCTTTCGAAACTTGTTTTGGGTTTTGGTCAACTCCAAATAAATCCTAAATGAATTTAAATTATTTTTAGAACTTTCAATTTATCTAAAACATATTCTAATTATTTTATAAAAATGTTTTAAACATTTAATTCTTAAATAAATCCTATATTTCTTATATGTACATGCTTCAGTAGCATCTCTCATCCATACCAATAGTCTGGAACAGGTGAGGGGCGTTACAAATAATTCACATTTTATTTATTTGAAAAAAATTAACTCGTTAAGACCAAGAAGTTTTTGAGGATGTTATACACGTGGCATTCTTTGATTGATCCACATCTCAATTAGAGTTAGAAGTTAACACCATTAGATCGGAGTATTGGATTGATAACTAAAATAAAAATACATGTACCACTTTAAAACAAAGTCAAAGTTACAGGTACTACATTGAAATTTTTATTAAAGTAAAGGGGATTTTTTTACCATTACCCCTTAATATTATTCCGAATAAAACAATTCATTAAACCATCGTCAAGTTGAACACGGTTTCTAACCCTTGAAACGGAACCCTGGTTACTCCTTGATCTCTCCAATACGTTTTGCAGGCACTCGAAAACGCGTTAACTCCAATTTGCGCGCCTTTTAGGCCAATCAAACGTGGCAGATCATTTAATCGTGCCTTCACGTTAGCCGGCCGGCTCAGGTATGTCTTCAACTGCCACGTGCCGGTTTAACTTCTTACTATTTGTCACTCGTTGCTTTCAGTACCAGCATTATCACCGGTTCTTGGTCCGCCCTTAAACCAACAGCAACTTCCTCGACAACGTCATCGTAACCTGCACGATCTTTAAGCTAAAATTAAATTATCTTTTGGCAATAATACCCTCATAAGTCAGTTATTAACGCTCGATATAGATGGATACTATTGTAATATCAGTACATCCAATTTAATGAAATACTATTGTAATATCATTACATCCCAATTAAATGAAATTATTCAATTAGATTTTTAGTACGCATTCTATCTTCACTGAAATTTTTAGTTTTTACATCCCCCTTTATAGTGTTTTTTTTTTCTCAGTTGAAGTGAAACAGAGGATTCTGTTTTGATGATTACGCTTCATGGTTGAAAGGAAATTATTCTCTTATTTTCTCGAGGTAATTTTTCCGATTTAATTGAAAATTTGGTTTTTCATTATCGGATTTTTGTTCTAATTTTTGAGATATCTATGACAAGAAAGGCTTTACAGAGGATTGCAATAGAGTAATCAATATGTCATTTTATGAATCTGAAAAACATTTCTTTCTTCCCCTTTCAATTTAATGGGTAACCTGGATTCTCTAACCGAAAAATGCTTGTACAAGTCAAAGAAGACAAATAATTCGATTGTAAACCATTTTTATTGGTTTTTTTAGAGAAGTTATTAGAAATTATTTATATATTTATTTTGTAGGTTTTTAATAGAGTTCGTGTTGTGATTGAGGCTTGTTGATAATGGATTCTGCAAGGAGTTGGTTTAAGAAATTCCAACATAAAAATGAGAAAGTAGAAAATTCACCAAAGAAAAAGAAAGATTTGGAAAATGCGAAGTATGCACATAAGCCTCCCATCGATGGGGCTGAGGCGCCTTCAACTGCCACCAAACAGAAGGCTGCTGCTGCCAAACAGTATATTGAGAACCACTACAAAGCACAGATGAAGAATTTGCAAGACAGAAAGGAGAGGTAATTTGCTAAATACTAGCAGTAAAGTAGCACATCTTGTATGACAAGATTGCCTTGCGTATTGTAACTCGTGTCGGTACTTGAATTACTTTTGTAAAAGATATGTTGTGCTCCACAATCTATGCTAGGCGCCTTGCTTAGATATTTTATGTTTAGAAACAAATGAATTATGCTGGGGAATTCCAGATCATATGTATATAAATGGTAGTTTCCGTGGTATGGGATTTCTTTTTCATTATTGTTTCTCTTGGTGTTTTATCATTTCGGTTGAACTGTTTTCCTAACAATCATCTCTATGGAATATAGACGTTGGATGTTAGAGAGGAAACTTGCTGATGCTGACGTTACTGCAGAAGAGCAAATGAATATGCTTAAGTTTTTAGAGAAAAAGGAAACAGAATACATGCGACTTCAAAGACACAAGATGGGTGTTGATGACTTCGAACTTTTGACCATTATAGGGAGGGGTGCATTTGGGGAGGTCTTTCTTTACCTATTTTGATGGTTTCGTATTTTAATTTTACTTTTATTATCAGTGATACTTTTTTTCTTTTGCTAGATAGTCATTTATATATGATTTGCAATGTGATGCATGTCGTATTTGAATTTCTCCAATATGAATCTCCACATGGAAGTAAAATATTGTTTACCCCTAGCATCAGTGTTCCACCATTTTCATCTTTCGTGTTTAATGGAAAATTACATGATACTGCATTAAATTATTTTTTTCATTTCTGGTTCTGCTGTCATCATGCAGGTAAGGCTTTGTAAAGAAAAAGCTACTAGCAATGTGTATGCCATGAAAAAGCTTCAGAAATCAGAGATGCTTCGCAGAGGCCAGGTATTGCTTGTTTGTAATGTTTTTCCTGATTCATTACACTTCCTTAGAAACAGAGAAGTCGTGTAAATGGAGTAAGGGTTTTACTTTACTCTGTTTTGAGTTGTCTACTAGCGGAGGGAGAAATAAAAAACTGCCAGGTCCTCTCTCAAATTCACTTTTTTTTTCAAATTGGGGGGATAAGACCAGATTATTATTTCAATGATTTCAGCTTGTGCTCTTCCCTTTACTCTTATTGCTTCTATTTTAGTAATGTTTTATAAATAATGATACAGTGGTAATTGTTCAAAATTGCTGCTAATAATTTTTGCTATCATTTTCTAAACAAGATTTGGGAAAACTATTTTCTATGATGTATAATATTCTCTTTATGCAACTTCCTAGCCTATTCTTTTTCCCTTCATATTTCCAATCACGCTGTTAAAATGAAACTGGTTGCATAGCTAGTAAGAAATAACTCAGTCAGTTAATTTTTTGGTTGCTATTTTGTTACATGAATTTCCTTTTTATTCTACTTTTCCAAGGATCAATGTGCCCTGGAACCTATTAAAAAATTTCACCCAAATTAAAAAATTCGCTGCCTGGTTTATTCAACCTTCATTCTGATCTTGTAACATATTACAAATTTACATTAAAGTTGTTAGAAACAGGGTTAGGTTGGAAAGAGAAGTAATATAGAACTGATGGGGATTTAGTTAACTACTGCTTTGAAGCATGAAGGCATTCTCCTTCATTATTATTTTTCACATTTGTGCTTCTTCTCCCCTTCTAGGTCGAGCATGTTAAAGCAGAAAGGAATCTCCTTGCTGAAGTTGACAGTGAATGCATTGTCAAGCTCTATTGCTCGTTTCAAGATGATGAATATTTGTATCTTGTAATGGAATATCTTCCCGGTGGTGACATGATGACGTTACTGATGCGGAAGGATACCTTAACTGAGGATGAGGCGAGGTTCTATGTTGGCCAGACTGTTCTTGCAATTGAATCCATTCACAAGCACAACTATATCCACAGGTTTTCTATCTTTCTTGGTCATGTTCCCATGGGATAATTTTCATCTGCGTGCTGAACAATCTAAAATTCTCCCATGGTTCATTGGTTTTCACCATTCTATTGACTTCTTATAGTTTATTATAGCATATGGGAAAAAAAGAGTAGTTTACTGCTCTTTGGACATAGTTTTGCATTTTACTGGTTTACCATACAAATAACCAAACCTGTTATATATGTTTTCAGGGAAGAGTGTTATTCATTTCTCTCTCTACACCCTTGGAGCCAGAGAAAGGAAAAGAAGGAAAGATAATAGTTTAACATCTTTACATTTTTTTCTTTTCTTTGTAGGGACATCAAACCTGATAATCTATTGCTTGACCGTAATGGCCATATGAAACTCTCGGACTTTGGATTGTGTAAGCCTCTTGATAGTAGTAGCTTTCCTGACCTTAGGGAGGATGACCATGGAGGGGGGAGAAACTTAAAACCCTCAACGGAGAGTTGTAAACATTCTAATGTTCCCACAACACCTAGGCGGACGCAACAAGAGCAGTTATTACATTGGCAAAAGAATAGGCGAACATTGGTATGCTTTTTTACTTCCACAAGTGGTGTCTATAGGTTGTAAAGAAGCTTGGTTAATTGCTAAGATTGGATGCTGTTTGTATTGTTTTCCTTTATTTTGATTGAAAAGTAGAGCTACAGGACTTGTATTTCATGCTTTAGCAAACTGTTTTTGGCATCTTAAGCTAGCAAAATGTGCTTTTGTTGGCAAAGGAAAATCTTAAAACATTCTTCAATCTGACATCTGTTTGGGAGGCCCTCTAACCACTAAAAAATGTGCTGGCCATTCAAGTGAATTGAAACTCGCCCTCTAGATCCAAAGAATGAACCCTGTGCTGTTAAGGCACCTTTACCATGTTCAACTTTCTTTTTTTAATGGTTTTGCAATATTCTATATAGGCTTATTCAACAGTTGGCACCCCTGACTATATTGCCCCTGAAGTGTTGTTGAAGAGAGGATATGGGATGGAGTGTGACTGGTTAGTCAGTTGTCTTACCTCTTCTATTCATTTAATAATCTCTGTGTATGTATTCTGAAAGATTCTCCCTTAGGTGGTCACTTGGGGCAATTATGTTTGAGATGCTTGTAGGATACCCGCCTTTCTATACTGAAGAACCATTATCAACATGTAGAAAGGTAAGTGAAATTGTCGACTTTGTGATTTTAATTATGTATGCTTAGATATGCATATTGTAAAGTTTTAGTACAAATGGAAATGGGAAATTCTTTTAAGTTTCAGCGGTTTCCTATCTGCTTGATGCTGAACAAGGTGGGCAAGTAAAATTTCTGTTTGTTAACCATGCTGGATGATCCTGAAGTTAGCAAATAATTGAAGTGACTGGGGTTTGGTGAATGCTTCAGTTGAAATAACTTTGCTCTGTTCTGGATTTTACTAATTATTTGTTCCAAGCTTATATTCTTTATAACCTTGACGACACAAAGATGCTCTTAAAATTGATCACCTGGAAAGGAATGATTAGCAAAATGGTTGTGCATTCTGATATACGAACCATAAGATATAATAAATAGAATCATGCATCTGAAAGGGAATTATAATATCCATGTCCTGGCTTGAACTATTTGTCTAAACATAGCTCAGTCATTAATTTTATTCATTTAATTTATCCATGACATATGAGGAAGTTTATGGAAAGAAAGGTATCAGATCCTTAAACGTCAACTACCTTAAAGGGAGGCCTAGCCTTGGCTTATTCATTTGGAAATAATCAATAGATTTATATCATTTCATTCAAATTTTCTTAGCAGTTTGAGATAATGCACTGAATCATATGCTTTTATGGAATTAAATCGCAGATGATGTACTGCTTTATTTACAATGATGAGCAAACTAATATCTCCAATGCAGATTGTAAATTGGAGAACCCATTTGAAATTCCCTGAAGAAGCCAAGTTATCTGCTGAAGCTAAAGATCTCATCCGTAAACTCCTTTGCAATGTTGAGCAGAGGCTTGGAACCAAAGGGGCTTATGAAATAAAGGTTAGAATATTGATTGTTGTTCCCTCTTTCATTGTTGTGTGAAAAGATGATACATATTGCCAACTATTGAGTTCATTGTATCAGGCACACCCTTGGTTCAAAGACATTGAATGGGACAGATTATATCAAATAGAAGCTGCCTTTATACCAGAGGTTAACAGTGACCTGGACACACAAAACTTTGAAAAGTTTGAAGAGGTTAGTGGTAAAGGTTTAATTGCTAACAAAAACCTTGTGTGATTTTGCACATGTGCCAGCTTCATTGAAGCTGATGGTTGTCTGTTTGAAGCATGCCTTTATATTCTTTTCATGGTGCATTACTTCCCTCTTTTCTGGCCATTTTTACAAGCATATGTTCATTTATTTTTGCATGTATAGTTGGGGGCTCAAGTACAATCTTCGACCAGATCAGGTCCCTGGAGAAAGGTAACATAATTTTTTTTGCACCAATCTCCATGTTGACTAGTTTTACAACAGACTTCATTTTCATTTCAGTTTACATATTTTGGTATTTTTAGCAAATGCCAAAGCGGCAAAGCAGCAAATGTAAGACTATGCCATTGCTTTTCAAGTTTGACTATGAGTAGTTCTTTACTAAAATGATGTTAATTAGAATGAATGCTGCTGATAGGTGATAAGCGTATGACCAAAATTTAGGCTCTTTATGGTCAATATATTTTCATTCCCTTGTTTTTAATTTCTTGAAATTGTTTTGCATTAAGAAATTCACTCCTTTGCATATAATTTCTCACCATTTTTTATGGTTGATGTATATATCATAGTCCACATAGGATAGGATACGATAAGAGAGTGAAGAGTGGTTGATCTTATAGTGTCTTATGTTTGGTGTTGAATTTTGAAAGATGCCAATGCCATTGTCTGATGCAACTTAAACGAAAAAAAGGAAATGTTGAAAAAATATTTATTGATGGGCATCTATCCTGTAGTGTTATCCCTTAGGATTCGGTAATCTTGTCCATGTTTTTTAATCTAAAATACTAATGCTACGTTAGGTTAGAGTATTATTTTTTCACCATATTTTAGTATATGAGTTGGCAATAAACTAAATTCTATTGGTAATACTTAGCCACTCGTATGACTTATTTTTAGCAAAGAGGAGGAAAAATTTTTGCTTATTTTGAAGGGATCTTGTTTTTTCAAGAGATTTTACTCATTCTTCTACTTTCAAGTTTAAATTTGTTCTAATTATTTTTTATTTCACGTCTAACTATTTTGAGATGTGTGTTAAATAAGTTTTTTCCTCATGTTATTACACTAGTAACCAAATGTAGCATAAGTGATCTGCTTACCATCAAATACTCTTTTCAAGTGAATACCAAATATTATATGCTATGGTTTTATCTCAATATCTCAGTAATCATTTTTGTCAGACTCATTCCAATAAGAACTATGATATACTTGCGTTGCTTTATTTAACTTGCATTTGTACCTGATATTTCTGTTTATGTGCAAATGGACTGTGTACAGCTCACCTTGTCAACCAGTTTTATTATTATTGTTATTTTTAAATATCTGTAACAGTTGATGCATTTTTGCTTTCCGTTCCCGAAAACTGCAGATGCTTTCTTCGAAGGATGCAAATTTTGTAGGTTATACGTACAAGAATGTTGAGATTGTCAAGGAGCATCATCTTCCAGGCATTGGTTTGTATCAGCAAAAGTAGACTATTTTGTTTCCACTGCTTGATATGATTCAGAAATTTAATAAGCTAAGGGTTCAGAATTGTTAATATTTGTTTGTTAATAGGTCTAATATAAATGCAATTGTTCTGTGCGGTATGTCTTATTATTATTATTATTTGTTTTATTTATTAGAAGATCACGATGTCATAAATCCACTAGTATTTATTATCTGAGCGAAGTGTGTAGTGTATCTTGTTCTTACAGCAAGATGCATTGAAAGTAGGCAAAACAAACCAAAATATAATTATTGTAGTACGATGATGATTCTAAGTGATAGTGGCAACAAGATGCAACAAAGGGAAATATTATTACATTCATTTCGTGTCATTAAAACTGATGCCCCTCCTTGAATCAAAAAGTTTTTTTTAAGTGCCATGTTTTAGCATTCCCCCTTCGAAACCACTGACAGCTAAATGTGTATGCTTGCAGCTGAGGTGAAGAAGAAAAGCAATGCACCTAAGAGACCTTCTGTGAAATCATTGTTCGGTAATGTTTTCGCTTTTACTGTTAACTACTTTTTGTTGTTTCTCATTTGGAGTTGTTTCTTGAATGCTTGCCTTCCTTTGCGTATTACCTTCTTTGTAGACACTCCTGGACCTCCTGATCCCCCGACAAAGGGGAGCTTTCTCAACCTCTTGCCAACTCAATTAGAGGAACCTGAAAGCCCGGTGTCTGAACATCAATCTATTAGAGCGACACAATATCCTGGGAAACCTTTGCACAGATAGTAGAATGATGCAATATGTAGGTAAATCGTTCTTTTGCAAATTGGTAATGAAAATCTTTCGCAACGTTGCAAATCGGCAATGAGTCATCATATGCTTTAGAAAGATGACTCGTATACTTTAGAAAGATTCCTCTTCGTTTAAGCATGTTTCGAAATAGCATGGTACATCATATATATAAGGAGTTTACTTTCTTCTTTTGAATCTTTCCAAGCTGTGCCTTCGGAATCGAATCATTACCATAATCGAATCATTACAATGTTTATATTTTCCTGTTGAAGAAAGATGAAGGCAGAAGTTGAACTGATAAGTGTAGTACAGGTTTGTGCATTATTTTCCCGTCACGCCAGTAGCTGTAGAAACAAATTATACAAATATAATCTCATAAATTCTCTTTTCTCGGGTTGGTTCGTCTAGATCTTAATATTCATTGTAGTTGATTCCTGGTGAAATATGTGTGATAATAATCTGGAACATGCAAAATTTTGTGTGATGATGTTTCATCTGATTGATAGTTATATATATATGATATAGAGATACTTACACTAGTATAAAATTAAATTTATTTAGATGCTTATATATTGTGCAATTAATTTTAACTCATCATAATTAATATATATATTAAATACCCAACACAACCATATAAAATTTTAAAATATATATATATATATACAATATTACCAATATTTGATAAAAATAGCTTATATAAAATTATCAATTTTCGAATCACTTCATATTAAAATAATCTTGTTTTTATTTTTGGAAGTAAAAATGCTATCAGTTCATGTAATTAATTGATCAAAAATTTAATAAAAGATTTGGCATAGTTACAGACAAATATAATAATTTAATGGTTTAAACTAATTTAAACTATACTTTTTTTTTTCTCAAGTTGGTTCAGAAGTGATACTTAAAATACAGTTGTCCAAATAACTTCAAATGTTCACGTGTTATTTTCGTCAATCCCAAGTTGCTTGGAAAATATTAGAGGAAAATAAAACATTTTAATTAGGCTAATATTTTTATAGTTTGTAAGTAAGCTCATAATCTATGATTCAAAAATGTTGTGAATTTAATGAAAATGATTTATTCTAAAAAATAAAATAATATTTTTTTAACACATAACATATTTGATTACTGTTTAGGTAATAAATAAGTTACTTTAAATAAAGTAAAGTAGTTTGAAGGGTTTTTTCAGCTCACAGAAGGATCCTTCTGAGAGAACAACTTCACAAGATACGAATGTAACGAGAAATCCATGGACTGATGAAGGCTGCAGTCACGGTGAAAGTCGCTGGAACTCAGTTGCCCGCTCATTAAGTTAACAAATATTTAGAAGCCCAATAACTTTTAAGCTTTTTTTCATTTCTTTGCATATGATTTTTCTGATATACTGAAATGATAAAGAAGCGGCAAAAGCTGTAGATTAAGATAGCTGAACTACTCGAGACCAGAACTGAGACGTGGAAACATTAGTCTCCATATTTATTCTTCAACGACATTATCGATTGGGGGGGGGGGGGGCAGTTTTTACTTTGACTCCATTTTTGCTTTCATTATTCATCAAAATTTCAATGAACATGTGGACTGTTTGAGCTGACCTTTATATATGATTTCAATGGGGAAGCCATGATTAAAGCGTTGTAGAATAGCTCTATCGTGGTGGTCAATGATCCTTGGATGTAAGTAACTTGGAAGCACATATGCTATTTACATATTTATATATTTTCACAGCTGGTTTTCAGTTACCTGTTTACATTATTCTAATTGTAGGAAATTTTGTAAGATGGCGAGGAAGATGTTCATATATTCAAGCGATGAGTTGAAGAGGATTAGTAAAAGATGCAAATTTCGAGTTGGAGGGTGACGGGATGGTTGTAAGCTTGAAGTAGAGCATAGGTCTGAAACATGAAACTTTGATATAATTAAAAACCAAAAGCGTTTACTCAGAAGAGTCTCCAACATCAAACCTTTTACTCACACCAGTATTGTGAGCTTCAAAATCGTTATTAAATACAATTAAAAACCATTGTTGTGAGAATAAACTCTTAGGTATGGTATGGGAGGGGAGAATTAAAGAGAGAATAAAGGAATGAGAATAAGGAAAAAGAATGAAAATGATATGCCATATTATAATCGGCTGGAAAAAGAATTTAGCACATATAACCTTTTGAGAGTTATTTTAATGAAGCTACTATTTTTGATAAAAAAATATATATAGTTATCTACTTTGTAAAAAGGTATACTTATTTAATTTAAGCTTATGATATACAAGATTTATCCCTAATTTATTAAACAATAAAAATAATTAGTTATAAATAATAACATATGAGAATTCCTTATAAAATACATAATTTCGTAATAATAATAAAATGAAAAAATGTTAAGACAAAACTCATTAATTTAATTACAAATATTATTATGATAAGTCATATCTTACACATTTTTTATGGTACATACAACAAATTGTGGAGGATATTAACGAGGTTTGAATCTTGATTTTTAGGGCGTCAATAACAGATTTAATCACTTTTCCTTTGTGTTATTAGCCATAATTCACATATTAATATATACATATTTCTTTTTAACAAAGAAAACCTTAACTTAGAAGGAGTTCCAAATATTGAGATTTCAATCCTATATATTTTAGATAATTATCTCTCGATGTATAAACCAAAAGAACTAAGTTTTCAATAGACCTGTACATGAGTCAGATCACTCAGCCCAGTTCGAAAGTCTGCTCGAAATATAAGAAGGTTTAGACAAAAATATAAGTCCGAAAAATAAATTTTAGTTTAAGAATAAGGCCCATATAAAAATTGGATCAAGCTTCGAGTAAGGTTTTTTAGCCCGACCTGGCTTGATTTATTAACCTAAATTTTTTATCCCTATTACTATTACTAGCAGACCCCGTCCCTCATTGTCATTCCTTCCATTATTACTATCTGCTTACTTCAACTTTATATGATTTATCTCCATTTTTTAATCATAAATAAACATTACTGTTTATATTTCTTTCATCGTTAATAGAGTGCAATTATAAAGGTTTTAAGCAGTAATGAAATATAAAAAAAATAGAAATATTAACGATGAAATAATAAGATAGTTGTTATAAAAAAAATAAAATATTCATAACAATAGTGAAATCGTAATGAGATAATGAAAAAAATAAAGTTGAAAAATATTGGCAAATATTAACGGAGGAGGAAATTTTTAAAAATGTCACTGACTTGTTTTAAAGAAGAGGAAAAATTTTTACTTTAAAAACATCCTTTTTATAGAGTTTTAATTTAAAATTTAAAAATAAATTAATTTTTTATGTTATAGTAAACTATTTTAATACTTATCTTGTTTATGTTATAGTGAAATTTATATTAAAATTTTAATAATAAAATAATTTTTTAAAAAAATTGGTCTGGTCGGACTAGACTCGAATTTAGCATATATAATTCCGGTCGGGCTTGAAAAACTTTTAAGCTAATTTACGAGCCGGGCCTACCAATCGGACCCGATCTGACCCATAGACACCTCTAATTTTCAATCTCTATTACTTAATAAATATAATATTAAAGAAATTTTTTTATATCAATATATTACTAATATACCATAACTAAATAACCTACTTTTTAACTTTAAAATTTCATCAAAATTATATATAATTTATTGACTTTTTAATAGCATTTTATGTTTGGATTAAATATGTTGATGAACCCAAATTTTTGTATCTTTTTACTATTCTGTATCAAGTAAAGATCAAGAAAAGAAAGAAACACTTATCAAAAGTTTAATTTAGTTTTGTTATTTACATCTTAATGTTGAATGAAAGAATCTTGATCTTCGCAACCCAACACTAAAATATTAATTTAAAAAATATATAAACATAAATCTTAAACGTTAAATTCTAAATTGTGGTTTCAAAATTAAGTAATTCGTTGATCATCATAATTTTTCAATAGCTCAATGAGTTTATAGATCCTCTGTTAATTATATGTTTTTACCAAAGTATGACTTTTGAAATGTCTTAATCAATGTGGTGATTAAATGAGTGAATTTGTTATTATATATCAAGAAGAATGTGGAATTTACCTTGACCGAGGAAAATGCAAGGTTACGGACTAGATTTGCAAATTGGCATATTTTGGTACCGAGGTAAGTTTGTGTGTAATAATTCAACATCATGTTATTATGTTTTAAAATGCTTGACATTTCGTGAAAACGTATATTGTTTTTATGAAATTGATTAATGATGTTTTGAGGAGAATATGATGAAAATTTATAATGTAGAAGTCCCGGTTGAACCTTAGGAAGTGAGAGGATACCATCATCAAGACATGAGATTTGTAAGGTCCCGTATAAGACCATATCTGGGACATGGCCTCGGCACCGAATTGAGATCCCGTATAAGATCATATCTGGGATATAACATCGGCATCGAGTATGAAAATCTTGTAAGACCATGTCTGAGACATGGCATCGATATACTATCTCGTATAAGACCATATCTGGGCTATGGCGTCGACATCGATATGTAATTCCGTATAAGACCATATCTGGGATATGGCATTGGTATCGACATGTGATCCCATGTAAGACCATATTTGGGATATGGCATTGGCATCTTACTACGTGCATGACGACTTTTGGGTATCCTCGATATTCCAAGTGAGTAAACGGGTAAAGAGCTAAGTTTACATGAAAGATGGTAAAGAGCTATGTTTATGTTCAAGATGGTAAAAGTGCTAAAGTTATGCGATGAAGTGATACAGGTACATATGAGATACTCACGACAATTTAGTCCGATATGTGATATGTGATATGTGATTGGTAAGAGTAAGCACGAGTAAACTGTGCCAATGTGCTTGAGAACTTGTGTTATTACTTAAAGTGCAGTATGAATGTATCATAAGATTTTACGTTGTTATCTATTGCATGCAAACTTACTAAGCTTTATGCTTACTCCCTCTCTTTTCCTTTCCTTGTAGTATAGCCAAGCTAGCTCAGGGATCGTAGGACGTCGGAGCTCGGTTCACACTATCAAGCTATTCTTTTGGTAAAGTAAAGTTTGATTATTTTGGGTATGGCATGTATAGGAACTTGGTTATTTTGTTATATGTCATATTGGTTAGCCAAGATGTTGGCTTTTAATGCTACTCAATTCATTTTGTATGTGGTCATTGGAATTGGCCAATACTAGTTAAGTTATATCATATTGGTTTGGTCGTGTGTCCCCCTACATTCTAGGTTGGCAAAATAGAATGCCTAGTATTAACCACACGGGCTAAGACACGGCCGTGTGTCTCAACCGTGTGGAAGACACGGTCATAGGATATGGGCGTGTGCCCAGGCCATGCGAAGTCTGCACCTGAATTTAGGAATTTAATTCGCCACACGGACTAAGGACACAGGCGTGTGCCTTGGCCGTGTGACCATATGAGGATACTGACATTAGAAACAGAATCTCAAGGTTTTTGCACATGGATCAAGACACGGGTGTGTTAAGGCCGTTTGAGGGGCACAGGCTATGGACACGGGTGTGTGTCAGGACGTGTGAGAACCCCTGTAGGTTCGAAATGAAAAATAAAATGCACATGGACCAGGGACATGGGCGTGTGTGACCACACGGCTACCCACACGGGTGTGCCCTTATCCACACGGGTGTGTGGCCTTGATTTGAGTAAAAATTTTCTAAGTGTTTGTAAATTTCTGGTTTAGTCCCGGATCACTGCATGTGTATGTTTAGGGTCATGTAGGCCCATAATAAGGACGTTAAGAGTTCAAATGAAAAAGTTTAAGTTGAAATGAAAATTCATATCCCGATTTAATACGAATAAGTAAGTTAAGTCTGGTAATGCCTCGCATCCTGTCCCGGTGTTGGACACGAGTAAGGGGTGTTACAGTTATTATGGTAAATGGATAATAAAATGTAATTAAAATAAAACAAAATAGGAAATGGCCATGCATGTTCATATTTTAGCCGAATATTGAAGAGAAAAAGAACCATTTGAAAGCTTTAAAGATTCGGCACTTTGAAGATTTTTATGTTTTTGAGATCCTTGCTTCGAATACTAGCTAGCCCATGCTTGAATTTTCGAATTTGTTGATTCTTGATTTGGTATTGATGATAGCTTGATGTTTTTGTTGTTTGATGATGAAAAATAAATATTTGTTGATAGATTAATATGTTTAATTAAGTGATTTTTGATAAAAATGCTTATTAAGGACTAAATTGTGAAATTTGTAAACTAAGGGGTCAAAATGTGAAATATATGAAATTAATGGGCTGCTAGGGACCAAGGGAAGCTTCGGCCATGCTTGGGTTTGTTGAAATTTTGAGTAAATTGTGTTGTTTTGAAATAGGGACTAAATTGAAAAAATGTGAAATGTTAGGGGCTAAAGTGCAAAATGCCCATTTATGTGTTTTCGGGTGAAATTGAATAAATATATGATTAAATAAGTAAATTTGTATTAATTTAGATCAAGAAAGGAAGAAATCAGAATTGGATCGGGGGAAGTCGAAAGTTATCGAATAGTCGTTCCAGTCCATTCGTGTCCGTATGAGGTAAGTTCATAAGTAAATAAATGTTCTTGAATTCAAATGTATAAGTTATACATATTGCCGAATTGAATTGAGCATGGAATAACTTTTTTTGAGCTGGAATTGATTGAATTATGACATCCAAAAGCCCCGTACGAACCATAGGAATAGTATAGGATACATATGTCATGACATAGGATTTCGAGATGTGTTATCGTGTAAGACCACGTCTGGGAAGTTGGCATCGATTTGAGATTTACGTGTAAGACCGTGTCTGGGACATCGGCATTGTATATGATTTCATGTAAGACCCTGTCTAGGATAGTGGCATCGATATTTGATAACATGTAAGACCATATCTGGGGTATGGCGTTGTATGAGCTTTCCGAGCTATTCGAGTATCCTTATTGATTTTAAACGGTTCAATGGGCAATATTAAGAAATGAATGACTATGTGAAATATATCCGATTCAGGTACATACAAAGTGTATATGTTATTCAAAATTGAAAGGCGAGAATGTTTAAAATGACGATATGTGAAATATATGACAATGAATGAAATGAATGTATACAAATGAACGTTGTGTTACATATGCTCGTTATATGAAATTGTGGTTATATGTTTCGAACATGGGAATTATGAAACATGAAACATGATGTTGAAGTTTGCTAAATTGGTTTGAAATTTGGATTAGTTAATGGATATCGAGATGGTGGTGTTATGATGCATGGTTAGCATATATGTGAAATGGCTAGTAAAGTATGACTTGTTCTGGTTGGTTATGTAATTAATATGTACAAATTTAATTTATATGATTGAGCTAATGGTTGCTATTCGAATTTGAAAGCATGATTTATATGTTCTTTGATAAATAAGATAAGTGAAGTTACTTAATGTGGTCATAAGAATTTATGAGTATAGTGAATGTATATGTGGTTGAGATTGCTAAATTCGGCCTAGTTAACTTGAATTATAAATATCATTGAGATGATTTATTTGCTTATGGCTTACTAAGCTTTCAAAGCTTACTCTGTGGGTTTTTCCTATGTTTATAGAGTTTCGGAGACTTTCTCGGGTTGGAAGCCATAGGAGACCTCATCACACTATCCGGTTATCGCTTCGGTAAATAAAAGCTTTGAGTTTTTGGTTATGTGGCATGTATAGGCTAGTTTTGATATGTTTAGTTTTGAAATTTGTATATATGTATATAGCCCTGCGAAAATGGCTTGATCATGATACTAATGTTAGTATATATATTCGGTTATGTAATAAGCTTAATTTGGAGGTATGTTTCATGTTAAATATGTTTGTGATGTTGGTTATATGATTCAGCCATGAGAAATGTTAATGATGATGTATAATCGGCCATGAAAGTAGCTCATTTTGGAAGTATGATTTATAGTATATCTTGTGTAGTGGTTGATTATATAATTCGGCTTAAGTGAAGTAAATATAGTTGATGGATGTATTTCGGTTGTGGCTTATTATTGACTTATTTTGGATGTATAATTTGTCTTGTGTAAAGGTTTAAAAGTGGTAAATGATGTGTTTTTGATATAGTACATATGCTCACATAAGTTAAGTTATGTATGTGTGATAGCTTGCATATTGATTGTTAAAGTACAGTTTGTGATGGTAAAATATGAACATATTTTGTAATTTATTTGATGGTCATTTAGGTAGGGTTATAAATGGTACAATTAGCTTTGATTCGAGTTGTGAAATTGGTTGGATTATCGGAGGATAAATTTTATGACCGAATATATGGTTAAAAGATCGATTGTGCATATGTATTTTGGAAATGGTGAAGGGTGTGTATTTATATTTGGCTAACAATAGGTAAAATATACTTATACATGCCTATGATATGTTTTGTTCGTGATTTTGGTAATTAATGGTTAAGTTGTTAAGTTAAATGCTTGAGTTTAAAATGTGTCATATATGTGATTTATGAATTTGATAAATGATAGATAGGCATTTTGGATATTTATTAGTCAAGCGGTATTGTAATTATGGTATGATTTGATTCGGCTCTTATGTATAAAATTGGTAGTTATTATTTTGGTAAAATGTGCATAATTTAGTAAAACCAAAATTTTATACTTGACCATTATGTGAAGTTGTTAATGCTGAATATATATATATATATATATATATTAATGTTTAATAAATCATGTGGTTTGGCTTGACTTAGTAAAATGTGAAGAAGTGCATAATTATAAATAGTGTAGAAGTGCATAATTATAAATAGTGTTTTTGGAAAGTAGTTAATGAAATAGATTTATATGAATGAATGTCATAATATATGATCGGTATATGAAATGAATTATACTTGGTTATAAGTTAAGCATTCAATTGCCATGATTCATTGGTTATAATTTTTGAATATTAATTTGGGAAGAGTATGGATTATAGAATTGAAGCATGTTAGATTGGTTTAAAATTATACTAGATAAATAGTATTGAAATGATTATATTATTTGGTACTTGAATTGAAATGAATGTCTGTTCTAAATTGCATTTTGATCGGTAATGCCTCGTAACCCTAATTCGGTGACGGACATGAGTTAGGGGTGTTACATTTAGTTGATATCAGAGCCATGGTTTAGTCGGTTCTAGGACTAACATAGCATATGTGAGTCTAGTTATACATGCCATATTTAACCTCTGATAGTGTGATAGGTGCCGACTCTGACGAAAATTGTTCTAATGAGACAGATATGCTTTCCAACCTAGCTAATTCCGATAGTACAGAAGTTATTGCTCAAATGTTTGAGTGTAAATGTGTTGATTATGAGTTGAAACTCATAAAGGTATGGATCAAATTTTATTACATGTTATTGATAAATGTTATAATTATATGAGTATATGAGTTATGACATTTGGTGTAACATCCTTAAATCGGGGCCTCTGCATTTTGTATGTGTTTGCATGTGATGGTATGTCTATTGTGTTGGTTTGATATGTTTTGGGGTCTAGGCATGACCTCGGGTTAGTTCTGGGTCATGGCCAAAATTTTTGTTTTAGCCCTCAAGAAGTAGGAGCTAGGTGAGATGGGGGTTAAGAGAATTTATTGGGGAAGGATGACACAAGAAATCATTTGGAAAGGTGGCAAGGAGGCGCCACTTAAGCACCATGGAGATGACGCCACTTGCAGGGAGGGAGTGCCGGGTTCGAGCAGCAGGAGTTGCACTCCCTGCTATTTCTTTTTGACGCCACAAGCTAGGGGAGGAGAGTTCAGGTGGGGCTCTTTTGAATGGATGGAGAGGAGAGATTTGAGGAGTTTGACCTGTTCAAACAGGTTTGAACTAATGGAGGGGAGCAAATGTAGAAGTTTGAATATTTTTTCAAACTCATTGGTAGGTGTTGGCCGAATTTTGAACATTGGGCAAGGGGTGATATCGGTTTTGGTAGCCTTGTGTGTTGGTGGCCGAATGTTGTGGGGGTTTAAGGGAGAATTCCGGCTAGTTGGGGAGGGTCTTCTCTTTTCATTTTTGTGTCAAAGCCGAATGGCCAATTGCCCTTTTGCTTTCTTTCTTTCGGCAGCTCTTGTAAGTGGCCGAATCTTTTGTGCATTTTCCTTGAAGAGCCGAATTGGTAGCCATTCTCTTCCTTTTATTTTCGGTTCTCTTTGGTTAGTCAATTGCCGAATTCACCTTTTGTGCATTTCTTCTTCCTATTTCTGTTCAAAGCCGAAACCTACTCTCACATCTTCTTCTCCTTATTTCCTTTCCATTCTGTCCTCCTCTTTTCTCAAACCATTGCCGAAACTATCACCTTTCGCTTCTCTTCTTTTCATTATTTTTCCCGAATCAAATCACCATTTGAGCCGAATCTTGATTCCTTTTTCTTCTATCTTTTTCGTTATTCAAAAGAAAGCCGAAACCTTGTTGTTCTCTTTTGTGGCCGAATATTCTTAGTCTCATCCTCTTCTTTTCTCTCGTAATCTAGCCTTTAGTGAAGTGCCGAAATCGGGTTCTCTTCTTCTTGGGAGTCATAGTCGAATCTCTTGGTAGCCGAAACCCCAAGCATCATTTGGGGTGTGTCGATCTATGGTGTTCAAGGGCCAAAGCAGTTATTAAGGTAAGATGATGACAACTCTTTTAGTTCTGGATTTATGCTATGGCCGAATGGCCTATGGATTCTAAGTGTGGTGTTAAAAAAGATTGTAGGGAGGAGTTCAACCTGAATCTGTGGTTCATCGGGATTTGATTGTCGGTCTAGGTAAGGTTTTAACATGTTCAGATCTATTTCTTAATCATTCGAAAGCCGAAGGCTAACCATCTATGTGGATTAAGGTTTAGCCGATTTCAAGAGAGATCATCACGTGGTTCGGGATTTGGTTGGTAACCAAATCGGCTTAAGGTGAGTACTATTTTTGGGGCGACATCTTTTTGGGATTTCTAGTTAAGCCGAATAAGGTTTTTGATTACTAACTAAGCAGTGGCCGATTGTAGGAGCAGTGAGGGCATACGTTTCGGGATCTCGTAGTATCGCGTAGCTTTGGAATTTTTCGCTTAGATTTATGTTTAATCAGGTGTGTAAACTCTTACACACTTTATTAGTATAACCTGCTTATTATGTTACTGCTTAAACCTTTGTATTCAGTGATAATGCCCTTTGGGCATGAGCTTGGAAACCGGGTAAGTCCCCTGCTATGTGATTTTGATATGCATTATCACGCTTTGTTAAATACTATGCTATGCCCTATTGCATGATACATGATATTATGACACGTATGTGATGAACATGATGATGGGTTGATGAGAGGAGGGGGATGATTTATTTGGACTGTCACCAGTGGTTTTGACCACAAAATGGGTTGGCCCCATCAGTTGATTTGTGACTACGGTCACCAGTGGTTTTGACCACACTATTAATATGATTTGTGACTAAGTCCCAGTGGTTTTGACCACACGATTGATATTTGTGACTACGGTCACCAGTGGTTTTGACCACACATGGATATTGTGACTCGTCCCAGTGGTTTGGTACCATAGTGGGTTGGCCCCACATGATATATTATGGGATTGTCATCAGTGGTTTTGACCACACGATGGGTTGGCCCCATCACTTGATATTTGTGACTTCGGTCACCAGTGGTTTTGACCACCAGTGGTTTTGACCACACGGGGTAGCTAAAGGAGATTGGATGGATAGGTTATGGGGTGCATGATTTGCATGTTTGCTGATAATCTGTGTAAGTGCATGAACTATCGGGTTGGGGATTTATACACTGAGTCTCGGTGACTCACCCCTTCCCATACATTTTGCAGATGTGGCATAGATCGCGGATATGGAGTCGAGGAGGACTCGAGGTGGTCATGCATCTTAGTTTGGTTTTTGACTTTAAACTGCTATTTAATTTTTATTAGCTTTCCTTAAATTTGGTTTTGGTTTTGTAACAAGGCCGCTAAGTTTATTTTGGGTTTTTATTATTACTTACTTTTATTTTGTTTATATTTCACAAGTTGGATTTATAAATGTGATAAAATTAACTGGTAAAGAAGCAATGTTTTCCAAATTATATCTCTTCGGGTTTTCAAACGTTGCCATCGGGTAAGAAAGTTCACATAGTAATAAGGTAACTCATATCTTTATAACTGTAAATGTCAAACAACTTCGGAAGCAAGTGGTTTTCAACTCGAATATACGCATTACACTCAGTTTTGAACAAGTATCGTTTTCTTATAAATTTTGTAACAACAAAGTAGATTATCGAGCATGAGTTTTTTAACACTCATCACATGATTTCAATATCATCTTAAACAAGGATTTCCAATATTGTAAGAAGGATTTTCTGGGAAAATTACTCGAGAAACTTATGATTTCAAAATGTTTTCCCTACGTGACATACCAGATTCGGGCGTGGGGTGTTGACCGGGTTTGGGGTGTTACATTTGGGTTATGATTGCTATATGAAAATTTCGTTTGTGAAATTAGTAATGAACTGGCTATTCGTAATAGTATGTGTTATGTACATTTATGTGCGAGTTAAATTTGAGACTTTACTACCCTCACCCCCTTATCAGTAAAATGTTATAATGAAATCTGTAAGATTTGGATCGAATAAGCTCATGAGTGTGGAGTTACAGAGGTCCGTGTTTGAAAGATTACTAATGTGGTCAGATAAGAGAATGGGTCAGCAAATAAAGATAGTGCTAGAAGAGATATTAAATCGTTTTAAAGGCCATTCGTATTATGCAAAGTCACTGTTAACGAAGAAGTTGAATTCGATGAAATAAAAGTATTCAGGTATGATATCTAAAGAAAGGTATTAACTGAAAGTTCTTTTGAATTGATTTCTGTTATTGATGGGATAATATGGACTTAATGATGACAGAATTAGACAGTTGAATAATGTTTGAATTGTATTGATGGCCGAGTGTAGTGGTTATAGTCGGGTAGTTACAATGACTTCTTCTGGGCATTTTATGTGTACATTTATCCTCAGAAGTATATGTGACTATTTAATTTTAGAAGGAATTCTTATCGTATGAGAACATTATCTAAACATACTAATAGACGAAAGTATCGTTGGACTATTTGGGTTATGTTCGACATTGCTATGTCTTTCTCTGGTATTTATTCCATTGTGTGGATATGAAAGTCGACGGTAAAATCTGTATGATGCTAATATTTTGTTTCTACTGGCTATTGTTCTGTTAAATATACGTGAAGATTATATTGCTTCTGTTACTGTGGATTTCAGTATTTATGAGTGACGTTGTTCTTTCTGGAAATTTTCTGGGATATCATCAGAAATTGTTGTCATTCTATAGGGGTTGTAATTTTCAGATATTCTGTGTAACTTAATATGTTGAAATTTTGCTATCCTGGTTTTCTTATGATTCTATGTGATTATCTTTAAGAGATATCCATTTGACGAAAATGGTTATATCTATTATAATTATAATTTCTGTTTTGAAATATGGGAGTACTGTAGTACCATTATCTGAGTCATAGAAGTTGTGTTTCTGCATTGGTTGCTATTTAAACCATATTTGATTTTCTTCTGTGTTCAAATGCTTTATTAACAACCGAGGTAATATCTATTTATAGGGTTGAGACATCTTTCTCATTAAGGCCCAATGATTTCTATTTGATAAAGGTGACTTCAATATAATTTAGAGCTTCGATGATTAACATATGAGGCAGTTTTATTATAAACTCTTTTCTAGTTCTAGTGAAGGGTTCGACATCGTCAAAAGTGAAAATGATAGAAGATCAAGATCAAATATGTATAATGATATGTCTGGGGTTATCCTTTTAACGAGAAGAAAAGATTTCTTCGGAAAGACCGATTCAGTGGTTTAGTCTGATTTGTATTATTTGATTGAAAAGATAATTGGGTTATATGTGTTTGAATTTATCCACCGGATTTGAAATAAACTTTGAACGCACATTTACCTTTGGCCGAAATGTGCACAAAAATGCCTCAAGAACAAACGGCATTCCCCCTCCCTAATACATCCAAAAATCGGCCATACACCCAATTGAAAATCCCCATAGTTGGCCACCCCCTAGAAACACTCCCATCCATAAATTCAATTACATTTGAATTAAACAAATCCCTCATTATTCTATCCATTTATCTCTTTATCAAATCAAAACAACAACCATCATCTCTAATTTAAACTAACTAAAATAATCTTATAATTATCTAAAATAATAAAATAACAAAAGCCACCCATCAGCTGAATTTAAAAAAACTAAACACTCATCTAATCTTATCCTTTTTGAAGCTCCCCATGTGCCGTCCCACCTTCAATTTGCTGCCCAAAAAGAATAAAAAAAAATAAAACCTCAACTGCACAGCCTTGGGTTCGAACCTGGAACCTGCTGCTGCATACCTTTCCCCCAACGCCCCAGGCCACTTGGCCTCAATGACTTTCATGCCATAAAGCCCCCACATTTATTTTTAACCCCTTCCTACTTCAGCCCATCACCATACAAAAATAAAAACGCCAACATGCAGCTCCAGCCCTCGAACCCGCGCTCTCTCTTCCCTCCAGCGCCTAAGTGCCGCATGAGTGCCACTTTGCCAAGTTATTTCTTGTGCCAAAAATTACCGAAAAATATACTTAAGGCCTCCCTTGGCCCAATTCCCTTCTTTACACTAAAAATCCAAAATTTTCCAAAGTCTTCCCTTTTAATCTGAGCATTCTTAACACCTCTCAAACACATCCAAGCATACCCAAAACCTACTAGAACATGAATTATACCCAACATGCATAGCCCCTAAACCAGGGTGTTACAATTCTACCCTCCTTAAAAATAATTTCGTCCTCGAAATTACTTGGCTAGACTAACGGTTCACATCCTAATTCCTACACTACGCTATCGCTGCGCACTCTAATTTCCAAGAGCTAACACACTTCCTAGGCGTACTTTCTAAGTCTATACCCAAGGTTCCAAATACCTTACTAGCAACCAAACAACAGCCACCAAATACCCAAGGTTCCAGATATTCTGCTAACAATATAACCACTACCAAAACAGCAACCAAAACAATAAAGAAAATCCAACCAAGAGAAGCTTACCCGCTGACACATCCGGCACATCACTATCCTCTTTCCGACGAACCAAAGCTTCACGACCTCGACCGAAACCATTTCCTCTATGGTTCGGACCACGACCTCTCGTCGCTTGCTGATCACCTCTGCCAGGCTGCACAAAACCTTGACCCACTGTCGGAGTCCTTTTCGGATCCAGGGGACAATGCTTAACCAGATGAGACTTGGACTGACATCTGAAACACTCTCGCACACGGTTCCAGCACTCGCCCACGTGATACCTTTCGCACTGAGCACACGGACAATCTGGTTTCCCAGCAACTGACTTAGAACCACGAGTAGATGTCTCGACCCTCGGTCTTTTCTGAGACCTCCCAAATGATTCCGACGATCCCGAGCTCCTCTCATCCTGATTCCTTATTCTATCTCTATTCCGCCTTTCAGTCCTTCCGACTTCCTCAACTATCAGAGCTTCTTCCACGAAAATAGCGATACCACTGACCACATTGGCTCCTGCCACCCGCTCGAGCACCCGCAGCATAGCCTGCGATACTGCGTTATCTCCTCCGGTCTGCTCCTGCTGCTCAGCCTCAACAGCTGGTGACGGTACAACGCTCTCTGACCCAACCGGTTCCGATACTGCCATCCTGCCTCTACCACGTCCATGAGAACCGCGACCACGCCCCCTAGAACTCATATCTAGCGCCTCGATTTAATCTGATTAGAAATTTTATGCATTAGAAATTCTTGTTTCACTGTTTATCCACGAGCAATTTTATGCAAAGAAGTTTCCAAGAGTAGTTCTTTCGAGCAATCAAAGTTTCATACCCTACCCAGGGGTAATTTCATCATTTTTCCTAAGGGGTATTTCGGTAATAACTCAGGGTCAATTTTGAAAATAATTCTCCAACTTAAAGATATTTCAAAATTTACAAAATCTCAGGGTCATTTTGAAAATTTTGTTTTTCAAACCAGAGGTATCTCAAAAATTCAAGAAATCGGGGTTATTTCAGTAGTTTTGGAAATCATGAGCATTTTCGTAAATTATCCAAATCGGAATATCACAACATTTCACAAAAATAGAATTTTCTGATATTTGGTAAAATAGGAATATTTCAGTAAAAGTTGAGAGAAAACTGAAAATTTAGAAACTAGGGGCATTTCGGTAATTTTATCAACCAGGGGTATTTTCGTAAATTTTCACAAACCAAGGTATCTTAATATTTAAAAACCCGAGATTTTGGTATTTTACCAAGTAAAAAGCATTTTATCAAAAATTGAGGGTAGAACGGTAATTTTGCAATGCAGGGGTATTTTTGTAATTTTGCCACTAGGGGCATTTTGGTAATTTTGGAAATCAATGATACTTTAGAAAAATTTTCACAAGAATCTTTTACTACAGTAAAAAGAGTAATTTAAGGACTTTAAGACTAGGAATTTTATAAAACGGCACGGCTAGTCCCTTTCGGGTTTTTAATAATTGGTTTAGCCTATGAACAAGTCCTCTTGGTTAAGGTGAACCGTAGCTACGCACCAGGTAGGATTCCTGCGAAGAGGAGGTGAGTCACGAGGACTGCTTAAGTACCAGGCTCTTCCGGATCCAATCCTAGACATGCGCACACAGGTTGCCACACCTTAACTCGGCGACTTATTTCACAGGTTTGTTTATTAGGCACTTTAAATCTTATGCACGTGTTTGAGTAGACTAGTCCTAGGGTTCAACAGATCCTAGTATTCTATTCTACGAGCCCAAACTAAGTCCAAATCAATTCATACAAACAAATCACTTCAAGAAAGTCCGAAGTATTTACCTGGTGGACTTCGGGTCGGAGGTACAGGTGCCATGCCAGAATAACCTGAAAACCTTTTTATAAAAGCCCATATTTCGAAAAGCCCAATTTGAAAATGTTTTTGGGCCCAAAACCCTCAAAGTCGAGTTTTGAACTGGGCTCTGATACCAAACTGTAACATCCCCAAACCCGGCCCATTCACTACGACCGAATCTGGTTATGTTATTGCGGAAAGACGGTTGAACAATCTTTTTGTATATTTTATTCTTGTAGAAATCTTGGGTATGATTATTTGAAACCTCCTATTTCGTTTTGAAATCCAGTAATTTTGAAAAAACTAAATCAGATATGTGAGTATAACAAATTCATCTTACTTAGAACTCAAGTAATTTCTTTTGTTGCGTAAAAACATTTTTGGCTTAATACGTATTTAAATTAATTAAACCATAGTCAAAGTAAAACCGAAATAATAAAATGGCCTTTATTACAACCCAATACTTAAAATAAAGTAAGTGCATCAAAATCGAGCATAACATAACAATTTATCCTCTTCGGCATGGGCCACCTTGTCCTCTCCGATCCTAGTCCAGCTTTATGCACTACCTGAAAATAGTTAAAGGAAAAAGGTGAGTCACCAAGACTCAGTGTGCTACCTTTTTTCCCGGATTAGCATACTATCATACACAATCATATACATTATCAACATGCGTCCAAATAATATGCACCCAATCCTATCCATCCATACACCTTTTCTACCCCGTGTGGTACCAAACCACTGGTGGTGCCAAACCAGTGGTGACGTATAGTCACAGATGTGATGCCAAATCACTGGAGGTGCCAAACCTCTGGTGTCCGAAGACACGATATCCGTCAATGTGGTGCCAAACCACTGGTGTCCCAAAGACACAAAGTGTGTTACCAAAACACTGGTGACCGAAGTCACAAATCAATTGATGGGGCCAACCCATCGTGTGATACCAAATCACTGGCGTCAATCCCTCAATACCGCCTTGTGGGGCCAACCCACTGTGGTGCGAAACCACGGGGACGAGACACTGAGGTGCCAAACCTCTGGAGGTGCCAAACCTCTGGTGACCCAAAGTCACAAAGTTGTGTTACCAAAACACTGGTGCTCGTCAGCACAAAATATCACTGCCCCCTCCACTCGTACAACCCACAACAACCACTTATATGCATTTAACCGAATTATACATCATGCTTTGTTTAGCAACATACATATTGTTTATCAACAATACAGTAGTATAGCACACATATCAGATATAACATGCTTACCAAAAGCATCAATATGACAACACATAACCGGGACTTACCTGCCCCCTTGCCTCATACCTTAATGGTATTCCATCCACCTTTCCATGGATCCAAACAACACACCACATGTATAAACATATAATACAGTGCAGTGTGTTTAAGTACACAATATAGTAAGCACATTTATTACTGGAAGAGTGTGTGTATGTACACACCTGAAAGCCTTAATCAAAGAATCGACCTAAGATCCCTTGATCACCCTGCACCTACTCGCTTTAGACCACTAGCCAACACCACCAAGTGCTCCTGCTTCACTTGCCTACAATCGACAACCAACCAAAAGTAATAGCCTACGGCTTACCAATACCAAACGAATAGACTGATAAAGCAATCCCTTACCATCACTTACCCAACGATCGACCAAAGAACCGAGGCTACGCTTGACTGCTTCGAATCCCGGATGTCCTATGCCAAAATGATTCCAACCAATGATCAATATACTACCAAACAAACACCAAAACCACCCTCTTACCCTTACAGATGTCGACAGAGAACAAAGGATAGTCCATAGAGCATTCGGCCTTACCTTCTACCTTCTCCAAGGCTTGAACCAAACGCCAAAAACAGCCCACGCTCCACCTAACAATCGGCCAAGGTGAACACTACTAGGAGAGAAGGGAGATTCGGCCAGCTAACAAAATGGAACAAAGAGAAAGAAAGATACTTTTGGTTTGACAAGAAAAGGAACAATGGAGGAAGGTGTTTTGGAGAATAGCGTTTCGGCTAAGGAGATTTCAAAAACAAAAGAAAAGAGAGTATGAGAGGAAGAGAGAACTATTTTCGGTTCACACAAATGAAGAAGAAAGGTAGGGAGGAAAGAATATTCGGCTACCAAGAAGATTGAAAGAAAGCAAGCAAATTCGGCAAAGGTTCATTTGGACTTTCGGTTTCCAAGAGAAAAGATGGAGAAATACATATGAAATTTCGGATAGTTTTGACAAAAAGGAGAATTGGCTTACCCATTTACCTTTGGCCGAAATGTGCACAAAAATGCCTCAAGAACAAACGGCATTCCCCCTCCCTAATACATCCAAAAATCGGCCATACACCCAATTGAAAATCCCCATAGTCGGCCACCCCCTAGAAACACTCCCATCCACAAATTCAATTACATTTGAATTAAACAAATCCCTCATTATTCTATCCACATTTTATCTCTTTATCAAATCAAAACAACAACCATCATCTCTAATTTAAACTAACTAAAATAATCTTATAATTATCTAAAATAATAAAATAACAAAAGCCACCCATCAGCTGAATTTAAAAAAAACTAAACACTCATCTAATCTTATCCTTTTTGAAGCTCCCCATGTGCCGTCCCACCTTCAATTTGCTGCCCAAAAAGAATAAAAAAAAAAATAAAACCTCAACTGCACAGCCTTGGGTTCGAACCTGGAACCTGCTGCTGCATACCTTTCCCCCAACGCCCCAGGCCACTCGGCCTCAATGACTTTCATGCCATAAAGCCCCCACATTTATTTTTAACCCCTTCCAACTTCAGCCCATCACCATACAAAAATAAAAACGCCAACATGCAGCTCCAGCCCTCGAACCCACGCTCTCTCTTCCCTCCAGCGCCTAAGTGCCGCATGAGTGCCACTTTGCCAAGTTATTTCTTGTGCCAAAAATTACCGAAAAATATACTTAAGGCCTCCCTTGGCCCGATTCCCTTCTTTACACTAAAAATCCAAAATTTTCCAAAGTCTTCCCTTTTAATCTGAGCATTCTTAACACCTCTCAAACACATCCAAGCATACCCAAAACCTACTAGAACATGAATTATACCCAACATGCATAGCCCCTAAACCAGGGTGTTACAATTCTACCCTCCTTAAAAATAATTTCGTCCTCGAAATTACTTGGTTAGACTAACGGTTCACATCCTAATTCCTACACTACGCTATCGCTGCGCACTCTGATCTCCAAGAGCTAACACACTTCCTAGGCGTACTTTCTAAGTCTATACCCAAGGTTCCAAATACCTTACTAGCAACCAAACAACAGCCACCAAATACCCAAGGTTCCAGATATTCTGCTAACAATATAACCACTGCCAAAACAACAACCAAAACAATAAAGAAAATCCAACCAAGAGAAGCTTACCCGCTGACACATCCGGCACATCACTATCCTCTTTCCGTCGAACCAAAGCTTCACGACCTCGACCGAAACCATTTCCTCCATGGTTCGGACCACGACCTCTCGTCGCTTGCTAACCACCTCTGCCAGGCTGCACAAAACCTTGACCCACTGTCGGAGTCCTTTTCGGATCCAGGGGACAATGCTTAACCAGATGAGACTTGGACTGACATCTGAAACACTCTCGCACACGGTTCTAGCACTCGCCCACGTGATACCTTCCACACTGAGCACACGGACAATCTGGTTTCCCAGCAACTGACTTAAACCACGAGTAGATGTCTCGACCCTCGGTCTTTTCTGAGACCTCCCAAATGATTCCGACGATCCCGAGCTCCTCTCATCCCGATTCCTTATTCTATCTCTATTCCGCCTTTCAGTCCTTCCGACTTCCTCAACTATCGGAGCTTCTTCCACGAAAATAGTGATACCACTGACCACATTGGCTCCTGCCACCCGCTCGAGCACTCGCAGCATAGCTTGCGATACTGCGTTATCTCCTCCGGTCTGCTCCTGCTGCTCAGCCTCAACAGCTGGTGACGGTACAACGCTCTCTGACCCAACCGGTTCCGATACTGCCATCCTGCCTCTACCACGTCCATGAGAACCGCGACCACGCCCCCTAGAACTCATATCTAGCGCCTCGATTTAATCTGATTAGAAATTTTATGCATTAGAAATTCTTGTTTCACTGTTTATCCACGAGCAATTTTATGCAAAGAAGTTTCCAAGAGTAGTTCTTTCGAGCAATCAAAGTTTCATACCCTACCTAGGGGTAATTTCGTCATTTTTCCTAAGGGGTATTTCAGTAATAACTCAGGGTCAATTTTGAAAATAATTCTCCAACTTAAAGATATTTCAAAATTTACAAAATCTCAGGGTCATTTTGAAAATTTTGTTTTTCAAACCAGAGGTATCTCAAAAATTCAAGAAATCGGGGTTATTTCAGTAGTTTTGGAAATCATGAGCATTTTCGTAAATTCTCCAAATCGGAATATCACAACATTTCACAAAAATAGAATTTTCTGATATTTGGTAAAATAGGAATATTTCAGTAAAAGTTGAGAGAAAACTGAAAATTTAGAAACTAGGGGCATTTCGGTAATTTTATCAACCAGGGGTATTTTCGTAAATTTTCACAAACCAAGGTATCTTAATATTTAAAAACTCGAGATTTTGGTATTTTACCAAGTAAAAAGCATTTTATCAAAAATTGAGGGTAGAACGGTAATTTTGCAATGCAGGGGTATTTTTGTAATTTTGCCACTAGGGGCATTTTGGTAATTTTGGAAATCAATGATACTTTAGAAAAATTTTCACAAGAATCTTTTACTACAGTAAAAAGAGTAATTTAAGGACTTTAAGACTAGGAATTTTATAAAACGGCACGGCTAGTCCCTTTCGGGTTTTTAATAATTGGTTTAGCCTATGAACAAGTCCTCTTGGTTAAGGTGAACCGTAGCTACGCACCAGGTAGGATTCCTGCGAAGAGGAGGTGAGTCACGAGGACTGCTTAAGTACCAGGCTCTTCCGGATCCAATCCTAGACATGCGCACACAGGTTGCCACACCTTAACTCGGCGACTTATTTCACAGGTTTGTTTATTAGGCACTTTAAATCTTATGCACGTGTTTGAGTAGACTAGTCCTAGGGTTCAACAGATCCTAGTATTCTATTCTACGAGCCCAAACTAAGTCCAAATCAATTCATACAAACAAATCACTTCAAGAAAGTCCGAAGTACTTACCTGGTGGACTTCGGGTCGGAGGTACAGGTGCCATGCCAGAATAACCTGAAAACCTTTTTATAAAAGCCCATATTTCGAAAAGCCCAATTTGAAAATGTTTTTGGGCCCAAAACCCTCAAAGCCGAGTTTTGAACCGGGCTCTGATACCAAACTGTAACATCCCCAAACCCGGCCCATTCACTACGACCGAATCTGGTTATGTTATTGCGGAAAGACGGTTGAACAATCTTTTTGTATATTTTATTCTTGTAGAAATCTTGGGTATGATTATTTGAAACCTCCTATTTCGTTTTGAAATCCAGTAATTTTGAAAAAACTAAATCAGATATGTGAGTATAACAAATTCATCTTACTTAGAACTCAAGTAATTTCTTTTGTTGCGTAAAAACATTTTTGGCTTAATACGTATTTAAATTAATTAAACCATAGTCAAAGTAAAACCGAAATAATAAAATGGCCTTTATTACAACCCAATACTTAAAATAAAGTAAGTGCATCAAAATCGAGCATAACATAACAATTTATCCTCTTCGGCATGGGCCACCTTGTCCTCTCCGATCCTAGTCCAGCTTTATGCACTACCTGAAAATAGTTAAAGGAAAAAGGTGAGTCACCAAGACTCAGTGTGCTACCTTTTTTCCCGGATTAGCATACTATCATACACAATCATATACATTATCAACATGCGTCCAAATAATATGCACCCAATCCTATCCATCCATACACCTTTTCTACCCCGTGTGGTACCAAACCACTGGTGGTGCCAAACCACTGGTGACGTATAGTCACAGATGTGATGCCAAATCACTGGAGGTGCCAAACCTCTGGTGTCCGAAGACACGATATCCGTCAATGTGGTGCCAAACCATTGGTGTCCCAAAGACACAAAGTGTGTTACCAAAACACTGGTGACCGAAGTCACAAATCAATTGATGGGGCCAACCCATCGTGTGATACCAAATCACTGGCGTCAATCCCTTAATACCGCCTTGTGGGGCCAACCCACTGTGGTGCGAAACCACGGGGACGAGACGCTGAGGTGCCAAACCTCTGGAGGTGCCAAACCTCTGGTGACCCAAAGTCACAAAGTTGTGTTACCAAAACACTGGTGCTCGTCAGCACAAAATATCACTGCCCCCTCCACTCGTACAACCCACAACAACCACTTATATGCATTTAACCGAATTATACATCATGCTTTGTTTAGCAACATACATATTGTTTATCAACAATACAGTAGTATAGCACACATATCAGATATAACATGCTTACCAAAAGCATCAATATGACAACACATAACCGGGACTTACCTGCCCCCTTGCCTCATACCTTAATGGTATTCTATCCACCTTTCCATGGATCCAAACAACACACCACATGTATAAACATATAATACAGTGCAGTGTGTTTAAGTACACAATATAGTAAGCACATTTATTACTGGAAGAGTGTGTGTATGTACACACCTGAAAGCCTTAATAAAAGAATCGACCTAAGATCCCTCGATCACCCTGCACCTACTCGCTTTAGACCACTAGCCAACACCACCAAGTGCTCCTGCTTCACTTGCCTACAATCGACAACCAACCAAAAGTAATAGCCTACGGCTTACCAATACCAAACGAATAGACTGATAAAGCAATCCCTTACCATCACTTACCCAACGATCGACCAAAGAACCGACGCTACGCTTGACTGCTTCGAATCCCGGATGTCCTATGCCAAAACGATTCCAACCAATGATCAATATACTACCAAACAAACACCAAAACCACCCTCTTACCCTTACAGATGTCGACAGAGAACAGAGGATAGTCCATAGAGCATTCGGCCTTACCTTCTACCTTCTCCAAGGCTTGAACCAAACGCCAAAAACAGCCCACGCTCCACCTAACAATCGGCCAAGGTGAACACTACTAGGAGAGAAGGGAGATTCGGCCAACTAACAAAATGGAACAAAGAGAAAGAAAGATACTTTCGGTTTGACAAGAAAAGGAACAATGGAGGAAGGTGCTTTGGAGAATAGCGTTTCGGCTAAGGAGATTTCAAAAACAAAAGAAAAGAGAGTATGAAAGGAAGAGAGAACTATTTTCGGTTCACACAAATGAAGAAGAAAGGTAGGGAGGAAAGAATATTCGGCTACCAAGAAGATTGAAAGAAAGCAAGCAAATTCGGCAAAGGTTCATTTGGACTTTCGGTTTCCAAGAGAAAAGATGGAGAAATACATATGAAATTTCGGATAGTTTTGACAAAAAGGAGAATTGGCTTACCCATTTACCTTTGGCCGAAATGTGCACAAAAATGCCTCAAGAACAAACGGCATTCCCCCTCCCTAATACATCTAAAAATCGGCCATACACCCAATTGAAAATCCCCATAGTCGGCCACCCCCTAGAAACACTCCCATCCACAAATTCAATTACATTTGAATTAAACAAATCCCTCATTATTCTATCCATTTTATCTCTTTATCAAATCAAAACAACAACCATCATCTCTAATTTAAACTAACTAAAATAATCTTATAATTATCTAAAATAATAAAATAACAAAAGCCACCCATCAGCTGAATTTAAAAAAACTAAACACTCATCTAATCTTATCCTTTTTGAAGCTCCCCATGTGCCGTCCCACCTTCAATTTGCTGCCCAAAAAGAATAAAAAAAAATAAAACCTCAACTGCACAGCCTTGGGTTCGAACCTGGAACCTGCTGCTGCATACCTTTCCCCCAACGCCCCAGGCCACTCGGCCTCAATGACTTTCATGCCATAAAGCCCCCACATTTATTTTTAACCCCTTCCTACTTCAGCCCATCACCATACAAAAATAAAAACGCCAACATGCAGCTCCAGCCCTCGAACCCGCGCTCTTTCTTCTCTCCAGCGCCTAAGTGTCGCATGAGTGCCACTTTGCCAAGTTATTTCTTGTGCCAAAAATTACCGAAAAATATACTTAAGGCCTCCCTTGGCCCGATTACCTTCTTTACACTAAAAATCCAAAATTTTCCAAAGTCTTCCCTTTTAATCTGAGCATTCTTAATACCTCTCAAACACATCCAAGCATACCCAAAACCTACTAGAACATGAATTATACCCAACATGCATAGCCCCTAAACCAGGGTGTTACAGTCTGGAGGAAGAATTCATATTCTTGAAGACTTGATACAGAATTATATCTATCGAAACAATTCTATTTGAGAAATGTTATGGTAAATTAAAGTTAGTTCGATTGTTGAAGTTTTCTTTTGCACGAAGATATTGTCAACCGAAACATCAGTTATGGTTCAGCCTAAGCTGAATAAAAAGTTTACGATTCTCAGTCATGCATCAATGAACGGTTTGAAGTGTGTTCTAATAAAAGAGTCTACAGAGATATCTTGTGATTCCATATAGTTAAAGCTGCATGAAAAGAGTTATGTGACATATTTGATGACTATAAGAGTTTAAAATGTTTAATGTCAGAGAAATATTTGAATTTGGGGATAGTAAAGATGGCCTGAACTTGGCACAGCAAAGATAACTCGAATCGTCGAAAACTTTTGAGTTTGTAAGTGATTTTTTTTATCTGAGGAAGACGATTATAGTTTCGGATTTTCTGAATGGGAAACTTTTGCGTGCTTTATGAGCGATGAGTTCGTGATTGATCTTATCAGATGATGAACATATGTTAGCTGAATTAGAAGTTAAATTGATGTTTACTAAGTGAATTCGTGAATCTTAAAACTGTGTTATCCAATTGAAAGCTACAAGGGGTTGAACGTGAATGGGTTTTTGATTCAGAATTTCAGATATGGAATCGATGATTGGTTGTTGTTTCAAAATAGAGTGTGTATATCGAGAAGTTCTGAGACTGTACAACAACTGTTACAGGTAACTCTCAATGGTAGCGTGTCTGTTTATACGAGATTAACAAGATACACAACAATCCGAGATATGGTATTGATGAATGAGTGTGGAATATGATATTTCTGACTTTGTTGATTTTAGAATTAGAGTGTTAATAAATTTTGTATTGGGATTATTCTTATCATTGGAAAATATAAATGTTGTTTGAATTATTGAAGAGATCTCTCCGTGCGTATGGATTTCTCTCTTAGTAAACCAGTTGAGTTATTCATTTCAGAAATTGTCAGATTGCACATGGTGCCAGTCTTCATTGTTTAGGATAAATATCTAAAATTTATATGGTAATTCTGGAAGAAACTACAGTAAACTTCAGGTACGAGTCCATCCTTAAACTACTAGTTAATCTGAGTAAGTGATTTAGATTCTCAAAAGTACGTTTTGTCACTGTGTTTTAGAGTTTGAAAGCAATTATGAAAGATTATTACTGTTGATTGAGTTATCAAGTGAGTATAAAGATGATCTCGTATGAGGTATTGTATGGTTGTAGTTACCGAACTCCGTTGTTTTGGGACCGAGCTTTGTGAGAAAAAGGATTCACGGGATTGAATTCATCAATGAAATTGAGCAGAAAGTGACAATAATTCGTAATAATTAAAATGCAATTTAGATTGATAGAAATTATATGCAGGCTCAATAAGTAAAAGCATTGAATTACAGATAGAAAACTGAGTAAAAGTGATCTCTGTGGGAATAGAATTTTTTGATTTAGTTATAAAGAGAAATTGAGTTTGTGATTCATTGAGCCGTTTGAGATTTTGTGAGAAAGAGACTAGCGGCTTATCAATTGAAGCAAAAATTCAGATAAGACCCTTTGTATTTAGTATCTCTTCTAGAAGTTGAAATTCAGCTTGATATGATGTTTAGCAAAAGACAGGTCAGAATCTTAGTTAAGAGATTAAAAATTTGTGAAATCTGAAGCTATGTGAGAAATTAAAATATATTGTGTGGAAACAAATCCTTAATCTACTATTTGGTAAGATTTTCGGGGACGAAAATCCCTAAGGGGGGAGAGTTGTAACAGCCCAGTTGAGACCCTAGTTGGAATAGTGGTTTCAGAACCACAAATTAGAGGTCGTAAAATTATTTTAATATTATTTTTGGTAATTCCAGCATGTTATTTGATATGTGTAAAAAATTCGTAATTTAATTTTACCGATTGGTTGTCTAATTTGATAAAAGAACTTAATCGCGTAAATTCTAAAAGTGGCATTCTAATTGTTAAAGTGCTTAATTGCTTTGATTAATTAATTATGGAGTCCTTAAAATGAAATTTAGCCATTGAATACATGAATGGACGGTAATGGCATGCATTATATGGTTTTATTATTAAATCATTAAGGTTATTATGGTAAATGGATAATAAAATGTAATTAAAATAAAACAAAATAGGAAATGGCCATGCACATTCATCTTTTGGTTGAATATTGAAGAGAAAAAGAACCATTTGAAAGCTTTAAAGATTCGGCACTTTGAAGCTCAAATTGAGGTATGGATTTTGTTTGGTTTTTGATGATTTTTATGTTTTTGAGATCCTTGCTTCGAATACTAGTTAGCCCATGCTTGAATTTTTGAATTTGTTGATGTATTCGTGATTTTCCATTGATGATAGCTTGATGTTTTTGTTGTTTGATGATGAAAAATAAATATTTGTTGATAGATTAATATGTTTAATTAAGTGACTTTTGATAAAAATGCTTATTAAGGACTAAATTGTGAAATTTGTAAATTGAGGGTTCAAAATGTGAAATCATTGAAATTAATAGGCTGCTAGGGACCAAAGGAAGCTTCGACCATGCTTGGGTTTGTTGAAATTTTGAGTAAATTGTGTTGTTTTGGAATAGGGACTAAATTGAGAAAATGTGAAATGTCAGGGGCTAAAGTGTAAAATGCCCATTTATGTGTTTTCGGGTGAAATTGAATAAATATATGATTAAATAAGTTAAATTTGTATTAATTTAGATCAATAAAGGAAGAAATCAGAATTGGATCGGGGGAAATTGAAAGTTAATGAATAGTCGTTCCGATCTGTTCATGTCCGTACGAGGTAAGTTCATAAGTAAATAAATGTTCTCGAATTCAAATGTATATGTTATATATATTTCCGAATTGAATTGTATTTATATACATATTGCTGAATTGAATTGAGTATGAAATGACTTGTTTCGAGCTGGAATTAATTGAATTATGACGTCCAAAAGCCTCGTACGAACCATAGGAATAGTATAGGATACATATGTCATGACATAGGATTCCGAGATGTGTTATCATGTAAGACCATGTCTGGGACATTGGCATCGATTTGAGATTTACATGTAAGACCATGTCTGGGACATCGGCATCGTATATGATTTCGTTTAAGACCCTGTCTGGGATAGTGGCATCGATATTTGATAACATGTAAGACCATATCTAGTATATGGCGTTGTATGAGCTTTCTAAGCTTTCCGAGTATCCTTATTGATTTCGAACGGTTCAACGGGTAATATCGAGAAATGAATGACTATGTGAAAGTATATCCGATTCAGGCACGTACGAAGTGTATATGTTATTCAAAATTGAAAGGCGAGTATGTTTAAAATGACGATATGTGAAATATATGACAATGAATGAAATGAATGTATACAAATGAACGTTGTGTTACATATGCTCATTATATGAAATTGTGGTCATATGTTTCAAACATGGGAATTATAAAACATGAAACATGGTGTTGAAGTTTGCTAAATTGGTTTGAAATTTGGATTATGTAATGGATATCCTGATGGTGGTGTTATGATGCATGGTTAGCATATATGTGAAATGGCTAGTAAAGCATGACTTGTTCTGGTTGGTTATGTAATTTATATGTACAAATTTAATTTATATGATTAAGCTAACGGTTGCTATTCAAATTTGAAAGCATGGTTTATATGTTCATTGATAAATAAGATAGTGAAGTTACTTAATGTGGTCATAAGAATTTACGAGTATGGTGAATGTATATGTGGTTGATATTGCTAAATTCGACCTAGTTAAATTGAATTATAAATATCATTGAGATTATTTATTTGCTTATGGCTTACTAAGCTTTCAAAGCTTACTCTGTGGGTTTTTCTTATGTTTATAGAGTTTCGGAGACTTGCTCGGGTTGGAAGTCATAGGAGACCTCATCACACTATCCGATTATCACTTCGGTAAACAAAAGCTTTGAGTTTTTGGTTATGTGGCATGTATAGGCTAGTTTTGATATGTTTGGTTTTGAAATTTGTATATATATATATAGCCATGCGAAAATGGCTTGATCATGATACTAATGTTGGTATATATATTCGGTTATGTTATAAGCTTAATTTGGAGGTATGTTTCATGTTAAATATGTTTGTGATGTTGGTTATATGATTTGGCATGAGAAATGTTAATGACGATGTATAATCGACCATGAAAGTAGCTCATTTTGGAAGTATGATTTACAGTATATTTTGTGTAGTGGTTGATTATATAATTCGGCTTAAGTGAAGTAAATATAGTTGATGGATGTATTTCGGTTGTGGCTTATTATTGACTTATTTTAGATGTATAATTTGTCTTGTGTAAAGGTTTAAAAGTGGTAAATGATGTGTTTTTGATATAATACATATGCTCACATAAGTTAAGTTATGTATGTGTGATAGCTTGCTAATCGCGTGTCAGAGTCTTAAAAATTTATATAAAGAATGATCGAACCTGGAAACTAACTATGACAACGATTTGAGGCAAGCGCACCTATCGAACAGTAGTATAGTTAAGGCAAGACCGGAATGTCGAATCCCAAAGGGACCAAAAATACTAATACTAACTCTCTCTTTATTATTTAGCCTAAGAATTAAAGTGATCTTTAATTAATCTAAAATTAACTAATTACTAAACTAAAGACTCTAAGACAAAGAAGAATGAAATTGGAAAAAAATACTTCGAGGAAAAACCAATTGATTAAGACGACACACAAGGAAGAATCCACCTAGAGTTCACTTGTTATCTAACTCTGAACTAGACGATTTATTCATTTGACTTGATCCGTAAGATTCCCTAAGTTATATTAATCACTCTCTCGAGGCGACTAACGTCTAACCCTTGGTTGATTAATTGAAATCTTTTTCTAATTAAAACCCCTAGAATTGCATTAACTTGATCTATGGACTCCCATATTAGGTTTCACCCTAATCCGGCAAAATCTCATCACCCTATCTCTAGGCGCGCGATCAACTCCGCTTAATTATGCTAGATCTACTCTTAAGCAGGGACTTTTGCTCCTCCACCTAAGCACACCATACTTGAATTAATATACCGGAAATATTAACACAAGAATTAAGAACACATAATTAAGAACAAGTCAAATATTTATCATATAGTTCAGCAAACGATAACAAGATTCATCTTAGGTTTCATCTCCCTCAGGTATCTGAGGGTTTAGTTCATAATTATAAAAGAAAACATCTCAAAAGAAAAGATAAAGCAAAACATAAGAAATTCCTAAAACCCCCTGAAGGAATTGAAAGAGAGATCCTCTGTCTTGAGTATAAATCTGGCTTCTTGAGATGGATCAATTGGCTCTCTTCGAGTAAATCTCCACAAATCTGCCTCCTCTGGCCTAGTCGGACGCCCCCTGACTAAAGCCTCGGGTTCCCCCTTTTCTGGTCATACTTAGGGTGTTTATATAGGCTTCGAAATGTGTTTCTTTGCCCCTAAGTATCCAAATCTGAGTGAAACTCTTCTTTCCTACGGCAGGGACACGCCTATGGCACACGCCCGTGTAAGTCGTGGCCAGGCCGTGTTCGAACCTGTTAAATGGGGCACGACCGTGTGGCTAGGGCCCAGGCAGTGTGGATTTCGTGATATGGCCCATTTACTCTGTTTTGGGCCCGTTTTCCATTCTTTTCGTCATTGGGTGCTCTCCTGAGTATAAAACATGAAAACAAAGGATTAAGAGCACCAAATTAACACAACTCAGGGCTTAAATAATCCAAAAGCATGCTAAATGTGGGCTTAAAATATGTTACTTTTACGGTTTATCAAATACCCCCACACTAAAGCTTTTGCTTGTCCTCAAGGAAAATTCTCAACTCACAATTAAAACAAGCTTCCTTGATTCATAATATTTATCAATAATGTTTCATCATAATTCAAAGATAATTCATACATGGATAATTCATACATGGATAATTCAACTCAAAGAGTCCTAAAGATTCAAACAATCAAAGTCATAGTTTTTATAGTATGAAAACATAGGTGTTTCCCCTTATCTGTATAATTACCTATGATTCAAAATCGATAAGAATTGACATCCTCACTAAAGATTCACTCAAATCACTCGAACTTTTTAAGGTTCAGAATTAAGCACTCAAAAGTCAAACATGAAGAGTTAATCCCATAAGCTTGCATGAAAATCAAATCTCCACCACTATAAAATGAGATGATACACAAATCAAAAGGTCTTTAACAGGGTTGTAATGGGTCTTGGGTTAAAAGTGTGGATAAAGGTTGAATTAGAAGGTTAGAATCGAGACTGACTTGACAAGTTACCTTACTAGAAACGACGAACTGATAATGAATAATTATATTAACTGGAAACTAATAAAACGAGCTTCTTTTTTCAAGATTTGGAATTTACATGTATAAGCTCATAGAACTAATAATGAATATATTTCGAAATTTTCTTCTTTTTTAAGAACACGTCAAATATAAAGGATAGATATAATAATTGAAATAGATAAAATAGTTAGGCAACTGATCAAATCAAATATCAACATAAAGGGAGTCAAGGAGAATGGTGATAACAAATATAAAGAGTTTTGGGTGAATATTAGTAGGTGAGTTAATAAAAAGGGTTATTAGGATCTACGGGGTTCATTAGGGGTTAATTATGAAGGTAGGCTTTTTAATGGAGTAAGTGGGTTAAAACCTAGGTGCCTTTATCATCTCGGTATATCAAATCGTAGGTGTGGTTTCGACATGTATAATCAATGCAAGTTCTAGAATAACAAATCAATGTTGACACACTCATAATCAATAAAGTGAGCATGAAAAAGAATATATGCTCTAATAGGCTCAAAGTCTCACAAAAATTATGGGTATTTGATTTCAACCTCGTAAATTTCAAATTTCAAGGTAACATTCAGATTCAGGTAGACAGCGTAACAAACTTTTTTAATTTTGTTGAAAAATAGACTTATCATGCTTGACTCTCTAGTATTCTTCAAATTTAATCATCAATGCACAATTATTAATGACTTAATCTAAAACATATCAATAAAAATCATAAATCAAAAGAAATTCCATTTTAATCATAATACGAAAAACTTACTTCAAGACAAGATAATATTCAGGGATTTGAGAATAACGCAGAAAGTTAGATACTTTCTTGAAATAACTATTCACCCCCACACTTAAGATGTACATTGCCCTCAATGTACAAAGATATATATGCATTTTAAGAGAGAGAGGGAGGTGAGACTTCCTGAATTTGGATGGTTTCCTGGAGTTGGAAGTCGATAGGGGTGGTGGCTGCTACCGAGCTCTGCGTTAGATGAAGAAATTGGGGAGCTCGTAGAGAATTAGCTAGGAATTATTAAGACAAAGTTAAAATAAACTAAATATATAATTAAAGACAAGGAAGATAAAGAGAAGGGAAATAAAAATGTAAATTAAATTAAAATGAAAGATGAATGGACCAAATAGTCCTTACAGTTGGATGGTTCGTGAGGTGGGTATGACCTCTAAGGCTGCAGAGGTGTTGGCGGTGGCGGAAGTGGCGTGATTCCCAAGCAGCCTTTAGAACTTCGAAGGCTGCATTGAGGCAGTGGTCGTGGTTCCGGTGTGATTCCCTAGCAGCCTTTTGAACCTGACACTAAGAAACTAAAATAAAATAAACTAATTTAAGCATAAGATAGTCAAAGAGAAGGAAAATAAAGGAGAAGAGTAAAGAAAAAGAAGAGTTAAATGGCCTCAAAGATCCTTGGCTTGTTGTTTGGATGAAGCGGCAGGCATGAACTTATGTAGATTGGTCTCCCACTAGGAGACTGTGCTTAGATTCCGCCATTTCTTCGACATTGAGTTTTTGGGGATCAAAAATTGCGGAAGGATTAAGGAAGAGAGATATGGAAGGGGAGAATTCTGAAGAATAGGATGGAAGAAAGGGGATGGAAAGTGGTTGAGAAGAGGGAGGGAGGGTTGGTTTATATAAAATTCCAAATCTGGTACATCCCCACGCTCGTGTACCCTAGGTGTGTCGATTCACACTGCCATGTCACACGGCCGTGGTGGGCTTCGTTCGTTTCTCCCACGTCCATGCTCAGGTCGCCACGCCCGTGTGTGATCTAATAGTGTCGACCACAGCCGCATCGCACGACCGTGGGGTTTTGTCAGTGCCCGTGGTGTGGTGGTTTGAGTCCGTGACTCTAAAAATTGATTCTCTCTAACTCGTACCATCTCTGCCATGTCAGTACAGCGATTAGGTGCATCCACACGACCACGACCACAGCCGTGTGCAAGGCCGTGTGGCTTGAAATTCTGTATTTTTGGTTAGTTTAGAGTTAAGTGTTGTAAAAAGAGAATAAAATAATATAAATAAGATGAAAAATGCAAAAGTTAATGGGGTTAGTACTCGGGTTGCCTCCCGAGAAGCGCTCGTTTATAGTCTTAAGCTAGACTCTCCTCTCCTTTGTATATTCATGGTGGTTTGAGGAGTTGAAAGTCCTTCCTCGTGCTGGCAGTTTCATTATCATGATAGAGTGTAAGACGAGTAGCGTTTATTTTGAAAGTGCCGAACATAGGGTTACTTACCTCGATTGTTCCGTATGGAAAAACATCGATTACCTTGAAAGGGATTTCCTTGCTGGTGTTAGGGTCAGGAGGGGACACTCGTGGATCTACTTTATCTAGCAATACCTGATCTCCAATTTTAAACTTGTTTGTCTCGTAGGGTGGCCTTGGTTCTGCTTCGTGTATCCCTAGTGCTTCTTTAAGATGCTTCTTCCCCTCTTCTAGTTCATCGATCTAAATCCTTTGTTCCTCATGAGTTATTTTTTTGTTGGCACAGGGTCTAGGATCGAATTTAGATGTGTTCTTTCGTGGTGCTTCCTAAAAAGAAGGGTTAACCGAATGGTTATCAATAGAATTTACTTTCTCACCTTGGTTATTCGATGTTCTAGCTGAATCGAGGGCTTGAAGAGTGTCTGTCTCCTCACCTACACAAAATATGAGTTCACCTACGTCGACATCGATTTTAGTTCTGGCAGTTGCTAAGAATGGTCTTCCTAAAATTAGGGGAATCATGTTGTCCTCATCCATGTCTAAAATGACGAAGTCTACTGGGAATACGAATTTATCAATTTTCACAAGTACATCTTCAATTATACCCCTAGGAACTCTAATAGTTTTATCAGCTAATTGAATGCTCATTCTAGTTTGTTTGGGTTTCCCTAGACCTAGTTGTTTAAACAATTTGTAAGGCATGACATTTATGCTTGCCCCTAAATCAGCTAATGCATTATCAATAGATAAACTACCAATTAGGCATGGAATTGTAAAACTCCCTGGATCTTTTAATTTCTGTGGTAGTTTATTTTGCAACATTGCTGAGCATACTGCGTTCAGCTCTACATGTGATTCCTTGTCAATCTTCCGCTTATTTGTTAATAGCTTCTTTAAAAATTTCCTGGAATCTGGCATCTGCAAAAGAGTTTCAAGAAACGGTAAGTTAATATGTAATTTCTTTAAAAGTTTAAGAAACTTACCGAACTGTTCCTCTATGTCGTCTTTCGTTATTGCTTCGGGATATGGTATGCGAGGTTTGTACTCTTTGATTACTGGGTTCGACTTGTTATTGACCTCAACTGTATCTTCTTATACTGCCTTCTTTTGTTTTGAATTAGGCGTGTCTAACCCTTCACTATCTTGAGCTGTTATGGCTTGAACTTGCTCCCTTGGGTTAGTTTCGGTGTTGCTTGGTAGTCTTCCCTATGGTCTCTCAGACATTTGCTTTGCAAGTTACCCAAATTCCTTGAACTCTTGTGTCAATGCCTCAAGTTTTGTTTCTATCTTTTGGAAACGTGTTTCTGTATTTTGAGACCATATTTCTAAGGCTGCAATGAAGTTTGTCAGCATCTCTTCAAGGTTCGACTTCTTTTCCTGTGGGTAGGGCTATTGTTGGAAGTTTTAGGATGGTTGTTGCCTTTGATTTCTTTGACCGCCCCATGAGAAACTGGGGTGGTTCTTCCAACCTGGATTATAAGTATTACTATAAGGGTTATTGTTAGATCGGAAATTATTACCCATATAGTTAATTTGTTCGCTCTCTATGCCCTGTCCGTAGGGTGGGTACTCAGGATTCGCCACTCCTTCACTTGCGTCACACTGCATAACTGGATGTGCCTACGAAAAACCATATAAACCATTAAATTTTTTATGTATCAATTCTACCTGATTTGATAGCGCGGTCACTGCGTCGATGTTGAAAACTCCGACTGCTTTGGCTGGCCTTGTCATAGTAACTTGCCACTGATAGTTATTCAGTGACATTTCCTCTATAAACTCGTAGGCTGCTTAAGGAGTTTTGTTGTTTAGGGTTCCGCCGGCAGCTGAATCGATTAGTTGACTTGTTGAAGGGTTCATATCGTTGTAAAAAGTTTGGACCTGTAGCCACAAAGGTAATCCGTGGTGTGGGCACCTCCTCAGCAAATCTTTGTATCTCTCCCATGCATCGTAAAGTGTCTCTAAATCCATCTGCACAAAAGAAGAGATATCATTCCCCAACTTGGCCGTTTTGGCCAGTGGAAAATATTTTAATAAAATTTTTTCGGTCATTTGATCCTATGTAGTGATTGATCCTCGTGGAAGAGAATGCAACCACTGTTTGGCTTTATTTCTCAAAGAAAAGGGAAATAACCGAAGACAGATGGCATTATCAGAAACGCCATTTATCTTGAAGGTATCACATAATTCTAGAAAATTCACTAAGTGTGTGTTAGGATCCTCATCCTGCAAACCATCAAACTGAACAAACTGTTGTATCATCTGTATAGTGTTAGGTTTTAGTTCAAAATTATTTGCAGCAATAGTAGGCCTAACAATACTTGACTCAGTTCCTGTTAAACTAGGTTTAGCATAATCATACATAGTACGTGGAGCATGATGTTCGGCCATCTCTAGAGGTGGCGGGTTATTCTCTGCCATCTCTTCTGTAGTATTAATTTCGGCTTCTTGCTCTTCTTCTATGTAGTTTAAGCTTCGCCTTGTCTCTTTGCGATTTCTGCGAACGACACCTTCAATATCACTGTCGTAAAGTAGGGGTCCTGTTGGGTTCCTTCTAGTCATAAACTAGAGGTGCCTGAAAGGAACAAAAGAAAGAAATTAGCAAAAATAAAAATAGACTAAAAATAAAAGTAAATCGCAAAAAATAAAAAATGGCTAAAGTAATAAAAATTGAGCGTTCTTAATATTTTAGTTCCCCGGCAACAGTGCCAAAAACTTGATCGCGTGTCAGAGTCTTAAAAATTTATATAAAGAATGATTGAACCTGGAAACTAACTATGACAACGATTTGAGGCAAGCGCACCTATCAAACAGTAGTATAGTTAAGGCAAGACCGGAATGTCGAATCCCAAAGGAACCAAAAGTACTAATACTAACTCTCTCTTTATTATTTAGCCTAAGAATTAAAGTGATCTTTAATTAATCTAAAATTAACTAATTACTAAATTAAAGACTCTAAGACAAAGAAGAATGAAATTGGAAAAAAATACTTCGAGGAAAAACCAATTGATTAAGACGACACCCAAGGAAGAATGCACCTAGACTTCACTTGTTATCTAACTCTGAACCAGACGATTTATTCATTTAACTTGATCCGTAAGATTCCCTAAGTTATATTAATCCCTCTCTCGAGGCGACTAATGTCTAACCCTTGGATGATTAATTGAAATCTCTTTCTAATTAAAACCCCTAGAATTGCATTAACTCGATCTATGGACTCCCATATTAGGTTTCACCCTAATCCGGCAAAATCTCGTCACCCTATCTCTAGGCACGCGATCAACTCCACTTAATTATGCTAGATCTACTCTTAAGCAGGGACTTTTGCTCCTCCACCTAAGCACATCATACTTGAATTAATATCCCGGAAATATCAACACAAGAATTAAGAACACATAATTAAGAACAAGTCAAATATTTATCATATAGTTCAGCAAATGATAACAAGATTCATCTTAGGTTTCATCCCCCTCAGGTATCTGAGGGTTTAGTTTATAATTATAAAAGAAAACATCTCAAAAGAAAAGATAAAACAAAACATAAGAAATCCCTAAAACCCCCTGAAGGAATTGAATGAGAGATCCTCTATCTTGAGTATAACTCCGGCTTCTTGAGATGGATCAACTGGCTCTCTTCGAGTAAATCTCCACAAATCTGCCTCCTCTGGCCTAGTTGGACGCCCCCTGACTAAAGCCTCGGGTTCCCCCTTTTCTGGTCACACTTAGGGTGTTTATATAGGCTTCGGAATGTGTTTCTTTGCCCCTAAGTATCCAAATCTGAGTGAAACTCTTCTTTCCTACGGCAGGGACACGCCCATGGCACACGCCCGTGTAAGTCGTGGCCAGGCCGTGTTTGAACTTGTTAAATGGGGCACGGCCGTGTGGCTAGGGCCCGGGCAGTGTGGATTTCGTGATATGGCCCATTTACTCCGTTTTAGGCCCATTTTCCGTTCTTTTCATCATTGGGTGCTCTCCTGAGTATAAAACATGACAACAAAGGATTAAGAGCACCAAATTACACAATTCAAGGCTTAAATCATCCAAAAGCATGCTAAATGTGGGCTTAAAATATGTTACTTTTACGGTTTATCACTTGCATATTGATTGTTAAAGTGCAGTTTGTGATGGTAAAATATGAACATATTTTGTAATTTATTTGATGGTCATTTAGGTAGGGTTATAAATGGTACAATTAGCTTTGATTCGAGTTGTGAAATTGGTTGGATTATCGGAGGATAAATTTTATGACCGAATATATGGTTAAAAGATCGATTGTGCATATGTATTTTGGAAATGGTAAAGTGTGTGTATTTATATTTGGCTAACAATAGGTAAAATATACTGATACATGCCGATGATATGTTTTGTTCGTGATTTTGGTAATTAATGGTTAAGTTGTTAAGTTAAATGCTTGAGTTTAAAATGTGTCATATATGTGATTTATGAATTTAGTAAATGATAGATAGGTACTTTGGATATTTATTAGTCAAGCAGTATTGTAATTATGGTATGATTTGATTCAACTCTTATGTATAAAATTGGTAGTTATTATTTTGGTAAAATGTGCATAATTTAGTAAAACCAAAATTTTATACTTGACCATTATGTGAAGTTGTTAATGCCATATATATATATATATATATATTAATGTTTAATAAATCATGTGGTTTGGCTTCACTTAGTAAAATGTGAAGAAGTGCATAATTATAAATAGTGTTTTTGGAAAGTAGTTAATGAAATAGATTTATATGAATGGATGTCTTAATATATGATCGGTATATGAAATGAATTATACTTGGTTATAAGTTAAGCATTCAATTGCCATAATTCATTGGTTATAATGTTTGAATATTAATTTGGGAAGAGTATGAATTATAGAATTGAAGCATGTTAGATTGGTTTAAAATTATAGTAGATGAATAGTATTGAAATGATTATATTATTTGGTACTTGAATTGAAATGAATGTATGTTTTGAGTTGTATTTTGATCGGTAATGCCTCGTAACCCTAATCCGGTGACGGTCATGGGTTAGGGGTGTTACATTGTTTATGAAAGTGTGATACCCAATGGGGGATATTGCCATTCTAGAATTGTTTTATTAGGGGGCCAAAAAACTTTTTGGTATCGCGATATCGAACCCTTGATATCAAGATACCCCTGGAATTTCAAAAGTCAAAAGTTTGGTTTTACTCATTGGTATCCCAATACCCAACCCTCGATATAGCTATACCTCAGACAGAATAGAATGTGAATGGTCCAAAAATAGAGGATATCGTAATATCCTACCTTGGGTATCACAATATCCATGTCGAGCTAGGTGATAATCGATTTTTAATATCACGATCCGCGTGTTTTGGATGCTTAAAAAGCCTTCAAACACCCTAAAACACCCCATTTTCTTCATTTTCCTCAAATTCTTCAACCCCAAATCCCTAAAAACTTCCCCTCTCTATTTTCTCTCAATCTCTCTTTCAATCTCTTTCATTTCTCTTTACATTCTCCCTTTTCTTTTTACTTTCTTTTTTGTTACTTTTCTTCTCTGTAGGTATTCCACTCTTTTGGCTTGGAAAGCACGGAACTTCCTTGACTCATATAACAAATCCATCACAACAAACACGGTTTAAAATTCCCCTTTCTCCTTTTTGTTCGCATTTTTTATTCTTGCTATTTTTAAAATTTTTACTATTTTCATTTTGCTTTTGGAGTGATTTGGTGTGGGTTAGTTGTTAAATACATATTTGCTAAATAAATTAGTTTAAAAGTTGGTAAACATGCCCCCTAAAATCACAAAGTGGAAGGATCCTAATACTAACCACTGCCGAAACCGGCGTATGTTTCGTGTAATGCCCCAAACTCGTTCCGATAAACCTGATTCAAACCTCGAGAGTTACCACTCTAATAAAATTGTAGGCTCAATCTAATTTTACAAATTTCAATGAATACAACTTACTTACATACTGCGTGAACTACATACAGGTGATAATACATTAGATAATAATAGTTGTAGTACTGGGTAAATTAATTATAAGGAAATTCTAACTAATCTCAAAACTTATTTACAACATTCCAACACATAGAATTTTGTGCAAAACTATTGACTACATTAATGCTACCAACTTGATCTGTATGCATAATAGCCCAATACGCCACTCCCTTAGCATAGTCCTGGCATAACCCCTCCTGGTGTAGACCCATCTTAGCTTACCTGTAACATAATACACGAAGGTAAGTTCATAAGAACTTAGTGAGATAAACACCAATTATATAGTTCATATTTGCACACTGCATCTGGAAATTTGAATAACCATCTTTTATGCTTATCTTTTAGCTTGTCTCTTGGCAAATACTTTTTTAGAGTTCCATTCCTCATACCATAGTTTTTATATCCTATTCTGAGATCATGTTTTACCCTTCTCATCTTTAATACATCATTCACATTCCCCGATATGAACTTTCACTATTCCTTGCCCATTTCCTTTCCAGAGGTCCATACAGACAACCACTGTTATTCTTGCATAAATACTTTAAGTCGTCGTTCCTTTGACAATCCATGATTGATCACATATACAGGTGGTAGATGCCTCTTTCAATTATTCAATTGAAATCCTCCTTGAAAGTCCCCTTCTTCCTCTATATATCCAATTGCACTTGAGAACCGTGATGGCCTCGCAAAAACCATTTGATACAAAGTCTACCACTAAAAGCCCCATCCTTACACGCCAAGGTTTCCTTTTCGAGTTCGTTATGAGTACCATTACTTCAAAGTGCGTCACATTGGGATCTTCTTCAAAGTTCACCACGGAGGAGTTTCATTCAAATTATTGTCACAAGGGTTTTCATTTCGTGATTTGCCACACTAGCTTCCATATCATAGATCGCCATAAAGGCTTCCTTATCTATAGATCGCAACAAAGGCTTCCCTTCTTATAGATTTCAAGAAAGGCTTCCCTTTTTATAATTTTCCACAAAGGCTTCCCTTTTCATAGTCGCCACAAAGGCCTCCCTTTTTATAGTTCACCATAAAGGCTTCGCTTTTTATAGATCTCCACAAAGGCTTCCCTTTTCATATATCACTACAAAGGCTTCCTTTTTTATAGTTCGCTACAAAGGCTTCCCTTTTCATAGGTCGCCACAAAGGCTTCCCTTTTTATAGTTCGCCACAAAGGCTTCCCTTTTTTAATGTCTTTACGATAGAGATTTTCCTAGACTCACATTTCGTGAGGTTTGCCCCTAATCATCTTGGGACATGTAGAGTGTAACACCCCCTAACCCATATCCGTCGCCAGAACAGGGTTAAACAGCTTTACCAGAATTTATAGAACAAATATAATTAATTCAAGTCATTTACTGTTCAAATCAGAAACCAATCATATTTAATCATATTGTCCCTTAAATAGACCATCAAGACCCAATTTAAACATTTAAAACAAGTCGGGACTAAATTGGGAACTCAGAGAATTTTTCGTAAAATTTCAAAATTTTTCTTAAATACAGGGGTCACACGCTCGTGTGGGTAGGCCGTGTGGCTCACACGGCCAAATGACACGCTCATGTCCTAGGCCGTGTAGGCATTCAATGTAAGGCGCACGGCTGTGTCCCAGCCCATGTCCATACCCATGTAACTCTCGGACTTAAGTCACACAGCCAGCCACACGCCCATGTGTTAGGCCGTTTTGAAAATTAGATGTAGGATTCACACGGCCAAGGCACACGCCTGTGTATTGGGCCGTATGTTTCATAGGCTGAGACACACGCCCGTGTCTTTCCCCATGTGACCAATTCTGAGCATTTTGTTTCTAAATTTTTAATATGCAGGGGACACACGGCCAAACCACACACCCGTGCACATGGTAGTGTGTCACACACGGCTGAGACACACGCCCGTGTCTCTGTCCGTGTGGACAAAATAAGGCTATTTCTAAGCCTTATTTCTCACCCAAACTTGTCTTCCACCTACATAAATGTTCAAACACACATGCACCAACAAATCCAAGACATCAAAACCAAGCCAAAACCAATCTTATACATGATATACTACTATATATGTTCAAGTATCCATCTTACCTTTTGATCAAACATTCATTTAAATATGCTTGTACCTATTATACCACTTCATGCATAATCACATCAACATAGTACAACCTCATGTATATATATATACATAAAAAATATATCATCACTAGCCATTCCAATGGCTATTTACAACCAAAACATTTCATCATTTGGTCTAACTTAGCTTATACATGCCATTATACCAAAAGAAGTTTTGCTAATTATACCAAATTGAGCTGAATGATAGTGTGATCTTGCTCTGACCCGCTTTAACTTTTACGAGTTTTTGAGTACTATAAAACAGAGGAAATAAACAGAGTAAGCATTTAATGCCTAGTAAGTTCGTATAACAAGAATTTAACTTACCAATCTTATTCATTTAAAGTAAGCATACAAACATGCATTCAAAACATTGTGGCCAATTGCCTAGACATATGCTCTCATCAAACAAGTTAGTCATAAAATTTACATGAATATCAAGAAAAAAAAAGATGAGCTCATCATGCAACCATTTTCAGGTATTTCAAGGATATTCAAGATATAATTAATTTAATTCTCATATTTTCTTACATCAGGAGTTTTGTCCATTGAATCATTGAAATATCGATGGATACTTAGGTAGTACACACAAGGTGCACTTATCAATGATCCGTCAATTCATATACGGGGGTGCTCATTAGAGCACATAACCATAATCGGGAAGCACACTCTCGAGCCTTATAACGGGATGTGAGCCATGTATCAGGAAGCTTATCTGGGCTATGCAACGGGAAGGTCATAAGAGCCATAATCGGGAAGTTCACAAAGAACCATATCGGGAAGCTCCGGATAGCTATATATCAGGAAGTTCAAGCGAGCATTTACGAGAAGCTCACAAAGAGCCAATTTAACGAGAAGCTCACAAAGAGCCATATATTGAGATGCTTATAAGAGCTAAGGTGTGTCCACAACACATGTAGGATCACAACCTATCGGGACAATCCGAAGAGCTAAAACGGGAAGCTCACAAGAACCTTATACGGGAAGCTCGAGAGGGCTAATTACAGGACGCTCTTTTGAGCTGTGGTGTGTCTACAACACATGCAAAACCACAACCAATTCAGGAAAACTTGTATCCATCGAATTTCATCTTTTCAAACGAAACTTAACAATTCTCGGGCATGTCAGATATATAATTATTTTCATATACATAACAAATTCATAATTCACATATATAATATGCAATTCAAAAATGAAAATTTACACAATTTAGTTACACGAACTTAACTCGTCACTTGCTCGTATGTGCTTTTCTATTAATCTGATACTTTTTGTTTTCCTCGATCCAATTCTGAACTAGGTCTATCCGGACCTATACGAGTAAATTTAACTCAATTTAATGAAATTCATATTCAATTCAATCAATTTCACATTTTAGGCAAAAGTACCATTTTACCCCTATACTTTTCATTAATTCCAATTTCGTCCCTAGGCTTGAAAAATGAAATTCATGCAATTTAACCCTTATTCCAAGAGTAACCAAAATTTTAATATAACATTTATAGCCCATGTATTTCACAAAAATTAGAAATTTTCTATGAATTTTACATCTCTACAATTTAGTCCCTAAATCGTAATTTCATCAAAATTTCCTTTACAAAAGTTGTTTATCTATCACCTTTCATTATCTACCATAAATTTCAAAATTTCAGCATATTCATCCATAGCAAAATTTTAATACTTTGATAACTTTACAAATTGATCCCCAAAATAACTAGATTAGGCTATTCCGATCTCAAAAATATAAAAATTACTAAAAAGGGACAAGATTACTTACCCCATTAGGCTTGCTTGATATTCTTTCTCTTTCATAGGGTTTCCATAGAAATTTGGGGAAGAAGATGATAATAATATGATATTAAGTTATTATCATCTTTATTTATTTTTATTTCCAATTTAGTCCTTTTCTTTTTATAAATTTCCATGGATGAATCATCAAACAATATCTACTAACTTTTCTTAATGGTCTAATTACCATATAAGGACATCAAGTTTTGAATTCCTTAGCTATTTGATATTTATAGCTACTAGAACTCAACTTTTTCTTGTTATGCAATTTGGTCCTTTTTATAAGTAAACATGAAATCGGTAAAAGTTTCTTATCGAAATTTTCATACGTCTTTCCTATCATAATGTAGACCATGCAATAATATTAAAATGAATTTTCTTTTTGACTTGAATTTGTGGTCCCGAAAACACTGTTCCGATTTCACTGAAAATAGGTTGTTACACAGAGAACCCCATTGGGTAATAACATTCCTTTAATTCTTTCCATATGACGTCATAGCCTAGCTATGGTCTTACACAATTGGGTGTCAAGGCTATGGACTTTTCCTTTCAGAGATCATGTTTAAAGTCTCGACGGACCCCTTTTAGACTCCAGCATGGTGGACACGCATAGGCTCACTTGACAGACTCTTCATATATTGGTACCATTCAATACTCAACACTCGAATTATACAAACACCCAAATTGTTTCATATCTCATCACATTTTCTAGACATACCCATATAGTCACACTTTAACTTTAGGATTCAAACCATTTACTTAACTCCTTAGGTTTCCTACATACTACACACGCAAAATCCATCAAACACACACGCAATAGTATCATCACCATGCCATACTTTTCTAGTTTGATTACATAGTTCAATTATCATTCATAGAAGCACTCATATGAACAACATACAAGCAAGAGTCGGCTTTGGGAGTCACCTAATACTCATGAACATCATCTTGATTTCCAAATCTCAACATCCATTTAAAAACCTCAGTAGTCCACTACTTGCAAGGCATAAACATACCATTTAAACTCATCCATATTATCTTTATCATCATCTGAAACCCAAGAAAATCCTTATGCAAATCCTTACTTTACCATTTTCCTATTCACCCTCTTAAAAACTTATCATTAGATAAGTTAATATGCAAAAACCATAATACTTACTCAGGATGTAACTAAACATTAAAATTTCTTAACCAAATTTTAATACGACCCTAATAAATACTCATAATTGTTAAATAAATATTTAAATGCTGACTCACTTGTCGAAATCCTGAAACTACTATTTTCGACACCACTAAAAGCGAGTTGTTACAACCTTTTCCCCTAAAGGAATTTACGTCCCCAAAAATCTTACCAGATAATAGATTAGGATATTGTATTTCCATAGTTTTCTCGGGTTCCCAAGTTGCTTCCTCGACACTGTGACGTTGCCAAAGAACTTTTACTAATGATATTTTCTTGTTTCGAAGTTCTTTAACCTCCCAAGCTAAAATCTTAACCGGTTATTCAGTAAAGGTCATGTTAGGCTGTAATTCTATCTCAACCGGAGAAATCACATGCGAAGGGTCTGACTTGTATCGTCTCAACGTTGATGCGTGAAAAAAATTATGAAATATTTTCTAATTCTGACGGTAATGCCAAATGGTAAGCTACTGAACCTATTCTCTCAATAATTTCATAGGGATCAATAAATCTCAAGCTGAGTTTTCCTTTTCGGTCGAATCGAAGAACTTTCTTCCAAGGTGAAACTTTTAGGAATACTTTCTCGCCAACCTGAAACTCAGTGTCTTTTCTTTTTAAGTCAGCATACAATTTTTGACGATCTGAAGCTGCCTTGAAACAATCTCTAATAATTCTAACTTTATCTTCAGTCTCACAGATCAAATTTGTGCCAAAAATCTTTTTATCACTTAATTCAATTCAATGCAATGGATTTCTACATTTTCAACCATATGAAACCTCATATGGTGCTATTTTAATGCTCGTCTGGTAACTGTTATTATATCAAAATTTAACCAATGGAATAAACTTTTCCCAGTTACCTTCAAACTCAATTATACAACATCAGAGCATATCTTCAAGTACCTAAATTACCCATTCTAATTGACCATTTGGTTGTGGATGAAAAGTTGTATTGAATTCCAATTTGGTACCCAAAGCCTTGTGTAATTTACCCCAAAACTTTGAGGTAAATCTCGGATCACAATCGAAAATTATTAATAATGGCACACAGTGCAACCTGACTATTTCTAATAAATACAACTCCACTAATTTATCAAGTGAATAATCTGTACGTACATGTATAAAATGTGCAGGCTTTGTTAATTGATCAACTACCACCCAGATCACGTCTTTCTTTCTTGGCATCAATGATAATCCTGATATGAAGTCCATAGTTACACGTTCCCATTTCCACTCGAGGATCATAATAGTCTTCAACAACCCAAATGGAACCTGATGCTCAGCTTTTACCTGTTGACACACAAGGCATTTAGATACATACTCATAAATTTCATGTTTCATTCCCGACCACCAATATATATGTTTCAAATCACAATACATTTTTGTGCTTCCCGGGTGTAAAGAATAAACACTGTTATGAACTTCATTTAAAATGTTCTGTTTGAGCTGTAAATCATCATGTATGCACAATCGGTTACGAAAATATAAACAGTTATCCGTACCAATTTAAATTTCAATGCTTGACCACTTTCAAACATTCTTCGCTTAACTAAAAAATTTGGATAATCAAATTGTAGTTCTCGAATATTCTGTAAAAACAAAGGTTTAGCCCTCAACTCGGCTAAAATAGAACCATCATAATTTAATTGAAGTTGAGGGTTCATTACTCATGGAGCAAAAAGAGATTTACGACTTAAAGCTTTGGCAACGACGTTCACTTTGCCCAGATGGTAATCTATCACCATATCATAATTTTTTAGTAACTATAACCACATCCGTTGTCGCAGATTCAAATATTTTTGTGTCATCAAAGACTTCAAGCTTTTATGACCAGTAAAAACATGACATATCTCACCGTAAAGATAGTGGCGCCAAATCTTTAACGCAAAAACAATTGCAACCAATTCAAGATCATGTGCTGAGTAGTTCTTTTCATGAGTCTTAAGTTGTCGATAATCATACCCTCCTGCATTAAAACACATCCCAAACCACTCAGAGAACCATCACTGTTGATAACAAATTCTTTTCTTAATTCAGGTGGTGCTAACACTGGTGCCTCTGTCAACATAATTTTCAATAGATCGAAACTTTGCTGACACTTTGCAAACCATACAAAGCTAACATCTTTCTCTAACAGCTTCATCATCAGTAACGCTATTATCAAAAACTTCTTAACAAACCATCGATAATAGCCAGCTAAACCCAAGAAACTACATGCCTCAGAAACGTTTCATGCAGGTTTCCAATTCAAAATAATATAGATCTTGCTCGGATCAACTTGTATTCCTTTAGCTGAGATTAAATGACCAAGAAATACGACTTCTTTTAGCCAAAATTTGCATTTACTAAATTTGGCATACAATTGTTTCTTATGCAGGATTTGTAATACAATCTTCAAATGCTCAGCATGCTCTAATTCATTTTTAGAATAAATCAAGATGTCATCAATAAAAACAACAACGAAGTTGTCAAGATGTGGCTGAAAAACCCGATTCTTCAAATCCATTAATCTTGTTGGGGCATTCGTCAATCTGAAAGGCATAACTAAAAACTCGTAGTGCCCATAACGAGTTCTGAGTGTTGTTTTTGGTATATCAGCATCTTTTACTCTCAACTGATAGTAACTAAATATAATATCAATCTTCGAAATTACGGTGGCACCTTTTAGTTGATCAAATAAATCATCAATACGAGGCAACGAGTATTTATTCCTTATCGTGACTTTGTTCAATTGCTGACAATCTATACAAAACCTCATCGACCCATATTTCTTCTTTACAAACAAAACAGTAGCACCCCACGGTTATGTACTCGGTCGAATAATAGCACCCCACGATTATGTACTCGGTCGAATAAAACCTCTATCAATTAGTTCTTGCCATTGAGCTTTTAATTCTTTTAGTTCGGTCGGGGCCATTCTGAATGGAGCAACTAAAATTGGGGTTGTTCCTGGCATTAGCTCAATAACAAATTTGACTTCTCGCTCAGGTGGTAAACCCAACAACTCCTTAGGAAAAACGTCTATAAACTCGCATATTGTCGACACCTAATCAATTGTCTTTTCGACTATTTCGAAATCTAAAATATAAGCTAAAAATACACCACAACCTTTCCAGATCGGTTTCTATGCTAAAATTGCTACAATTATATTTGAATTGAAATCAGACTTCATGGATTCATCTAAAATTGTTTCACCATTCTGACATTGTAAATTAATCCATTTCTGTCGGCAGTTCACAATAGCATCATGAATAGTCAACCAATCCATTCCCAAGATAGCGTCAAATTCGTTAAATGGAAGTAACATCAAATCAATAGGAAAGTCGTAACCTTGAATTTTCAGTGGACACTGATTGCATATCAAATCAACCACGACACTCTGACCTAGTGGATTCGTTACTTTAACAACATAATTGGTTGACTCAACTGGTAAATTCTTTATAGTTACTAACGTAGTGCATATATATGAATGCGTCTATCCAGTGTCAATTAATCCATACATAATAACATCAAAGATAGAAAAGGTACCAATAATAACATTTGGGGCTGTGGCCTCCTCTTGTGCACGTATTGCATAAGCTCTGGCGGGAACCCGAGCTTTAGATTGAACAGTCGTATCTTTGGTTGCACTTCTGCTGACACTTGCAGCACCACAATTTCTTGGTTTTTTGCCTCTGGTAGATGTAATGACAAGTTTTGCATTCTGATCTCTATTTGACTTAGCTCGCTTTGGGCAATCTCTTTTGTAATGATCAAGAGATCTAGAAATAAAATAGGATCCGTCTTTTAGTCTACACTCACCAAAATGATTTTGGCCACAATGACTACATTCTACTTTGTTTGCATTTCAGACACTACCTATACTAGTAACTGAAGGAGCCAATGATCTCATATTGTTCTGTCTAGATCAATCCCTGCCCGAGAACTTGGATCATTCTGAAAAATGGTCACTAGATTCTTTCATTTTCTTCTCTGGAGAAGCAGAAAATGTTCAATGTGAATTTCATTTATGGAAATCATGAGCTTTCATCTCTCTCTATTTCTTATGATTGTGCACCGCTTCCATTTTCTAAGTTGTAACACCCCTAAACCATATCCGTCACCGGAACAGGGTTACAGAGCATTATCGGAGTTTACATATCAAATACTATTAATTCATGTCATTTACTATTCATTTCCGAAGCCAATCATATCGTCCTCTAAATGGATCCTCAAGTCCCAATTTATGCATTAGAATAAATTAGAACTATATCGAAAACTCAGAAACTTTTTCACGAAATTTCAAAAATTTTCCTAGATGCAAAGGAGACACGCCCGTGTGGGTAGGCCATGTGGCTCACACTGCCAAATGACACACCCGTGTCCTAGGCATGTGGGCATTTGATATAAGGCACACGACCGTGACCCAGCTCGTGTTCATACCCGTGTAACTCTCTAACTTGGTTTACACAGTCAGCCACACGCTCGTGTGTTAGGCTGTGTCAAGAATTTAATTTTTGAAAATTAGGTACAGGATTCACACGGCCAAGACACACGTTCGTGTGCTAGGCTGTGTGTCACACATGGCTGAGACACACACCCATGTCTCTGCTCGAATGAGCAATTTGAAGCATTCTATTTCTAAACTTTTAAGATGCAGATGGCAGACGGCTAAACCACACGCCCGTGCACATGGCCGTGTGTCACACACTGCTAAAACACACGCTCGTGTGTCTACCCATGTGGACGAAAATAGGCCATTTTCAAGGCCACTTTTCTCACCCAAGTATACCATCAACCTACAACAACACTTGAATACATTTACCAACCAATTCAACACATTAAAACTAAACCAAAACCAATCTTATGCATATCATATTACCTCATAAGTTCAAGTATTTAAACTTACGAATTTCACACTTATGCTCATAGACAAATTTTATCAAATATACTAATTCAAAATCTTTCATCAATAGGTTTATATACTCTCCACCATATAACCATTTCATCACACATTAAACATTATAAAGTCTTATATAATCACATCAAAATATGCTTAACACTAGCCATTCCAATGGCTAGTTACAACCAAAATATTTCACCATTTGATCTATTTTAGCTTATACATGCCATTATACTAAAAGTAGTTTTGTTATTTATACCAAAGTAAGCTGTAGGATAGTGTGATCTTGCTCCGACCCGCACCAACATTTACAAGCTTTCGAGTACTATAAAATAGAGAAAATGAATAGAGTAAGCATTTAATGCTTAGTAAGTTCGTATAACAGGAATTTAACTTACCAATCATATTCATTTAAAGTAAGTATACAAACATGCATCCAAAATATTATGGCCAATTACCTAAACACATGCTCTCATCAAATAAGTTAGTAAGGAAATTTACATGAATATCAAGAAATCAGATATGAGCTCATAATACAACCATTTCCATGTATTTCAGGGATTTTTAATATATAATTCATTTAATTCTCATATTTTCTCAAATAAGGAGTTTTGTTTGTTGAATCGTTGAAATATCGATGGATACTTGGGTAGTATACACGAGGTGTACTTATCAATGATCCATCAATTCATATACAGGGGTGCTCATTAGTGCACATAACCAGGAAACACACTCTCGAGCCTTATAATGGGAAGCTCACAAAGAGCCTTTAATCAGGAAGCTTATCTGAGCTATATAATGGGAAGCTCTAAGAGCCATAATTAGGAAGTTCACAAAGAACTATATCGAGAAGCTCAAAAAGAGCCATATAACGGGAGCTCCGGATAGCCATACATCGGGAAGTTTAAGCGAGCATTATCAGGAAGCTCACAAAGAGCCAATTTAACAGGAAGCTCACGAAGAGCCTATAATAAGGATGCTCATAAGAGTTAAGGTGTGTCTACAAAAAATGCAGGATCACAACATATCGAGACGCTCTGAAGAGCTATAACGGGAAGCTCGCAAGAACCATATAACTGGAAGCTCGAGAGGGCTAATAACAGGATGCCTTTTTGAGCTATGGGGTGTCCGCAACATATGCAAGACTACAACCAATACGAGAAACTTGCATCCATCGATTTTTATTTGTCCAAACGGGACATAAAATTTGCCGTGCATTATCGAATATTCAATCAATTTCATATACATGGAAATAATATAATTCACAAATACAACATTTAATTTAAACATATAAATGTACATAATTTAGTTACACGAACTTACCTCGATACTTGTTCGTATATGAGAATCTACTAATCCGAAACTTTTTCTTTCCCTTGATCTAACTCCTTATTTGGTATTTTTGGATCTATATAAATGAATTTATTCATCAATTTATTACATTTCACATTCAAATCAATCCAATTCACATATTAGGCAAAAGTACCAATTTGCCCCTATACTTTTCATTAATTCCAATTTCGTCCCTAGGCTCGGAAAATGAAATTCTTGCAATTTAATGCTTATTCCAAGCCTAGCCAAATTTTTCATATAACATTTACAGCTCATATATTTCACAAAATTCAAAAATTATTCCATGAATTTCACATCTTTACAATTTAGTCTCTAAATCACAATTTCATCAAAATTTCCTTTACAAAAGTTGTTTATCTATCAACAACCTTCCATTTTTTTACCATAAATTTCAAATTTTCAACATACTCATCCATGGTAAAATTTTAATACTTTGATAAATTTTCAAATTAATCCCCAAAATAGATAGATTAGGTTATTACAATCTCGAAAATGTAAAAATTACTAAAAACCGGACAAGATTACTTACCTAATTAGGCTTGCTTGAATTCTTTTCTCTTAGCTAGGGTTTCCATAGAAAATTTGGGGAAGATGATGATAAAATGGTATTTTCTTTTATTTAATTAACTTATCATCTTTTAATTTGTCAACTTTCCAATTTATTCCTTTTCTTTTCTTTAATTTCCATGGATAAATCATCATAAATATTTACTAACTTTTCTTAATAGTCTAATTATCATATAAGGACATCAAATTTTGAATTCCATAACTATTTAATCCTTCTAGCTACTAGAATTCAACTTTTACATGTCATGCAACTTGGTTCTTCCTATAATTAGACATGAAATCGGTAAAATTTTTCTTAACGAAATTTTCATATGTTATTCCTATCATAATGCAGACCATGCAATAATATTAAAATAAAATTTCTTCTAACTTGGATTTGTGGTCCCGAAACCACTGTTTCGAGTTCACTAAAAACGGGTTGTTACAACTCTCCCTCTTAAAGAATTTTTGTCCTCGAAAATCTTACCAGTAAAGAGGTTCAGGTATTGCTTTCTCATTGTTTCCTCCGGTTCCCAGGTAGCCTCTTCTATTCCATGTTGTTGCCAAATAACTTTCACTAAAGCTACCTTTTATTTCTTAACTCTTTTGTTTCACGTGCCAAAATTTTGATCAGTTCTTCACAGTAAGTCATATCAGGCTGAATCTCAACTTCTGTCGGAGAAATAACATGTGAAGGATTTGACCAATACTATGCAACATAGACACATGGAAACCATTATGAATTCTGTCAAGCTTCGGTGGTCATGCCAATCTGTATGCAACAGGTCTGATTCTTTCAATAATCTCATATGGTCCAATAAACTGTGGACTCAGTTTTCCTTTACAACCAAACCGAAGAACTTTTTTCCAAGGCGATACTTTCAAGAATACCTTGTCTCCGACTTGAAATTTTATCTCCTTTCGTTTAAGATCAGCATAATTCTTTTGATGATCAGAGGCTGCTTTCAAACTATCCCTGATCACTTTCACTTTTTCTTTAGTCTCACGAATTAGATAAACTCCATGTATCTTTTTCTCACTGAAATCAGTCCAATACAACAGAGTTTTACATTTTCGACCATACAGAGCCTAGTACGGTGCCATTTTAATGCTGGATTGATAACTATTACTATATGCAAATTCAACTAAAGGTAGATACTTTTCCCAGTTACCTTCAAATTCCAAGACACAACACCGAAGCATATCTTCTAGAATCTGTATCACATGTTCAGATTGTCCATCAATCTGAGGATGGAAAGCGGTGCTGAAACGTAACTGTGTACCCAGAGCTTTTTGCAACTTATTCTAGAATAGGGATGTGAACCGAGGATCCCTTTCTGAAATAATGGAGACCAGCAGTCCATGTAATCAGACAATCTCAAAAACATATAATTCAACCAATCAATCCACGGAGAAATCCATACGTACTGGAATAAAGTGTGCAGAAATTTGTTAATCGATCGACGATTACCCAAATGGCATCTTTCTTTTTCGGAGATAAGGGTAGTCCCAATACAAAGTTCATGGTAATTCTTTCCCATTTCCATTTCGGTATTGTAAGCAGCTGCAATAATCCCGAAGGCACCTGATGTTCAGCTTTTACTTGTTGACATATCAAACATTTATATACAAATTTAGAAATATCTAGTTTCATTCCCAGCCACCAATACATCTTTTTCAAATCATTATACATTTTGTTACTCTCCGAATGAATAGATATAGTACAATTCTGAGCTTCGTGTAAAGTCTTTTGTATAAGCTCTAAATTCTTCGGTACACATATTCTACTTCTGAATAATAGATAACCATCAGACCCAATCTGAAATTCTGAATTGGAATTTGACTCATATTGTACCTATTTAGCTTGCAATTCATAATCATATTTTTGAGCTTCACAAATCTGCTGTAGAAATGTCGGTTTAGCTTTTAACTCGACTATGATTGAACCATCATCAGATAACAACAACCAAGTATTCATTGCTCTCAAAGAAAACAGATGCTTTCTGCTCAAAGCATCTGCAACCACATTGGCTTTTCCCAAATGATAGTCGATAATCAGATCATAATCTTTCAATAATTCAAGCCACTTGCGCTCTCTCAAATTTAAATCCTTTTGCAACATCAAATATTTTAAACTCTTGTGATCAGTGAATATATGACACCTTTCACCAAACAGATAGTGCCACCAAATTTTCAATGCAAACACAATTGCTGCCAATTCTAAATCATGTATCGGGTAATTCTTTTCATGTGGTTTTAGCTGTTTAGAAGCATAGGTGATCACTTTACCTTCTTGCATCAAAACAGAGCCTAAACCATTCAATGATGCATCACTATAAATTACAACTTCCTTACCCGATTTAGGCTGAACTAACACGGGTGCTTCAGTCAACAAGGCTTTCAATCTTTCAAAACTCTACTGACATTTATTAGTCCATTCAAATTTTACATCTTTCTACAACAATCATGTTATCGGAGAAGCTATCATAGAAAACCCTTATTCAAATCTCCGATAATAACCGGTGATAAGCCGTAATTGTAACATATTTTAAGCCATATTTAATATACTTTTCAATGATTTATTCCTTGATTTTTATAAAAAAGGTGCTTGTAATCCTTTCTTTTCATGTCTTATACCCAGGAAAGCACCCGAGGATGAAAAGAACACAAATCGAGCCCAAAACAGAGTAAATGGGCCTTAGTACAAAATTGACACAGCCTGGCCCAAAGTCCACACGGTCGTGCCTCGACGATCACCAAGAGCACGGCCTCAACTCTGCCTCACACGGTGGTGCCTCAAGTTAGAAATCCAAACACGGCCTGACCCCGAGTCAGACGGGCATGTCACATGGCCGTGCCTCTGTCGCTGGAAAGAGCAATTTCAGTCGGAAAAGGATACTTAGGGAGAAAGAATCGCATTCCAAGAGCCTATATATATCCCCTAAGTGCCACCTTTGAGAAGGCATCAAAGCTAGGCCAAGGAGCCAAGCCGAGAAGGTCAGAGTTAGGAAGTAACACGAGGATAGCCAGTTGATCCATCCCAAAAAGTCGGAGTTATACTCAAGACGGCAGAATTCTCTTTCAATTCCTTCAGGGGGTTTTAGGAATTTCTTATGTTTTGTTTTATCTTTTCTCTTGCGATGTTTTCTTTATTCATTATGAACTAAACCCCTCAGATACCTAAAGGGGATGAAACCTAGACGAATCTTGTTTGTGATTTTTAAGTTATATGATGAATTACTTAGGTTGTTCTTAATTATGTTGCTTAATCCAAATCTAATGTGCTTAGGTGGAGGAGGAATAGACCCTACCTAAGAGAAGATTTAACATAATTAAGCGGAGTTGATCGAACGCTTAGAGATAGGGTTAAGAGATTTTGCCGGATTAGGGTGAAACCTAACATGGGAGTCCATTGATCGATTTACTGTTATCCTAGGGGGTTATTATAAGCGAACGAGAGTTCCACTAATTAACCTAGGGTTAGACTTTATTCGCCTTGAGAGAGGGTTTAATATAGGTTAGGGAGTCTTACGGATCAAGCTAAGTAAAGAGATCATATAATTAAGGGTTAGATAACAAGTGAAGTCTAGGTGGATTCTATCTGAGGGTATCGTCGTGATCAATTGAGTTTTCTTCAAGTTATTTTCCAATTCATCCTTTTTGTCGTTGTATCATTAGTTTAGTTCTTGTCGATTTAGTTTAGAATAATCTTCACTTTAATTTTAAAGGCTAAATATTAAAAAGAAAGTTAGTATTAATACTTTTAGTTCCTTTGGGTTCGATAATCTGGTCTTGCCTAAGCTATACTACTGTTCGATAGGTACACTTGCCTTTAATCGTTGTCAGAGTTAGTCTCCAGGTTCGATCATTCTTTTATAAATTTTTAAAGCTCTGATTTCAGCGATCAAGTTTTTGGCGCCGTTGCCGAGGAACTAAAATATTAAGAAAACTCTATTTTTATTACTTTAGCCATAATTTTTATTTTTCGCAATTTATTCTTTCTATTTTTATTTTTCTTCTATTTTGCTGAAAATTTCTTTCTTTCTTTTTCCAGCAGGTATCTCTAGTTTATGACTAGAAGGAACCCGAGAGGACCTTTGGTATACGACAGTCATATTGAAGCAACTGCTCTTAGGAATCGTCGGGAAACCAAACGAGCCCTAAATTACATAGAAAGAGAAGAAGAAGACGAATCCAATCCTATTGAAGGGATGGACGAAAACCACCCACCACCACGTGATGTGGAGGACAATAATGTTCCACGCACAATGTTTGATTATGCGAAACCGCATTTGACAGGAGCGGAATCAAGTATTGTTAGGCCTGCTATATCTGCTAACAATTTTGAATTAAAGCCTAACACAATACAAATGATTCAATAGTTTGCTCAATTTGATGGTTTGTAGGACGAAGATCCAAACACGCATATAGCTAATTTTTTAGAGTTCTGTGATACCTTCAAAATAAATGGCGTTTCTGATGATGCCATATGTCTTCGGTTATTTCCTTTTTCATTGAGAAATAAAGCTAAACAGTGGTTAAACTCGTTACAACGAGGGTCAATCACTACATGGGGTCAAATGACCGAAAAGTTTTTAATGAAATATTTTCCACCGGCCAAAACAGCCAAATTACGGAATGATATCTCTTATTTTGTGCAGATGGATTTAGAGACGTTGTACGATGGATGGGAGAGATTTAAGGATCTCTTGAGGAGGTGCCCACACCATGGCCTACCCTTGTGGCTACAAGTTCAAACCTTCTATAACGGTGTAAACCCCTTAACGAGGCAACTAATTGATTCAGCCACCGGTGGAACACTGAACAACAAAACTCCAGAAGCAGCATACGAGTTCATCGAAGAGATGTCACTGAATAATTACCAGTGGCAAGCTTCAAGAACCAAACCAAAAAAATCAGCGGGAGTTTTTAACGTCGATGTAGTGACCATGCTATCAACGCAGCTAGAGATGATGAATAAAAAGCTTGATAGTTTGTGTTCCGTGCAGGCACATCCAGTCATGCAGTGCGACACAAGTGGAACTGTGGTGAATCTTGAGTACCCACCCTACCAACCGGAAGCAGAGAGCGACCAGATGAACTATATAGGTAATAACTTCTGATCCAATAAAAATCCTTATAGTAACACTTACAATCTAGGTTGGAGGAACCACCCAAATTTTTTGTGGGGAGGACAAGGAAATCAAGGAAATCAAAGGCAACAACCTTCTCAAAATTTCCAAAATCAGCCTTATCCACAAGAGAAGAAAGCAACCCACGAGGAGGTGCTAACAAAAATAGCAAACATAGAAAAATGCCTACAAGACATCGAGAGAACACTTAAAGATCAACAAGCGTCAATTGAAAAACTTACTGAGTCATGTGGGGAACTCTCTAAGACGGTTGGATTAATTACTAAGGTGATCTGTGCAATACGAGCAGAAATTTTTCCTAAAGGGAAAGAACAGGTAAAAGCAGTTACACTAAGAAGTGGAAAGGAATTAGACGACCCAAAGAAACAAACCCTAAACGAAGATAACAAGGCAAGCGATAAGGAGATTGAGGATATAACTTCGGTACGCAATGAGAACAAACCACCAATCCCATATCCAGCAAAGTTAAAAAATGAACGAATTGATGCCCAATATGGTAAGTTTCTTGAACTTTTTAAACAAATACATATTAACTTACCCTTTGTTGAAGCCATTTCACAGATGCCGAAGTACGCAAAATTCTTAAAGGAACTTCTGACGAATAAACGAAAACTTGAAGAAGTGTCAACAGTGGAACTTAATGAAGAGTGCTCAGCCAAACTCCAAAATAAGCTACCAACCAAATTAAAAGACCCAGGGAGTTTTACTATCCCTTGTTTAATTGGTAGCTTGAACATTAAGAAAGCATTAGCTGATTTAGGTGCCAGTATAAATTTAATGCCTTACAAAATGTTTAAACAATTAGATCTTGGGGAACCAACACCCACTAGGATGAGTATTCAGCTAGCAGATAGATCCATTAAATATCCTAGAGGAGTTATCGAAGATGTCTTGGGAAAAATTGATAAATTTATTTTCCCTGTTGATTTTGTTGTGTTAGACATGGATGAAGACATTAATGTTCCTTTAATCTTAGGGCGTCCTTTTTTAGCCACTGCTGAAGCTCTTATTGATGTAGGTGATGGTAAACTCACTTTAAGGATAGGTGATGAAGAAATCATTTTTCAAATTTATGATGCCATGCGATATTCTAAAGAACAAGATGATTCTTGTTATTTTGTTGATACTACTGACCATATTATTCAAAACTCATTATAGGAAATCATACATGACTACACGATGGAACTGTGCCTGACTCAAGAAGAGGGGGAAGAAGATGAAGACGATGAGTTGAATATGAATACATAGTCATCCGGTCAAATGAAAGAAGAAAGCATTGGAAATGATGACGAAATAAAATAGAAACCCTCCATCGAAGAGCCACCCAAATTGGAATTAAAACAGTTACCAAAACACTTAGAATACGCATTCCTCGGGGACAATTTTTCGCTACCAGTAATTATCTCTTCAGAATTAGAACCCAAGGAAAAAAAAGGAGCTGATAAAAGTGGTAAGAGAACACAAGAAAGCCATAGCTTGGAAAATTTCTGACATCAAGGGAATAAGCCCTGCGTTCTGCACCCACAAAATTTTAATGGAAGAAGAATACAAGCCATGTGTGCAACCCCAGAGATGGTTAAATCCTAACATGAAAGAAGTGGTCAAAGATGAGGTAATTAAACTTCTAGGTGCAGGAATAATTATCCTATTTCTGACAGCACTTGGGTGAGTCCTGTGCAGGTAGTTCCAAGGAAAGGAGGAATGACGGTAGTGCCCAATGAAAAGAATGAGTTAATTCCCACAAGAACAGTTATAGGTTGGAGAGTCTGTATAGACTATAGAAAGCTGAATGATGCCACCAGAAAAGATCATTTCCCTCCGCCCTTTGTAGATCAAATGTTGGAAAGATTATCCAGGCACATGTACTACTGCTTCTTGGACAGACTCTCCGGCTACTTCCAAATTCCCATAGCTCCTGAAGATCAAGAGAAGACGACATTTACATGCCCATACAGTATGTTCGCTTATCGTAGAATGCCTTTTGGATTATGTAATGCTCCTGCTACTTTTCAGCGTTGCATGTTGGCAATCTTTGATGAACTCGTGGAAGACATCATGGAGGTATTTATGGATGATTTCTCAGTATTCGGTAATTCTTTCCATCTTTGGCTTAAAAATTTAAAACGAGTTCTAATGAGATGTGAGGAAACAAACCTTGTTTTGAGCTGGGAAAAATGTCACTTTATGGTTAGAGAAGGAATTATTTTGAGAAGGGATTGAGGTAGATAAAGCAAAGGTTGAAACCATAGAAAAACTACCTCCCCCTAGCTCCGTTAAGGCTATTAGAAGCTTTTTAGGACATGCAGGGTTCTATAGAAGATTTATTAAGGATTTTTCTAAAATAGCTAAGCCTTTGACAAAATTACTAGAAAAAGATGTCCCTTTTAATTTCAATCAGGAATGTTTAGACGCATTTAATATCCTTAAGGATAAATTAATAAATGTGCCGATTATAATTGCACCTGATTGGAACTTACCCTTTGAACTAATGTGTGATGCAAGTGATTTTGCAGTAGGTGCAGTTTTGGGACAACGAAGAGACAAGCATTTTCAGCCAATTTACTACGCTAGCAGAACATTAACACCCGCACAAGAAAACTACACCACTATAGAAAAAGAATTGCTAGCTATAGTTTTTACTTTTGATAAATTTAGATAATATTTAATATTGTCTAAAGTTGTCGTTTACACTGACCATTCGGCTCTTCGTTATCTTTTAAACAAACCCGATGCAAAACCCAGACTCATTCGATGGATTTTACTTTTACAGGAATTCGACTTGGAAATAAAATATAAGAAGGGAGCCGAGAATCTTGCAGCAGATCACCTTTCTAGACTTGAAAATCCACACACCAAAGAGCTCGATGAAAGTGAACTAAATGATTCATTTCTCGAAGAACAACTCTTCTCTATAACACATTCTGAGGTGCCATGGTTCGCAAATATTGTGAATTATTTAGCAGCTAACGTTTTGCCAATAAAATTAACACATCACCAAAAGAAGCGATTCCTTGCTGATGTGAAAAATTATTTTTGGGAAGATCCCTTTCTTTTCCGCATATGTGCAGACCAGGTAATTCGAAGATGTGTTACAAAGATAGAAGCAAGCAAAATCTTGTAGCATTGCCATTTTGGACCGTCAGGAGGACACTACAGTGGGATTAAGACAGGACACAAAATTCTCGAATCAGGTTTTTATTGGCCCAGTCTATTTAAAAATGCCAACAGGTATGTTGCCTCATGTGATAGATGCTAAAGAATAGGTAATATTTCTGAACGTGATGAAATGCCTCAAACATATATGTTATCATGTGAAATATTTGATGTATGGGGTATTGATTTCATGGGACCATTCCCTAGTTCGTTTGGAAACAAGTACATTACAGTAGCAGTTGATTACATGTCAAAATGGGTAGAAGCGGAAGCTTTACCTACCAATGATGCTAGGATAGTAGTCAAGTTTCTCAAGAAGCTGTTTTCCCGATTTGGCACACCAAGAACCATCATTAGTGATAGGGGTACTCATTTCTGTAATACTCAATTTGAAAAAGTCCTAAAAAATATGGAGTATACCACAGGACAGCCACCCCATATCATCCTCAAACCAGTGGGCAAGTTGAGGTAGCAAATCAAGAAGTTAAGTGCATTCTAGAAAAAATGGTTGAATCAAATAGAAAAGATTGGGCTGTTAAAGTAGATGATGCTTTATGGGCCTATCGAACAGCTTTCAAAACACCTCTAGGGACATCCCCTTACAAACTTGTGTACGGGAAAAACTATCATCTACCATTCGAATTAGAACACAAAGCTTTTTGGGCAATAAAATTTTTGAATTCTGACCTCAAAATTGCAGGAAAGAGAAGAATGATGCAGATGAACGAGCTGGACGAATGGAGAACGAAAGCCTATGAGAACTCAAAACTATACAAGGAAGCAACAAAACAACGCCACGATGCTCGTCTCAAGAATTCAAAACAATTCAAAGTAGGAGACCTGGTCCTACTATACAACTCAAGGCTTAAACTATTCCCGGGAAAGCTGAAATCATGGTCAGCCCATTTATGATCAAAACAATTTTCCCATATGGCACCATTGAGGTAACTCATCCCACCAAAGGCACATTCAAGGTAAATGGTCACCGACTTAAAATTTATAATGGTGCAGATTTTGGAGATATGAGAGAGGAGCTTATGCTCCATGAGCCTTCTTTTAGAACCGAAAACAGGGAAAGTCTAGCTTAAGACTATAAACAAGTGCTTCTCGGGAGGCAACCTGAGCACTAACCCACTAACATTTTATTTTCATTTTCTAACACCACACTAAAATAGTCAAAAGAAGTGCATTTTTTTAACACGGCCTTGAATACGGACGTGTCCATGGCCGTGTGAAAGACAGGGGACCACCCACAGGCGTGCCGAGAGCCGTGCCCAAACAGGGAAAAATCTCTATCGATTAACACGGCCTGCAATACCAGACCACGCCCGTGCCATTTAAGTGTGCAAGGAGACTGACTTATCGAGCACGGGAATCACACGCCCGTGTGCCACAACAGTGCGAAGCTACTAACTTGAACACCACGGGCAAAACACGACCGTGCCAAACGGCCGTGCAAAGATACTGACTTGCCACACACGGGCTACACACGCCCATGCATCCTAACCGTGCCAACACACTAATTTATCGAGCACGGGCGTGCCCAATGGACACACGGCTGTGCTAAGAAACCTGAACGCGCCCAAACCTGAGAATCGCGAAAAACACAGGTGATTTCAAATTGACACGGGCGTGCGTCGAACCATGCCCCCTCCCCTATATATAAAACTTAACCGTCATCCCCTCCAAACCTAACCTGTAACATCCCCAAATAAGGCCTAAACAAAAAATGGTTTTGGGACCACAAATCTGATGTTGAGAAATTTATTTTATTTATATTTTTATGGTCTACAATTTCACGAATAATTTCGTGAAAATCTCATTCAAAAATTTTGACGTTTGGGCACTTAATTTAGTCAAAAGGACTAAATTGTAAAAAGTGCAAAAGTTGAGTTCTACATGTTAGAGGTGTCCAATTGTTATGAAATTTTAAATTGAAGTAGAGGTACTTAAATGGTAATTATACCATTAGGCATTCATGGACACAAATGGACAAATATAGGTAGAAAGAACCAAAGTTTTTAATGAAGGGTAATTTAGTCATTTGGTAATAAAAAGAAAATAAAAGAGAAAAAGATGGCAAAATATGCTCATCTTCTTCCTTAGGCCGAATCTTCAAGGGGGGGACTCCATAGCTAGGGTTTCCAAGCTTCCAAGCTCCATAGTAAGTCAATCCAAGCCCCGTTTTTCATGTTATTTATGTTTTTGGAATCCCGGTAACTCGGTTTAGCTTATTCTAGTAATATTTTAACCTAGGGTTCATATTTGGAAAAATACACATAGGTGAAATATGTTTATTTTGATGTTTTATGATAGAATATGAAGGCTGGAATTATGTTAAACAACCTTTGCTAAGCAATTTTACGTAAAAACGAGTAAAACAACATAATCGGTAAAAATACCTAATGTTCATAAGTACATGTTAGAGTGAGAATTTGATGTTGCCATAGAAGGGAAAAATGTTCAGCATGTCCTGAAATGTAAGAAAATAGGATGAAGTTTAATTTTCGAGCCTAGGGGCAAAATCGTAATTTTGTGAAAGTTAGGGGGCAAAAATGTAATTTTGTCATAGTGTGATTTTTGGACTAAATTGAATAATGTGAGTATTAAATGAGTTAAATATGTTATTATAGATCAAGAAAGATGAGGAATTGACCATGATCGGGGAAAAGAAAATGTTAAGGACTAAATTGCAAATTTTGCCATACTTTGCAGCACGGTAAGTAGTATGTAAATAATTCATTATTTTTACTGACGTTTTATATTTCAGCATGTTTAATGTATTGTATCTATTTTTGAATCATAATTAACTATTGAAAGAATGAAATAAAGTGTTAAAAAGTGAGTTATTTCCCGTTTGAACCTTCGAAATCGAAAGATGTAATTGGCATGTAGCTAGGTCACATGAGTGGTACTAAGTGTAGGCCACTATGTGCACAAGAGAGCTACAAGAGATTTCGTATACGTAGCTAGGTCACATGTGTAGTACCGAGAGTACGCCATGTGTACAAGAAAACTATATGTAGCTAGGTCACAACTGTGGTATATGGTGTGAGCCACTATGTGTACAAGAGAGCTACGAGAAGGCTAGGTCATATGAGTGGTGCTAAGTGAAGGCCACCATATGTACAAGAGAGCCAAAATTATGAGTACAATCGAGCTAGGTTACATAAGTGGTATTGAGTGAACGCCACTATGTGTACAAGAGAGCTTCGATTTCAAAGGTGGGCTGTGTGCGAAACCACCGCATATTCGTTATTATTCCGAAGCGTTCAACGAGAAAACTGACTAAATGAAATTATGTGAGATGTTGTAGTGATAAGTATTTGTATATGTATGTGTAATGCATGAGCAATATGCTCAATATGTGATTGGAAATTGGAATGATTGTTATAGGTAAGTAATGAATACAACTAAAGTGAGAGAAAGCAAAAATTTATAATAAAACTGTTTTGGACAGCAGCAGTGACGTGAATTTGAAAACTCACCAAAAATGGTAGAAATGGAATTATAAGTTGTATGAGATATTTATTTAAAGCTTATTGTGTCTATGTTTATATAAAAGAAACATAGAAAGTAAAGGAATTGTATAGTTTGAAATATTTAAACTTTTGTGAGACTAGTTCAGAATGGTTACTTGATCCCCTGTTCTGTCTTGGAAAAATCATTACAAATTCTAAAAAAATTATTATGGGGTATAAGTTATATGATTGAAATCCTTAATGAGTCTATTTTCAAATGAAATAAATTTTATCATCATATGATTTCTGTATATTGATAAAATTGGTTCGTAGTGAAAAGTGGTCAGAGCAGTTGAACGACAAAACAGGGGAATCTTTAATGAATAAACTGTACAGATTGGAAAGACAAAAAAATCTGAAAATTTTATGGTGATAATACACATAAGTCTAGTTTCAGGGAAATTTACGGATCTTAATTTGGAGTTTTGTAGCTTCAGATAAAAATAATTTAGTGACTGTGACTCGAATAAACAGCTTGCTCCAAACTTGAATAAATGATGAAATTGATTTTAGATTTGATTGTGTTGTTTTGTAAACTTAATAAATCCATTATTAATTATTTACATACTTGCTAAGCTTTGTAGCTTACTTCCCTTCCTTTCCAATATCTTATAGGGTTGTATGCTAACTCGAGTTAGAGATTGCCGGAGATGTAATCACACTATCAAGCTATTATCGTGGGGGTAAAAGTGAATACAAACCTCTTAAGTTTATGGCATGTATAGGGGACTTAGTCATTTGTATATGTCATAATTGGTTTGGCTTAAAATGTTGGCCTTTAATATTTAGTAGTTTATTTTGTATAAGGCCATTGATGTTGGCTAGTGTTATTCAAGTTGTATGTTTGTGATGATGCATAATTTGGATGAAATTTTATGACTCATTTTAATACGTTTACAAGTGTATGTGTTTCGGTAATGCCTCGTACCCTATTCTGGCATCGAATACGGGTAAGGGGTGTTACATAACCCTAAAATCAGTTTTAAGCCTCCCTTCTTCCAAAATCAGGCCACACAAACAAATCTTTCCACCCAAAACCACCTCCCCTCGCTGTTTTTCTCCAAAAACCACCCAAAACCAGCCACACGCCCGCACCACAGCCGTGCTACCAAGCACCACGCCCACGCCCACGCCACCGCCGTGTTTGTGCAGCAGAGCCACTGCCACTGCCACCGCCGTGCCCCGCCTGTGTTGATCATTTCACACCATCCCTGGTTCTTTTTCTTGATTAAATATTTGATAAACTTTATTGCATTCTTGTTTATTTATAGATTTTGTTTAGATTTAGTCTCAAATGCATGATTGTTAGGAAATTTGTTTTAAGTACCCATAATGTAACATCTTGAAAAGGGCCTATGCATTTTCGGTTTAATTGTATGAAATGACATGTCTTATGTGTTATGAATGTGTTTTGAACGTTTTTGGAAACCTGGAAATGTATGGAAATGTTAAGTGTAAAAAGAGGAAAGTGAACATTTTTGGAAATTAGGAAATGTAAGGAAATGATTTAGAAATGATTCAAAAGAGGAAAGTAAACATTTCGGGAAACTTGGAAATGTATGGAAATGTTAAGTTTAAAGGAGGCAAACGAAAATTTTTGGAAACTTGGAAATGTAAAGAAATGTCAAATTTTAAAGGTTAAAAAGAGGAAACTAAGGCAGGGTGGCCTTAAGAAAATTAATAGGAGGAATTTGACACACAAACAGGCTTGGAAAAGTGGCCTGAAGATATCACTTAAGGCCCAGGTAGGTGACGCCACAAGCTATGCAAGTGGGCCTGAGTTCGAGTCACTTGGGGAGCAAATAAAAGAGTTTTATTTTGCTGCAAGGAGCAAGGGAGTTGGACGGCACATGGCTAAATTCTAGGAGCTTTTATTCTTTTATAATTAGTGGATAAATAAGGGATAAATAAAGGATTTATTTATCATTATTTTCAAGAGATAATTGTTGGATTAAATTCTTTCAATAAAGTGATAATTCAAGGGATAAAGCTATCAAAATAGAAGAGTGGTGGCCAAGTAAGGGACTCTAGCTAGTAAATTCGGCTATAAAAGGAAAAGAGAGGCCATTCATTCATTCACTTTTCCTTTGCCGAATTTCTTAAGCAAATTCTCCTCTCTCTGCCGAATTTCCTACAGTTTTTATTCTTCTTCTCTTTGTTAGCCAAAGCCGAAATACCTTGTGTTCTAGCCGAATCCTCCATCTTTATTCTTCCTTCTCTTTTCTTTCTAATCCTTCCAAAAGCCGGAAGTAAGCCTTTTAAGGCCATAGCCGAATATCTCAAGTGGCTTCAAGCTTAGGTGCTGTCGATTTCTTCAAAGGTAAGAACAAGTTTGATTTCTATTCTTTTCTTTTAGATTTGTCGAAAATCTAGGACTAATCCCATCAATATTCTTGTTGCCGAAACCTTGAGGAGATCTTTCGGGATTTACTAAGTGTCAACTACAAGGAAGGAGAAGTTCTTTTCCCGAAGGTACACCATAGGCCGTGTGTTCCCTAGTTATTCGGTGAGTTTCGGGATTTAAAATCCATAAGGCAAGTGTCTATAGCATTCGGCCAAGGCTTATTTTGGTATGAAGATCTATTTCTTATTTCGTCTAAAAGCCGAAACTAATTAGTTAAGTGATTTTAGTGCCTAGCCGATTGCAAGGGGACAACTCTGCGAAGTTTCGGGATTTGACTATAATCAATTCGACACCAAGGTAAGTTTTAGTGTACTAATCCTACTAGGAATTGGATTTATGGCCGAATGGCTCTTTACTAAGTATTAAATGATTGATTAAATGTATAGATCTAAGATCTAAGGCATTAGATCAAGCTTTTCGGGATTTGGATTGGAAACCCTAAGCGAATCAGGTGTGTACCCTACCCTAAGCTTTAATATGTTCATGGCTATGTTTTAAATTAAATGTGTTATTAAGAATGTGAAAATATGGCTAAAGTACCATGCAATGGTACAAAGTACTCAGGTACGTTTCCTACTCCTACTAGGATTATGAATATATGTTATTTGTAACATGTGAAAAAGTGATAAGAATGTGAATTAATGCATGATGTGCATGATATGTAAGATAAGGGGCATTCGAGTTATATGAAAAGGGGAAGTGAATGTGGTGACCTAAGACCACGAACACAGTGACCTAAGACCGTGATATCTGAATGTGGTGACCTAAGACCACAGTAATCTAAACGTGGTGACCTAAGACCACAGTAATCTAAACGTGGTGACCTAAGACCACGAATGCGGTGACCTAAGACCGCGATATGGACTGTAGCGGAAGGAGGGTCGACTTAGTAGTCCCCACGGTGTACAGGTTGGTACGGGGGAGTGTAGCGGATGGCTTAATAGGTTTGGGTTTGGGTTGCATCATTATTTTTACCTGTTATTTGAATATGTATGTGATATGATAATGCATGCCTGAAATGTTAAGACTTAGTGTTTGTGTACACGTTGAGTCTGTTTGACTCACCCCGTTGGGGAACTTTTTCTTCTAGGTGATGATCAGTAATGGACGGGGTCGGCAGGAGCTTAAACGTGGCCATGCACAACAAGGAAAATTTTATTATTTGGACTTTTATTTTATTTAAGCACTTTAATTCATTTTTGGGAATTAGTTGATGTAATAAGGCCATAGTTGAACTACTTTATTTTTCCTTTATTTATTACGGTACCAATTTTTATTAATTAAAGATCAAGTGAAATTTATTTTCAAATAAACTCTAAATATTTTGTCACCTCAAATAAACTCGTTTTCAACTCAAGCCCAACCCAAAACAAACTTTCTTTCAAAACACCCAAGTTTTTCCTAAGTCACAAAAGAATTTGAAACGGTTTACATCGGGGAACATACCGGATCTGGTCAAGGCTCGTGGGCCGGGTGTGGGGTGTTTCAATTTGGTATCAGAGCCAGGTTTCAAACCCTCGGCCTGGGGTCTAAGGCCCAAAACGTTTTCAAATCGAGCCCAAATGAGTTTTATGGAAGTATTTCTGAAAATAGGCAGGTTATGGCATGGCACCTAAGTCTCCGACCCGCAGTCCACCAGGTAAGTACCCCTAACCTTTGTGTGAATTATAGTATGAATTGCAGAAGGGTAGAACTGGAATGGCACGTAGAGTAGTATGATAAGTATTTGGAACTCTAAGACTAGTGTACCCCAACAAGTTACATAAAACTTTAATTTCTAATTAAACAAACCTGTGGTTAAGTCGCCGAGTTAGGGTGTGGCAACCATTGTGCGCATGTCTAGGATTGGATCCGGAAGAGCCTGGTATTTAAGCAGTCCTAGTGACTCACCTCCTCTTCGCAGGAATCCTACTTGGTGCGTAGCTTCGGTTCACCCTAACCAAGAGGACTCAGTCACAGGCTAAACCCAATAACTAAAACCCGAAAGGGATTAGCCACATTTTTATGGAAACCCTAGTTTTAAAATGACTAAATTACCCTTTTGATTTATACAAGCTATCCCATAAAATTTTTCTGAAATATTTCTTGATTTACAAAATTACTAAAATACCCCTAGTGGTAAAATTACAAAAATGCCCTTGGTTTATGAAATTTCCAAAATACCCACAGTTCTTATTAAAAAAAAAAGAATTCATTACTTTATAACAAGTCCAAAAACCCTAATTTGCAAAATATCAAAATACTTTGATTTTAGAAAATTACAAAATTGCCCCTAACTTACAAAATTACCAAAAAGACCCTGAATTTCAAAATTTTTGCAACATCACCGATTTGGAAAACAAATTCTCAAAAAGAACCCTCAAGTTTTGCAAATTTTGGAAATACCCTTGATTTATTAAGCTTTACAAATTTACTCTGGTTAATTACCAAAATACCCCCGAGTTCCAAAATTACCGAAATACCCTCGGATTTCAAAATTTCCAAAAATACCCCGGGAATGCAAAATTACCAAAGTACCCTTATTGACAAAATCACCAAGGAACCTTATTTTGACAATTTACGAAAATACCCCTGGGTAGTGGAAAAACAACAACAATGAAAACTACAACGTTTCTCTGAATGAACGAAAGTTCATAAATGATTGATGAATGTATGAATGTAAAGACTGTGTGCATGTATGAATACAAAAGAACCACTTCTAAAATTCTTTTCATAAAACTTCTTCGCGGGTAATCAGTGGAATAAAGGCTAATTCATAAAATTTCTTAATTAGATTAAAGCACGATCGTAGAAATGAGCTCTAGGGGATGTGGTTCTGGAATACCTTAATTGCCTTGTTCGTTGTAAAGTCAGTTCGTTCGTATGTGGCTAGTAAGGTGTATGGAACCTTGATTGTAAACCAAGAGAATGCGCCTAGAAAGTATGATAGTTTCTTAAGATCAGAGTGTGCAGCAGTAGCGTAGTGTGGTGAGCTAGGAAGTACGACTGTTCGTTAGTAAGTAATTTCGAGGACGAAATTATTTTAAGGGGGGTAGAACTGTAACATCCTGAAAAGGGCCTATGTATTTTCGATTTAATTGTATGAAATGACATGTCTTAGGTGTTATGAATGTGTTTTGAACGTTTTTGGAAACCTGGAAATGTATGGAAATGTTAAGTGTAAAAAGAGGAAAGTGAACATTTTTGGAAACTAGGAAATGTAAGGAAATGATTTAGAAATGATTCAAAAGAGGAAAGTAAACATTTCGGGAAACTTGGAAATGTATGGAAATGTTAAGTTTAAAGGAGGCAAACGAAAATTTTTGGAAACTTGGAAATGTAAAGAAATGTCAAGTTTTAAAGGTTAAAAAGAGGAAACTAAGGCAGGGTGGCCTTAAGAAAATTAATAGGAGGAATTTGACACACAAACAGGCTTGGAAAAGTGGCCTGAAGATATCACTTAAGGCCCAGGTAGGTGACGCCACAAGCTATGCAAGTGGGCCTGAGTTCGAGTCACTTGGGGAGCAAATAAAAGAGTTTTATTTTGCTGCAAAGAGCAAGGGAGTTGGACGGCACATGGCTAAATTCTAGGAGCTTTTATTCTTTTATAATTAGTGGATAAATAAGGGACAAATAAAGGATTTATTTATCATTATTTTCAAGAGATAATTGTTGGATTAAATTCTTTTAATAAAGTGATAATTCAAGGGATAAAGCTATCAAAATTGAAGAGTGGTGGCCAAGTAAGGGACTCTAGCTAGTAAATTCGGCTATAAAAGGAAAAGAGAGGCCATTCATTCATTCACTTTTCCTTTGCTGAATTTCTTAAGCAAATTCTCCTCTCTCTGCCGAATTTCCTACAGTTTTTATTCTTCTTCTCTTTGTTAGCCAAAGCCAAAATACCTTGTGTTCTAGCCGAATCCTCCATCTTTATTCTTCCTTCTCTTTTCTTTCTAATCCCTCCAAAAGCCGGAAGTAAGCCTTTTAAGGCCATAGCCGAATATCTCAAGTGGCTTCAAGCTTAGGTGCTGTCGATTTCTTCAAAGGTAAGAACAAGTTTGATTTCTATTCTTTTCTTTTAGATTTGTCAAAAATCTAGGACTAATCCCATCAATATTCTTGTTGCCGAAACCTTGAGGAGATCTTTCGGGATTTACTAAGTGTCAACTACAAGGAAGGAGAAGTTCTTTTCCCGAAGGTACACCATAGGCCGCGTGTTCCCTAGTTATTCGGTGAGTTTCGGGATTTAAAATCCACAAGGCAAGTGTTTATAGCATTCGGCCAAGGCTTATTTTGGTATGAAGATCTATTTCTTATTTCGTCTAAAAGCCGAAACTAATTAGTTAAGTGATTTTAGTGCCTAGCCGATTGCAAGGGGACAACTCTGCGAAGTTTCGGGATTTGACTATAGTCAATTCGACACCAAGGTAAGTTTTAGTGTACTAATCCTACTAGGATTTGGATTTATGGCAGAATGGCTTTTTACTAAGTATTAAATGATTGATTAAATGTAGAGATCTAAGATCTAAGGCATTAGATCAAGCTTTTCGGGATTTGGATTGGAAACCCTAAGCGAATCAGGTGTGTACCCTACCCTAAGCTTTAATATGTTCATGGCTATGTTTTAAATTAAATGTGTTATTAAGAATGTGAAAATATGGCTAAAGTACCATGCAATGGTACAAAGTACTCAGGTACGTTTCCTACTCCTACTAGGATTATGAATATATGTTATTTGTAACATGTGAAAAAGTGATAAGAATGTGAATTAAGGCATGATGTGCATGATATGTATGATATGGTGCATTCGGGTTATATGAAAAGGGGAAGTGAATGTGGTGACCTAAGACCACAGTAATCTGAATGTGGTGACCTAAGACCACAGTAATCTGAACGTGGTGACCTAAGACCACGAATGCGGTGACCTAAGACCGCGATATGGAGTGTAGCGGAAGGAGGGTCGACTTAGTAGTCCCCACGGTGTATAGGTTGGTACGGGGGAGTGTAGCGGATGGCTTAATAGGTTTGGGTTTGGGTTGCATCATTATTTTTACCTGTTATTTGAATATGTATGTGTATGATAATGCATGCCTGAAATGTTAAGACTTAGTGTTTGTGTACACATTGAGTCTGTTTGACTCACCCCGTTGGGGAACTTTTTCTTCTAGGTGATGATCAGTAATGGACCGGGTCGGCAGGAGCTTAAAGGTGGCCATGCACAACAAGGAAAATTTTATTATTTGGACTTTTATTTTATTTAAGCACTTTAATTCATTTTTGGGAATTATTTGATGTAATAAGGCCATAGTTGAACTACTTTATTTTTCCTTTATTTATTACGGTACCAATTTTTATTAATTAAAGATCAAGTGAAATTTATTTTCAAATAAACTCTAAATATTTTGTCACCTCAAATAAACTCGTTTTCAACTCAAGCCCAACCCAAAACAAACTTTCTTTCAAAACACCCAAGTTTTTCCTAAGTCACAAAAGAATTTGAAACGGTTTACACCGGGGAACATACCAGATCCGGTCAAGGCTCGTGGGCCGGGTGTGGGGTGTTTCACATAATATTCATTGGTCGTTAGATTTTATACTCATTTTATTCTTGAATTTTTAAATTGATACATTGCTCTACCCACTATTGTTCGAGAAAACTTTTCGCTTGCAATTTAACATGCTCACAAATTCTCAAATTTTTCATGCCTTAATGTGGAATATGACGGCTGTGCTATTGTGGAAGCTTGAAACTGCTTTATATTTGATTACAAATTTCAGGTACAATGTCAACATCCCGAATCAAACGAGCAGCCCCAAGCAAGAAAAGAAAGGGGCCCGAATCATCCTCCGTAAGTGCCTCTACTGAGCTTCGACACCCATTCCTCAGATTCCCTCAAGCAACTCAGGATGAACGATACAAAGCATTCCGGGGTAGACCCCTAGGCACCGGCAGTTGAATTGATTGGAACGCAGTGCAGCAAGTTGGGCTCACAACAGATATTCAAGCATTACTCTCAACCGACCCGTGGGGGAACTTCTTCTCAATCGACGAGCCCACATATTTGGAGCTCACGTTGGAATTTTGCACCACCTTCACATTGCAAACAGTGGCGACTCAGTTCGACGACCTGGGTGCTATCCAATTCTGTCTAGGGGGCTCAGTGCGTCGATTAAATGTACCACAATTCGACGAGGCTCTCAAACTTTACACGCCGGAATTCATAGAAGAAAACCCACCTGCCGAATTAAAACGAGAGCTCCACTGCACTCCGCTCGAATGCTGGCAAAGTCTATGCCCCACTACAAGCCAATACGACCCCAGCCGCTCTAAGGCGACGGCACTTCCCCCAGCCCTAAGGTATATGCACGCCATTCTCGCGCACACCATCACAGGGCGCAGAGAGAGCACCGGTGTCGTAAACAAGCACGACGTCTACTTCCTATCATGCATGTCTGAAAGACATGTTTTCGACTTGGCATATTTTATCGCATGCGCGATTCAACATCAGACAGAGCCGCACAGGAAGGGGATTTTGTCAATGGGGCCATACGTTACAAGGCTGGCTCGACACTTCAATCTCCTCAACACCAACGATCAGATCACCTCCCTCACACTGATAGGCAACATGGTACCTCAAGGCATCCAGACGATGCTACAAATGAGGATGATCAAACAACGTCGAGGTACCAACCCCCCTCAGTACAAACTGCAGACACCCACAAACGAGGGAGAGGACGAGGACATTCTTGACGATGTCCCACCACCATCAGAGGCGGCACTGAATTCGAGCCAGCACCCATACCGAGCAGCAACATCATTGGCAGACATCTCAGCACGACTCGATCGATTCGAGATGCATTTTGCTGAAAACACTCAATGCTTCGATGGGTTAGAGGCAACGCTTCAACAAATATGCCAGCACCTACACATTTCATCATCGGCACCACCACCAGATCCAACCAACGATGAGGACTTCTAAGTCCTTTTAATTTGTTACCTTACATTATATTTTCTTCATTTTAAGTTTTTCTTTTGTGTTTTTTTTAATTTGAACTTTTCTTATTACAAACTTTCACAAGTGGCTATCTAATTATTCAAAGCAGTCCTAACCACATATCTATTACATTGTCAATAACTAGTGATTTTGTAGAATACAATACACATTCCACAAACACAAACGTACAACTAGGAAGAAATACACAAAAAGAGTCACCTGATGCCACACACTTTTCGCATCCTCCAAGGATCTCATCTGTAAATTCAGGAAGTAACACCTTCCCTCTTATCTTTTGAATACACACTAATTTTCATTATTTATCTTTGTACATTGAGGGCAATGTACATCTTAAGTGTGGGGGGTAAACATACCTAACTTTTTGCATTATTCTCAAATCCCTGATTTAGTCTTGTTTTTATGCAAAGTTTTCATATTACTAATTAGGATGAAATTTCTGATGATTTGTGATTTTTATTGACATGTTTTAAAATAAGTCATAGTCAATTGTACATTGATTATTAAATTTAAAAATACTAGAGAATTAAGCATGATAAGTCCCTTTTTCACGAATTAAAATTGTTCTAGGTTGTTGACCTAATTTTAAATACTACCTTGAAATTTGAAAATTACAAGGATAATGTCAAAACACCCATAATTTTTGTGAGATTTTGAACCTTATAAAGCATAAATTCTTTTTCGTGCTTATTTCCTTGATTATGAGTGTGTCTACCATGAACTGTTATTCTAGAACTTGCCTCGTTTATGTATGTTGAGACCACATTTTTTATTTGATATACAGAGATGATAAAGGCACCTAGGTTTTAACCCATTAACTCCACTAAATAGCCTACCTTTACAATTAACCCCTAGTGAACCCTATTCATCCTAACAAACCCTTTTATTGACACACCTACTAATATTAACCCAAAGCCTCTTTGTATTCACCCTTTCTTTTGACTATCCCTAAATCGAGGATTGAGTTGATCAAGTTACCTAAGTTTATGATTATAGTGGTTAAATCAATCTTGTATTACTTAGGTTGTTCTTACAAAAAAATTCAAAGTATTCAAATCTTAGTAGTATGAAAAGAGAGCTTACGCAATCAAAATCTATTCCCAAAAGAGAAGCTCGTATTAGTAGGTTTATTAATTTTTAGTTGGGGATATTTCAGTATGTTTAAGTAGGCACTCATCAATTCAATCTCGATTCTAACTCTCTAATTTCAGCCTGTAACCACACCTTTAACCTTAGCCTCGTTACAACCCTAACAAAGACCATTTGATCTGTTTATCATCTCATATTACAGTGGTGAAGATTTGATTTTCAGGCAAGCCTATGGGATTAACTTTTCAGGTTCGACTTACGAGCGATCTTTTTCCTAAACCTTAAACACTTTAGAGTGATTTCAGTGAATCTTAAAGTGAGGACATCAATCCTTGTTGGTTTTGAATTGAAAAGGTAGTCATTTAAATAAGAGGAGATATCTATGTTTTTGAAAGTACAAACTCATGACTTATCTCGTTTAAATCTTTAGGACTCTTTAAATTGAATTATCCATGTATGAATTATCTATGAATTATGATGAGGCATTGTTGATAAGAATTGTAGATCATGGAAAGTTCGTTTTAATTATGAGTTGAGAATTTTACTTGAGGACAAGCAAAAGCTTAAGTGTGGGGGTATTTGATAAACCGTAATTGTAACATATTTTAACCCACATTTAATATACTTTTCGATGATTTATTCCTTGATTTTTATAAAAAAAGGTGCTTGTAATCCTTTCTTTTCATGTCTTATACCCAGGAAAGCACCCGAGGATGAAAAGAACACAAATCGGGCCCAAAACGGAGTAAATGGGCCTTAGTACGAAATTGACACGGCCTGGCCTAAAGTCCACACGGCCATGCCTCGACGATCACCAAGAGCACGGCCTCAACTCCGCCTCACACGGTGGTGCCTCAAGTTAGAAATTCGAACACGGCCTGACCCCGAGTCAAACGGGCGTGTGACATGGCCGTACCTTTGTCGCTGGAATGAGTAATTTCAGTCGGAAAAGGATACTTAGGGAGAAAGAATCGCATTCCAAGAGCCTATATATATCCGCTAAGTGCCACCTTTGAGAAGGCATCAAAGCTAGGCCAAGGAGCCAAGCCGAGAAGGTCAGAGTTAGGAAGTAACACGATGATAGCCAGTTGATCCATCCCAAGAAGTAGGAATTATACTCAAGACAGTGGAATTCTCCTTCAATTCCTTCAGGGGGTTTTAGGAATTTCTTATGTTTTGTTTTATCTTTTCTCTTGCGATGTTTTCTTTATTCATTATGAACTAAACCCCTCAGATAGCTGAAGGGGATAATGAAACACCCCAAACCCGGCCCACGAGCCTCGACCAGGTCTGGTATGTTCCTCGAGTAAAGCGGTTCAAAACTTGGTTGTTACTTTGGTAAACTTGGATGTTTTTGAATAAAATTTGTTTCGTGTTGGGTTCGAATTAAAAAGTCTAAGTTTTATTAAAGCTTTAATTTCGTACTTGAAAATCATAAATTAAAAGTAGTGCCGAATTTGTGATAAGTTATCAAAACATTTAGAATTTATGTATTTTTGAAAACATTACTTAAATATTGAATTGGTAAAAATTTTATCATACCGAAATAAATAACATGCATGGATAAAATAGTTCAATACTACTGGCCTTATTACATCAAATAAACAAATCCCGAATAAATCCAAAAATACTTAGGAATAAAATAGTTCAAAATAACTTCTGAGCTGAGCATGGCCACCATTAAGTTCCTGCCGACCCGGTCCATCACTGAGCGTCACCTGAAAAGATTTCCCACAACGGGGTGAGTCAAACAGACTCAATGTGTACAACCAACACTAAGTCCCAACGATTCAGGCATAACATATCATACATAAACACATAGCAAATAAATTTAATGATGCAATCCCGAACCCAAGCCTAGATACCATCCGCTACACATCACCCGTACCAACCATCACACCGTGGGGACTACTAAGTCGACCCTCCATCCGCTACACACCATCGAAGGCAGTCCCTGCAGACGACGTGCTCATCGCCCTTACAAAATTGTGGCATAGCCACCAGATAATATATTATGTGACATAAGTCACCACATTCAGATTACGTGACAGAAGTCACCACATTCAGATATTTGTGGTATAAACCACCAGATCACTTCCCCTTATCATAATTTCCCATATGCCCCATGTCATACAAATCATGCAATATCATGCCTTATGCCTTATTTCACATTCTTATCACATTCACATATGTGCCATATATTATACTCATAGTAGGAGTAGGTAAACGTACTTGGGTACTTTGTACCATTGCATGGTACTTTAGCCATATTCTTACACTTTCATATTAACACATTTATTAAACATAACCATAAAATCTATTAAGGCATAGTGTGGGGTACACACCTGATATACTTATCAAGTTCACTGATTTCCCAAAAATCCCGATCTAACGCTTTAGATCTTAGTCCCTACATTCGGCCAACACTACATACTTCAGCTAAAGGGCCATTCGGCCAAATAATCAAATCCCAAAGGATTTATCGCAACCAGAGTCTTACCTTGCTGCCGATTTGATTGCTAATCAAATCCCGAAACCTTGTAATGTCCCCTCTTGCAATCGGCCAACTACCATATCACTTGGCTTGGTTAGTTTCGGCTTTTGAACATTTAAGAAATAAATCTAAGTCACCAAACAGGCCTTGGCCGAATATACATATACACTTACCTTGCGATTTTAAATCCCAAAAAGTAGTCTCTTGGCTTATGAGGATGTCGAAATCCTACAGAGCACATGTTAGATCTAGTTCTAACATTAAATCATAATAAATGGCCCTTGGCCGAATATCAAGGCTCCCTTACCTTGATTATCTAAATCCCGAGATCGCTTCTTGATCAATGGAGATGCTGAAATCTCTTAGATCTGAAATCCCGAATGATCTCCTCCTTGTAGTCGACAACTACCAAATCCCGAAAGACCCTTCAAAGTTTCGGCCATAGAGTATTATTGGGATTAGATACCTATTTTTCGGCTAAAAGAAAAGAAATAATAATATGACAACAATCGAATCCTTACCCTAAGTGTTGCAGTCGATTGCACCTTCACCTTAATCCACAGAGATTCGGCTTTGAGGCTTAGAGAATAGTCGGCTATGAGTCACTTGTGTATTCGGCTTCAACAAGAATGAGAAGAGAGGGATATGAGCTTAGGGAGAATCGGCAATGGTGGACTTTGAGAGGAGAGTATTCGGCCTTTGATGAAAAGAAGAAGAGAATGTGGCTTGATGAATTTCGGCTTATGGAAGTGAGTAGAGAAAAGAAAGAAAAGAAAAGAATTCAAGTTGCTCTCTTTGGGAATTCCGGCACAACTGAAGAAAATATGAGAAGAGAACCAAATTTTTGGCACACCTATACTATGATTAACCGAAAAACCATACAAAACATTCCCTTGGCCGGCCAACTCTTACTTCTTATCAGCTTCCTCCTTTTTCTCCTCTTTTCTCTACTTATCACATTATTCAAATTAATAAAAAAAATATCCCAACATTAATCCCTTATCTCAGCCGAATTTTAGAAAGGATTGAACTCCTCCCTTAAGTTCCTTAGTGCCGTCCACCTCCTTTGCTCCTTGCAGCAAAATAAAATTCTTTTATTTGCTTCCCAAGCGACTCGAACTCCAGCCCTTCCTCATAGCTTATGGCGTCACTTACTAAGCCTTAAGTGGCGTCTTGCAACCACTTAACCAAGCCCATTTCCATGTCATATTTTCCCTACTATTTCTCTTAAGGCCTACTCTGCCTAGCTTCCTCTTTTAAACTTAAAATTCAATAATTTCTAAGGCACTTACCCACACTCTAAGGTTCACAGAATTCACAGAACACATTCGTAACATTCAAAAGCATGCTACTTCATATAATTAAGCAATAATGCATAAGCCATAAATCCCAGATATTACAGTTCTACCCCATTAAAATAATTTCGTCCCCGAAATTACCTGGCTGAAATAAGTGAGGATATTGCTGTTGCATTGCTTCTTCTGGCTCCCACGAAGCTTCTTCCGATCCATGATTTCTCCATAATACTTTGACTAAAGGAACTGACTTCCTTCGTAACGCTTTCACATCTCATTCCAAAATCTGAATTGGCTCCTCCTCGTATGACAAATCAGGCCTTAGCTCCACCTCTTCAACCGGAACTACATGAGATGGATCCGATTGATAACGATGTAGCATGGAAACGTGGAATACGTCGTGCATCTGCTTTAACTCCGGTGGCAACTCTAACTGGTATGCCACTGGTCCAACTCGCTTCAATACCCGATAAGGTCCTATAAACCTTGGACTTAACTTCCCTTTACGACCAAAGCTCATTACCTTCTTCCAAAGCGAAACTTTAAGAAACACTTGATCTCCCACATCAAATTCTATTTCCTTTCACTTGAGATCCGCGTACGACTTCTGTCTATCAGATGCTTCCTTTAATCGAGCTCGAATTACACTAACCTTCTCTTCAGATTCCGCCACTAACTCTGGACCCAAAACTTGACGTTCCCCTAATTCCGTCCAACACGTAGGAGTGCGACACTTTCGTCCATACAACGCTTCATACGGTGCCATCCGAATACTGGCTTGATAGCTATTGTTGTACGCAAATTCCGCTAAAGGCAAATAATATTCCCAACTTCCTCTGAAGTCCATCACACAGGCCCTCAGCATATCCTCTAACACTTGGATTACTCGTTCAGATTGCCCGTCTGATTGTGGATGAAAAGCCGTAGTGAAATCCAATCTGGTGCCTAAAGCATGGTGTAGCGCTTTCCAAAACCGAGAAGTAAACCTTGGGTCCCTATCTGAAATGATCGATACTGGCACTCCATGCAATCTCACAATCTCCGCTACATACAATTTCACCAACTTCTGCAGAGAATAGTCGACCTGCACTGGAATGAAATGCGTGGACTTAGTCAACCGATCCACTATCACCCATACCGAGTCCCTCTTAGTAGGCGTAAGGGAAAGCCCACTAACGAAGTCCATGGTGATTCTCTCCCACTTCCACTGCGGAATCCTGATTGGTTGAAGCAATCCTGACGGAACTTGGTGTTCAGCCTTGACTTGTTGACACATTAAGCACTTCCCTACAAATTCGGTAACTTCCTTCTTAAGACCAGGCCACCAAAACTGTTCCCTTAGATCTCGATATAACTTGCTTCCTCCAGGATGCATAGCATAAGGGCTACTATGCGATTCCTGAAGAATCCTCTGCCTCAACTCTTTATTCTTAGGCATACAGACCTTACCCTTGAAGCACAATACTCCCTCGTCATTAATACCATAATCTTCCAACTCCTCATTCTGTACTTGCTGTAGCTTAGCACTTAACTCATCATCAACCAACTGTCCCTCTTTCACTTCATTCAACCACGTCGACTTAACTTGCAGCTCTGCCAGCAGACTTCCATCATCATACAAGCTCAGATGTGCAAATATCGCCCTCAGATCCGACACAACCTTTCGACTTAGGGCATCCGCCACTACATTCGCCTTGCCCGGATGATACTCTATCGAACAGTCATAGTCCTTCAGTAACTCCACCCACCTTCGCTGCCTCAGGTTCAACTCCTTTTGAGTCAACAGATACCTAAGACTCTTGTGGTCTGTGTAGATCACTGACTTTTCTCCATAAAGATAGTGCCTCCACACCTTAAGAGCAAAGACCACTGCCGCCAATTCCAAATCATGAGTCGGGTAGTTAACCTCATGTGGCCTTAACTGTCGAGACGCATAAGCGACTACTTTCCCGTCCTGCATCAAAACACATCCCAATCCGGTATGAGATGCGTCACAATACACTACGAAATCCTTTCCTGCCTCCGGCTGAATCAAGACCGGAGCTTCAGTCAAGACCCTCTTAAGCTTCTCAAAGCTCTCCTGTTGCTTTTCCGTCCACACGAAAGGTACTTCCTTCCTCAACAACTTTGTCAAAGGTGCGGCTATAGATGAGAACCCTTCCACAAACCTTTTGTAGTAGCCTGCCAATCCCAAGAAACTACGAACCTCAGCCACCGACTTAGGTGGTTTCCAATCTAGCACCACCTCAATCTTCCTAGGATCCACCCTTATCCCTTCTGCAGACACCACATGTCCTAAGAACGCGACTTCCTTAAGCCAAAATTCACACTTGCTGAATTTAGCATAGAGCTTCTTCTCCCTTAACACTTGCAACACAATCCGGAGATGCTCATCATGTTCCTCCTCAGACTTAGAATACACCAGAATGTCGTCGATGAACACTACGACGAACCTATCCAAATATGGTTGAAAAACCCGGTTCATCATATCCATGAACGCAGCTGGGGCGTTCGTCAACCCAAACGGCATTACTACGAACTCAAAGTGCCCATACCTTGTTCGAAAAGCTGTCTTATGGATATCTGCCTCCTTCACCTTAACTTGATGATATCCAGACCGTAGATCTATCTTCGAGAATACAACTGCCCCCTTAAGCTGATCGAACAAGTCCTCTATCCTCGGCAAAGGATACTTGTTCTTGATGGTCGGCTTATTCAACTGACGATAATCTATGCACATACGCATAGTTCCGTCCTTCTTCTTTACAAACAAGACAGGTGCTCCCCACGGAGACACACTGGGTCGAATAAACCCACGATCAAGCAACTCTTGGATCTGAGCCTTGAGCTCAACCAACTCCTTTGGCGCCATTCTGTACGGAGCGATTGACACAGGAGCTGTACCAGATAGCAAATCAATTCCAAACTCCACCTCCCTATCCGGGGGTATTCCAGGTAATTCCTCGGGAAAAACATCCACAAAGTCCCTTACTGTTCTAACTCCATTAACTCCCCCTTCTTTCGTATCCAATGCACTAACAAAGGCCAGAAATGCCTTGCACCCTTTCTGAACCATCTTATCCGCCTTTAATGCTGAAACTATGTTAGACAGGTAATTTCTTCTTTCTCCTATCATAACTACTTCCTCATCCTCTGGGGTCCTTAACTCCATTCGCTTAGCTGCACAATCCAATATAGCTCGATGCTCCACTAGCCAGTCCATGCCAAGTATGAGATCGAATTCTCCGAAAGGTAGTTCCATTAAGTCGGCAGGGAATACTGCACCTTGAATCTCTAAGGGTACTTCCCGGAACATCTTATTCACCACTACAGTTTGACCTAACGGGCTTCTACAGTCATCTCCCTATCAGATAGTTCAGAGGCTATGTCTAGAGTTTCAACTACTCTACATGCAACATAAGAATGGGTCAAGCCCACATCAATCAAAGCAAAGTAAGGCTTGCCAAATATAAGGAACGTACCGGTTATGACGTCCGGTGCGTCTCCATCTTCCCTACGGCGAACTGCATATACCAAGCCCGGCTATCTTGCTTCTGTATTACCAACACCTCTGCCAGGTGTTCCACGTCCTCTTCCAGCACCGTTACCTCTGCCATTCGGTCTACGACCTCGCTGAGGCTGTTGTCCACCTCTACCAGCCTGATTATAACCTTGACCCGCTGGTCGATTCCCATCTGGTCTCATAGGACAGTCCTTAATCATATGGTCCTTGGACCCACACTTGAAACATCCTCCTATTTTCTTCCAACACTAAATCATAATAAATGGCCCTTGGCCGAATATCAAGGCTCCTTTACCTTGATTATCTAAATCCCGAGATCGCTTCTTGATCAATGGAGATGTCGAAATCTCTTAGATCTGAAATCCCGAATGATCTCCTCCTTGTAGTCGACAACTACCAAATCCCGAAAGACCCTTCAAAGTTTCGGCCATAGAGTATTATTGGGATTAGATACCTATTTTTTGGCTAAAAGAAAAGAAATAATAATATGACAACAATCGAATCCTTACCCTAAGTGTTGCAGTCGATTGCACCTTCACCTTAATCCACAGAGATTCAGCTTTGAGGCTTAGAGAATAGTCGGCTATGAGTCACTTGTGTATTCGGCTTCAACAAGAATGAAAAGAGAGGGATATGAGCTTAGGGAGAATCGGCAATGGTGGACTTTGAGAGGAGAGTATTCGGCCTTTGATGAAAAGAAGAAGAGAATGTGGCTTGATGAATTTCGGCTTATGGAAGTGAGTAGCGAAAAGAAAGAAAAGAAAAGAATTCAAGTTGCTCTCTTTGGGAATTTCGGCACACCTATACTATGATTAACCGAAAATACCATACAAAACATTCCCTTGGCCGGCCAACTCTTACTTCTTATCAGCTTCCTCCTTTTTCTCCTCTTTTCTCTACTTATCACCTTATTCAAATTAATAAAAAAATATCCCAACAGTAATCCCTTATCCCAGCCGAATTTTAGAAAGGATTGAACTCCTCCTTTAAGTTCCTTAGTGCCGTCCACCTCCTTTGCTCCTTGCAACAAAATAAAATTCTTTTATTTGCTTCCCAAGCGACTCGAACTCCAGCCCTTCCTCACAGCTTATGGCGTCACTTACTAAGCCTTAAGTGGCGCCTTGCAACCATTTAACCAAGCCCATTTCCATGTCATATTTTCCCTACAATTTCTCTTAAGGCCTACTCTGCCTAGCTTCCTCTTTTAAACTTAAAATTCAATAATTTCTAAGGCACTTACCCACACTCTAAGGTTCACAGAATTCACAGAACACATTCGTAACATTCAAAAGCATGCTACTTCATATAATTAAGCAATAATGCATAAGCCATAAATCTCGGATATTACAGATGAAACCTAGACGAATCTTATTATGTGATTTTTAAGTTATATGATGAATTACTTAGGTTGTTCTTAATTATATTGCTTAATCCAAATCTAATGTGCTTAGGTGGAGGAGGAATAGACCCTTCCTAAGAGAAGATCTAACATAATTAAGCGGAGTTGATCAAACGCCTAGAGATAGGGTTACGAGATTTTGCCGGATTAGGGTGAAACCTAATATGGGAGTTCATTGATCGATTTACTGCTATCGTAGGGGGTTATTATAAGCGAACGAGAGTTCCACTAACTAACCTAGGGTTAGACGTTATTCGCCTCGAGAGAGGGTTTAATATAGGTTAGGGAGTCTTACGGATCAAGCTAAGTAAAGAGATCATATAATTAAGGGTTAGATAACAAGTGAAGTCTAGGTGGATTCTTTCTGAGGGTATCGTCGTGATCAATTGAGTTTTCTTCAAGTTATTTTCCAATTCATCCTTTTTGTCTTTGTATCCTTAGTTTAGTTCTTGTCGATTTAGTTTAGAACAATCTTCACTTTAATTTTAAAGGCTAAATATTAAAAAGAAAGTTAGTATTAATACTTTTAGTTCCTTTGGGTTCGATAATCCGGTCTTGCCTAAGCTATACTACTGTTCGATAGGTACACTTACCTTTAATCGTTGTCAGAGTTAGTCTCCAGGCTCGATCATTCTTTTATAAATTTTTAAAGCTCTGATTTCAGCGATCAATCGGCTAATCCCAGAAAACTTCTGACATCAGATACAGTTTTTGGTGGTTTCCAATTAACAATTGCTGAAATTTTATTCAGGTCCACTCTGATGCCTTCAACAAATACTATATGTCTAAGAAAACCAACTTCCCGAAGCCAAAATTCACATTTACTGAATTTGGCATACAACTATTTCTCTCGCAGTGTTTGCAGAACAATTCTCAAATGATCAACATGTTTATTTTCATCTCGGGAATATACCAAAATGTCATCAATAAATACTACCAAAAATCTGTCCAAGTATGGTCTAAAAATTCTATTCATCAGATCTATAAATACGACAGGTGCATTTGTCAAGCCAAACGACATCACAAGAAACTCATAGTGTCCGTACCTAGTTCTGAAAGCTGTCTTCAGTACATCTGAATCTTTTACTCGTAAATGATAATATCCAGAACGAAGATCAATCTTTGAAAATAAAGTGGCACCTTTCAGTTGATCAAACAAGTTATCAATACGAGGCAGTGGATACTTGTTCTTAATTGTGACTTTGTTAAGTTGTCTGTAATCAATGCACAGTCTCAATGATCCATCTTTCTTCTTTACAAACAAAACCGGTGCACCCAAAGGTGAAAAACTGGGTCGAGTAAATTCTCTGTCAGTCAATTCTTGCAACTGTGCTTTCAACTCTTTTAATTCCTTTGGGGCCATTCTATAAGGTGTTATAGATATTGGAGTTGTCCTTGGAACAAGATTTATAGAAAATTCCACCTCTCTGACTAGCGGTAATCTAGGTAATTCTTCTGGAAACACATTAAGAAATTCACAAATATCCGGCATTGATTTAATCTTCGACTCAGAACTTTAGTGTCCAACACATAAGCAAGGTAGGCATCATACCCTTTTTTGATATATTTTTGTGTTGATATAGCTGAGATTACAGTTGATAACCTATCCAGTTTATCAGATTCAATACGAAACAATTCACCATTCTGACATTTTAACCAACATACTTTTTTTTATAATTTACCACTGCATCATGCTGAATTAACCAGTCCATACCCAGAATTATGTCAAATTCATCAAATGGCAACAACATTAAATCAGCAGAGAAACGATAACCCCGTACCTTTAGCAGAAAATTTTTACAAACTTTATCCACCATCACATACTAGCCCAGGGGGTTTGAAACTTTAATCACAAATTTAGTGGACTCGACAGGTAAATTTTTAATAGACACTAAATTCGTGCATATGTATGAATGTGTTGAACTAGGATCAATCAAAGTAGTAATATCAGTATCAAGAAGAGAAAATGTACCAGTAATGATGTCTAGTACAGAGGAATCCTCTCTTACACGAATAACATATATTCTTGCTGGTGCTGGTGCTTGTGCTTCAGATTTGACAGTTGAATCTTTTGCCACACCTCGGCTACCACTGACATTGCCGGGGTGACAAGGTGGTCTACCTCTAGAGGCTAGGTTACTTGGCTTGGACGTCTTAACAATATCTTTTTCATGTTTTTCTAGGCAATCTCTGAGATAGTGGTCAAAAGAACCATACCTAAAGCAGGCTCCGCTTCTCATACGACATTCACCAAAATGCAATTTATTACAATGTTTGCATCTTGGTTTAGGGCTTCCGACAGTTCCTACACTTGTTATAGATGGGGACAAAGATCTTGGATTACAGCGTCGAATATTTCTATCTTTACTAGAATACCCCATAGATGTGACAGAACGATCATGATATTTCTTTGATTTCTTTGAAGCTGATGATTGTGACTTGCCCATAAATCTTTTGCTCGAAGTTCGGGCTTTCATCTCTGCCTATCTCTTTTCTTTACTTAATTCTTTAGCTTTATGTGCTCGATCGACCAGTATCATAAATTTTTTTATTTTCAGAATCCCAACTAACAATTTGATGTCTTCATTTAATCCCTCTTCAAAACATTTGCACATGGAAACTTCGGTCGAGATACATTCTCTAGCATATTTGCTTAAGCTGACAAATTCTCGTTCATACTCAGATACTGTCATATTCCCCTATTTAAGTTCTAAAAATTCCTTCTTTTTTTAGCCAAGGAATCTTTAACTAATATACTTCTATTTGAATTCTGTTTGGAAAAATTCCCATGTAACATTTTCCCTTGGTACAACAGAAATTATGGTATTTCACCACTGGTAGGCTTAGTCTTTTAACAGAGATACAACACATTTCAAACATTCTTCAGGTGTGCAAGACAATTCATCCAAAACCCTGATTGTATTTTCTAGCCAAAATTCAGCCCTTTTTGGATCATCATTAGCAGTAGCCCTGAATTCTTCTGCCCCATATTTCTGAATTTTATCTACCGGAGGCTTACCAATTCTAAAAGATTCAACACCTTGTGGCATATCGAGAACCGATTGAGGAGCAGGGGGATGTTGTTGTACAGTGGGATTTGTTCTCAGATATTCAGTAAACCATTCATTCATCATTTGAAAGAAGGCTTCTTTTGCCTCTTCACCTCGGCCCTCAGATTTTGGCCTTCTACTACTACTAGATGCAGCTCTTTGAACTAAAGCTGAAGCATTGCTCTCAGCTTCCTCGGGTTCAGGTTTAGCTCGGTTGGACGACATTACTATATGAAAAACATGTTTAAAATGGTTAGGAGATACCACACTATCACAAATTATATAATGACATGAATAGCTAAACTCGTACTTGCTATGTTAGTCCGATAGTCGGCTAAACCGTAGTTCTGATACCAACTAATGTAACACCCCTAACCCATATCTGTCACCAAAACAGTGTTACAGAGTATTACCGGAGTTTACATATCAAATACTATTAATTCATGTCATTTACTATTCATATCTAAAGCCAGTCATATCGTCCCCTAAATGGACCTTCAATGCCCAATTTATGCATTAGAAACAAATCAGGACTATATCGAAATCTTATAAAATTTTTCGTGACATTTCAAAAATTTTCCTAGATGCAAGGGACACATGCTCGTGTCCTACGTGTAACATCCCGAAATAAGGCCTAAACGGAATAGTGGTTTCGGGACCACAAATCCGATGTTGAGAAATTTATTTTATTTATATTTTTATGGTCTACAATTTCACGGAATGATTTCGTGAAAATCTCATTCGAAAATATTGACGTTTGGGCACTCAATTTAGTCAAAAGGACTAAATTGTAAAAAGTGCAAAAGTTGAGTTCTACATGTTAGAGGTGTCCAATTGTTATGAAATTTTAAATTGGAGGTCCTTAAATGATAATTAGACCATTGGTTAAGTTGGTGGACAAAAATGGACATGGATGGGTAAGTTTCAAAAGAATTTTTTTAAGGGGCATTTTGGTAATTTAGTGAATTAAATGAATTAAAAACAAAATTTAAATGCCAAATATGTCCATCTTCTTCATATGGACGAAATTTACCAAGAGAAGACATGGCTAGGGTTTTCTCAACTTTCCAAGCTCATGGTAAGTCCGTTCTAGCCCCGTTTTTCAAGTTATTTACGATTTTGGAGTCCCGGTAGCTCGATTTAGCTTATGCTACCAATAATTCATGCTAGGGTTCATCCTTGGAAAATTACCCATAGGTGAAAAGTGTGTATTTTGATGTTTTATGATAGAATATGAAGGCTGAAATTATGATAAACAACTTTTACTAAGCGGTTTTACGTGAAAACGAGTAAAACGTCATAATCGGTAAAAATACCTAATGTTCATAAGTACATGTTAGAGTGAGAATTTCATGTTGCCATAGAAGAGAAAAATGATCAGCATGTTATAAAACATAAGAATGAGGGCTGAAGTTTAATTTTCGAGAATTGGGGAAAAAGTGTAAATATGTAAAAGTTTAGGGGCAAAATTGTAATTTTGCAAAAGTTGAGTTAAGGACTGTTTTGAATAGTACATTAATTAAATAAGTGAAATGTGATGTTTTAGACCCTGAAAAATGAGGTTTGGACCTATAATTGGAGGAAAATCGAAAATCGAGAAAGTTGGTAAAATGGTCGTTTTGGCATTCGAGGTAAGTTGGTGTGTTAATAATTATGCAATAATGTCGTAATGTATATTTGAAACCTAAATTGTGGTATTAAATTGATTTTTCTGAATTACATGTTTAGTATATTATGTTGGTGAATTGATTTAATAATATGTTTATGATAAAAGGTGACATAGGTGACATGAAAAATGGGTTGAAATGTTGTGCTTAAAGATGTTTTCTATGACTATGGTTATTATGTGAAATGGAAAGTTTATATGTAAATAATGCATTTATTTTACTTGTTCAATAATTATTTTGCTAGATATTATGGAAATCATTGGGTGATAACTACAATATGAAAATGTATGGAATGCGAAATTCTCGATTGAACCTTCGGAAAGCCGAGAGATACAGACAATGTAACACCCCAAACCCGGCCCAAAACACCACGGCCAAATTCAGAATGCTACTTAAGAAAAAGTTCGAAAAGAATTTGACATAAAGGTGAAAACACAATAATTTTCCATCATTTATAAAAACATTGTATATTTAAAATTCTAAGTAAAATTATGTTGTTACAAATTCCCGGATTTAAAACTTTAATACAAGTTTTTAAGATATAAACTGTTTGAAAGAAACATTCTCAGTTATTAGCTCGATATTTAATCCAACGTAAACATAATAAAATCCCCCAAAATACTTTAAGTGGCCTTATTACAATAATGATTTACCCAAAAGTACTGAAAATATAACGTGCATAAAACAAATAAGACATCTTCTGCATGGCCACCTCGTATCCGCTCCAGCCCGGTCCAAAAATCATGTATCACCTGCATTGGTTTTTGAAAAAAAATAGGGTGAGTCAAACCGACTCAGTGTATAATTATTTCACATGTCTCCACAAATGGGCTTGGCCCACATCCACACTGTCCACATATACAATCATGCAAAATGAATCCCAACCCAACCTAGTGTCCATCCACTACACACCCCCGTACCTGCCGCACACACCAGGGGATTACTAAATCACCCTCCAACCGCTACACACCTCCTTGGCAGACCTGCTGCCCAAGGTCGTGGCATAGCCACCGATCACCTACGTGACCCCACATATCTGTATCCACAAGGTGACTCCAAGTCATCCTCAATCCACGGTGATGCACACAGCTATCATCTGCCCAAGATGTGGCACTTAGCCAACATCCCACCTTGTTGAAGCACATAGCCAACATCAAGCGACGACGTAGCTCAAGGCTAACATCAGTCCACGTACATGAATATGTACACCCTGTCCTTCAATAATCATATCCCAATCCCCATGCATATATATTTATCATGACAAAATAACAGTATAGTTCTAATGAGCATACATCACATGCTTACCACAATTTCACACATACACCATAGATAAATTAATATCCTAAAACACTGACCTGGTTAACCGATTACCCACCATGGGTAACCACCATCTTAGCCATTATTTTCGGCTGTCATACACGTCATACACATCATATACGCATATATATATATATAACCACACATACAATTACAGGGGATCAGTGCGATAATTACACACCTGATAACTCGAAGAATCACACTCTCAATATCGATGCTATCTCTAACCGAAACTACAGCTATCTGCCTACGCTCCAGTTCTGACGCTGGCCCACACCCCGATGGCCAATCCCGTACCGCAGAGACTGATCGCTTCTTAAACTTAGGGGTAAGGACTACCCCTTTCTCTCCTTGACTGGTACCCGTATCCATTGAATCAACATTTAATCAGAAAACGGTTAACTAACTTACGAGATCATAATTGAATAAAAACCACAACTTAAACACCCTTACCGAAATGGATCAAAATCCCGAGACTCCTTTTATACCACTGTCGATTTGCCCCTAAAAGACCATAGTCAGATTCGGCCAACCTTAATAAGTAATATGGCCTTTGGCCTAATATCACACTTCACTTACCTTGGGTATTCAAATCCCGGATGATCTCCCCCTAATCGCCAACTACAATAGAATCACGAGATCCCCCATTCAAGGTTTCGGCCACAGAGAATAGAAGAGATTAGGGTTTTGCTTTTCAACAGTCGGAGAAAGAATGGGGAAAAGAAATCAGCCTAGAAGAGATTCTTACCGAAAAAGTACTGACCAAAATGAAAATGGTCAAGAAACTCCAAGAAATCGGCAAGAAGCACCTGAAGTAGAGAAATCGGTTTAGATGAGAAAGATGATAGGCTTCTGATCTAGTGAATAAATTGGCAGGGGTAGAGATGCAATCGATTTTGGCCACAAGATAGGAGATTCGGCTTTTGAAAGTGAATAGCAAAGGGAAGAAAAGAAAAGGTAATCGAAATTTTGGCTTTGGTCAATTGAAGAGAAAGGAAAAAAAAAACAAAGAAAACAAGTTGAATTCCTAGGGATTTTCGGCACAAATGAGAAAGATGAGAAGAGAATCAATTTCGGCACACCCATCCTACTATCACCAAAACCGACAATGCCATCCTCCAAAGCCCCATATTCGGCCAACTCCTCTTCCCTCACCCAAATCCCTTATTTTCCTCCTAATTTCTCTCCACACCACTCATTCAAAATAATTTGAATGAGTCAACCCTTATCACTCTTCTTTAGCTGAATTTTAAAATAAATTTGATCAAGTCTTAATCCTTATCTCCTCAGAACCCTTGTGCCGTCCACCACTGCTCTTCCTTGCTGCAAAATAAAACTCCAAACATTTCCCCTGCTGCTCGAACCTAGGCCCTTCCTACCTCCTAAGGCGTCACTCCCCTGAGCTCTAAGTGGTGCCTCCCTTGCCACTTTACATGCTCAGTCACTTGTGTCGTACCCTCCACATTAATTCCCTTAAGGCCTAGCTTCCTTTGCTCTCCCCCAATTAGGTTCAACCCAAAAATTACACTAAGGCTCCTACCCACTCCCCAGGGTTCCCAAAGCCTTCAAACACATACCAACAGCACACAAAACACACTACCACATGAATTATGAATTAAAACGCATAACCCCTAAATCCCGGGTATTACAGACAATATGTAGCTAGGTCACACGAGTGATAAGGGAACTTCACCGTGTACACAAGAAAGCTACGAGATGGCAAAATTTGATATGTAGCTAGGCCACATGGATGATAAGGGATTTTCACCATGTGTACAAGAAAGCTACGGGATAATAATTTCATATGTAACTAGGTCACATGTGTAATACTGTGTGTATACCATGTGTACAAGAAAGTTACGGGTTATGAGTAGCTAGGTCACATGAGTGGTTCCTAGTGTTGGACACCATGTAGACAAGAGAGCTACGAGATGGAATGGCTAGGTCACATGGGTGATAAGGGACCTTCACCATGTGTACAAGAAAGCTGAATTATGTGTGGGTGGAGCTATGTGCTGAGACCACCGAGTATCAGGCGTTTTCCGAAGGGGTTCAACGAGATAATTTACTAATGATGATTGGTGCGATCATGTTATGAATAAGTGCAAGTGTGAATGTGACCAATTGAGAAATGTGGCAAATGTACGTATAAACAATATGCTCGATATGTAATCGGAAATTGGAAAGATTGGTATAGGCAAGTGATGAACACAACTAAAGTGAGAGAAACCGAAATTTTACAATAAAACTGTTTTGGACAACAGCAGTGAGGTGAATTTGAAAAATCACCAAAAATGGTAGAAATTGAATTATAAGTTGTATGAGACATTTATTTAAATCTTATTGAGTTTATTTTTATATAAAAGAAACAGAAAAAGCAAAGGATTGGTATATTTTGAGATATTTAGATTTTTGTGAGACTGGTGCAGAGTGATTTCGAGATCCCCTGTTCTGACTTGGAAAAATCATTGAAAATTGTAAAAAAATAATATTGGGACATAATTTATATGATTAGATTACTTATTGAGTCTATTTTTAGAATAAACAAACTATAACATCATTTGAATTCTGTACAAGAAAGATAATTAAATTTTAGCAAAGAATAGTCGGAATTGTCGGACAGCAGAACAGGGGAGACTTTGAAGAATAAACTGTACTAATTGGCTAAACCAAAAATTCTGAAAATTTTATGGAAAAAATATATGTGAGTCTAGTTTCATGGAAAACTTATGGATCTTAATTTGGAGTTCTATAACTCCAGATATAAATAATTTAATGACTGTGACTCAAGAAAACAGCTTAACTGGAATTTGAATAAATAGGAAGAATATGAAAATAACATATTATCACATTGCTTATTATTTTCATGCGAGCTTACTAAGCGTAAAGCTTACTCCATCCTTTCCATTTCTTTTAGTTTTGTCAGGTCAGCTCAGCGTTGGAGATCGTCGGAGGCAGTATCACACTATCGGGTCATTATCCTTGGAGTATTGGCATGTGTATGTTAAATGTTTTCAAGTGAGTGGCATGTATAGGGACTTAGTTTTTCTATGATGGATGTTGTTGTGATTAGCCAAATGTATTGGCATATAGTGATTTGTTGATTATGGCCATGAGATGTGGCTTATAATGATTTTGGCTTATAAGCCTATTTGTCCATGGTATGTTTAATGTCTTATTATGTGGTATAAGTGATTAAATAGATGACAATGTCAAATGCATGTCTTTGAAAAGTTTTAAATTTTGGGCGAAATTTGGTAACCTGGTTTTGTATGATTGTGAATGTTGAAGTACGGTAACACCTCGAACCCTGTTCTGGAGTTGGACACGGGTGAGGGGTGTTACACTACGCCATGTGGGCATTCGATGTAAGGCACACGGCTGTGTCCCATCCCGTGCTCATACCCGTGTAACTCTCTGACTTGGGTCACACAGTCAACCACATGCTCGTGTGTTAGGCTGTGTTGACAATTTAATTTTTGAAAATTAGTTGCAGGATTCACACGGCCAAGACACACACTCGTGTGTCACACATGGCTGAGACACACACCCGTGTCTATACCCTTTTGAGCAATTTGAAGCATTCTATTTCTAAATTTTTAAGATGCTGAGGACACACGGCGAAACCACACGCCCGTGCACATGGCCGTGTGTCACACACAACTGAAACACACTCCCATGTGTCTACCCATGTGGACGAAAATACCATCAACCTACAACAACACTTAAATACATTTACCAACCAATTCAATACATTAAAACTAAACCAAAACCAATCTTATGCATATCATATTACCTCATATGTTCAAGTATTTAAACTTACGAATTTCACATTTATGTTCATAGACAAAATTTATCAAATATACTAATTCAAAATCATTCATCAATAGGTTTATATACTCTCCACCTTATAACCATTTCATCACACATTAAACTTGATAAAGACATAATTACATCAAAATATGCATAACACTAGCCATTCCAATGGCTAGTTACAACCAAAATATTTCATCATTTGATCTGTTTTAGCCTATACATGCCATTATACTAAAAATAGTTTTGTTATTTATACCAAAGTAATCTGTAGGATAGTGTGATCTTGCTTCGACCCGCGCCAACCTTTACGAGCTTCCGAGTACTATAAAATAGAGAAAATGAACATAGTAAGCATTTAAGGCTTAGTAAGTTCGTATAACAAGAATTTAACATACCGATCATATTCATTTAAAGTAAGTATACAAACATGCATCCAAAATATTGTGGCCAATTGCCTAAACACATGCTCTCATCAAATAAGTTAGTAAGGAAATTTACATGAATATCAAGAAATTAGAGATGAGCTCATCATACAACCATTTCCAGGTATTTCAAGAATTTTCAAGATATAATTCATTTAATTCTCATATTTTCTCAAATCAGGAGTTTTGTCTGTTGAATCGTTGAAATATCGATGGATACTTGGGTAGTACACACAAGGTGTACTTATCAATGATCCATCAATTCAAATATAGTAGTGCTCATTAGAGCACATAACTAGAAGCACACTCTTGAGCCTTATAACGGGAAGCTCACAAAGAGCCTTTAATCGAGAAGCTTATTCGACCTATATAATAGGAAGCTCATAAGAGCCATAATCAGGAAGTTCACAAAGAACCATATCGGGAAGCTGACAAAGAGCCATATAACGGGAGCTCCGGATAGCAATACATCAGTAAGTTCAAATGAGCACTATCGGGAAGCTCACAAAGAGCCAATTTAACAGGAAGCTCACGAAGAGCCTATAATCGGGATGCCCATAAGAGTTAAGGTGTGTCCACAAAAAATGTAGGATCACAACCTATCGGGACACTCTGAAGAGCTATAACGGGAAGCTCGAGAGGGCTGATAACAGGATGCTCTTTTGAGCTATGGTGTATCTGCAACACATGCAAGACTACAACCAATACGGGAAACTTGCATCCATCGATTTTCATTTATCCAAACGGGACTTAAAATTTGCCGGGCATTATCGAATATTCAATTAATTTCATATACATGGCAATAATATAATTCACATATACAGCATTTAATTTAAACATATAAATGTACATAATTTAGTTACACAAACTTACCTCGATACTTGTTCGTATATGAGAATCTACTAATCCGAAACTTTTTCTTTCCCTCGATCTAACTCCTTATTTGGTATTTTCGGATTTATATAAATGAATTTATTCATCAATTTATTACATTTCACATTAAAATCAATCCAATTCACATATTAGGAAATAGTACCATTTTGCCCCTATCCTTTTCATTAATTCTAATTTCATCCCTAGGCTCGGAAAATGAAATTCATGCAATTTAATCCTTATTCCCAGCCTAGCCAAATTTTTCATATAACATTTACAGCTCATATATTTAACAAAATTCAGAAATTTTTCCATGAATTTTACATCTTTGCAATTTAGTCCCTAAATCATAATTTCATCAAAATTTCCTTTACAAAAGTTGTTTATCTATCAACAATGTAACATCCTAAAATTTGAGTATTATTTGTGTTGGCTTGGGTATGAATTTTGTGTGTTAGCATAGTCTTGTGAAGGCTTGATTTTATTTAGGAAGCTAGAATAAATTTTTAGTATGGTTTATTTAATGAAGTGGATTAAGTGAGTTTGACACTTAAGTTAATTTAAGTGTTCAATTAAAGCACAAGATGAATAAGTGGCATGATGGTTAAGGCTCTTGAAAGGTTACTTGAGGTTAGTGGTTCGAGTATCAAGGAAAATATTTTGAGGATTTTTTTTATTTCATCATAGCATTTATGGACGGTCAACTTATGTTTATGATAGGTTGGACTTTCATCTTTTGGTAAGTTGAATATATGTTTAAGGAAAGCTTGATAGTAGGGATAAGAATCTTGAAGTTATGGAAGGTTGGGGAGACATAAGGCATGGAATATGGGGGATGTTTTGGAAACTTTATTCAAGGCTTTAGAGCATGTATGTGGACGGCATGGGTGTCTAGGAGGGTGGCCGAATGTTGTTAGGTGGTTTGGGGGGGAATAGTTGGCCAATTTTTCCTTTTGAACATCTTTTTGCATTTTGTTTTCCCTCTCCAAAAACCCTTTCTTTGGCCGAATGTTATTGTGCATTTTGTGCAAATTTAGCTTTTGTTTTAGCTCTTGTTTTATTGAACCAAAAATGCTATTTCCTTTCTTTCATCTTTGCTTTTGAAACCAAAACTTCATTTTGGTATTTTTGCACTTTTCTTTTAGGCAAAATAGGTGTTGGCCGAATCTCATCTCTCCCACATCTCTCTTTTCTTTTCTTTTTGACATTGGTTCATAAACACTTTTCTTTTACACTCTCTTGGCCGAATATTTCTCCATCTCAAATACCATTTCTTTTTCTTTTGTTCAAAGATAAAACATTTACTTCCATTCTATTTCTTCTTTTCTTTTTTTCACTTCACCATAGCCGAATCTTCTACTTTCTTTTAGTCTTTGTTTTGGCCGAATATTCAAGGGTAGATTATCTTTGATTTTTCTTCAATCGATTTTGGAAAAGGGTAAGTGTTCATGGCCGATTTTCTTTCAATTCTTTTCTCTTTTCCAAGTTATTTTCTTGTGGACAAAAGCCGAATCTTTGGGCTTTGTTTTGCAAGGTTCTAACCATTTTTAGGATTCGATTATTCTCTTAGGCTCTTTGGGATTTCGGAAGTAATCGATTTAAGTCATTCCTTTAGCGAATCGGAGTTGGTAAGTCAAGTGGTAAGGATTCTATACTTTTAAAGTTGGTTGAGGAAGCCTAAGGTTTTATTGGATTAAGATATGTTGTTAGTCGAATGGTTTTCATTAAAATATTGTGATATGGCCGATTGTAGGACAAGGATCTAGTGCGGTAGATCGGATCTTCGGAAGTTAGTTTTGCTTTGGTGAAAGGTGTGTATCTTACACACTTTATAACTTGGATTATATATGTATTCATGTGTGTTTTATAACTAATCATATTATGAAAGTGGGAAAAACGATGAGTTTTGGATATGATACCTTGATGGTATAAATGAGGATTCGGGTAAGTCCGTTTCGATATGTTGTTAATACATGTGGATTGAAATCATGATCTGTAACATCCCCAAATCCGGCCCATTCACTACGACCGAATCTGGTTATGTCACTGCGGAAAGACGGTTGAAAATCTTTTTGACTTAGAGTTAAGACGTGAAAATTTATTTAACCTTTTAAAACCAGGTTCTTTTGTAATCATAACTGAAACTTAAGTATTGCAAAATGTCTGAATTAAGAAACCTTATCAAACATATTTTGCATAAGTAAGTGTTAATAAAATAAAAATTATCCCCAAGTAATAACTTAAGTTAACCAAGCCATAATTTAAAATAATACCAACTATAATAAAGTGGCCTTTATTATAACCCAAAACTTAAAATGAAATACTTATATCAAAATCATGCATAAAATAATTAAACATGATCCTCGGCATGGGCCACCTTGTCCTCTCTGAACCCGGTCCAGCTCTACGCATTACCTGAAAAAGTTAAAGGAAAAAGGTGAGTCACCAAGACTCAGTGTGCAACCCTTTTTCCCGGATTAGTAAAAATATCATTCACAATCATAACCAAGCTTATCACGCATCCAATTAATATGCACCCAACCTAGCCATCCACAACACCTTTCCCTACCCCGTGTGGTACCAAACCACTGGTGGTGCCAAACCACTGGTGACCCAAAGTCACAATATTCATCAATGTGGTGCCAAACCACTGGTGTCCCAAAGACACGAATGTGATACCAAATCACTGGTGACCGAAGTCACGAATCATATGATGGGACCAACCCATCGTGTGATACCAAATCACTGGCGTCAATCCCTCAATACCGCCTTGTGGGGCCAACCCACTGTGGTACGAAACCACGGGGACGAGACACTGAGGTGCCAAACCTCTGGAGGTGCCAAACCTCTGATGACCCAAAGTCACAAGTTGTGTTACCAAAACACTGGTGCCCGTCGGCACGAATATCACTGCCCCCTCCACTCGTCAACCCACAACCATCAATGAGATGCACTTTTAACAGACAAATACCAACATGCTTGTTTACGACATACATAAGATTTATCATCAACCAATCAGTATAGCATATATACCAGATCTATCATGCTTACCAAAAGCATCATGAAGAAAGCTCATAACAGGGACTTACCTGACCCCTTGCCTAATACCTTAATGGTATTAATCCACCCTTTACATGGATCCAAACAACACACAATAAATATATATAAATATGTTAACAGGGAAGTGTGTATATGTACGCACAATATAGTAAGCACATGTATCAATAGAAAAGTGTGTAAGTACACACCTGCAAGCCTTAACCGAAGAACCAACTAAGACCCTTGATAACCTCGATAACCTTCGCTCCTATAAACGGCCAAATAGGAAATTAGCATCCTAGGCCATTCGGCCAAAACCAAATAAACCAAAGGGGTTAACTCTTGAAACCCGAGACCTACCTACACGCTTTTGAACACCAGCCCACACACCAAGTGCTCCTGCTCCACTTCCTACAATCGGCAACCAACCAATAATAATAGCCTTCGGCTTAAACCAATATCAAACGATTAGACTGTTAAAACAATCCCTTACCACCACTTACCAACCGGTCAACAGAGAACCGAGGCTATGCTTGACAGCTTCGAAATCCTGGATGCCCTATAACGAAACAATTCCAAAACAAACGATCAATACACTACCAAACTAACGCCAAAACCAACTCTTACCCTTATAGATGTCGACAGAGAACAGAGGACAGCCCATAAGGCATTCGGCCTTACCTATTTACCTTCCCCAACGATTGGAAACAAAACCCAAAAGCGATACACACCACACCTAACAATCGGCTAAGGTGAACACCAAAAAGAGAAGCGGATTACGGCAACCCAAGAGTAGAGATTGAAGGTAAAAACAAATGAAATGCGGTTCAAGAGGAGAAGGGGAAATCGGCAAAGGGGAATTAGAAATGGAAGAGAGGTGATTCGGCTATGGAGGTAAGGTAAGTTTCGGCACAAGAGCTCAAAGAAAGCAAGACAAAGCCACAAGAGGAAGAAGATGGTTATTTCAGCTTAACACAAGAAGAAAAGAGAAGAGAGAAATAGGATGGTATATGGTTCGGCCAAAGAACAAAAGTAGAAAAAGAAAGCAAAACGAAATAGAAGCTTTAAGAACTTAAAGAGCATTCGGCTGCCAAATAAAAAAATGAAGGGAGAAAACAAAACAAGTTTCGGCTAGAAGTATATGCTGTTTGGGGATTTTTCGGTTTCAAGGAAACACCAAAGAGAATTCGGCTTTGGCACTAAAACAAGGCTGACCGAACATCCAAATGCCTAAGAGAATTTCAGCACAACACCCTATACACCTCTCCTCCAAAAACCGGCCACTCCCCCACTTGAAGACTCCAACAGTCGGCCACCACCAACAAGCACTCCAAGCCACTAATTCAAACACATTTGAATTAGTCAAATCCCACCATTCACTCCTTGCCATCCATTCAACCTATTGACTTGGTCCAAGGCAGAGTTTGAACTGCCTACAACCTCTCCTCTCCTTGGCGTAAAAAAGAAAGACAAAAGGTGGCCACTCCGCAGCTTGAACACAGGACCTCCCCCCTGCAAGTGGCGTCACACTCTCAAGCCCTTAGTGGCGCCTATCCTGCCACTCCACCAGCTCATCTCTTGTGACAAAACCTTCCCAAATATTCTCTTAAGACCCCTAAAAGCCAAGCTCCCTTTTTAACCATTGAAAACCAAAAATTTCCTAAGGCCTTCCCTACCTTCCAGGGTTCTCCAAACCCCCTAAAAACTTGCCCAAGCACACAAGAAGCCTACCAACACCTGAGATATGCACTAGATGCATAACCCCTAAAACCAGGGTGTTACAATGCTACCCTCCTTAAAAATAATTTCGTCCTCGAAATTACTTGGCTAGACTAACGGTCGTACATCCTAATTCCCCACACTACGCTATAGCTGCGCACTCTGATCTCCAAGAACTAACACACTTTCTAGGCGTACTTTCTAAGTCTATACCCAAGGTTCTTAGATACTCTACTAACAATAAACAAACAGCCACCAAAACGAACAAAACAACAAGGAATATTCCAACCAAGAGAAGCTTACCCGCTGACACATCCGGCACATCACTATACTTCTTCCGACGAACCATTGCTTCACGACCCCGACCGGAACCATTCCCTTCATGGTTCGGACCACGACCTCTCGTCGCTTGCTGACCACCTCTGCCAGGCTGCACAAAGCCTTGACCCACTGTCCGAGTCCTTTTCGGATGCAGGGGACAATGCTTAACCAGATGCGACTTGGACTGGCATCTGAAACATTCTCGAACACGATTCCAGCACTCGCCAACGTGATACCTTCCGCACTGAGCACACGGGCGATCTGGATTCCCACCAGCTGACTTAGAAGCACGAGCAGATGTCTCGACCCTCGGTCTTTTCTGAGACCTCTCAAACGATTCCGACGATCCCGAGCTCCTCTCATCCCGATTCCTTATTCTATCTATATTCCGCCTCTCAGCCCTTTTGACTTCCTTGGCTATCGGAGCTTCTTCCACGAAGACAGCGATACCACTGACCACATTGGCTCCTGCCACTTGCTCGAGCACCCGCAGCATAGCCTACGATACTGCGTCCTCTCCTCCGGTCTGATCCGGCTGCTCAGCCTCAACAGCTGGTGATGGCACAACGCTCTCTGACCCAACCGGTTCCGATACTGCCATCCTGCCTCTATCACGTCCAAGATCAATGCGACCACGCCCCCTAGAACTCATATCTAGCGCCTCGATTTAATCTGATTAAAAATTTTATGCATTAGAAATTTGGTTCCACTATTTATCCACGAGCAAATTTTATGAAAAGAAGTTTTCGAGAGTAGTTCTTTCGAGCAACCAAAGTTTTCATTCCCTACCCAGGGGTAATTTCGTCATTTTCCTATAGGGGTATTTTTGTAAATTCCAAAGTCAGGGTATTATTTTGAAATACAAAAAATTGGATACTTTTGCAAAGTAAGAGAATTTTATTAAACTTGGGGTTAATCCGGAATTTTAAAAGTCAGGGGCATTTTAGAAATTTTCAACACGAGGGTATTTTCGTAAATTTTCACAAACTAGGGTAGCATTTTAGGATTGTGTTTCAAACCTTGAGAGATAAGCAACTGTATGCTAAATTCAAAAAATGTGAATTTTGGCTCCGGGAATTTGGATTTTTGGGTTATATTGTATTGGTGGATGGCATTCGAGTTGATCTGAGCAGGATTTCTGCAGTTATTGACTGGAAACCACCTAGAACTGTATCGGAAGTTAGAAGCTTTTTGGGATTAGCTAGTTACTATTGACACTTCGTTAAAGGGTTTTCGATGATTGCTACACCGATGACCAGATTGCTACAGAAAGATGTAAAGTTTGAATGGTCCGAAAAATGTCAACAAAGCTTCGATCAATTGAAAACATTATTAACTGAGGCACCAGTGTTTGTTCAACCTGAATCGGGTAAAAAAATTTTGATTTACAGTGACGCGTCATTGAAATGTTTGGGTTGCATATTGATGCAAAAGGGAAGAGTTGTAGCTTATGCCTCCAGACAGTTGAAACTGCAAGAAAAGAATTATCCAATGTATGATTTAGAATTGGCTACTATAGTTTTTGCATTGAAAATTAGGCGTCATCATTTGTATGGTGAAAATGTCACATCTTTACTGATCATAAAAGCTTAAAATATATTATGAATCAGAAATATTTGAATTTGTGACAATGTAGATGGCTTGAGTTACTTAAAAACTATGAGTTAGTAATTGATTTTCACCCGGGAAAAGCGAATGTAGTCGCGGATGCTTTGAGTAGAAAATCATTGTTTGCTTTGAGAGAAATGAATACATAGTTGACATTATCTAATGATGGTTTGATACTAGCTAAGTTAAAAGCTAAATCGGTTTTCCTTTAGCAAATTTGTGAAGCTAAGAAATGTGATAGTGAATTGCAAGCTAAAAGAGTGCAATGTGAGTCGACCAGTGATTCAGATTACAAATTGGATCTGATGATTGTTTGATGTTCAAAGATAGAATTTGCGTAACGAAAGATCCAGAGTTGATTCGGGAAATTTTATACGAGGCACATAGTGGTTGCTTATCCGTTCATCTTGGGAGTACCAAAATGTACAATGATTTGAAGAAGTTGTATTGGTGGTCGGGTATGAAATGAGAGATTACTGAGTTTGTATCAAAGTGTTTAATTTGTCAACAATTGAAAGTCGAACATCAAGTGCCTTCAGGTTTGCTTCAGCATGTGATGATACCGGAGTGGAAATGGGATAGAGTGACTATGGATTTTGTATCGGGATTACCCATGTCTTCGAAAAAGAAAGATGCAAGTTGGGTTGTTGTTTATCGACTAACAAAATCAGCACATTTCATCCGTATATGTATTGACTATTCACTCGATAGATTAGCTGAATTGTACATTGCTGAGATCATTAAATTGCACGGAGTGCCAGTTTCGATTATTTCAGATAGAGATCCGAGGTTCACATCGCGGTTTTGGAAGAAATTGCAAGAAGCTCTGGGTATGAAGTTGAATTTCAGAACAACTTTTCATCCTCAAACTGATGATCAGCCTGAAAGAGTAATTTAGATTCTCGAAGATATGCCCAAATGTTGTGTTTTAGAGTTCGAAGGTATTTGGGAGAAATATTTGCCGTTGGTTGAATTTGCGTATAATAACAGTTTTCAAACGAGCATAAAGATGGCACCATATGAAGCTTTATATTGTCGCAAATGTCGAACTCCATTGTATTGGACCGAGCTGAGTGAAACAGATTCACGGGGTTGATTTGGTTAGAGAAACCAAAGTGAAAGTGAAATTAATTCGTGACTGTTTGAAAGCAGCTTTAGACCGTTAGAAATCGTACACAGATTTGAAATGAAGAGATATTGAATTTCAGATAGGTGATAAAGTTTCTTGAAAGTGTCTCCGTGGAAGAAAATATTTCGTTTCGATTGTAAAGGCAAATTGAATCCGCCATTCATCGGGCCGTATGACATCATTGAAAGAATAGGGCCAGTAGCATATCGATTAGCCATACCATCGGAGTTAGAAAAGATTCATAACGTATTTCATGCGTCGATTTTACGCCGATATAAATCTGATCCATCACATGTGATTTCTCCATCAGAAATTGAAATTCAACCTGATATGACGTATAACGAAAAATTGATCAGAATTCTAGCACGTTAGGTTAAACAGTTGAGAAATAAAAGCATAGCTCTCGTAAAAGTACTTTGGCAATGGCACGGTGTTGAAGAGGCTACGTGGGAGCCCGAGGAACCTATAAGAAAACAGTACCCTAACCTATTCATTGGTAAGATTTTCGGGGACGAAAATCCCTAAGGGGGGAGAGTTGTAACAGCCTGTTTTTGGTCAAATCAAAACAATGTTTTTGGGACCACAAATCTGAGGTCAAAATATTTATTTTATTATTATTATAAGGTTTACAGCATGATTGAATGATTGTGTGAAAGTTTCGTTCAATAATTTTATCGTTTGGTTGGTCAATTTGATAAAAAGGACTAAATCGCGTAAAGTGTAAAAGTGGAGTTTCATTAGCTAAAAGTATCTAATAGCTATGAAATCTTAAATTAGAGTCCTTATGTTGTTATTAAACAATTTTAATTGTGAGTGGACAAAGATGGACTTATATTAAGTGTTCTATATAGTTAATTAATAAGGTTATTTTTGTAAATTGGTAATTAATATGATAATAAATAAAACAAACAAATTATAATTGCTTCCATTTTCTTCAATTGCCGAAATTCAAGAGGAAAGAATACCATTTTAGGGTTTGAAGGGTTCGATCATTGCGAGCTCATTTGTAAGTCCATTTTTGTCCCGTTTTAATGGTTTTTATGTTTTTGTGATCGTTGCAACTAATACTAGCTAGCCCAGGGACTAATTTGCAAAATTGTTAAAGACTTTGAAAGTTTCCATTGATGAATATATGTTTTCTTTGATGTGTGATGATGAAATATGAAATCTTTTTGTTAGATACACAAGTTTTGTAAAGTGATTTTTAGAGAAAATGCAAAATAGGAATTTACATGAGAAATGTGTAAAGTTAGTGATTAAATGTGTGAAAAAGTGATAAATATGGGCTGCTAGGGGTCCTATAAGAATTTGGCTATAATGGGTATTAAAGAAATTTCATGAATTTGTGATTTTGTGTGATAAGGACTAAATTGTGAAAATGTGAAAGTTTAGGGGCAAAAGTGTAAATGTGCCTTAAAGAGTGTTTTGGACTAAATTGACTTAATAGATGATTAAATAAGTTAAATTTGAATATATTTAGATCAAGAAAAGTGAAATACGGACTTGGATCGGGGAAAAGATAAAGTTATCGACTAATCGACTAGATTCGTCGTTTTCACATCCGAGGTAAGTTCGTGTGTACTAAGCATTGTTACAATTATGCTTTAAATGCTTGATATTGTATAAATTGGGTATACAAGATTAAAGTTATGTTTGATGATGATTCGGCTATATATAGCACTCAGTGTGCGAGATCGAGATAGCTCCGACTATGTAAGGCACTTGGTGTGCGATTCGAGATAGCTCCAGCTACGTATGGCACTTAGTGTGCAAAATCTAGATAGCTTCGGCTATGTATGACACTTAGTGTGCGAGATTAAAATAGCTTCAACTATGTAATGGCACTTAGTGTGTGAGATATCGAGTATTCAGTAGTATTTCAAACAAATATGAGTTGGTTAAGAGTTTGTACAGGTATGTACATGGAAAGTATAAACTTCAATTAGAAGAAGTTATGAATTTGCATATAAGTATATGATTAAGCATATGGAAAGCTTGTTGTTACCATGAATTACATGTTAAATGGTTCAAGTTGTTGATTTATGTAATATGATTTATTGAGTTTAATTCATACGAGCTTACTAAGCTATAAAGCTTATTTTGTTTATCTTTCCCGTGTTTTATAGTGAATTCAAAGCTAGCTCGGATTAGAGGATCATCAGAGACATCCTCACACTATCCAACAGTCACTTTGGTACTTTTGAACTTGTGGTTTGGTTATATGGCATGTATAGGGAGTTTGAGTCATTTTGGCTATATTTTTTGTATGGATATTGGCCATTTGGATTGGCTTGTAAATGTTTATGTTTTGGCTTATATATATAGCCATATGTGATGGATTATTTTGGTTTGTTTGGTATGTTTGAATAAAGTACATACATGAGTAGTTAAGTCTAGTGAATTGAGTTGGTTTGATGATTGATGATAATAATGCATCTTTGAAAATGGTTATTTTGATTATTTGGGATTATAAATATTGGTATGAATTTAGTTAGTATATTGTGGTACTTATGTGCCTTGAATTGGTTACTACTGAAATGGTAAGAATTAGTCTTGGCTTGGTTGTTTTGGATGGTATATTATGCTATGATTTGGTGTCATTTGTATAGGTGAAGATGTGTACCAAATGGGGTGGCAAAATGGCTTGGTAAATAGCCTATTTTTGTCCATATGGGCAGAGACACGGGCGTGTGCCTCAGCCGTGTGTGACACGCGGTCATGATACATTGTCGTGTGTCCCCTGGTGTTGAAATTGAAATGAAGTGAGTATGCTCCACACGGTGTCACACACGGGCATGTAATCGACCGTGTGGCACAAGTCAGTATACCCCCCTAATTGGCACACGGCCTAGCAAACGGGCGTGTGACTTGGCCGTGTTGCATAAGTCAGTATACCCTACAGGTTTGACACGGCCTAGCACATGGCCTGGTACACGTGCGTGTTTGGCCACTTCAAAGGGCACACGGGCTAAACACACAGGCGTGTGGTTTGCTGTGTGACCCAAGTCAGTAACCTTACTTCTTTGGACACAGGGTAGGACACGGGCTGGGACACGGCCATGTGCTCCCATTTTGAATGTTCATACAACCTGTGACACGGGTGTGTCTGGTGGCCGTGTGAGACACACGGCCTGGTCACACGAGCTTGTGTCCACTATTTTGAAAAAATTTTACTAAGTGTTGAAAAATTTCCCGAGTATCCAGTTTAGTCCCGAACCACTCTCAATGCATGTTTAAGGCTTTGTAGGCTCATTTAAGGGACATTATGATTATTTATGATTGAATTGTATTTGAGTTGATAAATTGAATATGAAATGTATGTTTAAAATTGTTGTAAGTCCGATAATGCTCCATAACCCTATTCAGGCGTTGAATACGGGTGAGGGGTGTTACATGTACAAATATCAATGAATACAACTTACTTACATACTGTATGAACTAACATACAGGTGATAATACGTCAGTTAATAATAGTTGTAGTACTGAGTAAATTAATTACAAGGAAATTCTAACTAATCTCATAACTTATTTAAAACATTCCAATACATAAGACTTTTGTGCAAAACTATTGATTACATTAATACTACCAACTTGTTCTATATGCACAATAGCCCAATACACCACTCCCTTGGCGTAGTCCTGGCATCGCCCCTCCTGGCATAGACCCATCTCAGCTTACCTGTAACATAATACGCAGAGGTAAGTTCATAAGAACTTAGTGAGATAAACAACAATTACCTAGTTCATGTTTTCACATCGCATCTGGAAATTCGAATAGCCATCTTTTATGCTTATCTTTCATCTTGCCTCTTGGCGAATACTTTTCTAGAGTTCCATTCCTCATACCATAGTTGTCATATCCTATTCTAAGATCATGTTTTACCTTTGCCATCTTCAATACATCACTCACATTTCTCGATATGAACTTTCACGATTCCTTACTCATTTTCTTTCTAATGGTCCATACAGACAACCACTGTTATTCTTGAATACATACTCTAATTCGTCGTTCCTTTGACAATCCATGATTAATCATGTATACAAGCGGTAAATACCTTTTTCAATTATTCAATTCAAATCCTCTTTGAAAGTCCCCTTCTTCCTCTATATATCCATTTGCATCTATGACCTGTGATGGCTGCACCAAAACCATTTGATACAAAGTCCGCCATTAAAAGTCTCATCCTTACACACCAAACATTTCCTTTTCGAGTTCATTATGAGTACCATTTATAACAACCCATTTTCATTTGAGACCACAATTCTGATGAGTGAATTATTATTTTATTAATTATTTAGTGTCTACGGAATTATATTAAGGTCGTATTAAAGTTTCATTAAGAAATTTTGATGTTTAAATGGTTAATTAAGTAAAAAGGACTAAATCGTAAAAGGTTAAAAGTTGAATTTTATTAGTTAAAAGGGTTAAATGGCTATGGAAATGAAATTTAATGGACTTGAATGGTAAATATACCATTTAAAATATTAGTGGATGTGCATGGACAAGGCTTTATTGAAATTTTGATAGTTTTTAAAGGTCAAAATTGTAATTGAATAAATAAAACCTAAACTAAAATAACACAAACAGGATACCATCTTCTTTAGTTGTCTTCACCACCGAAAATTGAAGAGGGAATAGCCATTTTTAGGGTTTGAAGGTTTGGTTGACATTCTCCTAGTATGTAAGTGAGTTCAAGCCTCGTTTTTTTGTTATTTTAATGTTTTTGAGTTTGTTTTAACTTAATCTAGCTAGCCCGGGGGTTAATTTGAAAAATAGTTAAAGGTTTAGGGACTTGCCATGGATTTTTTTGAATATGTTTTGATGTTATTTGATAGATTATTAGTCTTGGTTGAAAAATAAACATGTTTTGTTAAGTGATTTTTTATGAAATTGCAAATAGGGATTAAATTGTTAAAAGTATAAAACCATGGTTTGGTTGTGAATTTTTGTGATTATGGGTTGTTTCAAGGTCCCTTGTACCATTGGTTAAGTTGGATTTAGGTTAAAATGGCTAAAGTTGAAGTTATGGGCTTAAGGACTAAATTATGAAAAGTTTAAATGTTAAGGGCAATTTTGTTATTTTGCATAAATATGAATTATGAATTAAATTGAATTCTAGAAGTACTTAATTGAATGAAATTATTTATTTAGATCAATATAAACCATAATTAGACTTAAATCGAGGAAAAGCTAAAGTTTCGAATTAGTTCGAATACCACTTCTACAACTTTATTATCAAGGTAAGTTCGTATAAACTATGATCGTTTTAATGTTAGCTAAATCAACTGTTTGCTATGTTGTTGTAATATAAATGAAATTGAATGTAAATGTATCAATGCTATGATGAATTGACAGATAATGAGTCCTATTTGAACCTTAAGAATTCTTAGAATACAAATGACATGTCATTAGGGATTTCATATTTCGGGTGTTGGTCTTGAATGTCCTATCGATAGTTGAGGTCCTTCATTTGATGTGGATTCTCTGCAGCTCATGTGAAAATCATCATGTAGCTTACATTCTGACCAACAGCTCATGTGAGCATTGATGCAAAGGAAATGTTACTGTTATATAGAAAGGCACACTATGTGTGAGTGTAACACCCCAAACCCGGCCCAAACACCACGACCGGATCTGGCATGTCACTAGGAAAGAGTTTAGAAAGTTTACGATATTCAGAAGAGTTTCTAAGACATTTTCAAAATCTCAAGTTTCGTGGCTCAGTTGAAAACCCGTTATTCACTTAAGCTGCAAATTTAATTAGCCAAGCTTAGCAATTAGGTGTCGTTTGAAAACACTTATTAGTTATTTAGTTATTAGATTATTAACAAAACCCTTTTTATAAAAAACGTCGTTTAGCAGGTTGCAAAGAAAACTTCAGTTTGTATTTTGCTTTTAAAACGTCCCATCGAGCAGTTTGTAATTCATATGTCCAAATTTTAAAATCCGAAAGATAGTTACCAAGTTCTAAGTGGCCTTATTACAAATCAAAGAAAAATCCCCAAAAGTAGCAAACATTAAATAAAACAAAGTTTAATAATAAAACTCATGCATGGCCACCTCGAGTCCCCTCCAGCCCAGTCCATAAAGCTAAGGGTCACCTGCAATTGGTTTAAACAAAAGAGTGAGTCACAAGACTCAGTGTGCAATTAGTCCATATATTCCACAAATGGGCCCTAGCCCCAAAACACCATTGGCCGAAGCCCATGCAACACAGCATAATCAAATGATCATTATGATAACCCAACCCAACCTAAGTTTTCCATCCTCTACACTCCGCTCCATATGTCCATCCTCAACACACCAGTGGGGATTTCTACAATCAACCCTCCATCCTCTACACACCTCTTTGGCAGTCATGCTGACAGACACACTGCTCAAAGTCCATATCACGTGGTCTAGCCACCGATAATCCATGTGATCAAATCACCGATACGATAATGAGGCACCAAGCCATCATTTAGCGTGACAATGTCACCAATAAACACTTCCCCTTCATATCATTATCATCCCCATATCCCATGCACATGCAACATAGTATAATAACAGGTCATATGATGTTATACATACAGTATTTGGTATACACACACAATCATGCTATCAACCAAAATTATAAGACTTAATTAAAATATACTGACATGGGGTTTCGGTTTTACCCAACATGGGTAACTCAATCACCATTGCCGCGATTTTCGGCTTTCAAACATAACACATACACATTTATACAATTAAGAAATAGGGTGGTAATTACACACCTGTAAACACGCAAGACTACACTATCGATCTCGCTAACATCCTCACTCGCAGGGATTATAGCAATCTGCTTATCCCTTTTCGAAGCCCGCCCACAACCCGGTGGCCAATCTCGAACGGCAGACACCGCACGCTTCTTAAACATTGGAGTCGAAAACAAGGGTTTGCTCCCTTTCCCAACTTGAACGTTTCTTGCATCCATTAAAAGTCTTGATCAATAAATTGCTATACGAAAGAGATGATTGTTTAACCACTCAACTGGGTTAAGGCAATGAACGACGAACAAATAGACTAATAGAATAACTAGAGAGAAATCCCTTACCTAAAAATCCCGAAAAGAGAGATGGGGTTCAGAGATTAGTCGTTTCTCAGACTTGGAACCTAAGTGGTTCGGCTAATGATATTTCCTGGATTAAGCGCCCTTCACCACCAAACTGATGAAAGATCCAAAGCAGAAGCCTAACACTTTGTCCCCCTTAATCGTCGTAACACATAAAGAAAGAAGCAGGTTTAAATATTGATCAAGGAAGGTTCGGCTTTACCAGGAAAAGAAAGAGTAGCAGGTTTATTCAAAAGGAAATCAAAAGGGAATAATCTTACCTTAACACAGAGGACCCGAACAACACCCAAAAGAATTCGGCACAATCACTATAGCAGAGAAGATTCGACTATGATCAAGAAAATACAGGGAGAAAGAAGAGGAGATAAGTTTTGGCTTACTAAAGAAGATAAAGGAAAAGTTGAAGCACAGATGTTTCGGCTTTGAAGGAATAAACTTTACAACCAATGGTGATAAAAGATGACTAAAAAATGAAGCACTAATGTTTCGGCAAAGGAGTAGGAAACAAAAAGGGATGTTACGGCTCGGAGTAAAGGGGAAAAGAAGCAAAAAGAAGAATAGAAGCTAAGAGGGTACGGCAACAGGGGATGAAAGTTTGTTATTTGAAGTAAAAGAGAAGATAAGAGAAAGAAATAGAAAGGGAAAAGAGTGCCCTATAGGTTTCGGCCTTACTAAGCACTAGAATGAAAAGAAATGGTTGAGGAGTTTCGGCAACTAAAGAGAAGGGTTGAGAATTAGAGGAGTACCGTATGAGAAAAAGAGAAAAGAGAGAAAAAAATAATGGAAGCACTCAACACCCAAATGCCAATCACCCCCAAAGAAAAATTTCGGCACCTAAACCCCTTAACCAAAATCGAATGCCTACCCACTTCCAAGGACTCCACAAGACCGATTTTGCTCCTCCAACACCCTTCAAAAATTCGGCCAACCACTTTCTCACCTAAATCCCCAAGCTTCCTCCTTGAAACACTCCTTAATTCCCTCTCCTCCATTCATTCAATTAAGTTTGAATAATTCAAACTCCCCAAATAGCTCTCCACCACCCCGTTTGAAACATTTAACCAGGTCTTATCTCTCTCCTCCAGAGTTTGATTACCATCCAGCTTCCTCCCTTACCTAAGCCAAAAATAATACCTCCTTGTGCTGCTTGAGAGATTCGAACCCTCTCCCTCTTGGCTTCTCCTTGTGACGCCACCTCCCTGCATGCTAGGTGGCGTCTCCTTGCCACTTTACCACTACACCTCTTATGTCACCAAACACAAACAATAAACCCTAAGTCCAGCCCCAGTCAGCTTCCCTCCTAAAATGCCCAAAAACTAAAATTATTCCAAGGCTTTGGCTTAACCTCGAGCCTTCCCGGGGACCCCAAACACACTCAAACAACATACAAAGCATACCAAACACACATATACAAGGTAAATGCAAAGCCCCTAAATCTCAGATGTTACAGTGAGCATTCTCGAGTATCCGATGTAATTCAAGATGGTTCAACAGGTAAGGAAAAGGAAATGAAATGGTAAGTATACAAACGAAATGAATCATGATCTTATGAAAAGGTTGATGAATTAATGATGTAGATTTTGAAAATCTACCTATGTTATGGTTGAATTCATTTGTATCATGGATATGTATACTAACTTGTGAGTTGATAAAATTTGTATAGGCTTATGCTAAGCTTATGGTTTTGGTTGATATTATGATTATGCTATAAATTGTGCTAATGGAACGGTAAGTTATGTTTAAGTTTATATGAGCTTTCTAAGCACTCGTTGCTTATGTAGTTACTTTTCATTGTTTTATAGATAATCAGAAGCTCAATCAGTTGGAAGCTCATCGAAGACCAATCACACTATTCAACAACTATTTCGGTAGATTTTGAGTATTTTGACCAAGGTTAGTAATAGCATGTATATGATATTTTGTATAGTAGTTTGTGAATGTGTTAATGGTGATTTGGTATGTATATGTTTTGAATTTTATGTTTGGTTTGGTAAATCTTAACACCTCATCAAGTTATGATATTTTGGTCACTTTTAAGTGCTTGTATATAAGGTCCTTTTGGTATGTTTGTGATGGCTTGTAAATGGTCATTTGTGGTATCATTTGATAGATAATTGAACTGGGTTTATGCCTGAAATATAGCAATGTTGACTTGTTTTGGTAAATGGTGTTTTGATACAATTGTGGTGCCTTTGAATGACATATTGGTTCGATGAATTACGGTGTTTGAAATGGTAAGTTTATGTGTGTTTGAATGATGTTTAAATCCCTTAAGTGTGTGCCCAAATGGTATGAATGATTAGGTATGAATTGGACTTGAAATGGCTTGATTTTAGGTAAATTTATGGGATCACACGGCCTAGCAACACGGTCATGTGTCATTTGAAATTTCTTGGTGTTTCAAGTTAATGAGTTACACGGCCTAGCACACGACCGTGTGTGGCAACTCAAAAAGTTACACGGCCTACGACACAGCCGTGTGACCCTACTCAATGAGTTACACAAGTGAGGACACGGGCTGGGACACGATCGTGTGTCCCTTTGTTCGAATGTTACACAGCCTAGGCTATGTCACGCGGCAGTGTGACCCCTGTTTTCCAATTTTTGCATCTTTTTCTTAAAATTTCTATCTTGTTTCAAATTAGTCCCGAATTACTTCTAAGCTATTGTTAAGGCCTCAAAGGCTCGATTTAGGGACTAAATGATTTTGTTTGATATGTTTTGAATGAGATTAATTTATTTAATGTTATTAGGATAAACGTCTTCCAATTGATCAGTAATGCTCCGTAGCATAGACTGCCATAAAGGCTCCCATTTCATAGATCCCTTTTCATAGATTGCCATAAAGGCTTCCCTTTTTATAGTTCACCACAAAGGTTCCCTTTTCATAGATCGCCACAAAGGATTCCCTTTTCATAGATCGAGACAAAGGCTTCCCTCTTATAGTTCACTACAAAGGCTTCTCTTTTCATATATCACCACAAAGGCTACCCTTTTCATAGATCGCCACAAAGGCTTTCTTTTTCATAATTCGCCACAAAGGCTTCCCTTGTCATAAATCGCTACAAAGGCTTTCCCTTTTATAGTTCGCCACAAAGGCTTCTCTTTTCATAGATTGCCACAAAGGCTTCCTTTTTATAGTTTGCCACAAAAGCTTCTGTTTTCATAGGTCGCCACAAAGGCTTCCCTTTTTATAGTTCGCCACAAAGGCTTCCCTTTTTCTAACGTGTTTATGATAGAGATTCGCCTAGACTCACATTTTGTGAGATTTGCCCTTCATCATCTTGAAACACGCAGAGAACCCCATGGGTAATAACCTTCCTTTAATTCTTTCCATATGATGTCATAGCCCAGCTATGGTCTTAAACAATATGGTGACATGGCTATGGACTTTTCCTTTCAGAGATCGTGTTTAAAGTCCTGACAGACCTTTTTTAGACTCCACCATGGTGGATAGACACAGACTCACTTGACAGACTCTTCATATATTGGCATCATTCAATACTCAACACTCAAATCATACAAACACCCAAATTGTTTCATATCTCATCACATTTTCCAGACATACCCATATAATCATACTTTAACTTTAGGATTCAAACCACTTACTTAACTCACCAGGTTTCCTACATACTACACTTGCAAAATCCATCAAACACATATGCAATAGCATCATCACCATACCATACTTTCCTAGTTCGATTACATAGTTCAATCACCATTCATAGAAGCACTCACATGTACAACATACAAGCAAGTGTCAGCTTAGGGACTCACCTGAGACTTATGAACAACAACTTGATTTCCATATCTCAACATCTATCCAAAATCCTCAGTAATCCACTACTTGCAAGGTATAAGAATACCATTAAAACTTATTCATATTACTTTTATCATCATCTCATACCTAAGAAAATCCTCATGCGAAGCCTTACTTCACCATTTTCCTATTCACTCTCTAAAAAACTTATCATTATAGAAGTTAACATGCAAAAACCATAATACTTACCCAGGTGTATCTTAGGCACAATAAAATTGATATATCCCTAAAGGCTATTGGTGACTATTATGGTGTCCCTCACTATGAGAGTGACTTTTATCCGCTATGAATCTTGATAATTTTGAAAGTGTTGATGTGGACACTGTAACAGCCCGATTTAGGACTTAGTCAGAATAGTGGTGCAAGACCATAAATCTGAAGTAGAAATATGAGTTTTATGATTTCCATAAGGCTTATGAGGTGTTTTCATGATTGTGTGAAAATTTCATGAAGAAATTTTATTAATTAGTGAATAAATTGTCCATTAGGACTAAATTGCAAAGATTAGAAAATATGAGATTCCAGAATATTTGAGTGTGAAATAGAATTATAAAAATTACTAGAGGTCATTATTTAGAAATTATACCATTATATTTGATGATGGACAAAAATGGACATGAGAAGGAAAAATCTCAAGAAAGGATCATTAAGGGCATTTTAGTCATTTGGTTAATAAAAGAATAAAAAGGGAAAACTAGTCAAAAATGGTGTCCATCTTCTTCCCCCTGGCCGAAAATCACAAGGAGCCATAGCTAGGTTTTCTTCAACTTCCAAGCTTGATAGTAAGTGCATCCTAGCCCCATTTTTAATGTTCTTCGTATTTTTGAAACCCTCGTAACTCGGTTTAGCTATTTTTAGCTATATTTTGAGCTAGGGTTTATGTTCAAAAATTTACCGATGTATGAAATGCATGTATTTTGATGTTTTATGAAAGAATATGAAAGTTTGATGTAGGATAAACATCTTTTTCTAAGTGATTTTCATGAAAAATGCATAAAAGGATCAAATTGTAAAAGTTGTAAAAAATGGTCATACATGAGTGAAATAGTGGAAATTGAAGGTTACCATAGTTGAGAATATGATTCGGCTAAGCTTGAAATGCAAGAAAGTTGAATAAAAATCATTTTACGAGCCTAGGGACAAAAGTATTATGTAAAAGTTTAAGGGCAAAATCATAGTTTTGCCAAAATATGAATTATGAGTCGTTTTATTCAATGTGTGTACTTAACAAGTAAAATTATTATTATAGATTAAGAAACACGAAGCTCGGATTGAAACTGAGGCAAGAATAAAATTAAGGACTAAATTGAGCATCAATACACATTTTGAGAATCGAGGTAAGTTTGTATGATGTTAAAGTTTCATAATGTTTCGATATTTGAAATTACTTAATGTTATGACAATGTATGTATTGCTATGGAAATCAAGTGATGAAGCCTCAATGAGGAAATGGTGAAAATAAGCTAGGTAAAATTCCGGATAAAGATTAGGAATAATGAGGATACTCATGTTATAGCATTGAATAATGAAAGTCTCATGTAAGACCATGTCTGGGATATGGCCTCGGCACTAAAAGGAAGATCTCATATAAGACCATGTCTAGGACATGGCATCGACATCGAGTTATGAGATTTTGTGTAAGACCATAGCTGGGATATGGCATCGGCATCAAGAGGTGATCCTATGTCAGACCATATCTAAGATATGGCATTGGTGTCAAGATTTATGCATGATAAGTTTGAATATCTTACGATAATCTGATTAGTTCACGGTAAAAAGAGCAAGTGTGTAAAATGGTATAGAGCCAAAACTATTTACGGATGACCTTGTGTTTCATTCATGTTAAGAATGATGAAGATTTAAATTACGCTCATGTTAGTATATGTGCTGAGTTAAGTGATAAGTGATACAGGTACTATGAGTAGGTACAAGTTATGAACCTATAATGTGATATGAGATGGGTAAGATCAAGTATGAGTAAGTATGAATAAGTTTGTTTAAGCATTTGAGACATATGTTGCCATTGTATCATGAAATGGATGAATTTAGTTTGAGCAATTATGTTGCTTTAGAATTTCATGCAAGCTTACTAAGCTATATGGTTACCCCTCTCTTTTTCCTTTTTCCATGTAGTTTCGCCAAGTTAGCTCGGGGATCGTAAAACGTCGGAGCTCAGATCACACTATCAACCATTCTTTTGGTATAGTAAAGTCACTTCATTTTGAGTATGGCATGTATAGGAACTTGATTATTTTGTGTCATGTCATGTTTGAAGGCCAAAGGGTTGTCTATTAATGTTTTACACTCATTTTGTAAATGGTCACAGTGAATTGGCCAATATTGCCAAGTTCGGGGTATAAAGTTGATGACTATAATGAAATGAATGCTCATGCAAGTTATTAAGTAAAATATGGATGAAGAATGATAATTTTAAGGATTCTTCAAAGTTTAATATTGCTATGTATGTGCTACTTGTGATGAAATGAGTGAGTTTATGTTTCAGGGTTGCAAAAAGGCTTGGTAAATAGCCTCTAGTTGTCCACACGGGCATGTGTCTAGGCCGTGTGCAACACACAGCCAACCCCATGGGTGTGTTGATAGGTCGTGTGTCCCCTACATTTACTTACAAGAATTTTATTCGTCACACGGGCCAAAACACGGGCGTGTACCTAGGCCATGTGCTCATTAAGGGGTTGCCGATGTCATAAACAGAATACCCCTAGTTTTCACACAAGGGCGAGGACACGGGCGTGTCGAGGCCGTGTGAAGGACACGGGCCAAAGACACGGGCGTGTGTTCGGTCGTGTGAAAACCCATATAGGTTCGAATTGAAAATTTATTTCTACACGGGCTAGGGACATGGGCGTGTGTGACCACACGGCCTACCCACATGGGTGTGTCTCATGTGACACGGGCGTGTGACCCCTATTTAGGCAAAAAATTTCAAAGAGTGCAAAAGTTTCTGGTTGAACTCTGAATTCTTTCGGATGTATGTTTAAGGCCTCATAGGCCCATAATGTGCACGTTATGATTAAGAAAGAAAATTTTTAAGTTGAAAAGAAATTTTATAGCCCAATAGTGCAAGTTCAAGTAAGGTTAAGTATGGTAATGTCACGTATCCTGTCCTGGCATCGGGCACGGGTAAGGGGCGTTACAGACACTGTATTAGCATTTTTAACTGAGGGGAGGGGGAACGGAACCGAGAATGGTATAATAATTACCTCCTATCTTTTAAACAAGCTATCATGTTCCTCATCGCTAAGATGTGGATGCAATTTTTACGTACTCATATCTCACCACTGCTTAACACAAATACCGTTAATGTTTTTCAAGCTGCTTTGTTGTACTATAGTTTACAGAGAAAGAGAGTTAGCTTTAGGAGGTGGATCAACAAGGAGATCAAAAAATTCATATCGGGTATAAAGGTCGAAATTTATTTTCTCTATCTAATCATTAACTTGTGCCGTCAAGCTGGAGTGGTGATGGGAACCACTCAAAAATTTCATTGTCCAACTACGAGTATTATTGCATATACCTTGCTCACCAGTTTCAGGAATTGCACATGAAGCAAATATAGGAATAGAACCAGTGATGCAAACATAAAATGGAAGTACCTCCAACGGTGAAAAAAGAAAAGTGCCAAAAAGAAGACCAATGATGAGCCTACGCGGTGGAAACGTAGGCTGGGAAGAGATGTGCGCTATAACATAAGAACCCTGGAGGCAATGAAACCATTCATAGACACTTTCATGACAAGCCAAGAGGCACAAAGCTTAGAATGGTCCAAACGATCAAACGATTCATTAGAGGGTAGTACAGCCTGGGAGGAGAAAGAAGACGCAGTTGAAGAAGAAGAATAGGATGACGAGGCCACGGAGGATGGAAATTTCGCATCCTATTGCGGCAACTTCGAGGGAGCTTTTGGGTCTGTGCAGCGACCCACCGGGGGACCTGACATCCATGATCCAAGTAGCCAACTTGAAATGCCTTCCGCCAAGCCAACCGTAGGGGAAAGGGTAAGGAATTGCGGGACCGAGAGAGGATCCCGAAGACACTCAATATTAGTTATGTAACACCCCTCACCCGTATTCAACGTCGGAACAGGGTTACGGAACATTACAGAATTTACAACACATTTAAACATACTTTCACAAATATTTAATCAATACATGAAATTATCATTCAATTTTAATCACTTTGCCCCTAATACGAGCCTACAAGGCCCCAAACATGCATTGGGAGTGGTTCGGGACTAAACCGAAAACTCGCTAAATTTTTCAACACTTAATAAATTTTTCTCAAAATAGGGGACACACGCCCGTGTGGTTAGGCTGTGTGTCTCACACGGCCACCAAAAACGGTCGTGTCACAGGCCGTGTGGACATTCGAATTGGAAGCACACAGCCGTGTCCCGGCCTGTGTCCTACCCGGTGTCCAAACAAGTGAGCTTACTGACTTGGGTCACACGGCCAACCATACGCCCGTGTGTCTAGACCGTGTGCCTTTCAAGCTGGCCACACACGCCCGTGTGCCAGGTCATGCCAAACCTTTAGGGTATACTGACTTATGCAACACGGCCAACTCACATGCCCGTGTGCTAGGTCATGTGCAAATTAAAGGGTATACTGACTTGTGCCACACGGCCAATCACACGCCCGTGTGTGAGACCGTATGGAGCATACTGACTTCATTTCAATTTCAACACCAGGGGACACACGACTGTGTACTAAACCATGTGTCATACACAGCTGAGACACACGCCCGTGTCTCTGCCCGTGTGGACAAAAATAGGTTACCAAGCCATTTTGCCACCCAAATTTAGGTACACCTACACCTCTCAAATAGCACACAATATAGCATCAAAAGGCATATATTTCAATTACAATCATGCATGATTTATACCTATTCCAACATCAACCAATACGAAACATAAATACCACATATTGCCATCTAATATCATGCCAATCTTTGTCTTCTCAAAGCATCAAAATGACCATTTACAATTATACATTATTATGCTCAATTCCACAAACATACCAATTTACAAATCATCACCTATTGACATTCAAAATTACCTATTATCATTGAGCATTATGAATCCACCTCAATCACACAACATAGGTCAATTACCAACTCAAAACACAAGCCATTTGCACACTTATAAACACATCCAAATCAACCAAAATATGCCAACTTCCTGGGCTATATACAAACCAAACATAGATGTTTATAAACCAAATCAAATGGCTACATCAATTTCCAAAATTGACTCAAAGTCCCAATACATGCCATATTATCCAAAAACATAGTTTCAAAAGTACCAAAGTGTCAGCGGATAGTGTGATGAAGTCTCCGACAATCCCTGAATCTGAGCTAGCTTTGAAATCACTATAAAACACGGTTCTTCGTTATTTGATATGTCGACTAAATCTCAACATCTATCGGAGAAATTACATGTGAGGGATCTTATCGATATCGACGTAACATCGACACATGAAAAACATTGTGGGTTTTCTCTAACTCAATCGATAAAGCTAGTCGATATGCCAGTGGCCCTATTCTTTCAATGATCTCATACGGCCCGATGAAACGTGTACTCAGTTTGCTTTTACGAGAAAATCTAAGTATTTTCTTCCATGGAGATACTTTCAGTGACACTTTATCACTGATCTAAAATCCAATATCTTTATGTTTCAAATCTATATACCATTTATGTCAATCTGAAGCTGCTTTCAACTTTCTCGAATCACTTTCACTTTTTCCTCAAATCCTGAATCAATTCAACCTCGTATAACTTTTTCTCACTGAGTTTCGTCCAACATAACAAAATTCGTCATTTACAAGCACATAAAATTTCATATAGTACCATCTTATACTTAACTGAAAATTATTATACGTGAATTCGACCAACAGTAAGCATTCTTCCCAGTTACCTTTGAATTCTAAACCATAGTAATGAAGCATATCATCAAGAATTTAATCACTCTTTCATACTTATCATCGATCTAGGGATGAATTATAGTGCAAAAATACAGTCGCGTACTCAGAGCTTCTTGCGCAATATAGACATTGGATCTCTATTCGGAATAATAGAGACTTGCACTTTGTATAACCTGACAATCTCATAAACACATAACTCAACAATTCTGCCACGTGAAAAATCTATACATATTGGAACAAATATGCAGATTTCGTCAACTGATCAATAACAATCCAGATAGTATCTTTCTTTTCAGAAATTAGGGTAATCTCGATGTGAAGTCTATCATAACTCTATCTCATTTTCCACTTCAGTATCATCATTGGCTATAATAATCCTGAATGCACTTGATATTCGGCTTTAACTTGTTGACAAATCAAACATCTGAATGCAAAATCAAAAATATCGCTTTTCATACCCGACCATCAGTGCTTCTACCACGAATTACTATACATCTTATTACTCCCTTGATGAATAGACAAACTACCACTGTAAGCCTCGTGTAAAATTTTCTATGTAAACTCTGATTCTTCAATACACAAATTCTATCTCATAATAATAATAATAGTCATCAGATCCGACCTAAAATTTAGAATTAGAAGCCTGTTCACACTGCACTCGTTTTGTTTGCAATTCACTATCACATTTCTGAGCTTCTTAGATTTGCAATAAAAACATCGGTTTAGCTTTTAACTCAGCTAAGATTATGCCATCATTTCAAGGTCAATCATGTAACCATCGTTCACAAAGTAAACAAAAATTTTCCACTCAAGTATCGGCAACTATATTTGTTTTCCCAATGGTTAATCAATAACTAACTCACAATCTTTCAATAGCTCGAGCCACCAACACTGTCTCAGATTCAAATCTTTTTGTGACATCCGCTACTTTAAACTCTCATGATCAGTAAGTATGTGACATTTTTCGTCTAACAAATGATGTCATCAAATTTTCAACGCAAACACAATAGCAGCCAACTCTAAGTCACTTGTTGGATAATTCTTTTAATATGGCTTTAACCGTCTGGGAGCATAAACTACCACTTTACATTCTTATACTAAAACCCATCCCAATCCGTTCTATGACGCATCACAGAAAATCACGAATTCTTTACCCGATTCAGGTTGAACCAGAACTAGTGTTTCGATTTACAATGCTTTCAACTGTTTAAAACTTTGTTAACAAGTATCAGACCATTCAAACTTCACAAGCATGATAACTTTATCAATCAGAACAACTTTAACTCATAATAACGTCTTTCAATTAAAACATATCTAATAGATATATTTCTGTATCATGTTTTCTAGAACATGAATTCTTCATTCAAGCTGTTAGTCTATCTACCCGTGCATGCACAAAATTATTTCCATACTTGAGGATAAACTTAAATGTATATAACTCAAATTATTCTCCAACTAATTAACCAGCTCAGTTTTGAAGCAACTGAATCGATCTTATCTATCAGATAATAACATTTCAAAGTAATCTCTTCTTCATGTTGTTAGAACAACTCAAATATACAATCTTTCATCATTCCCTCATATACTAGTCTAATATCTTTACAAACTGTATCAGCTCAACGAATCATAATATCCTGATTTAACTCATTAACCTTAATCAAGCTTACTTGAGAAAAGAAAACCATTATACAAATTTGAGCTTGAGCTTCCACTATCTATACTTTTGCCGATGTCAATCTCTTTCACAAAAACTAGAAAAACCTAAGATCAGCATCACCATGCTCGCATGATCAGACTAGAAATTATAATTATAATAAATATAATTATTTCCAATCACTGAATATCCTTTACAGATGAGCCATATTTGATATATTAAACAGTAAGAATGATAAGAAAACAGAGAAATGAAATCCAAGATGTGAAGTTATACTAAATTTTCGAGAATACAACCCGTATTGGATGATAAAGATCTCGATGATATCCTAGAGAAAATCCAGAAGAAAAACACCACTCATACGATTTGGAATCAATTGTGACAGAAGCACTATAATTTCCATATATATATAAAGCAGAGTAACAACCAGTATTAACAGAATACTAGCATCATATGGATTTTACCATTAAATTTTCTACCAAATGTACTGGAATAGAATACCAAAGAAAGATAAAGCAATGTCGATCATAAACCAACTAAACCCACAATGCTTTCATCTAATAATATGGTTAGTTAGCGCTCTTATAAGACAAGAGTCTCATCCAAAAATGAACAACTACATATATCTCTAAGAATGAATAAACACATAGAATACCCAGAAGAGTTCGTCATAATCTACTCAACTATAACCACAGCACTCGGATATCTTTATAATTCAAACATGATTCCACGACTATTACAGTCATCACTAATCCCACTTTATTCCATTCACTAATGAAAATCAATTCAGAAGAATTTCCAGTTTATACATTCTTTAGACATTATACCTGAATGAGTCGATTAGTCAAGATTAACTTCTTCTTTAACAGCATCATCGCGTAATCTGAATGATCTTCATAACAAGTTGATATCTTTTCCGGAACTGTCTTTACTTGCTAACCCTTTCTCATCTCTAGCCGCATTAATAATTATTCCACCACTGAACTCTTTAGTTTCACACTTGTGAGCTTATCCAATCTAAATATTGTAAACTTCATTGTATAACACTATACTGATGAGGGGCTGAAGATTGTAAAGCCTCAAAATTTGACTCTCATATATACACACATATAATACAACATCTATCATCAACACCATATTAGGAACTTTTATTCATACCTTTATGAGTTTCAACTCATCATAGACACATTTTTACTCAAATGCTTGAGTATCATTTTCAGTAACATCGGAACTAGCTCAGTTGGAAGCATCTCTGTCTAAGTAAAACAAACCTCATCAAAGTCGGGAGAGATTACACTATCACAGGTTATATATAGCATGTATAGCTAGACTCTCATACGCTACGTTTGTCTGAGAATTGACTAAATCGTAGCTTTGATACCAATAAATTAACATCCCTCGCCTATATTCAATGCCGGACTAGGGTTACGGAGCATTACCGAACTTACAACACATTTAAACATACTTTCATAAATATTTAATCAATACATGAAATCATCATCCAATTTCAATCACTTTGTCCCTAATACGAGCCTACAAGGCCCCAAACATGCATTGGGAGTGGTTCGGGACTAAACTGGAAACTCGAGAAATTTTTCAACACTTAATATTTTTTTCTCAAAGCAGGGGACACACGCCCATGTGGTCAGGCCGTGTGTCTCACACGGCCACCAGACATGGCCGTGTCACAGGCCGTGTGGACATTCAAATTGGAAGCACATGGCCGTGTCCTAGCCCGTGTCCAAACAAGTGAGCTTACTGACTTGGGTCACACAGCCAACCACACGCCCGTGTGTTTAGCCCGTGTGCCCTTCAAGGTGGCAACACACGCCCTTGTGCCAGGCCGTATGCTAGGTCGTGCCAAACCTGTAAGGTATACTGACTTATACAACACAGCCAAGTCACACGCCCGTGTGCTAGGCCATGTGCAAATTAATGGGTATACTGACTTGTGCCACACGGCCGATCACACGCTCGTGTGTGAGATCGTGTGGAGCATACTAACTTCATTTTTATTTCAACACCAGGGGACACACAGCTGTGTACTAAACCGTGTGTCACACACGGCTGAGACACACACCCGTGTCTCTGCCCGTGTGGACAAAAATAGGCATTATCAAGCCATTTTGCAACCCAAATATAGGTACACCTACACCTCTCAAATAGCACACAATATAGCATCAAAATGTATATATTTTAATTCCAATCAAGCATGATTTATACCTATTCCAACATCAACCAATACAAAACATTAAAACCACATATTGCCATCTAATTTTGTAACACCCCGAATTCAGGCATAGAAGGAATGGGCCTTGAGCGTGGGATCAGTTAGGAGACTGCACCTAAATATTTATGTGTGTAGGAAAATGCCACAAGTTGCTTGTTTGCTTTAATGGCTAAGTGATTTGGATGTGTATGGGAGTGTTTGAGAAGCTTGGGTTCAAGTCTTGGCCCTTACAAAATTTTTAGTTTTTTTCTCTTAAATGAACCTGGACACTGGCTCTTAGGCTTTATTAGTAATAATGCTTGTTTTATGACACAAAAAGTGCCTGTGGTGTAGTGGCAAGGTGACATGTGGTATAACTGAGAGGTCTGAGGTTCAAGTACTGGGTTACATAGTGGAATGTTTATTTTGCTACTTGAGTTGTGGAGGTAGAAGAGTTGGACTGAAACACTGTTGAGAAGAGTTTGAATTGGTCTTGGATGGAGTTGTGGAGAGCATTATAGAGAGAGTTGGGGAGAGAATCAAGGAATTTCGAAATGGGAGGTTAATTTTGAAAACTCGATATTTTGGTATTTCGCAAAGTAAAGATCATTTTATCAAAAGTCGAGGGTAGTACGGTAATTTTACAACACAAGGGCGTTTTTGTAATTTTGCCACTAGGGCATTTTGGTAAATTTTGTAAATCGAAAAACGTCTTTCAAAATCAGATTTAGGGTTTCACAAACCAAAGGGGTAAGTTTGAAAATTTTTAAAACAGAAGGTTTTGAAAACAGCAAGGCTAATTCCCTTTCGGGTTTTAATAACCGGTTTAGCCTATGAACAAATCCTCTTGGTTAAGGTGAACCGTAGCTACGCACCAGGTAGGATTCAAGTAAAGAGGAGGTGAGTCGCTAGGACTGCTTAAGTACCAAACTCTTACTGGATGCCACTCCTAGACATGCGTACAGGGGTTACCACACCTTAACTCGGCGACTTACTTCACAGGTTTGTTTAAGAGCTTTAAGTTTTATGTATATGTTTGAGTAAACTAATCCTAGGGTCCAAAAAGCCTTAATATTCTAATCTACGAGCCCAAACTAAGCCCATAATAAATCACACAAACAGAACACTTCAAGAGCTAGAAGTACTTACCTGGTGGACTTCGGGTCGGAGGTACAGGTGCCATGCCAAAATAACCTGAAAAAACTTTTTATAAAAGCCCACATTTCAAAAAGCCCATTTAGAAAACATTTTTGGGCCCAAAACCCTCAAAGTCGAGTTTTGAACCGGGCTCTGATACCAAACTGTAACATCCCCAAATTCGGCCCATTCACTACGACCGAATCTGGTTATGTCACTGCGGAAAGACGGTTGAAAATCTTTTTGACTTAGAGTTAAGACGTGAAAATTTATTTAACCTTTTAAAACCAGGTTCTTTTGTAATCATAACTGAAACTTAAGTATTGCAAAATGTCTGAATTAAGAAACCTTATCAAACATATTTTGCATAAGTAAGTGTTAATAAAATAAAAATTATCCCCAAGTAATAACTTAAGTTAACCAAGCCATAATTTAAAATAATACCAACTATAATAAAGTGGCCTTTATTACAACCCAAAACTTAAAATGAAATACTTATATCAAAATCATGCATAAAATAATTAAACATGATCCTCGGCATGGGCCACCTTGTCCTCTCCGAACCCGGTCCAGCTCTACGCATTACCTGAAAAAGTTAAAGGAAAAAGGTGAGTCACCAAGACTCAGTGTGCAACCCTTTTTCCCGGATTAGTAAAAATATCATTCACAATCATAACCAAGCTTATCACACATCCAATTAATATGCACCCAACCTAGCCATCCACAACACCTTTCCCTACCCCGTGTGGTACCAAACCACTGGTGGTGCCAAACCACTGGTGACCCAAAGTCACAATATTCATCAATGTGGTGCCAAACCACTGGTGTCCCAAAGACACGAATGTGATACCAAATCACTGGTGACCGAAGTCACGAATCATATGATGGGGCCAACCCATCGTGTGATACCAAATCACTGGCGTCAATCCCTCAATACCGCCTTGTGGGGCCAACCCACTGTGGTACGAAACCACGGGGACGAGACGCTGAGGTGCCAAACCTCTGGAGGTGCCAAACCTCTGATGACCCAAAGTCACAAGTTGTGTTACCAAAACACTGGTGCCCGTCGGCATGAATATCACTGCCCCCTCCACTCGTCAACCCACAACCATCAATGAGATGCACTTTTAACAGACAAATACCAACATGCTTGTTTACGACATACATAAGATTTATCATCAACCAATCAGTATAGCATATATACCAGATCTATCATCCTTACCAAAAGCATCATGAAAAAAGCTCATAACAGGGACTTACCTGACCCCTTGGCTAATACCTTAATGGAATTAATCGACCCTTTACATGGATCCAAACAACACACAATATATATATAAATATGTTAACAGGGAAGTGTGTATATGTACACACAATATAGTAAGCACATGTATCAATAGAAAAGTGTGTAAGTACACACCTGCAAGCCTTAACCGAAGAACCAACTAAGACCCTTGATAACCTCGAAAACCTTCGCTCCTATAAACGGCCAAATAGGAAATTAGCATCCTAGGCTATTTGGCCAAAACCAAATAAACCAAAGGGGTTAACTCTTGAAACCCGAGACCTACCTACACACTTTTGAACACCAGCCCACACACCAAGTGCTCCTGCTCCACTTCCTACAATCGGCAACCAACCAATAATAATAGCCTTCGGCTTAAACCAATATCAAACGATTAGACTGTTAAAACAATCCCTTACCACCACTTACCAACCGGTCAACAGGGAACCGAGGCTATGCTTGACAGCTTCGAAATCTTGGATGCCCTATAACGAAACGATTCCAAAACAAATGATCAATACACTACCAAACAAACGCCAAAACCAACTCTTACCCTTATAGATGTCGACAGAGAACAGAGGACAGCCCATAAGGCATTCGGCCTTACCTATTTACCTTCCCCAATGATTGGAAATAAAACCCAAAAGCGATCCACACCACACCTAACAATCGGCTAAGGTGAACACCAAAAGGAGAAGCGGATTACGGCAACCCAAGAGTAGAGATTGAAGGTAAAAACAAATGAAATGAGGTTCAAGAGGAGAAGGGGAAATCGGCAAAGGGGAATTAGAAATGGAAGAGAGGTGATTCGACTATGGAGGTAAGGTAAGTTTCGGCACAAGAGCTCAAAGAAAGCAAGACAAAGCCACAAGAGGAAGAAGATGGTTATTTCAGCTTAACACAAGAAGAAAAGAGAAGAGAGAAATAGGATGGTATATGGTTCGGCCAAAGAACAAAAGTAGAAAAAGAAAGCAAAACGAAATAGAAGCTTTAAGAACTTAAAGAGCATTCGGCTGCCAAATAAAAAAAATGAAGGGAGAAAACAAAACAAGTTTCGGCTAGAAGTATATGCTGTTTGGGGATTTTTCAGTTTCAAGGAAACACCAAAGAGAATTCGGCTTTGGCACTAAAACAGGGCTGACCGAACATCCAAATGCCTAAGAGAATTTCGGCACAACACCCTATACACCTCTCCTTCAAAAACCGGCCACTCCCCCACTTGAAGACTCCAACAATAGGCCACCACCAACAAGCACTCCAAGCCACTAATTCAAACACATTTGAATTAGTCAAATCCCACCATTCACTCCTTGCCATCCATTCAACCTATCCAAGGCAGAGTTTGAACTGCCTACAACCTCCCCTCTCCTTGGCGTCAAAAAGAAAGACAAAAAGTGGCCACTCCGCAGCTTGAACACAGGACCTCCCCCCTGCAAGTGGCGTCACACTCTCAAGCCCTTAGTGGCGCCTATTCTGCCACTCCACCAGCTCATCTCTTGTGACAAAACCTTCCCAAATATTCTCTTAAGACCCCCAAAAGCCAAGCTCCCTTTTTAACCACTGAAAACCAAAAATTTCCTAAGGCCTTCCCTACCTTCCAGGGTTCTCCAAACCCCCTAAAAACTTGCCCAAGCACACAAGAAGCCTACCAACACCTGAGATATGCACTAGATGCATAACCCCTAAAACCAAGGTGTTACATGATCTATGATTTATGGTATTATTATATGATTCATATTAAAGTGTATTAACATGATTTGGTTATCTATTGCATTGGTATGGGCAATATGAGAGGAGGGGGAAGATTAATATCGTGTCGACGAACACCAGAGATTTGGTATCTCCAGTGATTTGGTATCACATTCGTGTCTTCGGACACCAGAGGTTTGGCACCTCATAGCATCTCGTCCCTGTGGTTAACACCACCGTGGGTTGGCCCCACTTTTGAGATATGGGATCGACGCCAGTGATTTGGTATCACACGTGGGTTGGCCCCACAACTTGATGATTTGTAACTTCAGTCACCAGTGGTTTGGCACCACCAGTGGTTTGGCACCACCAGTGGTTTGGCACCACCAGTGATTTGGTATCACATTCGTGTCTTCGGACACCAGAGGTTTGGCACCTCATAGCGACTTGTCCCTGTGGTTAACACCACCGTGGGTTGGCCCCACTTTTGAGATATGGGATCGTCTGCCAGTGATTTGGTATCACACGTGGGTCTTTGGACACCAGTGGTTTGGCACCACCAGTGGTTTGGTACCACACGGGGTAGAAAAGGAGTTATGGATGGCTAGGTTGGGTGCATTATACATATATATTACTTTGTTATAATCTGTGTAAGTATGTGGTAATTACCCGGGAGAGGGAATATGCACTGAGTCTTGGTGACTCACCTTCTCCCTTATCATTTCAGGCGATTCGTGAGATCGCGGATATGGAGCCGGATGAACTCGAGGAGGCCATGCAATAAAAGTTGGTTTTATATGAACTTCCATTTGGGTACTTTACTTTAATTTGGTTTTCATATTTTATGGGTTTGTAATAAGGCCTCTTTAAATTATGTTTTGGATTATTTTTATGTTTTGATTATGTTTTAAATATGGTTATAAATTCTTGATTATTACAATAAATTGAGCACCAAGTTTTCTAAACTACACAACGCGATGGTTTTTAAAACGTTACATCGGGTAACATAAATCATTTGATAATTTTAACAACTTAAGTGTTTTCGATAATTTAAATGATTTTCAAATATCTAGTTTCTACATTCAAATTCAATTGGTTTTCAAAGTAATAATTCGAGTTTTCTTAAAATGATATAAATGTTTTCTAACCTATGATTTATTCACTTATTTTAAAGTTTTAGGTAATTTCAAAGTAAATTATTAGTTTTAACTTATTATACACCTGATTTCTACAAATATAGAATTTCAAAAGGTTTTTCACAAAAATTTAATCGTTAACTCGTTTTTCTTCAAAATATTTTCCTCAGTGACATACCAGATTCGGTCGTGGCATATTGACCGGGTTTGGGGTGTTACAAACAACCTTTCATTTTCTACCATAAATTTCAAAATTTCGACATACTCATCCATGGTAAAATTTTAATACTTTGATAAATTTGCAAATTAATCCCCAAAATAGATAGATTAGGTTATTACGATCTCGAAAATGTAAAAATTACTAAAAACTGGACAAGATTGCTTACCTAATTAAGCTTGCTTGAATTTTTTTCTCTTAGCTAGGGTTTCCATAGAAAATTTGGGGAAGATGATGATAAAATGATATTTTCTTTTATTTAATTAACTTATCATCTTTTAATTTTTCAACTTTCTAATTTAGTCCTTTTCTTTTCTTTAATTTCCATGGATGAATCATCATAAATATCTACCAACTTTTCTTAATGGTCTAATTACCATATAAGGACCTCAAATTTTGAATTCCATAACTATCTAATATTTCTAGCTACTAGAATTCAACTTTTACATTTCATGCAATTTGGTCCACCCTATAATTAAACATGAAATTGGTAAAATTTTTGTAAACGAAATTTTCATATGTTATTCCTATCATAATGCAGACCATGCAATAATATTAAAATGAATTTTCTCTAACTCGGATTTGTGGTCCTGAAACCACTGTTCCGATTTCACTGAAAACGGGCAGTTACATGAGCTTTGTTAGACAAAACCACAAATTCTCTAATTTCTATTGCACCCACCAGTAGCTTGATCTCGTTATTTAAGGCATCTTTAAAACGAACACATTTCTTCTTTAGAAGAAATAATCTCACGAGCATACTTATTGAGTTGAACAAACTCACGCTCATATTCCACCACTGATTTGCTACCCTTCTTCTTCTCAAAGAATTCCTTCTTCTTTCACATTAAGGTATCTTTTACTGACATATTTCTTTTGGAACTCAGTTTTGAAGAATTCTCAATCCACTCGTTCCTGAGGTACAACTGCAATTAGAGTTGTCCACCAGTAAAAAGCTTCCTCTTTTAATGGTGATGCTGCACATCTCAGATAATCTTTAGGAGGACACAACATTTCATCTAAAACCCTCTACGTGTGCTCTAACCAATATTCATCTTTAACCAGATTATCACTCACATTATCGTGGAACTCTTTAGCCCCATGGTTTCAGATTTTATCAATAGAAATTCTTTGAGTACTCGGTCGTGCAGGGCTTTGAGGACAAAATGGTGGAGGTTGTCAAGCCGCAGGATTAGCTCGTATGTAAGCATTAAATATATCTTGCATCATATGGAAGAATGCATTAGGAGCCTCTTCTCTAAGCTCTTGAAATTTTGGTACATTTCAAGCAGCCCCTTGATCTGTGGCTGGAAAATTACTTTGTAACACCCCTAACCCGTCTCCGTCGTCAGATTAGGGTTACATAGCATTACCGTACAATAAAAAAATTTATAAAAATAACATTAAATAAATTAATCTCATTCAAAACATATCAAACATAAGTATTTGGTCCCTAAATTGAGCTTTAAAGGCCCTAAAAATATCTTAGAAGCAATTCGGGACTAATTTGAAACAAAATAGAAATCCTAAGAGAAATATACAAAAATGTGAAAACATGGGTCACACGGCCGTGTAACATTCGAACAAAGGAACACACAGCCGTGTCCCAGCTCGTGTAACTCACTGAATAAGGTCACATGGCCATGTAACTCCCTGAGTTACCACACAAGGCTGTGTGCTAGGCTTTGTAACTCACTGACTTAAAACACTAAGATTTTACAAATGACACATGGCCATGTCGCTAGGTCGTGTGTGTCACACGGCCATATGATAGCTTGTGTCTCAGCAGTGTGATCCCAAAATTTAACTAAAATCATGACATTTCAAGTCCAATTCATACTTAACCATTCATACCATTTGGGCACACATTCAAGGGATTTAAACATCATTCAAACACATGTAAATATGTCATTTCAAACACCCTAATTCATCTAACCAGTATGCCATTTAAAGGCACCACAATTGTTTCAAAACATCATTTATCAAAACAAGTCAACGTTGTCATAATTCAAGCATAAAAACCCTAATTTAATTATCTACCACATGATACCACAATTGACAATTTTCAAGCCATCACAAACATACCAAAAGGGCTTTATATACAAGCACTTAAAAGTGACCAAAATGACATAACTTGGTGAGGTGTTAAAGTTCACCAAACTAAACATAAACTTCAAAGCAAATACAAACCAAATCACCATTAACACATTCATAAGCTACCATTACAAAATATCCTATACATGCCATTATTAACCTTTGCCAAAATACTCAAAAACTACCGAAATGGTTGCTAGATAGTGTGATAGGTCTCCAACGAGCTTCTAATCGATCGAGCTTCTGATAATCTAAAAAACAAAGGAAAGTAACTACGTAAGAAATGAGTGCTTAGTAAGCTCGTATAAACTTAAACATAACTTACCATTTCATTAATACAATTCATAGATTAAGCACAAATCATTACCAATGCCATAACCTTAGTATTAGCGTATACAACATCATCAAACTCACAAGTTAATACACTTGTCCATGATACAAATGAATTCAACCATATGATAAGTAGATTTCCATATATAAACACATCATTTAACTCATCAATGTTTTCATAAAATCATGATTCATTCCATTTGCATACTTACCATTTCATTTCCCTTTCTTCCTGTTGAACCATCTAAAATTACATCGGATACTCGGGAATGCTCATACATAGTGTGCCTTTCCATATAATCGTAACATTTTCTTTACATCAATGCTCACACGAGCTGTGAAATGGGCCTACTCACACAAGCTGCGGTTCAGAATGTAAGTTACATGACGATGCTCACATGAGCTGTGGAGAATCAGCAACAAATGCAGGACTTCAGCCATTTGTAGGACATTCAAGACCAACACCCGAAACATGAAATCTCTAATGACATGTCATTTGTATCCTAAGAATTCTTAAAGTTCAAACGGGACTCATTATTCGTCAATTCATCATAACATTGATACATTAATATTCAAATTCATTTATATTAAAACAACATAGTAAATAGTCAATGTAGCTAACATTAAAACGATTATAACGCATACGAACTTACCTTGATAAGAAAACTGTATATGTAGAATTTGAACTAATCTGAGGCTTTAGCTTTTCCTCGATTTAAGTCCGATTGTGGTTTATCTTGATTTAAATAAATAATTTTGTTCAATTAAGTACTTATAGTATTCAATTTAATCCATAGTTCATATTTATGAAGAATTAAAAATTATCCCTAATACCTTTACTTTTTACAATTTAGTCCTTAAGCTCATAACTTAAATATAACTCATTTTAACCTAAATCCAACTTAACCATTGTTACAAGGGACCTTGAAACAACCCATAATTACCAAAAATTCACAACAAAACCCATGGATTTATACTTTTAACAATTTAATCCCTATTTCCAAAATTCATCACTCACCAAAACATGCTTATTTTACAACAAAGATTAATAATATATCAACTAACATCAAAACACATTCAAAAACATTCATAGCAAGTCCCTTAACCTTTAATTGTTTTCAAATTAACCTCCGGTCTAGCTAGATTAAGCTAAAACGGACTCAAAAGCATAAAAATCAATAAAACGGGGCTTGAATTCACTTACATGCACCAAAAGGAGCTTGGCCGAACCTAGCTTTCTTCTCTAATGGTGGAAATGACTATGGCTTAAAGAAAATGAGAAAGATGATAGCTTTTCATATTTTAATTATTTAGCATTTTAACTTAATTATCAAATTACCAAATTAACCTTTTAAAACTATTAAAATTTCAATAAAACCTATCCATAAACATCCACTAACTCTTTAATTGGTATATTTACCATTCAAGTCCATTAGCATTCCTTTTCATATCCATTTAGCCCTTTTAACTAATAGAATTCAACTTTTACACCTTTTACGATTTAGTCCTTTTTACTTTATTAACTATTTAAACATCAAATTTCTTAACGAAATTTTAATCGACCTTAATATAATCCCATAGACATTAAATAAACATTAAAATAATAATTCACTCATTGGAATCGTGGTCCCGAAACCACTATTTCTAACACCACTGAAAATGAGCTGTTACATACTTTGTGCATCGTCGAATATTGTTCAATCAGAACCAATTGACATCTTTAGTCTATCAGAAAACAAGTCAAACTGATTAGGAGTCATCACACTATCACAACCTATGAAATGTCTTGTATTTGTAAACTCAATACATGTTATGTTCAGTTCTAGAATCGATTAAACCGTAGCTCTAATACCACTAAATGTAACATCCTTGACCCATCTTCGTTGCTAGATTAGAGTTACGGAATATTACAGAACAATTCAAAACATTTAACTTCAAATAGAAACAATTTTGCAAATTAAATTATAACATTTAATAACTCATTTTAACGAAGATAGAAATACACTTATGGCCCTTAAACCGAGCCTACAGAACCCTAAAATAGTTTGGGAATGTTCGGGGATCATTTTTAAACAAATCAGAAAAATTTTGAAAATTTGACAATTTTTGAAAACAGAGGCCACATGACCATGTGGCCAGGCCGTGTTACATAGCCCAGACCGTGTGAACATTCAAAGTATAGGACATACGGTCGTGTCTCAGCCCGTGTGAGTATTTAAAATAGGGTCACACATCTGTGTCGTTGGTCGTGTGCTAGACCGTGTTCAATTCGATGTTGGGTCACACGGCCGTGTCGCTAACCGTGTGCCAAACCATGTTACATGCTAACTTGAAACACATATCTGTGTAAAGAGATTGTGTGCAATACATGGCCGTGTGGCAGCTCGTGTCCCAGGCTGCGTGCCCTTAATTTTTCCTTCAAATGCAAGTTTACCAAAATGTGCTTACTTGGAAATCAAGCAACCCATTTACCAGCAATTAAACCTACTCAAAACACAATTAAACAAGCTTGAAACCTGTCAAAAACATCCAACCTAAGTGTTAAACAAATGTGCCCTCATTGACACCTCAAGTCAAAAATAAAACCAACATCATCAATCATAGCACACAAAGTTCATTCATTACATCCATTCAAGCATAATGAACAATCCTAAATACCATTTCAATATGACCATTCCACATGTTACCAAAAAGGGGCAAATTCACAATGCATATATCAACTTCATATATAAAGGCATATACAACCAAAATAACAAAATATTTCCAACCTTAACCAAAAAAAAAAACATCTTATATACATGCCATTTATAACCAGGCCAAAACTAATGAATAACTACCAATTAAGATGTCGGATAGTGTGATCTTTAATGACTTCCAATCAACAACAAAAGTCTAAAAACCTACAAAAACATACAACCAAACAAAGTAAGCTTTCATTAAACTTATTAAGGCCGTAAAACAAACAATCACATACCTTTCTTTTACTTAATTGTAAAACATACAAAGCATAAAACTAACAAATCTTGCCAATATACCATCGATTCAACTTTTTGAACACTTAGACCTGGAAAATCCTTATCATAACTATTCCACATGATAAATAATCATAAATCAAGATATCATTTTTAATGACATCTCATTTTAGGAAATCAAAAAGGATAACAACCATTCAAAATAACTTTAGAACTTTAACCAACTTACGGTGCTGCTCACACAAGCTTTAGAGAATCCGCAACACATGCAGGATCTCTAGCCATCAGTACGGTAATTATCACCAATACATAGTACCTGCTAAATGAACACTGGCTTAAGGTCTGATAATTAAACACCGGCTCACAGTGTAACAGTCCAAATTTGACCCTAATCGGAACGGTGGTTTCGGGACCACGAATCCGAGTCTGAAAAATATTTAAATATTATTTTTCGTGTTTATGATATGTGAATTAATATGTGTGAAAGTTTCGTATAAAAATTTAACTGTTTGTGTGCTCAATTAGTCAAAAAGGACTAAATCGCGTAAGTGGTAAAAGTGGCCTTTTAATTAATTTATGGCTAAATTGATGTGGCTTTATTTTAGTGAAGTCCTTAAAGGGCAATATGCCCATTTTAAGTTATAGTGGACGGCAACATGGTGATATAACATGTTTTTATGTATTATTTTATATGTTAAAGGTTATATTTTATTCATTTTATAATTTATAACTATATTATAATAAAACCAATATGAAAGTGGAATTTTATTCATTCTTTCTCCACCGAATAACACAAAGAAAAGAAAAGTTTTTGGAGCTTTGTACATTCGGCTATTTACAAGCTAAATTAAAGGTTAGTTTTTAATCGGTTTTCGATAATTTCTACGTTTTTGTAATCGTTGCTTCGAATACTTCAAGACCCATGCTTGAATTTTTGATTTTGATGAATATTTTGAAATGTGCCATTGATGATTTCATGAGTTTTATGATGATAGTTGATGAATTATGAAAAATATATGTTAGATTAATATGTTTTGTATTGAGATTTTTGGTGATTTTGACTAATTAGGGCTAAATTGCAAAAATAAATTTTTGAGGGGCTAAAATGCAAAATAAATGAAATAAATGGACTTGTATAGTCCCTATGAACATTTGGCCCTTAGGTGATATAATGAAATTTTGTGTATTTTGTGTTTTGTGCAAATAGGGCTAAATTGTAAAAATGTGAAACATTAGGGGTAAAATGGTAATTTGCCCGTTTATGTGTTTTAGGACTAAATTGAGATGAAATGTGCTTGAATGAACTAAATTTTAATGTGTTTAGATCAAGAACAAAGAAAAACGGATTTGGATCGGGGAAAGGCGAAGGTTATCGAATAGCCGGTCTACGTTGTCCGTCGATAGTCGAGGTAAGTTCGTAAGCAAATATATGTCAAGGAATTATTTATGTATATATATTAAATGATGAAATTTGAAATTATTAAGCATAAATAATTGAGATGGCCGAATGTGGTGGTATAACATTGAATTGAATTTATTTTGTTTAGTGTAATGTGATTAAGCATGTTCGGTTTTGATATATGAAAAATGTATGATGTTTGTGATTTTAGTATTGGGTAATATGTATGGAATGAATAATTATGGTGATCTATATCGGGCTTCGAGCCTAGCAGGCCTTGTGCCGGTGATCTATATCGGGCTTTATGCCTAGCAGGCCTCGTGCCGATGAATTATTTCGGGCTTTATGCCTAGCAGGCCTCATGCTGGTGTTCAAACTTCGGACCTTGAGTCTAATAGGCCTAGTGCCGGTGAGTGAGATTCAGGTTAATACTTAGCAGGTTCTAAATCGGTGAGTTGTCATTTCAAGCTTAGATCATGTGTTAATAAAGTCATGAAATGAATTTAGTATGCCTAAGCATGTGAAAATGAATTCGTTAATTTTGCTATAAGGTACGTGTTATTCATATACATGTGTTGTGCATATATATATATATGTGTGTGTGTGATGTTATTAGATAAATGAAATGACGAGAGAAATGTGATATACAATTGGTAGATAGAACGTTGAATATAAACTATGCTGTGAGAAAATTTGGTTATATGAAAGCATGAAGTGGGTAAAGGTATTTGTATAGGTATATGGATATATATATATATATAATTTTGTGTTATATACGTGTATATATATATATATATTCTGTAATGGTGTATCTTGGTGAGTAAATGGAAGTTGACAGATTAGGTGAGGTAGGATATTCGGCTATGATGCATTTTTAGGTTAAGCCATGCTTATTCAATGTTATAAATTGGCTGTTTAAAATGTTTGGATAATTGAGTGTTATAATGTGGTTGCTTAAGACTTACTAAGCTAGTAAGCTTACTCTATGTGTTCAATGATCTGTTTTATAGATTTTGGGCAAGCTACGGGCTCAGGGGATCGTCATGAAGCCATTCACACTATCGGCTCATGTTGGTACCTATAATGTTTAGACTTTCATTATTAAGGCATATATAGGCTAGTTAAGTTACCGAATGATATTATGATAATGTATTGAAGCCATGTGAAGTTGGCTTGTTTTTAAATGTTAATGTGCTAATGGTATATTCTATCCTTAATGTATTATGAGTGTATGTTATGCTTGAATGGTGATTATGGTTTGTTGCTTGTTCTCGTTTTCATGATAATATGGTTCGGTTTTGAATAAGTAAAATGTTTATAATTATTTAGGTTGATTATTGAAGAGCCGAAGTTAAGACCGAATTTAGGGTAGTGGATGAGTTGTACTTTTGTATTTCGAATTAGTTATATATATCATATGTTTTTGGTATGATATTTAATGATTCTTGTGTCTATAAACCTTCATTGTGGATGCAGTGAAATGAGCATGTAATTAGAGATTATTTAAATTGTATGTGGTTATAGAGATATGCTTACTTATGAATAGTATAGAAATAAGCATGCCTATTATGTTGTATGGAAATTCTTAATTTAGCTTAGTTTGCATAACTTGTGAATTGGCATAGTTCCAGAAACTTGTTAATAATATGATTTTATCAATTTGATAATTATGAGTTGATGTGGCTTTTATTTTTAGGAATTATGCGCATATTATGTTGGTAACATGGGCATGTTTGGTGATGTTATTATGTACTATTATTTCATATGTGAATGGATATACCACAAAGTGCTATGGGTGTATATGTTTAAATATGCATTTTTGGTTTGATAAATGTATGAATTGTGATAAATGGCAGTGATGATCTGAGTTTGGTTCAGTAATGCCTCATAACCCGAATCCTGCGACGGGTACGGGTTAGGGGTGTTACATTTAATTGGTATCAAAGCTACGGTTTAATCGATTCTAGGACTACCGTAGCGCGTGTGAGTCTAGCTATACATGCCTTAATTATATATACGATAGTGTGGTGATTTCTGACATTTCAAACTGCGTTATATATAGTAAATGGATCCTGACAGAGCCGTAGCTGATGATGTAGAGAGTGTAGCGCCTGATCGTGCACGTGGGTCAGCGCCGGTAGACTCTCGACCTGTTTCGGGTAGCCATGAGGGGGAGGCTGAGCAAGCCTTCTACCAGATGATGAATGAATGGTTTACCCAGTTTATTCAGACTAACCCGGCTATACAACAACCTCCACCCCCGAATAATCCAACTCCGGTACCTTCAGCACCTCCGATGATAGATCCGATGAGATCTAGCAGGCCTCCCGTTGATAAAATCAGGAAATATGAGGCCGAAGAATTCAAAGCTAATGATGATGATGACGCAGAGCGAGCTGAGATGTGGCTTGATAACACTATACGGGTACTTGATGAGCTATCCTGTACTTCAGATGAATGCCTGAAGTGTGCTATATCTTTAGTACGGGACACTGTATATCACTGGTGGAATACACTAGTATCGGTGGTCCCAAAAGAAAAAGTGACTTGGGATTTCTTCCAGATCGAGTTCCGTAAGAACTATATTAGCCGGAGATTCATCGATCAGAAACGGAAAGAATTTCTAGAACTAAAACAGGGTCACATGACTGTGACTGGATATGAGCGGAAATTTGTCAGATTGAACCAATATGCTCGAGAGTGTGTATCAACTGAAGCCATTATGTGCAAAAGATTTGAAGACAGTCTGAATGAAGACATAAAGTTGCTTGTTGGCATTCTTGAGATCAAAGAGTTCGTGGTACTTGTCGAGCGAGCTTGCAAAGCTGAAGAGCTTGGGAAAGAGAAAAGAAAGGCTGAAATAGAAGCAAGAGACACTCGTAAAAGATCATCGAGTAAGGCTTTCCATTCTGTATCTAAGAAGTTTAAAGATGACTTTGGCCGACATAAAGCTATTTCAGACATGTCTAGACGAGACTGACCTCCTGCGGGTTCTCGAGCTACTTCTATAGCCAGTGTTGGTAATGTTCAGCAGAATTGAGTTGAATGCAAGCATTGTGGTAAATGGCATTCTGGGAGTTGTAGATTCCGTGATCAGTCTTGTTTTAAATGTGGATCGTCAGATCATTTTATCAGAGAATGCCCGATGTTAGCCGAGCAAAATACGGCCCAGAATATCAGATCGAGTAATGTGTCAGTGCGAGGCAGACCACCTAGGCATTCGGGAAATGTAAGTGGTAGTCAGAAAGGAACTAAAGACACTGCTGTTCTATCGGAGGCTCGTGCACCAGCTAGAGCTTATGCTATACGTGCCAGAGAGGATGCTTCTTCCCCAGATGTTATCACTGGTACTTTCACTCTTTATGATACTACTGTGATTACATTGATTGATCCTGGTTCGACTCATTCATATGTGTGTGAAACTCTAGTATCTAGTAAGACTCTGCCTGTTGAGTCTACTGAGTTTGTGATCCGTGTGTCCAACCCCTTGGGTCGATGTGTACTTGTTGATAAAGTGTGTAAAGGTTGCCTGTTGATGATTCAGGATTCCTGCTTTCCAGCTGATTTAATGTTGTTACCTTTCGACGAGTTCGACATAATTTTAGGAATGGACTGGTTAACTTTGCATGATGCAGTGGTGAATTGCAAAAGAAAGATTATTGATTTGAGATGTCAGAACGGTGAGATCATCCGGGTTGAATCTAATGATCTGAGTGGGTTACCAGTAGTAATATCCTCGATGTTAGCCCGTAAGTATGTGAGAAAAGGATGTGAAGCTTACTTGGCCTATGTGTTGGATAATAAAGTGTCTGAAAAGTAGATTGAATCAGTACCAGTTGTGTGTGAATATCCAGATGTATTTCCTGAAGAATTACCGGGTTTACCACCAGTTCGAGAGATTGAGTTTGGCATTGAACTAGTACCGGGGACGACTCCGATTTCAATAGCACCGTATCGGATGGCACCTACTGAGTTGAAAGAGTTGAAAGCACAGTTGCAAGAGTTGTCATGGAATACCTGTAAATGTTGAATAAATATTTAACGCTGACTCACTTGTCAGAATCATGGTCCCATATTTTTGACACCAGTTAAAATCAGTTGTCATAGAATCTGCAATGTAACACCCTTAACCCGTATCCATCGCCGGATTAGGGTTACAAGGCATTATCATGCATAGCACATGTTATATCAATTATTTACTGTTCATACAGACATAATCGAATACATTATGGGTAATGTACTTTCATAGCATACTTAAACATCAACATACATATCTTAAATTCATTTAGCCAAATTCACATATAAGCATTTTTCATCAAATAACAAAGTTACTATTCATTTGGTCACTTAAGATACATTAGCCGAATATGAACTTGCTTATAACTACTTTACTAAAACAAATTATCAATTACCAAAGCTAACATAAATATGTTTTTGCATAAACTTTGTTTAACTGAATTCAAGTTATACTAATTGCACTCGTCCAAACAAATTATAGATCAAATCATATATAAGAACATAATCAAATCAACAATACCAAATATATCTCCCATAGTCCAAAACACATAAATCTGAACTTTATATACATATACCTATGTAAGCCATGTCCAATTATGTCAATCCAAGTACATAACATATAATCTCATCACCTAGCCGAATATACCATATACATTATAAATGATCTCCAAAATTTATTCATGTTTCATTTTAATTTACCTTAATCGTAAGTCTTTATCAATTCATAACCCAAACTTATTCAAACACACATATGTCCATTTTCTAAAGGCACTAATTATAAAACATTATCGAATACTTCATACCAAAACATATATGCATGTATGTTTACTTAGCATGGACTTAAATCACAACCGAATTCATAATCCAAGCATGACATACTCACATACTACGATTAAGACCATTTAAACATTAGGTCATTAGTATTTAAATCAAGCCATTTTTGCATGGCTTATATTTACAACAACAAAACTTCATCCAAGTATTAAGCTAGCCTATACATGCCTTAAGTTCAAAATCCAAACTTTTAAAATACCAAAATAAGTCGATAGTGTGGATGTCTTCGATGACGATCCCCGAGCTCGTAACTTCTATAAAACAGAATAACAAAACACACAGAGTAAGCTAACTTAGCTTAGCAAGTCTTAAGCAAGTATAACAAACCAATTGAACATTCAAACATTTTAAACTAATCACTTTATGACATTGAAATAATAACTTAGCACAAATAGACTATCATGGCCGAATGCTATTATCCTTACATAGCATAACATTTATCACTATCTTACTTTAAATATACAAACTTACCAATTTAGAAAAGGTTTAAGATATAAAACATCATCTCTTAATAACCTACTCATATTACAACATACGTATAGTTCAATATGTTCATATATACAATCGAATAAGTAAATACCATGTATACTCTAATCACATGTAACCGAATATATATATATATATATATCCATTAAACATCACATGTATACAAGTCTTTAATATCATTTTATCCACATATCAAGAAGGCCAAATATACAACAACATTTTGTCACATACTTGCTCAATAAACATCACATGTACACTTACCCATTTGGCTAAATATACAAGTTCAATTAAAATATCTCATATGCACATACCTGTTTGGCCGAGTATACAAACTCATTTTATCAACTTACTGATAAACCGTAAAAGTAACATATTTTAAGCCCACATTTTTAGTATGGTTTTGGATGAATTAAGCCTCGATTTATGTAAAAAGGTGCTCTTAATCCTTTGTTTTCATGTTTTATACTCAGGAAAGCACCCGAGGATGAAAAGAATAAGAAACGGGCCTAAAACGGACCAAATTGGGCCAAAGAGGAAATCGACACGGCCTGGACTTAAGCCCACACGGCTGTGCCTCATTAAAGAAGCCCGAACACAGCCTGACCACTAGTCACACGGGCGTGTGACATGGCCGTGTCCCTATCGTGGCAAAGAGCAATTTCATTCAGATTTGGATACTTAAGGGCGAAGAAACATATTTCGAAAGCCTATATAAACACCCTAAGTGTTACCTGAAAGAGGGCGGTTAGCTAGGCCAAGGAGCCGAGCCAGAAAGACCAGATTTGTGGAGAATCACTCAAAGATAGCCAGTTGATCCATCTCAAGAAGCCGGAATTCTACTCAAGACGGCGGATCTCCCCTTCAATTCCCTCAGGGAGTTTTAGGGATTTCCTATGTTTTGTTTTATCTTTTCTTCTGAGATGTTTTCTTTATTGGATATGAACTAAACCCTTCAGATACCTGAAGGGGATGAAACCTAAGACAAATCTTGTTATTGTTTTCTAAACTATATGATAAATATTTAACTTGTTCTTAATTATGTGTGCTTAATTCTTGTGTTGATATTTTCGGGATATTAATTCAAGTATGATGTGCTTAAGTGGAGGAGCAAAAGTCCCTGCTTAAGAGTAGATCTAGCATAATTAAGCGGAGTTGATCGCACGCCTAGAGATAGGGTGACGAGATTTTGCCGGATTAGGGTGAAGCCTAATATGGGAGTCCATAGATCGAGTTAATGCGATTCTAGGGGTTTTAATTAGAAAGAGATTTCAATGAATCAACCTAGGGTTAGACGTTATTCGCTTCGAGAGAGGGTTTAATGTAACTTATGGAATCTTACGGATCAAGTCAAGTGAATACATCGTCTGGTTCAGTGTTAGATAACAAGTGAAGTCTAGGTGGATTCTTCCTATGGGTATCGTCTTAGTCAATTGGTTTTTCTTCCAAGTTATTTTTCCTCAATTCATTCTTTTTGTCTTTTCATCTTTTGTTTAGTTGATAGTTAATTTTAGATTAGATAACCATTCACTTAATTCTTAGGCTAAATAATAGAAAGGGAGTTAGTATTAGTACTTTTGGTTCCTTTGGGATTCGATATTCTGGTCTTGCCTAAGCTATACTACTCTTCGATAGGTGCGCTTGTCTTACAACCATTGTCAGAGTTAGTTTATAGGTTCGATCATTCTCATTATAAATTTTAAAGCTCTGATTTCGACGATCAAGTTTTTGGCGCCGTTGTCGGGGAACTAAAATATTAAGAAAGCTTAATTTTTATTACTTTAGCCACATTTACTATTTATTTTTATTTTTGCAATTTTATTTTATTTTTCTAAATTTTCTTTCTTCTTTCTTTTGTCCCTTTCAGGTACCTCTAGTTTATGACTAGAAGGAACCCGACAGGACCTCTATTTTATGACAGTGATATTGAAGGTACCGTTCGTAGAAATCGCAGAGAAATAAGGCGAAGCCTAAACTACATAGACGAAGAGCAATAAGCCGAAATAAATACCACAGAAGAGATGGCTGAGAATAATCCACCACCTCCAGAGATGGCCGAACATCATGCTCCACGTACTATGCATGATTATGCTAAACCTAGTTTAACAGGAACTGAGTCTAGTATTGTTAGGCCTGCTATTGCTGCAAATAATTTTGAACTGAAACCTAACATTATACAGATGATACAACAGTTTGTTCAGTTTGATGGTTTGCACGATAAGGATCCTAACACACACTTAGCAAATTTCCTAGAATTTTACGACACTTTCAAAATAAATGGCATTTCTGATGATGCCATCCGTCTTCGGTTATTTCCCTTTTCCTTGAGAAATAAAGCCAAACAGTGGTTGCATTCTCTTCCACGAGGCTCAATCACTACATGGGATCAAATGACCAAAAATTTTTTATTAAAATACTTTCCACCGGCCAAAACGGCCAAGTTAAGGAATGATATCTCTTCTTTTGTGCAGATAGATTCAGAGACATTATACGACGCATGGGAGAGATACAAAGATTTGTTAAGGAGGTGCCCACACCACGGATTACCATGTGGCTACAGGTCCAAACTTTTTATAATGGTGTGAACCCTTCAACAAGGCAGCTAATCAATTCAGCCGTCGGTGGAACCCTGAACAACAAAACTCCTGAAGCAGCCTACGAGTTTATAGAGGAGATGTCACTAAATAACTATCAGTGGCAAGTTACAAGGACAAGGCCAGCTAAAGTAGCCAGAGTTTTCAACATTGATGCAGTGACCATGCTATCAAATAAGGTGGAATTGTTACATAAAAAATTTGATAGTTTCTATGGATCTTCGCAGGCACATCAAGTTATGCAGTGCAACGCAAGTGAAGGAGTGGTGAATCCTGAGTACCCACCCTATAGACAGAGCATGGAGAGCGAACAAATGAACTACATGGGTAATAATTTTCGATCTAACAATAACCCTTATAGTAACACTTATAATCCAGGTTGGAAGAACCACCCCAATTTCTCATGGGGCGGTCAAAGAAATCAAAGATCACAACCATCCCAAAACTTCCAACAACAACCCTACCCACAGGAAAAGAAGCCGAACCTTGAAGAGGCACTAACAAACTTCATAATAGCCTCAGACACACGTTTCCAGAAGATAGAAACAAAACTTGAGGCATTGTCACAAGAGTTCAAGGATCAATTCGGGCAACTTGCTAAGCAGATTTCTGAGAGACCATAGGGAAGACTACCGAGCAACACTGAGACTAACCCGAGGGAGCAAGTTCAAGCCATAACAGCTGAAGATAGTTAAGGGTTAGACGATCCTAATTCAAAACAAAAGAAGGTGGTAGAAGAAGATATGGTTGAGGTCAATAACAAGCCGAAACCGGTAATCAAAGAGTAGAAACCCTACATACCTTATCCCGAAGCGATGAAGAGAGATGATACAGCGGAACAGTTCGGTAAGTTTCTTAAACTTTTAAAGAAATTACATATTAACTTACCTCTTCTTGAAGCTCTTTTTCAGATGCCGGATTCGAGGAAATTTTTAAAACAACTCTTGACGAACAAGCATAAATTAGACAAGGAGCCACATGTGGAATTAAACGCAGTATGCTCAGCAATGTTACAGAATAGACTACCACAGAAATTAAAAGATCCAGGGAGTTTTACAATTCCATGTTTGATTGGTAGTTTAACTATTGATAATGCGTTAGCTGATTTAGGGGCAAGCATAAATGTCATGCCTTATAAATTGTTTAAACAACTAGGTCTAGGGAAACCCAAACAAACTAGGATGAGCATTCAATTAGCTAATAAAACTGTAAGAATTCCTAGGGGTATTATCGAAGATGTTCTTGTAAAAATTGATAAATTCGTTTTCCCAGTAGACTTTGTCGTTTTAGACATGGATGAGGGTAATTCGATTCCTTAATTTTAGGAAGACCCTTTTTAGCAACTGCTAGGACTAAAATTGATGTTAGCATAGGAAAACTCATACTTCAGGTAGGTGACGAATCGATCAGATTACAAGCTCTCGACTCGGCCAAGACAACAATTGATGAAGGTGAGAAAGTAAATTCAGTTGATAACCAGATTGTTCCAGCTTTATCACAGGAAACGCCACAAGATTACAAACCTGAGCCAAATCATAGACCCCATGCCAACAAAGAAGAATTATATGAGGAACGAAGCCTTAGGGTCGACAAACTAGAAAAGTGGACGACATCCTTCAAAGAAGAACAGGAATCGTGCAAAGTAAAGCCGAATGAGCCTCTAGAAGAGCTCATAGGAACATCAAATCACCTCAAAATAGGAGACCAGGTACTAACAGATAAGGCAAATCCTCGCGTCATCACATCAGACCTGAACACGAATGAAGAAATCCCTCTTGAGGTACGTAATATCTTCTCTTACGGAACAGTCGAAGTAAACAATCCTATATTCAGCACCTTTAAGGTACACGCTTCTCGACTCCAACTTCATCAAGAAAATAAAACTGTCAGCATGAGGGAAGATATTCAATCCTTTAAACCTCTCTGATTTTTCAATATGAGGAGAGTCTAGTTTAAGACTATAAACAAGCGCTTCTCGGGAGGCAACCCGAGTACTAACACAATTTATTTTCACATTTTGTTTTCAATTCAATTCAATTTCTTTTCTTCTTTTCTTTATACTTAATTCTAAACTAACCAAGGGTGCAGATTTCCAGGGCACACGGCCTTGCACAAAGCCGTGGCCGTGTGTACCTCAAGAATCTTTGTACCAACATGGCAGAGGTGGTACAAATCAGACTCAACTAATTTTTGAAGTTCACGGACCCAACCACTCCAACACAGGCACCGAAAAAAGCCCACAGCCGTGTGACGCGGCCGTGGACGACACTGACTTATCAAAACAGGCGTGGCTGTCTGAAAAGGGCATGGAGAATCAACACGCCTAGACACACGGCCGTGTGAGGCGGCCATCTGAAACGACACGCCCTCGGTCCACGGGAGTGGGAAAGTACCAAATTAAGCCTCTATTTAAACACCAACACCCTCCCCATCCTTCTCATCCACTTCCCACTTCTTTTCTTATCCCCTTTTCTCACATTCTCCTCTCCATAACAAGTCTCTAAACCCTTGAACCACACCAAAGCCATGACAAAGAAGTGGAAGAAAGCAAGTGTAGTCTCCTTAGGGAAATCAATATACATAAACTCATGCCGGCCGCTTCATCCAAACAACAAGCCAAGGGTCTTTGAGACCATTTATCTTTTCTTTTTCTTTTCTGTTTTGCTTCAATTTCCTTCTCTTTGACAATCTTATGCTTAATCTAGTTTAAAATATTTTAGTTTCTTAATGTTAGGTTCTTCAGGCTGCTAGGGAATCACACCTTGGGAACCACGACTACCACCACCGCAGCCTGAGAAGTTCAAAAGGCTGCTTGGGAATCACGCCACTTCTGCCACCGCCAGCACCTCCGTCACCTTAGAAGTCACACCCACCTCACGAACCATCTACCAACAAGGATTCTCAAGCCCTTTTATCTTCTAGTCTTAGTTTATTTTCCTTCATAGTCTCTTTTTCTTTATCTTTCTTATCTTTATTTATATATTTAGTTTATTTTAAATGTGTCTTAATAACTCCTAGCTAATTCTCTAAGAGCTCCCCAATTTCTTCATCTAGCACAGAGCTCAATAGCAGCCACCACCCCTATCGACTTCCAACTCCGGGAAACCATCCAAATTCAGGAAGTTTCACCTCTCCCTCTCTCTTAAATTGAATATCTATCTTTGTACATTGAGGTCAATGTACATCTTAAGTGTGAGGGGTGAATATTTATTTGAAGAAAGTGCCGAACTTTTTGCATTATTCTTATATTCGGCCTAACTTTCTTCATTATTCTCAAATCCCTGAAATTAGTCTTGTTTTTAATCAATTTTCTCATATTACTAATTAGGATGAAATTTCTGATAATTTATGATTTTTATTGACATGTTTTTGAGTACGTCGTAGCTAATTGTGCATTGATGATTGAAATTTTAAGATACTAGAGAATCAAGCATGATAAGTCTATTTTTCTTAAAATTTCTACTAGGTTGTCTACCTGAATCTGAATCTTATCTTGAAGTTTGAAATTTACAAAGTTGATGTCAAAACACCCATAATTTTTGTGAGATTTTGAGCCTATTAGAGCATATATTCTTTTTCATGCTCACTTTATTAATTATGAGTGTGTCAACATTGAACTGTTATTCTAGAACTTGCCTTGATTATACATGTTGAGACCACAGTTATGATTTGATATACAGAGATGATAAAGGCACCTAGGATTTAACCCACTTACTCCACTAAAAGCCTACCTTCATAATTAACCCCTAGTGAACCCCGTTTGATCCTAACAACCCTTTTTATTTGACTTACCTGCTAATGTTAACCCAAAGCCCTTTGTATTTGTTATCACCATTCCTTTTGACTACCCTTACATCGAGATGAGATTTGATTTGATTTGTTGTCTAGCTATTATCTTTATTTTAAGTAATAGATTCATTCCTTATTATGTAATATTTGATTAGTTCTTAAAAAAATCAAAGTATATTCATTATTAGTTGTGTGATTAAGTGAGCTTATACATAAAAATCCAATTATTGAAGAAGAGGCTCGTATTAGAGTATTATCAATAGTAATATTATTAGTTTTCAATTGATGTAATTATTTAGGATTAGTTCATTTTTCTAGGTAGGTAACTTATCAATTCAATCTCGATTCTAACCTTCTAATTCAGCCTATATCCATACCCTTAACCGAAGCCCTGTTACAACCCTATTAAAGACCTTTTGATCCATTTATCATCTCATTTTACAGTGGTGGAGATTTGATTTTCAGGCAAGCCTATGGGATTAACTTTTCAGGTTTGACTTTTGAGTGCTTAATTTTTTAACCTTAAACACTTCAAGTGATTTGAGTGAATCTTTTGTGAGGATGTTAATTCTTATAGGTTTTTAATTAAAGGTAATTATTCAGGTAAGGGGAAACACCTAAGTTTTCATAATACAAATGTATGACTTATATTGTTTGAATCTTTAGGACTCTTTGAGTTAAATCATCCATGTATAAACTATCTATGAATTATGATGAGACATTGTCGATAGGAATTATGAATTATGGAAAGTTCGTTTTAATTGTAAGTTGAGAATTTGCTTGAGGACAAGCAAAAGCTTACGTGTGGGGGTATTTGATAAACCGTAAAAGTAACATATTTTAAGCCCACATTTAGTATGCTTTTGGATGAATTAAGCCTCGATTTATGTAAAAAGGTGCTCTTAATCCTTTGTTTTCATGTTTTATACTCAGGAAAGCACCCGAGGATGAAAAGAAGGAGAAACGGGCCTAAAACAGACCAAATTGGGCAAAAGAGGAAATCGACACGGCCTGGACTTAAGCCCACACGGTCGTGCCTCATTAAAGAAGTCCGAACACAGCCTGACCACTAGTCACACGGGCGTGTGACATGGCCGTGTCCCTGTCGTGGCAAAGAGCAATTTCATTCAGATTAGGATACTGAGGGGCGAAGAAACATATTTCAAAAGCCTATATAAACACCCTAAGTGTTACCTAAAATACGGCAGTTAGCTAGGCTAAGGAGCCGACCCAGAAAGACCAGATTTGTGGAGAATCACTCGAAGATAGCCAGTTGATCCATCTCAAGAAGCCGAAATTCTACTTGTAACATCCTAAATTTATGGGCCTATGCATTTAGTGTAGGGATAGGTTTAATATGTTAAATTAAGTGATAGGAGTCCAAATTGGGCTCAGGATTAGGCAAAGGCCTTGGTTAAATTAATAGATTGGGCATTATAGAGTTAAAAGGTGGTAATTATGTTTAAAATACCAACGTGGGCTTGGGGCCCAACAATAGGTGGCACTGTAAGGGAATTAGAAGGTGGCGCCATTAACAATTAAAGAGGCCCAAGTTTTGGCCACAAGGAGCCCATGTTTTTGGGCCATTTTCGGCACTTAAAATGGAGCAAGGAGTGACGCCACATACAAGGAGTTAAGGGCCCAAAATTTAATTGTCATGTAGCCCAAATCTTTTAATGTAAGTGAGTTAAATTTAGGCATTAGGGTTTAATGAGGTGGACGGCTACAAGGCTCAAAAATAGGAGGATTTATATGGATTTTATAATTGATAATTTAGAAGATAAAAAGGAGAAAAGATAGGAGCCTATCTACAAGGAAGGTGATGCCCTAAAATACACCACTTAGAGGAGTAAAGAAATCGGCTACTGCATGGCAAAGGGGTGTCGAATTTTCCTTTCATTTAGCTTGAATTTTAATTAATTAGGAAGGGCGTTTTCAGTTTTATACAAGAGGTGCCGAAATTTCTATAAATAGGGGGGATAGCTCCTTGATTCTGGCAATTAAAACCCTAATTCTCTCTTCTTTCTTTGTGCCGAATTCCTTAGCCTCTCCCTCTCCAATTTTCTTTTCTTCAATTTCTTCAAAAGCCGAAACCTCTTCTCCATTCTTTTTCCCCTTAAGCTGATTTCTCTAAAAAGCCGAAATCTCCATAGTTTTTCTTTATTCATCCTATTTGAGAATTAGTTCTATCTATTTCGGCATTTAAATCTTTTCTCTGGCATTGCCGAATCTCCTCTCTAGTGCTAGCTGAAATCCCTGTGTTAAGGTAAGTGTCGACTTCTGCTAGTTTCTCATATTCTATTCCGGTTTTTGAAAGGCAAAAGTCGAAAAGCTAATAGTTTAATGATTCTATGTTGGGCGGCATTCCAGGATTTGAAGAAAGCTTGGTCGACTAGATCTAAAAGTCGAAAAACGTTAGTCTCCAATTTCGGGATTTTAAGGTAAGAAGATTTTCCCTAGATTTTTGCTAGATTCACTCATTATATGCAAGATCCTAACTTTATGATGAGGATTAAAGATCATAAATTGTGATAGTAGTTCTAACAAGGACTTGTGATGGAATTAAATATGGATCAGGCAAAGGAAACGAGCAGTATCTGCCGTTCGAGATTGGCCACTTGGTTGTGGATTGACTTCTGAACCACAACTTAGGCAGATAGCAGTTGTGTCGACTAAGGATAGCGTCGACATAGAAAGCATCGTTTTATCGGTAATCAAGTGTGTAGATCTCTAACACACTATTAATCCTGTATGTATGTCTATATATATATATATGATATGGGCTAAAAAGCCAGAAAGAGGCTGTATAGACAGTCGAATGGAACCCTAAAAGGGTTAGGCAAGGATGCCAGGTACGTAAACATAGAACTCCCTATGTGTATCGAAAAATATGTAAGCCTGCATGACGTTTTCTTTATATGTGTATGCATGGGGTGGGATTATGATATTGAAGGGGAAGTGCATGATAGGTCACTTGGTGATCGGTGGTAGAAATCCCACAAAAAGTAAATGTTAGGTCACATAGTGATCGATGGCTATGCCACGTTTAATGATTCTTGATCAACAGGAATAGGCAGTACGGCTGTCGTTATGGTGTGTAGCGAATGGAGGGTTGATTGTTGAAATCCCCAAGGTGTGATGGTTGGTACGGGTTGGTGTGTAGAGGACGGAAACCTAGGATGGGTTGGGTTATTATTCATCATTTATTATTTGATATATGTTTATGATTGATACCTTTATGTATGGGCCAGGGCCCATAATGTGGTTGTGGGCTCAGGTCGTTGTGTGCTTTGAGATTTATACACTGAGTCTTGGTGACTCACGCTTTCCTTTTTCTCTACTCCTCCAGATGAGCAGTAGATCGTGGACATGGGAGCCGAGACGGACTCGAGGGGCCATCAAGTTTTTATTTCTACAAGTTATTTTCGGGATTTCTTTAAGTTTATTTTATTTTTATTTTGGGAATATTTATGTAATAAGGCCCCTAGTTTTTATTCAACAAAGTAGATTTCAATGTTCTGAAATTTATGAATTATGACAAAGTTTATTTATACCTAATAATAATAATAAGGAGTTTATTTTTAAAATGTCATCTATTTGTTTAAATTATGTCTAATTAACTTACGACTTCCAAAACAAACAAAGCAAAAGTTTTCAAGGTACAAGTCGTGGCACGCCAGATCCGGTCGAAACGCATGGGCCGGGTTTGGGGTGTTACATTTTGGTATCAGAGCCCAGTTCAAAACTCGGGCTGTGAAATGGGTCTAGTAATGTTTTGTAAGTTGATGTGAATTTGAAAAAAAAAAGAAATTCTGGAAGAAGATATGGCCTTCGAGTCTACCGGCACCCGATCCACACAGGTAAGTATTCTAAACTCTTGTTGTGTTATATATGTGGGCTTAATGGGCTTGAGGGACGTAGATTAGTATGATAGTACTGATGGACCATAGGCTTAGATAAACAACTCTTCAATTTCATAAGACTTAATTTCTTTGAACAAACCCGTAAACGAGTCGCAAGACTAGGGTGTGGCAACAGGTATACGCATGTCTAGGATTGGATCCGGAAGAGCTTGGTATTTAAGCAGTCCTAGTGACTCACCTCCTCTTCGCTGGAATCTTACCTGGTGCGTAGTGAATGTTCACCTTAGTCGAATTAGGGTGTGGCAATGGGCATACGCATGTCTAGGAGTGGATTCAGGGAGAGCTTGGTACTTAAGCAGTCCTAGTGACTCACCTCCTCTTCGCTAGATTCCTACCTGGTGCGTAGTGACTGTTCACCCTAGCTACGAGGACTTACTGATGAGCTAAACCTTATAATTAAAACCCAAAAGGGACCAGCCACCCTATTTGAAAAAAAAAACCCCCTAAGTTTTGTAAAATTCCCAAAAAAATACACTTGATTTGTGGAAACTTCCAACCAACCGTGAATCTATAAAATACCTATATTTTGAAAATTTATCTGAAAACTTCATGTTTACAAGAGTAACCCGGTTTATGAAACGAGATTTTCAACGTACCCCTGTGTAAAAAAAACGTCAGCAACAATAACAACAAAATATCCCTGGTTTGTAAAATTACCAAATCACCCTTGATTCGCAAAATTACTGAAATACCCCCGGATTGTCAAATTACCGAAATACCCCCAAATTGCCAAATTACTGAAATACCCCTGAATTTCAAAATTACCAAAATACCCTTATTTCACAAAATCACCAAGGAACCAAATTTTGGAAAATTACGAAAATACCCCTGTAGGCTAAATTACGAAAATACCCCTGGGTAGAGATACAACGAAAACACCCTTACGTGATGAATGTAAGTTCATGGATGTTATGTATATGTTGATGATTGAATGTATGTGCTTCCTAGAATTAGAAGATACGAACTTGAGACTGAATTGTGAATGTAATTGCGAATTCGAAAGAACCACTCTTAAAACTACTATTCATAAGACTGTTCGTGGTTAATCAGTGGAAGAAAACTAATAATTCATAAAATTTCTAATCAGATAACCGTCAATCGAAAGAATGAGTACAAGGGGTCGAGGACGTCCACCGCGTAGACGCAGTAGGGGTAGGATGACCTGGTCTGAGCCAGTAGGATCTGGCCATGGATCTGGGAACGAGATGCCAGTTCCACCAGCTGCGGAGGAGGAATTTCAGGATCAGACTGCCAAAGATGATGCGGTATCTCAGGCGATGTTAAGGGTTTTAGAGAGGGTTGCTGGGGCTGGTATGGGCACAGGAGCCCGAAAATCTGTGCCGGAGCGGCTTAGGGCCAACGGGGCAGAAATGTTTAGGGGAATCACTGGTGTAGCCCCAAGTTCAGCTGAGTATTGGTTGGAGGCGGTAGAACGCATAATGGATGATTTGGATTTCACGGAGGAGGAGAAGTTGAAATGAGTTGTATCTCTCCTGCGGGATGAAGCATATCAATGGTGGCTTACGGTTAAGGATGGAGCTGTGGCTGACCGTATCACCTGGGATCTCTTTAAAACGGTGTTCCAGAGTAAGTACATTGGGACAAGTTATGTGGACGCGCAGCGTAGAGCATTTTTGAATCTGGTGCAAGGAAGTAGGTCGGTGGCTGCGTACGAAGCGGAATTCTTATGCCTCAGCCGTTATGCTCGTGGGATAGTAGCCACGGAGCATGAACGTTCTGTTAGGTTCAAAGATGGCCTGAGGGATGATTTGCGTGTTTTGATAGCCCCACAGCGGGAGAGGGAATTTGCTGTTATAGTGGAAAAGGCTAAGATAGCCGAAGAGGTAAAGCAGACCGAGAAATTAAATCAGGATAGAGATAGGGGTGGAAATAAGAGAAATTTTGGATCGTCAGGAGCAACTGGGCGTATTCAGAAAAGGCCCAGGTCTGATGGACCGAAACGGGAAGAGAAATCTGCTGCTGCTAACCAGATACCAAAGTGTGCTCGATGTGGCAAATTTCATGCTGGAGAGTGTTGGGCAAGCAGTGGGAAGTGTTTTAGGTGTGGATCTACAGATCACCAAGTTAGAAATTGTCCGCAGCAACGGGACAGTGAAGGGACCATGGGTCGAGGGAATGCTCAGCCTGGCAGAGGAGGTCAGCAGCCACAAAGAGGTCGTGGTGCAGCCAGAGGTGGTAATGGTGCTGGTCGGGGTCGTGGAGCACCAGGTCAAGGGGCAGGAAACACCGAGGTGAGACAGCCGGGATTGGTCTATGCTGTCAGACGTCGGGAGGAGGCCGATACACTGGATGTCATAACCGGTACGTTTTTAATTTTTGGCTTGCCTTACACTGCATTGATTGACATTGGGTCAATGCATTCGTATGTAGCTAGTAGCGTATCTGGAACTTTAAGGTTAGAATCTGAAATTATCTCTAGGGCAATGACTGTGGTTAGCCCTTTAGGACAATCTGTAGTAGTGGATAAACTCTATCGTAAAGTACCTCTAGAAGTTCAGGGGATAGTTTTTCGAACGGATCTAATGGAATTATCGTTCGGGGAGTTTGATTTATTTTTAGGCATGGATTGGCTTGTGAAGTATCAAGCTAATCTAGATTGTGCGGCCAAGCGTATGGTGTTAAAAACCCTCGAGGGTGATGAAGTGTTGGTGATAGGAGAAAGGAGGAACTGTCTGTCGAATGTAGTAACTGCCCTAAGAACAGAAAGGATAGTGAGGAAAGGGTGCGAGGCAGTTCTATTGTTTGTTCGGGCTCTAGAAGCCAAAGATCTGTCTGTTGGGGACGTCAGGACGGTAAAGGAATTTCTTGATGTTTTCCCTGAAGAGCTTCCAGGATTACCCTCAAATCGTGAAGTGGAGTTTGGTATTGATCTTCTTCCGGGAGCAGCGCCGGTATCTATTGCTCCGTATAGAATGGCGCCGAAGGAGTTGGTGGAGTTGAAAGCGCAGATTTAGAAGTTGCTGGATAGAGGGTTCATCCGACTGAGCGTGTCGCCTTGGAGAGCGCCGGTGTTATTTGTGAAGAAGAAGGATGGATCAATGCGTATGTGCATTGATTATCACCAGTTGAATAAGCTAACAATCAAGAACAAGTACCCGTTGCCAAGGATCGATGACTTGTTCGATCAGTTGAAGGGGGCCTCAGTCTTCTCAAAGATAGATCTGAGGTCAGGGTACCATCAGCTTAGGGTCAAAGAGGCGGATATTCATAAGACAGCTTTTAGGACTCGCTATGGTCACTATGAGTTTATGGTGATGCCATTTGGATTGACCAACGCGCCAGCAGCGTTCATGGACATGATGAGCCGAGTGTTCCAACCCTACCTAGACCGGTGTGTCGTAGTATTTATCGATGATATCTTGGTTTATTCGAAGTCAGAAGAGGAGTATGATGCTCACTTGCGAATAGTTTTACAGATTCTGAGGGAGAAGCAGTTGTATGCCAAATTCAGTAAGTGTGAATTTTGGCTAAGGGAAGTTACATTTCTAGGGCACGTTGTGTCGGTAGAAGGGATTAGGGTTGACCCTCGAAAGATTGAAGCGGTGCTAGATTGGAAGCCACCCAAGTCTGTGGCTGAGATTAGGAGTTTTCTTGGTTTAGCTGGGTACTACCGAAGGTTTTTGAAGGATTTTCTTTGGTCGCGGCACCATTGACTAAGTTGCTATGGAAAGGAGTTCCGTTTGTTTGGTCGGACAAGCAACAGGAGAGTTTCAAAAAGTTAAAGAGGTTTCTGACGGAGGCTCTGGTATTGATTCAGCCGGAGGCGGGGAAGGAGTTCGTAATTTATTGTGATGCGTCACACACAGGATTAGGATGTGTGTTGATGCAAGATGGAAAGGTGGTTGCATATGTATCTCGACAGTTACGACCGCATGAATCAAATTATCCCACTCATGATTTGGAATTGGCAGCAGTGGTGTTTGCCTTAAAAATTTGGAGGCATTATTTGTATGGGGAGAAATCTGTCATTTACACAGATCATAAGAGCTTAAAGTATCTTCTGACTCAGAAGAAGTTGAATTTAAGGCAGAGAAGATGGATCGAGTTGCTAATGGATTACGACTGCTCGATCGAGTATCACCCGGGTAAGGCTAATGTAGTGGCGGATGATTTAAGTCGTAAAGTAGTCTCTGATTTAAGAGAAATGTTTCCTCACCTTAGTTTGTATGAGGATGGAACTTTATTAGCTGAACTTCAAGTGAAACCCTCTTGGATTAGTCAGGTGAAGGAGAGGCAACAGACTGATGAGTTGCTAAAGAGGAAATTGCAGCTAATCTCAAAGGATGGACCAACGGAATTCAGTATGAATGAGGAAGGACTGTTATGTTTTCGAAGGAGAGTTTGCATGCCAAAAGATCCGGAGTTGAGGAGTAGGATTTTGCATGAGGCGATGGTGGTACATACGCTATGCACCTTGGAGGAAGTAAGATGTTTCGGGATTTGAGAGATCAGTTCTAGTGGCCGGGTTTGAAGCAAGAAGTAACTGAATTGGTGGGCAAGTGTTTGACCTGTCAGCAAGTCAAGGCGGAACATCAGTTACCATCAGGATTATTGCAGCTAGTAAAGATTCCACAATAGAAGTGGGAAAGAATCACCATGGACTTTGTTAGTGGGCTTCCACTCACACCCACTAAGAAAGATACGATTTGGGTAGTTGTTGATCGCCTGACGAAGTCTGCACACTTCATGCCCGTACGTGTTGACTATTCCTTACAGAAGTTAGCTAAGTTATACATAGCAAAGGTGGTGAGGTTGCATGGAGTACCAGTTTCGATCATATCAGATAAGGACCCTAGGTTCACCTCACGATTTTGGAAGGCATTGCATCAAGCGTTGGGTACAAAGTTGGATTTCAGTACAGCATTTCACCCTCAGACCGATGGACAGTCTGAGCGGGTGATCCAGATCTTAGAGGCCATGTTGAGAGGATGTGTCATTGATTTCAGAGGTAGTTGGGAAGAGTTCTTACCGTTAGCAGAGTTTGCTTACAATAATAGCTACCAATCAAGTATTCAGATGGCGCCCTATGAAGCTTTGTATGGGCGGAGGTGTCGTACTCTTACCTGTTGGACGGAATTAGGGGAACGTCAGATTTTGGGTCCGGAGTTGGTGACCGAGACAGAAGAGAATGTTGAATTGATTAGGGTTCGACTGAAAGAGGCATCGGACAGACAGAAGTCCTATGCTGATTTAAAGCGTAAGGATATAGAGTTTGCAGTAGGTGATAAAGTATTCCTAAAGTTGTCGCCGTGGAAAAGGTATTAAGGTTTGGTCGAAAGGGTAAATTAAGTCCCAGATTTATCGGACCATATCAGGTGTTGAAGCGTATAGGACCAGTAGCCTACCGATTGGAGTTACCTCCGGAGTTAAGTCAAATCCATGATGTATTTCATGTCTCCATGCTAAGACGTTAAAACCTGATCTATCCTTCGAAGAGGAACCAGTAGAAATTTTGGATCGTGATGTCAAGGTGTAGAGAAGGAAAACGGTTCCTTTGGTTAAGGTGCTATGGAGGAATCATGGTTCTGAGGAGGCTATGTGGGAACCCGAGGAAGCAATGCAGCAGCAATACCCCCATCTTTTCTGATCAAGTAATTTCGAGGACGAAATTTCTTTAAGGGGGTAGAACTGTAACATCCTAAATTTATGGGCCTATGCATTTAGTGTAGGGATAGGTTCAATATGTTAAATTAAGTGATAGGGGTCCAAATTGGGCTCAGGATTAGGCAAAGGCCTTGGTTAAATTATTAGATTGGGCATTATAGAGTTAAAAGGTGGTAATTATGTAAATACCAACGTGGGCTTGGGGCCCAACAATAGGTGGCACTGTAAGGGAATTAGAAGATGGCGCAATTAACAATTAAAGAGGCCCAAGTTTTGGCCGCAAAGAGCCCATGTTTTGGGCCATTTTCGGCACTTAAAATGGAGCAAGGAGTGACGCCACACACAAGGAGTTAAGGGCCCAAAATTTAAGTTTCATGTAGCCCAAATCTTTTAATGTAAGTAAGTTAAATTTCGGCATTAGGGTTTAATGAGGTGGACGGCTACAAGGCTCAAAAATAGGAGGATTTATATGGATTTTATAATTGATAATTTAGAAGATAAAAAGGAGAAAAGATAGGAGCCTATCTACAAGGAAGGTGATGGCCGAAAATCCACCACTTAGAGGAGTAAAGAAATCGGCTACTGCATGGCAAAGGGGTGCCGAATTTTCCCTTTCATTTAGCTTAAATTTTAATTAATTAGGAAGGGCGTTTTCGATTTTATACAAGAGGTGCCGAAATTTCTATAAATAAGGGGGATAGCTCCTTGATTCTGGCAATTAAAACCCTACTTCTCTCTTCTTTCTTTGTGCCGAATTCCTTAGCCTCTCCCTCTCCAATTTTCTTTTCTTCAATTTCTTCAAAAGCCGAAACCTCTTCTCCATTCTTTTTCCCCTTGAGCTGATTTCTCTAAAAAACTAAAATCTCCATAGTTTTTCTTTATTCATCCTATTTGAGAATTAGTTCTATCTATTTCGGCATTTAAATCTTTTCTCTGGCATTGCCGAATCTCCTCTCTAGTGCTAGCCGAAATCCCTGTGTTAAGGTAAGTGTCGACTTCTGCTAGTTTCTCATATTCTATTCCGATTTTTGAAAGGTAAAAGCCAAAAAGCTAATAGTTTAATGATTCTATGTTGGGCAGCATTCCGGGATTTGAAGAAAGCTTGGTCGACAAGATCTAAAAGCCGAAAAACGTTAGTCTCCAATTTCGAGATTTTAAGGTAAGAAGATTTTCCCTAGATTTTTACTAGATTCGCTCATTATATGCAAGATCCTAACTTTATGATGAGGATTAACGATCATAAATTGTGATAGTAGTTCTAACAAGGACTTGTGATGGAATTAAATATGGATCAGGCAAAGGAGAGAATCCTTAAGTTTAGGAAACAAGCAGTATCTGCCGTTCGAGATTGGCCACTTGGTTGTGGACCGGCTTCTGAACCTGTAACACCCCAAACCCAGCCCAAACACTACAACCGGATCCGGTATGTCACTAAAGTAATTTTTTATAAAACATGTCGCATTTTGGGAAATATTCAAGTTTAAACACTTATACCAAATAAACTTAATAATTTATTAAAGTCATATAAGATATAAAGTTATAAATTACCTTGGTGAATTTTAAATAAAAACCGAAATTTTATACATGTCTTAACTTAAATATAAAATTTAAATTTCCAATAATAAAAGCCCAACATAAAACCAATACATAAGTTATAGTCTAGTGGCCCATGGCCTTATTACATTGAAACTTAAAATCCACTAATAAAAGAAACATTAAAGTAACTAAATAATGAAGAGTCCTTTGCTGAATCCAAATAATCTCTCGCATGGCCACCTTGTGCTCCTCTCCAGCCCAGATCGATGCACTAGGTGCTCCCTGAAATTTTTAAATAATAGGTTGAGTCGCGAGACTCAGTGTGCAACCCTCTTACACCATTAGATTTGGGCCTTAGCCCCACAGAACATAATAACATATTAATATATATATATATAACAAAAATTATGCAAGCCCAACCCAAATCCTAGGTTTCCATCCGCTACACGCCACCCGTACCAGCCATTCACACCATTGGGGATTTCTACAATCAACCCACACCGCTACACGCCATTGATGGCAGTCTTGCTGCTCATCGTCAGATCATGGCCGTAGCCACTACAACAGGTCATGGAAAAAGCCACTACGACAGGTCACGGCAGAAACCGCTACAACAGGTCACGGAAAAAGCCGCTACAACAGAACACTTCCCCTTTCATCAAACCCAACCCCAGGCAATCACAGAAAATCGGCATATTCATATCATTTAATCAGAACATTCACTTAGAATGACAGGGATCACTAACCTGGTGATTTGCTTTTACCCTCTTTGGGTTTCAATTGTTATGCCGGGATTTCAGTATTAACCAGAATATAACAGATTAATAAACATATTTTAACAGGCAATCTATATGGTGTGGAAGTGTTACACACCTGATATCGCGTAGTTTTACTCCCTTAGTTAAATCCTTACTATCTGGATCTACAACCCTTAGTCTAAAACCTTGCTCAAAAGCTAAAAGAATACGAAGATTTGGGTTCCCCTACATTCGGCCAAGGATTAATAAATACCCGAATTTACATGCTAAAAACAATAGATCTCCTTACCTTAAAATCCCGAAAGTAACACGATTTGAGTGTTACTGAACTCTGACTTAGAGATCTAAGCAAATGAATCCCCTTCAAATCCCGGAATGCCGCAAATGAGAGAAAACACGAGATTAGCCAACTATTTAACTATTCGGCTATAGTGTCCAAAAGCCAAAAAAGATCAAAAGAAAACCCAAATCGATACTTACCTCTATAGAAGGTTTCAGCTATCCCTTGTAGAAAGATTCGGCAATTACAGAAGAAGATTGAAGCGTAGAAGATTAGAGATCTAGGAGTTTTCGGCTTTTTAAGGAAATCCTGAAAAGATGAACTAGATGTGTTTTTCAGCTTTTAGAAGAATTGAATGAGGAGTTTCGGCTTTTAGTGAATGAGAGAAGAATAACAATGGAGATCAGAAGATTCGGGTAAAAGGAAATTTCAAAGAAAAAGAAAGAAAATGAGAGAAAACAATGGTGATTTTCGGCTTTTGGATGAGAAAAGAAAACAAGTGAGATGGCCTTCAAATTTTCGGCACAGGAAGAGAAGAAAGAGTAGGGTTCCAATGCCAGAATTGATTAGCTATCCCCCCTATTTATAGAAATTTTGGCACTTACCTAACCTTCTTGCAGATAAATCCTATCTTTTCTCCTTTATCTTAATCTACTAACTCATCTAAAAGAGGCTTAATTATCTCTAACTTTTCCTTCCTTTATCAGCTTAATTATCCATTTATTAAAACATGAAATAAATCCCTAAATAATAGCCTTGTGCCGTCCCCCTAGCTCCTCTTTAAATGTCGGATTTGGCCCAAAAACATGGGCTCCAAGTGGCCAAAACTTGGGCCTCCTCCTTTACTAGTGACTCCAACTCCCTTCCCTCTTAGTGGCGCCATTTTGCCACTGGGCCACAAGCCCAATCTTGATATTTTTAACATAGATAACTATCTTTAAAACTTATAATGCCCAAACAGAATATTTTAACTGAGGTCTCAGCCCATTCCTGAGCCCAATTAATACCTAAATTCTCAATTTAACATATTTAAGCATTCATTACACAAAATGCACAGGCCCTAAAATTCAGGATGTTATAGTTCTACCCCCTTAAAGAAATTTCGTCCTCGAAATTTCCAACTAACTATTAATCGTACTACCCAAGTCTCACCACTATGCTTTCGCTACACACTCTAATTTAATAATATATAAACATTGCACGCATACAGTTTCTATACCCAAAAATATAGCATCCACACAAAACATACCCGACTTAATGGTGATTGAACAATCCCGAGCCTTATGCTCCTCAGACCCGCATCTTAAACACGTTCCTGACTTCCTCCAACATTCACCCGGATGACGCCTTCTGCAATATTCGCAAACCCGGAAGTTTGGACGTACCTTAACATGCTTCACAGAACGAGACTGCAACCCTAGAAAACTACGATCTCTTTTTTTTTTCTTACAGTCCACGCACCCAATCCGAAGTGTTTCACCGATTTCTTTAACCTCCTTCAGTACCTCCCTAACTAGCTGAGTCAGCACATCAGTCCTACTACTTCCACGGCCTCGACCGCGGCCTCTTCTTCCTCTCCTAGCGCTCATTGTTGATTCTCGTATTGTCTGAATTAGAAGTTTTATGAATTATTAATTTCTTTCACTGATTAACCACGAACAATCTTATGAAGAGTAGTTTTAAGAGTAGTTCTTTCGAATTTGAACCTATCTACAGTTTCAGTCTCAAGTTTACCTCCTAATTCTAGAAACCACATACATTCACACCTCAACATACATATCACATCCATGAGGTCACATTCAACACATAGGGTATTTTCATTATTTCACTACCCAAGGGTTTTTCGGAATTTTTGTCCTACAGGATATTTTTCAAAATAAAGTATCTTGGAGATTTTCGAAGTAGAGGTATATATATATTTTTAAAACAGAGGAATTTTTTTTTAAAAAAATAGGGGTATTCTGGAGAATTCGATTTCAAAAGAATAATAGTAGCGTTCAGGTGTTTATGGGTTTTTGGTTGTTGTCGTGTGTTGTGTGTGTTTTTTTTTCTTCTAAGGAAAAATTATGTTGACTTAGTAAATCGGGGTATATTTGCAAATCATAGGTATCTTGGTATCTTTCCAAAATAGGGTTCCTTGGTGATTTTGTGAAATAAGGGTATTTTGGTAATTTTTGCAATCCAGGGGTATTTCGGTAATTTTTCAATCCGAGGGTATTTCGATAATTTTGCAATCAGGGGGTATTTCAGTAATTTTGAAATCAGGGGTACTTTGGTCATTTTTCAAATCAGGAGCAATTTAGTAATTTTTTTTACAAATCAGGGATATTTTAGTTATTTTATGAATCAGGGGTAATTTGGAATTTTACAAGTCAGGGACATCTTTAAAAAAAAAATTTAAAACTAGGGGCATTTTGGTAGTTTTTACAAAACTAGGGTGGCTGGTCCCTTTCGGGTTTTAGTTAGAAACTTTTGGCCCATTAACAAGTCCTCACGGTTAAGGTGAACAATTACTACGCACCAGGTAGGATTTCAGCGAAGAGGAGGTGAGTCACTAGGACTGCTTAAGTACCAGGCTCTTCCAGATCCAATCCTAGACATGCGCATGCCTGTTGCCACACCTAACCCAGCGACTTGTTCATGGGTTTGTTTAGTGAAATTAAGTCTTATGAGATTTAGGGAGTTGTTTAAGCTAGGCCTAAAGTCCATCAAGTTCTAATTCAAATAATCTACGTCCCTTAAAGCCCATCAAGCCCACATACATATATAACACACAGTGAGTTCAGAATACTTACCTGGCGGACTTGGGCCGGAGACACAGGTGCCATGCCGAGCTAACAGACCTGTATCATTTATAAATATGCATGTTTCAAAAACCCAACTTTAGAAAATGTTTTGAGCCCAAAAACCCCAGAGCCGAGTTTTGAACTGGGCTCTGATACCAATTTGTAACACCCCAAACCCAGCCCAAACACTACAACTGGATCCGGTATGTCACTAAAGTAATTTTTTATAAAACATGTCGCATTTTGGGAAATATTCAAGTTTAAACACTTATACCAAATAAACTTAATAATTTATTAAAGTCATATAAGATATAAAGTTATAAATTACATTGGTGAATTTTAAATAAAAACCGAAATTTTATACATGTCTTAACTTAAATATAAAATTTAAATTTCCAATAATAAAAGCCCAACATAAAACCAATACATAAGTTATAGTCTAGTGGCCCATGGCCTTATTACATTGAAACTTAAACTCCACTAATAAAAGAAACATTAAAGTAACTAAATAATGAAGAGTCCTTTGCTGAATCCAAATAATCTCTCGCATGGCCACCTTGTGCTCCTCTCCAGCCCGGTCCGATGCACTAGGTGCTCCCTGAAATTTTTAAATAATAGGTTGAGTCGCGAGACTCAGTGTGCAACCCTCTTGCACCATTAATTTTGGGTCTTAACCCCACAAAACATAATAACAGATTAATATATATATAACAAAAATTATGCAAGCCCAACCTAAATCCTAGGTTTCCATCCGCTACACGCCACCCGTACCAGCCATTCACACCATTGGGGATTTCTACAATCAACACACACCGCTACACGCCATTGATGGCAGTCTTGCTGCTCATCGTCAGATCATGGCCGTAGCCACTACAACAGGTCATGGCAAAAGCCACTACAATAGGTCACGGCAAAAACCGCTACAACAGGTCATGGCAAAAGCCGCTACAACAGAACACTTCCCCTTTCATCAAACCCAACCCCATGCAATCACAGAAAATCGACATATTCATATCATTTAATCAGAACATTCACTTAGAATGACAGGGATCACTAACTTGGTGATTTGCTTTTACCCTCTTTGGGTTTCAATCGTTATGCCGGGATTTCAGCATTAACCAGAATATAACAGATTAATAAACATATTTTAACAGGCAATCTATATGGTGTGGAAGTGTTACACACCTGATATCGCGTAGTTTTACTCCCTTAGTTAAATCCTTACTATCTGGATCTACAACCCTTAGTCTAAAACCTTGCTCAAAAGCTGAAAGAATATGAAGATTTGGGTTCCCCTACATTCAGCCAAGGATTAATAAATACCCGAATTTACATGCTAAAAACAATAGATCTCCTTACCTTAAAATCCCAAAAGTAACACGATTTGAGTGTTACTGAACTCTGACTTAGAGATCTAAGCAAATGAATCCCCTTCAAATCCTGGAATGCCGCAAATGAGAGAAAACACGATATTAGCCAACTATTTAACCATTCGGCTATAGTCTCCAAAAGCCAAAAAAGATCAAAAGAAGACCCAAATCGATACTTACCTTTATAGAAGGTTTCGGCTATCCCTTGTAGAAAGATTCGGCAATTACAGAAGAAGATTGAAGCGTAGAAGATTAGAGATCTAGGAGTTTTTGGCTTTTTAAGGAAATCCCGAAAAGATGAACTAGATGTGTTTTTTGGCTTTTAGAAGAATTGAATGAGGAGTTTTGGCTTTTAGTGAATGGGAGAAGAATAACAATGGAGATCAGAAGATTCAACTAAAAGGAAATTTCAAAGAAAAAGAAAGAAAAGGTGAGAAAACAATGGTGATTTTTGGCTTTTGGATGAGAAAAGAAAACAAGTGAGATGGCCTTCAAATTTTCGGCACAGGAAGAGAAGAAAGAGTAGGGTTCCAATGCCAGAATTGATTAGTTATCCCCCCTATTTATAGAAATTTCGGCACTTACCTAACCTTGCAGATAAATCCTATCGTTTCTCCTTTATCTTAATCTACTAACTCATCTAAAAGAGGCTTAATTATCTCTAACTCTTCCTTCCTTTACCAGCTTAATTATCCATATATTAAAACATGAAATAAATCCCTAAATAATAGCCTTGTGCCGTCCCCCCTAGCTCCTCTTTAAATGCCAGATTTGGCCCCAAAACATGGGCTCTAAGTGGCCAAAACTTGGGCCTCCTCCTTTACGAGTGACGCCAACTCCCTTCCCTCTTAGTGGCGCCATTTTGCCACTGGGCCACAAGCCCAATCTTGATATTTTTAACATAGATAACTATCTTTAAAACTTATAATGCCCAAACAGAATATCTTAACTGAGGTCTCAGCCCATTCCTAAGCCCAATTAATACCTAAATTCTCAATTTAACATATTTAAGCATTCATTACACAAAATGCACAGGCCCTAAAATTCAGGATGTTACAGAACCACAACTTAGGCAGATAGCAGTTGTGTCAACTAAGGATAGCGTCGACATAGAAAGCATCGTTTTATCGGTAATCGGGTGTGTAGATCTCTAACACACTATTAATCCTGTATGTATGTCTATATATATATGATATGGGCTAAAAAGCCAGAAAGAAGCTGTATAGACAGTCGAATGGAACCCTAAAAGGGTTAGGCAAGGATGCCAGGTACGCAAACATAGAACTCCCTATGTGTATCGAAAAATATGTAAGCCTGCATGATGTTTTCTTTATATGTGTATGCATGGGGTGGGATTATGATATTGAAGGGCAAGTGCATGATAGGTCACTTGGTGATCGGTGGTAGAAATCCCACAAAAAGTAAATGTTAGGTCACATAGTGATCGGTGGCTATGCCACGTTTAATGATTCCTGATCAACAGGAATAGGCAGTACGGCTGTCGTTATGGTGTGTAGCAGATGGAGGGTTGATTGTAGAAATCCCCAAGGTGTGATGGTTGGTACGGGTTGGTGTGTAGAGGATGGAAACCTAGGATGGGTTGGGTTATTATTCATCATTTATTATTTGATATATGTTTATGATTGATACCTTTATGTATGAGCCAGGGCCCATAATGTGTTTGTGGGCTCAGGTCGTTGTGTGCTTTGAGATTTACACACTGAGTCTTGGTGACTCACGCTTTCCTTTTTCTCTACTCCTCCAGATGAGCAGTAGATCGTGGACATGGGAGCCGAGACGGACTCGAGGGGCCATCAAGTTTTTATTTCAACAAGTTATTTTCGGGATTTCTTTAAGTTTATTTTATTTTTATTTTGGGAATATTTATGTAATAAGGCCCCTAGTTTTTATTCAACAAAGTAGATTTCAATGTTCTGAAATTTATGAATTTATGACAAAGTTTATTTATACCTAATAATAATAATAATAATAATAATAAGGAGTTTATTTTTAAAATGTCATCTATTTGTTTAAATTATGTCTAATTAACTTACAACTTCCAAAACCAACAAAGCAAAAGTTTAAAAGGTACACGTCGTGACACACCAGATCCAGTCGAAACGCATGGGCCGGGTTTGGGGTGTTACACTACTCAAGACGGCGAATCTCGCCTTCAATTCCCTCAGGGAGTTTCAGGGATTTCTTATGCTTTGTTTTATCTTTTCTTCTGAGATGTTTTCTTTATTCGATATGAACTAAACCCTTCAGATACCTGAAGGGGATGAAACCTAAGACATATCTTGTTATTGTTTTCTGAACTATATGATAAACATTTGACTTGTTCTTAATTATGTGTGCTTAATTCTTGTGTTGATATTTCCGGGATATTAATTCAAGTATGATGTGCTTAAGTGGAGGAGCAAAAGTCCCTGCTTAAGAGTAGATCTAGCATAATTAAGCGGAGTTGATCGCACGCCTAGAGATAGGGTGACGAGATTTTGCCGAATTAGGGTGAAACCTAATATGGGGGTCCATAGATCGAGTTAATGCTATTCTAGGGGTTTTAATTAGAAAGAGATTTTAATTAATCAGCCTAGGGTTAGACGTTATTTGCTTCGAGAGAGGGTTTAATATAACTTAGGGAATCTTACGGATCAAGTCAAGTGAATACATCGTCCGGTTCAGTGTTAGATAACAAGTGAAGTCTAGGTGGATTCTTCCTAAGGGTATCGTCTTAGTCAATTGGTTTTTCTTCCAAGTTATTTTTCCTCAATTCATTCTTTTTGTCTTTGCATCTTTAGTTTAGTTTATAGTTAATTTTAGATTAGATAACTATTCACTTAATTCTTAGGCTAAATAATAGAAAGAGAGTTAGTATTAGTACTTTTGGTTCCTTTGGGATTCGATATTCCAGTCTTGCCTAAGCTATACTACTGTTCGATAGGTGCGCTTGCCTTACAATCGTTGTCAGAGTTAGTTTCTAGGTTCAATCATTCTCATTATAAATTTTAAAGCTCTAATTTCGACGGTCACTTACTTGCTCAATGATCACATAATTAAGAAGTCTTATAATTTATAAGTTGAAATTAGATCACAGGTATAAAACCTGCTAGGCATAAGCCTGAAACACACACACTGGCACTAGGTCTAATATTCAATTACCGGCAATAAGCCTGCTAGGCACAAAGCCCGATTAAGTTCACCAGCCCAAGGCTTGCTAGGCTCACAGCCTGAATAACGATGCATTTAAGCTGTCTCACACAAATAATTCATATATTCGTATCCTTTATACATTTCGTAATCTTTGTACGAGCATTCATGTAATATCCTAGATTTAGGGGTTATGCGTTTAATGCATAATTCAAGTGATAATGGGCTTAGTGTGTGTTTGGATGTGTTTTAGGGGTTGTGAGAACCTTAGGATGTAGAGGAATGCCTTAAGAAATTATGAGATTTTATGTTTAAAGGGGGGAGCTTGGCTAAGGAGGCCTTAAGGAAATTTGTGAGGGATTTATGACACAAGAAGCCATGTAGTAAAGTGGCAAATGAGCGCCTAGGTGCAAGGGGAGAAGTTGCGTCAACAAGGAGATTCAAGGGAGGAGGTTCGAGTCATGTTGGCAGCAAGGGAGTGTGTTTTATTTTTGCTTGTTGGCGTCAAGAGAGGGAGAGCAGTTGGACGGCATGGGGACTTTGTAAAGATGAAGATAAGCCTTGATTTTATTTTTAAATTTTGGCTACAGATAGAAGATAATTGTAGCTTTATTTTATTTATTTTAAATGGGTGTTAAAGAGATAAAATAGGAGATTATCAAGGGATATGAGAGGAGAAAGGTTAGTGTGCCGAAATTCATAGCTAATAACTTTGTTTTCTCTCTTTTTCTCTTCAAGTTCGGCCATATGGTGCATTAGGTGAGTTGCCGAAATTCTTCTGCTTTTTCTTCTTATTCTTTTTCTTTCCTTCAACCTTTATTCTACACCTATTTCCTTGTGGCCGAATATCCCTTTGTTTTTTTTAACCTTAGCCGAATTTGGTAGCCTTCTCTTCTCTTTTTCTTTTTCTGTTCATTTGAATCATCACTTTCCCCAAGACCAATCCTTCTTCTCCTTATTGACAAAAGCCGAAACTTGGAGCCAGTTCTATTCTTGGCCGAATCTCCCCACTCTTGCGTTTTCTCTCTTCACCATTAAAGTGCCGAAACACCATCTCCACCTTGGTTCTCAAAAGCCGTTTAGCTAAGGGTATAGTGCGGTTGACTACTTTCTCCTAGGCCTTTCAAAACGTGTCATAGTGGTAAGTATTTTCTTCCCTAAGTAATCGGTTTTGGATTCTTTCTTTTAGGGTGCCGAAATCAAGTGTTTGGCCTTGATTTCTATGGATGGCCGAATGTCCATTAAGCCTTAATAGGTGTTCTTTTGGTGTTTAGTCAAAGGAAGGAAGCACTAAGGAGCCTCTCGGGATTTGTAGTGATCAAGGTAAGCAGTTGTGATATTCAGCCAAGGGCCATCTTCATAGTTTCTTATATTTGGCCGATTCTAACATTTGTTAAATAGGGATTTCGACAACTTCAGGAGCAAGTAGTGGTTTCTTGGATTTAGATAAACAAGGTAAGTGGTTGCTAATATTCGGCCATAGGCCATATTTTGGTTATTAAGTGTTGACCGATTTTGTCTATAATGGTTTAGGGGCAAATCGAGAGAAGTAAATAGGAGCCTCCGGGATTCAAGTTTGTTTCGGTAAGGGATATTTAGTAAGATTCGATATTTAGATTATGACTTTGTTGATTAACCGGTTGATTCTGATTAAGTGTTCTACGATGGAGGGGAATACCAGTCAAAGAGGACAAGGGGTAGTCCCTATTCCTAAGTTCAAGAAGAGATCAGTCTCTGCAGTTCGGGATTGGCCACCGGGGTGTGGGCTAGCATTAGAGCAGGAAAGTAGGCAGATAGCCGTAGTGTCGCTTAGTGATAGCATCGGGATCGAGAGCGTAGTACTTCAAGTTATCAGGTGTGTGATTAACCCACCGTTTTCCGGGTATATGATTGTATTTGCATGTGTTATGAATATGTGCTAATAAGTGCAGTGGCAATTATGAAATGGATACCTTTAAGGGGTATGTCGCTAAGCAGGTCAGTATTAATTATTGATGAGACTATGATTATGCCTATGAAATGTGATTGAATGCCTGAATAACGTGTACGTGCATTATTTATCATGACATTATGGTATGTTGCACGTGCATGGGGTGGGAAATGAATATGAAAGAAGGACAGGGTGTACTTAGAGTACGTGGTTTAGTGATGGCTACGAGCCTCAGATGGAATGATAAGTGGCACTGTGCCTCATCGTGGTTGATATCAGCTATGTGCTATATCGTGGTTAATGAGTAGCTATGTGCCTCATCGTGGTTTTGATGATAGCTACGGGCTACATCGTGGATTGGCGCTGACTGAGGTCGCGTTGTGGATTAATTGCGATTTAGTTCGCGTGGATGGCATTAATTGCCAAATCGGTGTGTAGAGGTTGGAGGGTGATTTAGTAATCCCCTGGTGTGTGGTGGCTGGGTACAGGGGTGTGTAGAGGATGGACCCTAGGCTGGGTTGGGTGCATGTTGCATGAACTTATTATTTGATAAGTGAATTAATGTGGAAATGGGCCAAGCCCAATATGTGGGATTAAGTGGATTATTTGCCTTATTATTTGATATGAGGATTAATGTGATAATAGGCCAAGCCCAATATATGGAATTATGTGGATTAATGCCTTATTATTTGATATGTGGAACCATGTGGCTTAATACGTTGTTATAAGATATGTGGTTTAATGTGGTTGTGGGCTAAGCCCATGTGGGTGGAAATCAGTGGACTAATTAGACATTGAGTCTGTTTGACTCACCCAAATTTTTATCAAACATCGCAGGTGATGCATAAAGCTTGGACCGGGTTGGAGCGAATACAAAGGTGGCCATGCAGAATACATTTTATTTATTCCAGGCAGTTTATAATTCAGTACTTTTGAATATTTAGTTATTGTAATAAGGGCCTCTTAAAGTATTTGGTTATTTTTGTTATGTTTTAAGGTGGATTGACAATTTAATTGTAATTTTGGAAACATTTTTATTTTTAGCAACTTATGTCTTAAAAATCTATATTAAAGTTTTCAACTCGGAAATTTTGTAACAACTCAACTTTACTTTGACATTAAATATACGATGCTTTATGAACAACAACAATTTTTTATGTTTTTACCATTAAGTCAAATCTTTTTCAAACGTTTTCCGCAGTGGCATTCTAAATTCGGCCGTGGCTCGTGGGCCGGGTTTGGGGTGTTACAATTCAACTATCATATCTCAATCACACAACTTAAACACATTAAATCTTAATTTTAACCACATTCGGCTATCCAATAATTTAGATATAAAATTTCCAAATCAGCATTTACTAGGTAATGTACATAGTTTACAATATTTTATTGCTTAAAGACTTACCTCGGATATCGACGGACGACAAAAATCGGCTATTCGACTATTTTCGCTTTTCCCGGTCCAAGTCCGTTTTCTTTGGTTCTTGATCTAAACATGTTCAAATTACGCTCATTCAAATATATTTTCATTCAATTTAGTCCAAAAACACATAAATGGGCAAATTATCATTTTGCCCCTAACATTTCACACTTTTTTACAATTTAGTCCTATTTGCACAAAACACAAAATACACAAAATTTGGCTACACACCTTAAGGGCCGAATATTCCTAGTCCTCATACAAGTCCTTACATTTCATTTAGTTCACATTTTAGTCCCTCTAAAATTTATTTTTTCAATTTAGTCCAACATACTAAATTTCATCAAAAATTCAAAGACAAAACTTATAATTCTAACACATATTTATCATAATTCATCCTTAAACAACATAAACAACAAGCTATCAGCAATGGCTCAACTCAAAATATTCATCAAAGTCAAAAATTAAAGTATGGGTCTTGAAAATTTCTAAGCAACGATCTCAAAAACGTAGAAATTATCAAAAATCGAGCTAGTTACATACCTTAATCACCCTTAACAATGGCCGAATACCTAGCTATGTTTCTTTCTTCTTCTTTTTTCTTTGTTTCGGTCACCAAAGATAAAAGAATGAATCATCTTTCTCTTTCATTATATGTTTTATTATAATAAGTTAATATAATATAATATAATATTAATAATAATAACTTTATAATATATAAATTCATATAATAAAGTCATTTAAACTAACACATGCCATCCACTAATTATAAAAGGGACTAATTACAATACAAATCCTCCATATTAAAAAGACATAAACAATTAAGCACTTTAACAACTAACCATCAAATTTTCATTTCACGAGATTAAGTCCTTTTATTTAATCGGACACCTGAACGATAAATTTAAGTCCCGAAAATTTAACACAAACAAATTCACACATAATAAATACAAAAAATAATTTTAAAATATTTTTTAGACTCAGATTTGTGGTCCCGAAACCACTATTCTGATTAGAGTCCAAGTTGGGCTGCTAAATGCAACAAACGCAGGACCTTAGCCATCGGTAGGACATCCACGACCAGCACCCGAAACGGTAACTAACCCTAATGACATGTCAATTGTATACTAAATATTCATGAAATTCAAACGGGCCACGTTACATGTCTAAACCATTTAACTTATACGATTATACCATTTCAAACATACATATATCCATATAGATCTCATTTCTCAAACATAAACCTTAACTTAGCTAATACTGCAATTTAATCATATTTCCTAATTGCCATGTATCAACTATTTAATTCATTCATAATGTAAATATTAGTTATCATATCATCAATAACAAAAATTAACCAATTTAATGAACATACGAACTTACCTACTCAAAAACGAGTACAAATGCGATGCTGACAACTATTCAGCTAACTTCACTTTTCCACGATTTATGTCCGATTGATTTGTACCTAAATAATAATTTTCATTTAATTAATCATTTCAAACTGTAACACCCCTCACCTGTGTCCAACTCCAGAACAGGGTTCGAGGCGTTACCGTACTTCAACATTCACAATCATACAAAACCGGGCTACCAAATTTCGCTCAAAATTTAAAACTTTTCAAAGACATGCATTTGACATTGTCATCTATTTAATCACTTATACCACATAACAAGACCTTAACACATACCATGGAAAAATAGGCTTATAAGCCAAAATCATTATAAGCCACATCTCATGGCCATAATCAACAAATAACTATATGCCAATACATTTGGCTAATCACAACAACATCCATCATAGAAAAACTAAGTCCCTATACATGCCACTCACTTGAAAACATTTAACATACACATGCCAATACTCCAAGGATAATGACCCGATAGTGTGATACTGCCTCCGACGATCTCCAACGCTGAGCTGACCTAACAAAACTAAAAGAAATGGAAAGGAGGGAGTAAGCTTTACGCTTAGTAAGCTCGTATGAAAATAATAAGCAATGTGATAACATGTTATTTTCATATTCTTCCTATTTATTCAAATTACAGTTAAGTTGTTTTCTTGAGTCATAGTCATTAAATTATTTATATCTAGAGTTACGGAACTCCAAATTAAGATCTGTAAATTTTCCATGAAACTAGACTCGCATATCATTTTACCATAAAATTTTCAGAATTTTTGGATTAGCCAATTAGTACAGTTTATTCTTCAAAGTCTCCCCTATTCTGCTGTCCGACAATTCCGACCATTCTTTGCTAAAATGTAATTATCTTTTTGTACAGAATTCAAATGATGTTCTAGTTTGCTTATTCTAAATATAGACTCAATAAGGAATCTGATCATATAAATTATGTCCCAATATTATCTTTTTACTATTTTCAATGATTTTTCCAAGTCAGAACAGGGGATCTCGAAATCACTCTGAACCAGTCTCACAAAAATCTAAATATCTCAAAATATACCAATCCTTTGCTTTCTCTGTTTCTTTTATATAAAAATAGACTCAATAAGATTGAAATAAATGTCTCATACAACTTATAATTCAATTTCTACCATTTTTGGTGATTTTTCAAATTCACCTCACTGCTGCTGTCCAAAACAACTTTATTGTAAAATTTTGCTTTCTCTCGCTTTAGTTGTGTTCATCACTTGCCTATACCAGTCTTTCCAATTTCCGATTACATATCGAGCATATTGCTCTACGTACATTTGCCATATTTCTCAATTGGTCACATTCACACTTGCACTTATTCATAACATGATCGCACCAATTATCATTTGTAAATTATCTCGTTGAACCCCTTCGGAAAACGCCCGATACTCGGTGGTCTCAGCACATAGCTCCACCCACACATAATTCGGCTTTCTTGTACACATGGTGAAGGTCCCTTATCACCCATGTGACCTAGCCATTCCATCTCGTAGCTCTCTTGTCTACATGGTGTCCAACACTAGGAACCACTCATGTGACCTAGCTACTCATAACCCGTAACTTTCTTGTACACATGGTATACACACTGTATTACACATGTGACCTAGTTACATATGAAATTATTATCCCGTAGCTTTCTTGCACACATGGTGAAAATCCCTTATCATCCATGTGGCCTAGCAACATATCAAATTTTGCCATCTCGTAGCTTTCTTGTGCACACGGTGAAGTTCCCTTATCACTCGTGTGACCTAGCTACATATTGTCCGTATCTCTCGGTTTTCTGAAGGTTCAATCGAGAATTTCGCATTCCATACATTTTCATATTGTAGTTATCACCCAATGATTTCCATAATATCTAGCAAAATAATTATTGAACAAGTAAAATAAATGCATTATTTACATATAAACTTTTCATTTCACATAATAACCATAGTCATAGAAAACACCTTTAAGCACAACATTTCAACCCATTTTCCATGTCACCTATGTCACCTTTTATCATAAACATATTATTAAATCAATTCACCAACATAATATACTAAACATGTAATTCAGAAAAATCAATTTAATACCACAATTTAGGTTTCAAATATACATTACGACATTATTGCATTATTATTAACACACCAACTTACCTCGAATGCCGAAACGACCATTTTACCAACTTTCCCGATTTTCGATTTTCCTCCAATTCTAGGTCCAAATCTCATTTTTCGGGCTCTAAAATATCACATTTCACTTATTTAATTAATGTACTATTCAAAACAGTCCTTAACTCAACTTTTGCAAAATTACAATTTTGCCCCTAAACTTTTACATATTTACACTTTTTCCCCAATACTCAAAAATTAAACTTCAGCCCTTATTCTTATGTTTTATAACATGCTGATCATTTTTCTCTTTGGCAACATCAAATTCTCACTCTAACATGTACTTATGAACATTAGGTATTTTTACCGATTATGACGTTTTACTCGTTTTCACGTAAAACCGCTTAGTAAAAGTTGTTTAACATAATTTCAGCCTTCATATTCTATCATAAAACATCAAAATACACACTTTTCAACTATGGGTAATTTTCCAAAGATGAACCCTAGCATGAATTATTGGTAGCATAAGCTAAATCGAGCTACTGGGACTCTAAAACCGTAAATAACTTGAAAAACGGGGTTAGAACGGACTTACCATGGGCTTGGAAAGTTGAGAAAACCCTAGCCATGTCTTCTCTTGGTAAATTTCGTCCATATGAAGAAGATGGACATATTTGGCATTTAAATTTTGTTTTTAATTCATTTAATTCACTAAATTACCAAAATTCCCCTTAAATAAAATTCTTTTGAAACATACCCATCCATGTCCATTTTTGTCCACCAACTTAACCAATGGTCTAATTATCATTTAAGGACCTCCAATTTAAAATTTCATAACAATTGGACACCTCTAACATGTAGAACTCAACTTTTGCACTTTTTACAATTTAGTCCTTTTGACTAAATTGAGTGCCCAAACGTCAAAATTTTCGAATGAGATTTTCACAAAATAATTCCTTGAAATTGTAGACCATAAAAATATAAATAAAATAAATTTCTCAACATCGGATTTGTGGTCCCGAAACCACTGTTCTGTTTAGGCCTTATTTCGGGATGTTACATTTCTCCCCCCTTAGGGATTTTCGTCCCCGAAAATCTTAACAGAATGAGGTTTAATATACTTCTCATGATTTCTAACATCACTAAATAATCTTTTTCAAGACGATATTTTCAGAAACGCTCTGTCATCGATCTGAATCCTAATAGAACTCAGTGAATTCTGTCAAACAAAGAATCGATACATATTGAAATTATTATGCTAATTCCATCAAACGTTCGAAAACAACCCACTAGCATTTCTCTTGGCTCCCCACAGATCAATCGATGACCACTCACAATCTTTCAATAGCTTAATTCATCACCACTGTCTTAAACTCAAATTTTGCTATGCCATCAGATATATTAAACTCTCGAAACCAAGAAACATATGACAATCCTCGTTAAACAAAAAGTATCATCAAATTTTTCAATACAGACATAATAATAACCATCTCTAAATTACTAATCGAACAGCTCTTTTTAATATAATATTAACTGTCTGAAAACATGAACCATTACTTTACATTTTAGAAAATATACACATTCAAATCCGTTCATTAGTGCGTCACTGAAAAATTATAATTTCATTGTGTTCCAAAGTCGATTATAACAGAGATAAAACATATTCTATACAAATATAAACAGAACAATAGCCAAAAGAAACAGTAGAATCATTTCATATAAGTTCACTGTCACTTTTATCTCAGACGTAATGGAATTAAATTTCAATAAAAGATAGTGGAATACCAATCATAGATCAATCAAACTGACGATTCTTTACTCAGAAAACAAGCAATCGTAATTGTCTCTGAAAAGATACGAAAACATAAAATGCCCAGAAGAGATAGTCGTAAACTGCTCAACTATGACTGTCATATTTAAACATCTTCACATGTCAAACATCATTCTTCTGACTAATTCTGCCCTCACTAATTTCCACATTATTTCTTTCACTAAAGAACATCAGTTCAAAAAAATTTCAGTTAATACTTCCTTTCAGTATCTTATTTGAATAAGTCGATTTATCAAAGTTAAATTTTTCACTAATTATGATATTGTATAAATCAAATAATTCTTGAGTCAATATGATATTTCTCTAATCCTGTCCTTCATTTTTCAACCATCCTCAGTCTTTGGTCATATCTATAATTGTTCTATAACTGAACTCTTTAATTCCACACTTAGGAACTTAATCAACATGATTCTCATAAATTTCCGTTATAAACACCTCATCAGTAAGGGGGTGAGGTCGTACAGCCTCTAACTCGATTCACACACACACACACACATATATATATATATATATATATATATACATATGACACATATTTCATTATCAACATATGTCATTATAACTATACGACCCACTTCAAACAATTTATCATTCATATTTGCCTGACATAAAATTTTCAATTATCTCATTCAAACAAGTGCACTCATTCATACATTCTACAAAATTTGAATAACTTACTTAGCACATTCACTAATCAATTTTTGTCAAGCATGCTACAGTATGTGAAGGTCAGAAAAAATATGAATAAGCATATTACTGTATAAACTTTCATTTCACACATTATCACATACACACATTACGAATTCTTATTCATACTTTTCCGAGTTAAACTCATCATTGCTACACTTTATTCAAATACTTCAATATTACTATTAAATGGTCGGATATAGCTCGATTGGAGAGTACTTCTCTTTTCATAAGATTATCCTCAATCACGTCGGAAGGCATCACACTATCACATATTGGTCGCATGTATAGCTAGACTCTCACACTTGCTATGTTAGTCCGAGAACCGACTAAACCATAGCTCTGATACTAGTAAATGGAACACCCCTCACCCGTGTCCAACTCCAGAACAGGGTTCGAGGCGTTACCGTACTTCAACATTCACAATCATACAAAACCAGGTTACCAAATTTCGCCCAAAATTTAAAAATTTTCAAAGACATGCATTTGACATTGTCATCTATTTAATCACTTATACCACATAACAAGACATTAACACATACCATGGACAAATAGGATTATAAGCCAAAATCATTATAAGCCACATCTCATGGCCATAATCGACAAATAACTATATGCCAATACATTTGGCTAATCACAACAACATCCATCATAGAAAAACTAAGTCCCTATACATGCCACTCACTTGAAAACATTTAACATACACATGCCAATACTCCAAGAATAATGACCCGATAGTGTGATACTGCCTCCGACGATCTCCAACGCTGAGCTGACCTAACAAAACTCAAAGAAATGGAAAGGAGGGAGTAAGCTTTACGCTTAGTAAGCTCGCATGAAAATAATAAGCAATGTGATAACATGTTATTTTCATATTCTTCCTATTTATTCAAATTCCAATTAAGTTGTTTTCTTGAGTCACAGTCATTAAATTATTTATATCTGGATTTACAGAACATCAAATTAAGATCTGTAAATTTTTCATGAAACTAGACTCACATATCTTTTTACCATAAAATTTTCAGAATTTTTGGATTAGCCAATTAGTACAGTTTATTCTTCAAAGTCTCCCCTGTTCTGCTGTCCGACAATTCCAACCATTCTTTGCTAAAATGTAATTATCTTTTTGTACAGAATTCAAATGATGTTCTAGTTTGCTTATTCTAAATATAGACTCAATAAGGAATCTAATCATATAAATTATGTCCCAATATTATTTGTTTACTATTTTCAATGATTTTTCCAAGTCAGAACAGGGGATCTCGAAATCACTCTGAACCAGTCTCACAAAAATCTAAATATCTCAAAATATACCAATCATTTGCTTTCTCTATTTCTTTTATATAAAAATAGACTAAATAAGCTTTAAATAAATGTCTCATACAACTTATAATTCAATTTATACCATTTCTGGTGATTTTTCAAATTCACCTCACTGCTGGTGTCCAAAACAGCTTTATTGTAAAATTTTACTTTCTCTCACTTTAGTTGTGTTCATCACTTGCCTATACCAATCTTTCTAATTTCTGATTACATATCGAGCATATTGTTCTACGTACATTTGCCATATTTCTCAATTGGTCACATTCACACTTGCACTTATTCATAACATGATCGCACCAATTATCATTAGTAAATTATCTCGTTGAACCCCTTCGGAAAACGCCCGATACTTGTTCAATAATTATCACTCGTGTGACCTAGCTACATATTGTTTGTATCTCTCGGTTTTCCGAAGGCTCAATCGAGAATTTCGCATTCCATACATTTTCATATTGTAGTTATCACCCAATGATTTCCATAATATCTAGCAAAATAATTATTGAACAAGTAAAATAAATGCATTATTTACATATAAACTTTCCATTTCACATAATAACTATAGTCATAGAAAACACCTTTAAGCACAACATTTCAACCCATTTTCCATGTCACCTATGTCACCTTTTATCATAAACATATTATTAAATCAATTCACCAACATAATATACTAAACATGTAATTCAGAAAAATCAATTTAATACCACAATTTAGGTTTCAAATATACATTACGACATTATTGCATTATTATTAACACACCAACTTACCTCGAATGCCGAAACGACCATTTTACCAACTTTCTCGATTTTCGATTTTCCTCCAATTCTAGGTCCAAATCTCATTTTTCGGGCTCTAAAACATCACATTTCACTTATTTAATTAATGTACTATTCAATACAGTCCTTAACTCAACTTTTGCAAAATTACAATTTTGCCCCTAAACTTTTACATATTTACACTTTTTCCCCAATACTCGAAAATTAAACTTCAGCCCTTATTCTTATGTTTTATAACATACTGATCATTTTTCTCTTCGATGGCAACATCAAATTCTCACTCTAACATGTACTTATGAACATTAGGTATTTTTACTGATTATGACGTTTTACTCGTTTTCACGTAAAACCGCTTAGTAAAAGTTGTTTAACATAATTTCAGCCTTCATATTCTATCATAAAACATCAGAATACACACTTTTCACCTATGGGTAATTTTCCAAAGATGAACCCTTGCATGAATTATTGGTAGCATAAGCTAAATCGAGCTACCGGGACTCCAAAACAGTAAATAACTTGAAAAACGGGGCTAGAACGGACTTACCATGAGCTTGGAAAGTTGAGAAAACCCTAGCCATGTCTTCTCTTGGTAAATTTCATCCATATGAAGAAGATGGACATATTTGGCATTTAAATTTTGTTTTTAATTCATTTAATTCACTAAATTACCAAAATGCCCCTTAAAAAATTCTTTTGAAACATACCCATCCATGTCCATTTTTGTCCACCAACTTAACCAATGGTCTAATTATCATTTAAGAACCTCCAATTTAAAATTTCATAACAATTGGACACCTCTAACATGTAGAACTCAACTTTTGCACTTTTTACAATTTAGTCCTTTTGACTAAATTGAGTGCCCAAACGTCAAAATTTTCGAATTAGATTTTCAGACGAAATCATTCCGTGAAATTGTAGACCATAAAAATATAAATAAAATAAATTTCTCAACATCGGATTTGTGGTCCCGAAACCACTATTCCGTTTAGGCCTTATTTTGGGATGTTACACAAACAACTTGAATAATCAAACTTATGTATATAGGCCCTTTTATTATCAGTTTGCAATTTAGTGCCTAAACCCGAAACATTCGTATATAACATATTTAAGCTTAAACCAAGCTAGTTGAATTTCTTATAGTCCCTGTACAGCCCATATATTTCACAATTTCACAATAGTTTCATGAGATATTACTACTTTAATAATTTAGTCCTTAAACATTAAAATCACTAAAAATTACTTTATAAAATAGTCTTATTTAGCTATCAAGCTTATAAAACTGTCATCAAACTCCAAAAACTTCACAAGCTCAATAATGGCACATTTCAAAATGTTTAACAATTTTATGAATTAACCCCCGGGTTAGCTAAATTAAGTTAAAAAATCTCAAAAACATAAAAATCATTAAAAATAGTATAAAAAATCACTTACATGCAAGAACAAGGGTTGACTGAACCTTCAAGCTTGATAAAAATGGTGGATTTCGATTTTGGTAAGTGAAAATGAAGAATATATTTTTTCTTATTATATTTTTATTTATTTACTTATTTACCAAATTACCAAGTAGCTAAACAATGTCCATAACCGTCCACTATCTATCTATATGGTATAATTACCACTTGATTCCACCAATACATATTTCTGTAGCCATTTAACACTTTTAACTACTTATACTGCAGCAGCCCGTTTTTGGTCAAATTAGAATAGTGGTTTCGAGACCACAAAGCTAAGGTCAAAATATTTATTTTATTATTATTTTAAGGTTTATAGCAGATTGAATGATTTTGTGAAATTTTCGTTCATGAATTTTATCATTTGGTTGGTTAATTTGATAAAAAGGATTAAATCACGTAAAGTGTAAAAATGGAGTTCCATTAGCTAAAAGTATCTAATAGCTATGGAATCTTAAATTAGAGGTCCTTATTTTGTTATTAAACCATTTTAATTGTGAGTGGACAAAGATGGACTTATATTAAGTGTTTTATATAGTTTATTAAAAAGGTTATTTTTGTAAATGGTAATTAATATGATAATAAATAAAACAAACAAATTTTAATTGCTTCCATTTTCTTCAATTGCCGAAACTCAAGAGGAAAGAATACCATTTTAGGGTTTGAAGGGTTTGGTCATTGCTAGCTCAATTGTAAGTCCATTTTTGTCCAGTTTTTAATGGTTTCTATGTTTTTGTGATGTTGTAACTAGTACTAGCTAGCCCAAGAATAATTTGCAAAACTTGTTGTAAGAAATATGAAATATGAAATCTGCAAAATTTGCAAAACTAGTACTACCATTTCAATGATGAAATATGAAATCTTGTTGTTAGATACACAAGTTTTGTAAAGTGATTTTTAGAGAAAATGCAAAATACGGATTTAACTGAGAAATGTGCAAAGTTAGTGGTTAAATGTGTGAAAAAGTGAAAAATATGGGCTGCTAGGGGTCTTATAAGAATTCGGATATAATGGGTATTAAAGAAATTTCATGAATTTGTGATTTTGTGTGATAAGGACTAAATTGTAAAAATGTGAAAGTTTAGGGTCAAAAGTGTAAATGTGCCTTAAAGAGTGTTTTGGAATAAATTAAATGAACAGATGATTAAATAAGTTAAATTTGAATATATTTAGATCAAGAAAAGTGAAATACAGACATGGATCAGGGAAAAGATAAAGTTATCGACTAATCGACTAGATTCGCCGTTTTCACATTCTAGGTAAGTTGGTGTGTAATATGTAACAGCCTGATTTAGGGGCTAGTCGGAACAGTGGTCTCGGGACCACTAATTTGGGGTCATAGAAAATTATTTTAATTTTATTTTATGAGTTATAACATGATTATAAAGGTGCATGAAAATTTTGGTGCTTTAATTTTAGCGATTTCATGCTTAATCGCAAAAAAAGGACTAAATAGCATAAAGTGCGAAAGTTAAATTTTAAAAGCTAAAGGTGCCTAATAGCCATAATATATTAATTGGAGGTCCCAAATGTGAAATTAGGCCTTGTTTTAAGAGGTGGCCAGCCATAGGGGGACAAAGAAGTCAAAATTAGTCAAAGTTGGTGTAGTAGGTGAATTAAATTGATGAAATAGAATAAAAGAAAGAAAGAAAAGATATCATCTTTTCTCCTTCACTCATCCATCAAAAATTAGCATCAAATAGGGGTTTCAATAGCTCAAAAAAATTTCAGCAAACTCTTCTCCTTACAAGTAGTGTTTTAGTGATCATTTCTTGATAATATTTGAACTTTTGGAACCCTTAAAGCTTAAGCTTTCTAAAGAGGGGACTATCTTGCAAAATGGTTGAAAGTTTAGAGTTTTTCCATGTGAGCTTTTAAGTTGTTTGCTGCATTTTTATGGAAGAAAATGAGTCATAGTTCTTTGATAAACAACTTTTGTGAAAGGTGTTTCCATGAAAACACCTGAAAGGACCCTTTTGTAAAAGTTGTAAAATATGTGGTAAATGTGTGAAATAATGAGTATTGAGGGTTTTCATAAGAGTAATAAATGTTCACCTAGGCTCGTTAAAGAAATAAATTTGATTAGAATTGATTTCCGAGCCTAGGGGTAAAATGGTCATTTTATGAAAGTCTAAGGGCAAAATGGTAATTTTGCCAAAGTATGATTATTGAAATGTGATGATTAATATGATTATTAAATGAGCTAAATTGTTATTATAGATCAAGAAAAATGAAGGATTAACCTCGACCGAGGAAAGGGCTATTGGACTAGATCGGCAATCTAGCCTATTTTGAAATCGAGGTAAGTTTGTATGTGATAAATTCAACATCATGCTAGTATGTTTGAGAATGTTTGATATTATAATGATGTATAATATTTCTATGAAATTGAGTGATGGTGTTGAATGAGAAAAATGATGAAAGTTGTGATATTGAAGTCCTAGTTAGACTATAATAAATGTGAGAAGAATATCATTGAGACATGGGATGGATAAGGTCCCGTGTGAGGGATACGGGCGTGTGTCCGGCCGTGTGAAAATCCTTGTAGGTTTGAAACAAAAAATAAATTCCACACGGGCTAGGTACATGGGCGTGTGAGATCACACGGCCTGCCCACACGGGCGTGTTCCATTTCACACGGGCGTGTGGCCCTGTTTAAGTAAAAATTTTCTAAGTGCTTAAAAGCTTTTGGTTTGGTTCCGAACCATTCCAAATGTATGTTTAGGGCCACGTAGACCCGTAATAAGGAAGTTATGTACATGAATGAAAAAGTTTTAAGTTGGAACGAAATTTTATAGTCGATGATGTATGTTTATGTCCGTTAAGTTTGGTAATGCCTCGTATCCAATTCCGGTGTTGAATGCGGGTAAGGGGTGTTACATAATAAGCATTGTTACAATTATGCTTTAAATGCTTGATATTGTATAAATTGGGTATACAAGATTACAGTTATGTTTGATGACGATTATGCTATATATAGCACTCAGTGTGCGAGATCGAGATAGCTCCAACTATGTAAGGCACTTGGTGTGCGATTTGAGATAGCTCCGGCTACGTATAGCACTTAGTGTGCGAGATCTAGATAGCTTCGGCTATGTATGACACTTAGTGTGCGAGATTAAAATAGCTTCGGCTATGTAATGGCACTTAATGTGCGAGATATCGAGTATTCAGCAGTATTTCGAACAAGTATGAGTTGGTTAAGAGTTTGTTCAGGTATGTACATGGAAAGTATAAACTTCAATTAGAAGAAGTTATGAATTTGCATATAAGTATATGATTAAGCATATGGAAAGCTTGTTGTTACCATGAATTACATGTTAAATGGTTCAAGTTGTTGATTTATGTAATATGATTTATTGAGTTTAATTCATATGAGCTTACTAAGCTATAAAGCTTACTTTGTTTATTTTTCCCATTTTTTAAAGTGAATTCAAAGCTAACTCGAATTCAGGGATCGTCAGAGACATCGTCACACTATCTGACCGTCACTTTGGTACTTTTGAACTTGTGGTTTAGTCATATGGCATGTATAAGGAGTTTGAGTCATTTTGGCTATGTTTTTGGTATGGATATTGGCCATTTGGATTGGCTTGTAAATGTTTATGTTTTGGCTTGTATATATAGCCATGTGTGATGGATTATTTTGGTTTGTTTGGTATGTTTGAATAAAGTACATATATGAGTAGTTAAGTCTTGTGAATTGAGTTGGTTGATGATTGATGATAATAATGCATCTTTGAAAATGGTTATTTTGATGATTTAGGATTATAAATATTGGTACTTATGTGCCTTGAATTGGTTAGTATTGAAATGGTAAGAATTAGACTTGGCTTGGTTGTTTTGGATGGTATATTATGCTATGATTTGGTGTCATTTGTATAGGTGAAGATGTGTACCAAATAGGGTAGCATAATGGCTTGGTAAACAGCCTATTTTTGTCCACATAGGCAGAGAAACGGGTGTGTGTCTCAGCCGTGTGTGACACACAGTCATGATACACTGTCGTGTGTCCCCTGGTGTTGAAATTGAAATGAAGTCAGTATGCTCCACACGGTCTCACACATAGGCGTGTGATCGACCGTGTGGCACAAGTCAGTATACCCTCTAATTGGCACACAGCCTAACACATGGGCGTGCGGCTTGGCCGTGTTGCATAAGTCAGTATACCCTACAGGTTTGACACGGCCTAGCACACGGCCTGGCACTCGGGTGTGTGTGGCCATTTCGAAGGGCACACGGGCTAGACACACGGGCATGTGGTTGGCCGTGTGACCCAAGTCAGTAACCTTACTTGTTTGGACACGGGGTAGGACACAGGCTGGGACACGGCCATGTGCTCCCATTTCGAATGTTCACACAGCCTGTGACACGGGCGTGTCTGGTGGCCGTGTGAGACACACAGCCTGGTCACACGGGCGTGTGTCCCCTGTTTTGAGAAAAATTTACTAAGTGCTGAAAAATTTCCCGAGTATCTGATTTAGTCCCGAACCACTCTCAATGCATGTTTAAGGCTTCGTAGGCTCGTTTAAGGGACATTATGATTATTTATGATTGAATTGTATTTGAGTTGATAAATTGTATATGAAATGCACGTTTAAAAGTGTTGTAAGTCTGATAATGCTCCATAACCCTATTCTAGCGTTGAATATGGGTGAGGGGTGTTACATTTATTGGTATCAAAGCTACGGTTTAGTCGATTCTAGGACTAACGTAGCGCATGTAAGAGTCTAGCTATACTTTTCATATATAAACTGTGATAGTGTGATGACTCCTAACATTTGAAAATGTGTTTTTATATAGCAAATGAATCCCAATCGAGCGATAGCCGATGAGGTTGAAAGTAATGCGCTTGCTCCCGCTCAAGGGACAGTGTCATCTGATTCTAGACCCGAAATGGGCAGTCAGGGAGGATAGGCTAAAGAAACCTTCTTCCAATTGATGAATGGGTGGTTTACTCAATACATTCATACAAACTTGGTTGCTCAACAACCTGCAACCCCTTCTAATCCCCAACCGCTTCCTACAACTCCTCAAGGAGTCGAGCTTTTAAGATTGAATAAGCCTCCAATTGACAAGATCCATAAACACGGGTTGAAGAGTTCAGAGCTAATGTCTGAGTTTTGAATTGAAAATACGATTCGAGTGTTTGACAAGCTTTCTTACACACCAGCTGAATGTTTAAAGTGTGCTATATCCCTTTTGAGAGACACCGCGTATCAATGGTGGAATACATTAGTATCGGTGGTGCCAAGGGAGAGAGTCACCTGGGAATTCTTTCGGATCGAGTTTCGAAAGATATACATCAGCCAGTGGTTTCTGGATCAAAAGCATAAAGAGTTTTTTAGAACTGAAACAAGGCTTAACCGAGTACGAGAGAGAATTTGTATAGTTGAGCAAGTTTGCTTGGGAGTATGTTTCTACCGAAGAGATTATGTGCAAACGGTTTGTTGACGAGTTGAACAAAGATATTAAAATTCTGGTTGGAATTTTGGAATTGAAAGAATTTGTGGTTTTGGTTGATAGAGCTTGCAAAGCCGAAGAACTTAGCAAAGAAAAGAAAAAGGCTAATTTAGAGGCAAGAGATTCGAGGAAAAGACCAATGAGTAAACCTTATCATTACTCGTAGATGAAATCCAGAGACTGTTTTAACCGATCAACAGCTTCAGTGGGATATTCCAATAGAGATTGTGGAAAGCAATAAACCAGCCCTAAAGCTCAAGCCACATTAGTATCTAGTGTTGGCAATGTAAAAGATGTTAAAACCGAGTGTCAACAGTGTGGAAGACTGCATTTTGGAGATTGATGGGTGAAATATGATAATAGAGCTTGTTACAATTATGGTTCACGAGATCATTTTATCAGAGATTGTCCCGAGCTAAATGAAAAAGATAAATCTCAGAATGTAAGATCGAGGAATACAGTTACTCGAGGGAGGCAGCCAAGAAATGCGGGAAATGCAAGTGGTAATCGTGGTACAACGAGAGATTCTACAGTGAGATTTGAGGCCAGAGTACCTGCTAGAGCCTACGCTACTCGTGCTCGCGAAGAAGCGTCGTCACAAGATGCTATTGCTAGTACCTTATCTCTTTATGACACTAATGTGATTGCTCTAATTGATCCTGGATCGACACATTCATATGCTTGTGATAATTTAGTGTCTATTAAGAAATTGCCTGTTGAAATTACTGAATTTATGATTAAACTATCGAACCCCTTAGGCAAATATGTTCTAGTTGACAAAGTATGCTAGAACTCTCTTTTAATGACTCGGGGCTACTGTTTTCCGACTGATTTGATGCTTTTTCCATTTGATGAATTGGATGTAATTCTGGGAATGGATTGGTTGACTCTAAATGATGCTGTTGTGAACTATAGATGAGAGACTATAGAATTGAAGTGTCAGAATAATGAAATTATTCGGATTGAATCTGATGAGTCGAGTGGATTACCAATAGTGATTTCATTGATGTCGGCTCAGAGATATGTCTGGAAAGGTTGTGATGTGTACCTAGCATATGTTTTAGATACCAAGGTGTTTGAAAAGAAGATTGAATTAGTACCTGTAGTTTGTGAATATCCGGATGTATTTCCTAAAGAATTACTGGAGTTGCCATCTATCAGAGAAGTTGAATTTGCTATTGAATTACAACCAGGAACTTCACTGGTATCTATAACTCCGTATAGAATGGCTCTGACCGAGTTGAAAGAGTTGAAAGCTCAGTTGCAAGACTTAACAGATAGAGGTTTTGCATGACCAAGTTTTTCGCCCTGGGGTGCGCCAGTATTGTTTGTTAAGAAGAAAGACAGGTCAATGAGAATGTGTATTGGCTATCGTCAACTCAACAAAGTTACGATAAAGAATAAGTATTTGTTGCCAAGAATAGATGATTTGTTTGATCAATTGAAAGGTGCAACAGTGTTTTCACAAATTGATTTGAGATCGGGCTATTATCAGTTGCGAGTTAAAGACTCAGATGTACCGAAAACTGCGTTCAGAACGAGGTACGGACATTATGAATTTCTTGTTATGCCTTTTGGACTAATTAATGCTCCTGCCATTTTTATGGATTTGATGAATCAGATTTTTAGACCGTAACTAGACAGATTTGTTATTGTGTTCATTGACGACATTCTGATCTATTCACGAGATGAGTCTGAGCCAAGTGGCCGATTGGGACTCTATGGCTCTAGGGGATTTCAGCTAGGGGAAATAGGGAGCAATTTCGGCTGTAGGCATATTCTTTGTTTCGGTTTTGTGGAGCTTGAAAGGAGAGGGACGAATTTCCTTTGTGATTTTTGTCATTCGGGATTTCTTTCGGGTTTTGCGTTTTATCAACTGTGGTGACCAAAAGTGCCATTATTTTCTCCCTTTCTTCAATTAAAAATTAGGTAATATTTTTCTGTGGTCTCACTTCTCTTTCTCTGCCCATTTTTTTATTTTCTTTACTCTCCTAACAGTGTCGAATGCACTTCTCTTCTCTCCCCCTTAATTCTTCTATTTTCTCTAAAAGCCGAACCTATTTTCTCTCCCTCTCTCACCCTTGGCCGATTGTGGCCCTTTCTTTTCAAGTTTTCTTTGACCATCCCCTCTTGTCTATCTTCCTCCCTCATTCTATTCTGACGATTGTTGATAGCCTAGTGATTGGGGATCTATTGTTAGTGCTGATTACCACCATCATTTGTCCATTGTGCCGAACCTAAGCTGCTGCACTCTTTGTTCTTCTGATTCTTGTGAGTTCTTCATTGCACGATATCGGTAAGCGTGTTCGTTAAGGATCAATTGTTTCATAGTTATATATATATATATATATATATTAATGGTGATTCGTTTTGTGTGTAGATACTAATCAAAGAGTGGGTAATCACTTTTGATCAACGGTTTGTTGCAAATACCCATTGGCTCAAGCAAGGCGATAGTTGGAGAGCACGTGAGATAGTTTACTCATTATCATGAACAGGTGTGTAATCACACTATCTCTATTGTGAATAGGCAAAAGCCGAAAAGCCAAAACTTTGGCATTCGAGGCCTCACGAGCATGCGACCGCTCATGTGGTAAATCGAGCCCACAAATTATGGGCGATAGATTGTAGAGGCCACTACGAGCGTTCTTGTGATCTTAGGCCTCGTTTGGCTGAAATGGGTCGTGTGGGCCCAATGGGCTCGTGGGGCCCACACGGATAAAATCCACGTTAAGTGGTAAATACTGGATTGGGCTATGTAGTTCGCATAGCCGTGACTGAATTTGGGCTAAATGGGCCACACGAGCTTGTGGACCCACTTGGGCCGAATATTGGGCCTAGGGCCCAATCTACACTGTAATAACCATAATACCCCTGTAGGGTAAAATGACTGAAATGCCCCTGTTAAGGTAAAATGACCGTAATGCCCCTGTAGGGTAAAATGACCGTAACACCCCTGTAGGGTAAATGACTATTTTGCCCCTCGAGGGTAAATGACTGACTTGTGCTATGATTTGACTGATTTAACTGTGATTGTATGACAATGATTTAATTGGCTTAACTGTGAATGATATGATGATTTGTGGGCCAGTGATCGCTAGAATCAGAGTCTTAAAATTTATAAAGAGAATGATCAAACCTGGAAACTAACTCTGACAACGATTGAAGGCAAGTGTACCTATCGAACAGTAGTATAGCTTAGGCAAGACCAGATTATCAAACCCAAAGGAACTAAAAGTACTAATACTAACTTCTTTTTATTATTTAACCTAAAATAAGTGAAGTTGCTTTAATATAATCTAAACTATTTACTAAACCAAAGACACAAAGACAAAAAGGATGAATTGGGAAAATAACTTTAGGAAAAACTCAGTTGATTAAGACGATGCCCTCAAAAAGAATCCACCTAGACTTCACTTGTTATTTAACCCTGAACCATATGATTTACTTACTTAGCTTGATCCGTAAGACTCCCTAACGTATATTAAACCCTCTCTCGAGGCGAATAACGTCTAACCCTAGGTTAATTAACAAAAATCTCTTTCTCGAATAATAACCCCCTAGAATAGCAGTAAATTGATCTATGGATTCCCATATTAGGTTTCACCCTAATCCGGCAAAATCTCGTCACCCTATCTCTAGGCGTGCGATCAACTCCGCTTAATTATGGTAGATCTACTCTTAAGTAGGGTCTATTCCTCCTCCACCTAAGCACATCAAATTTGGATTAAGCTTGCATAATTAAGAACAAACTAAGTATTTATCATATAATTCAGAAAATAATAATAAGATTCATCTAGGTTTCATCCCCTTCAGGTATCTAAAGGATTTAGTTCATAACAAATAAAGAAAACATCTCAAGAGAAAAGATAAAACAAAACATAAGAAATCCCTAAAACTCCCTGAAGGAATTGAAGGAGAAATCCAACGTCTTGAGTAGAATTCTGGCTTCTTGGGATGGATCAACTAGCTAACTTCGAGTGATTCCCACAAATTTGACCTTCTCAGCTTGGCTCCTTGGCCTGGCTAACTGCCCCCTTCAAGGATGAACTTTGAGGTATATATAGGCTCTTGGAACGTGTTTCTTTGCCCCAAAGTATCCAAATCTGAATGAAATTATTCATTGCCACAATAGGGACACGGCCATGTCACACGCCCGTGTGACTAGTCTTTGAGCCGTGTTTGGACTTCTTTAATGAGGCACGGCCGTGTGAGTCGAGGGTCAGGTCATGTTGTAGATGATCAACATGGCACAACCGTGTGGGCTTAAGTCCAGGCCGTGTCGATTTCCACCTTGGCCCAATTTGCTCCGTTTTGGGCCTGTTTCTCGCTCTTTTCATCCTCGGATGCTTCCCTGGGTATAAGACATGAAAAGAAAGGATTAAGAGCACCTTTTTATATAAATTAAGGCTTAAATCATCCAAAAGCATACTAAATGTGGGATTAAAATATGTTACTATTACGGTTTATCAAATACCCCCACACTTAAGCTTTTGCTTGTCCTCAAGCAAAATTCTCAACTTACAATTAAAACAAACTTTCCATAATTCATAATTCTTATCAACAATGTCTCATCATAATTCATAGATAATTTATACATGGATAATTCAACTCAAAGAGTCTTAAAGATCCAAACAAGATAAGTCATACATTTGTATTGCGAAAATGTAGGTGTCTCCCCTTATCTAAATAATTACCTTTAGTTCAAAATCGACAAGGATTGATATCCTCACAAAAGATTCACTCAAATCACTCTTAAGTGTTTAAGGTTCAGGAAAAATAATCACTTATAAGTTGAACCTGAAAAGTTAATCCCATAGGCTTGCCTGAAAATCAAATCTCCACCACTTTAAAATGAGATGATAAACAGATCAAAAGGTCTTTGTCAGGGTTGTAACGGGGCTAGGGTTAAAGGTGTGGATAAAGGCTAAAATTAGACGGTTAGAATCGAGATTGAATTGACAAGTACCTACCTAAAAATTACCGAAATAATTATATCAACTGAAAAGTAATAAACCAACTAATACGAGCTTTTTCTTTTGATAATTTGACTTTAACTGTATAAGCTCTCTACTAATACTGAATATGCTTCTTCTTTTTTTAAGAACAAACTAATAATAAATGATAAATTGAACTAATAATATAATCAGGTAACTAATCAAATCAAATCTCGATATAAGGGTAGTCAAAAGGAATGGTGATAACAAATACAAAGGGGTTTTGGGTTAATATTAGTTGGTAAGTCAATAAAAAGGGTCGTTAGGATCAACGGGGTTCACTAGGGGTTAGTTGTGAAGGTAGGCTATTTAGTGGAGTGAGTGGGTTAAAACCTAGATGCCTTTATCATCTCAGTGTATCAAATCATAGGTGTGGTCTCGACATGTATAATTAAGGCAAGTTCTAGAATAACAGTTCATAGTTGACACACTCATAATTAATAAGTGAGCATGAAAAAGAATATATGCTCTATAAGGCTCAAAATCTTACAAAAATTATGGGTGTTTTTGACATCAACCTTGTAAATTTCAAAGTTCGAGGTAATATTTAAAATTAGGTTAACAACCTAGTGAGAATTTTAGTTCTGAAAATTAGACTTATCATGTTTGATTCTCTAGTATCTTAAAATTTAATCATCAATGCACAATTATCAATGACTTACTCAAAAACATGTCAATAAAAACCATAAATCATCAGAAATTTCATCCTAATTATTAATATGAGAAAATTGATTCAAAACAAGACTAAATTCAGGGATTTCAGAATAATGAAAAAAGTTTGCCCAAATATGAGAATAATGTAAAAAGTTAGGCACTTTCTTCAAAAAAATATTCACCCCCCCCCCCACACTTAAGATGTACATTGCCCTCAATGTACAAAGATAGATAATAACATTTAAGGGATAAATAAAAAGAGAAGGGGAAAGAATACTCCCTGAATTTTGGATGGTGTCTTTGGAGAATGGTAGAGGTCGTGGTGTGTATGTTTGAAGGGGTCGGTCTGGATGACGATCCTGTGCTAGATAAAGAAATTAGGGAGCTCGTGAAGGATTAGCCAGGGTTTATTAAGACATAATTAAAATAGAATAAATATGTAATTAAAGAAAAGCAAGCTAAAATGAAGGAGACTAAGAAGGAAAATAAAAATAAAAGAAAAGAAGAATGGACCGAAGAGTCCTTATTGTAGGATGGTTCGCGAGTTGGGTGTGACCTCTAGGGCTACGGAGGTGCTGGCGGTGGCGGAAGTGGCGTGATTCCCAAGCAGCCTGGCGACCTGACACTAAGAAACTAAAATAAATTGAACTAACTAGAGTAGAAGAGAAGTAAAGATAAGGAAATTGAAGCAAAAGAGAAAAGAAAAATAGAAACTAAATGGTCTCAAAGACCCTTGGCTTGGTGTTTGGATGAAGCAGTCGGCATGAACTTATGTGTAGGGCCTCCTTTGTGGAGACTATGCTTGCCTTCTTACGCTTTTTCGGCATGATTTTAGTGTAGCTCAAGAGTCTGGACACCTTTTCTAAGGAAAGAAGAGAAAATTTTTTGAAAGGAAAAGAAGGGAGAAAGAAGATGGGGAGAAGGGGAAGAGCTGTGGGGTTTAAATAGGAGCTCAAATCTGGCACGTTCCCACGCCCGTGGTCCGAGGGCCTGTCAAATCCTACGGCCGCCTCGCACAACCGTGTGTCCATGCGTGTTGTTTCACCATGCCCGTGTTTTAGCCAGTCACGCCCGTGTCTGAGAAGTCAGTATGTTGACATGGTTGGAAGGCACAGGCGTGTTCTACCCGTGCTTGGTAAGTTAGTTGCTTCACACGATCGTGGGGCACGGCCGTGCCACTTTGTCGGTGCCCGTGAGGTAGTGGTTGGATCCGTGACGTCGAAATTAGTTGGGATTTGATTCGTATGGCCTCTGCTATGTCAGTACGGGGTTTCTTGTGGTCCACACAGCCACGGCCACGGCCGTGTGCAAGACCGTGTGGTCTGGAATTCTACACTTTTTGTTAGTTTAAAACTAGATGTTCAGGAAAGAAAAGAAACTGAAAATAAATTTGAAGGTAAATAGTGTTAGTGCTCGGGTTGCCTCCCGAGAAGCGCTCGTTTATAGTATTAAGCTAGACTTTTCTCATAATTAAAAAACATCAAGGAGGTTTAAAGGTTTGAATATCTTCCCTCATGCTTACAGTTTTATTTTCTTGACAAAGTTCAAGTCGAGAAGTGTTTACCTTAAAGGTGTCGAATGTTGGATTGCTTACCTCGACTGTTCCGTGCGGGAAGATATTGTGTACCTTAAGAGTAATTTCTTCATTTACTTTCAGGTCTGATGTGATGATGCGAGGATCGGCTTTGTCTTTCAATACCTGGTCTCCTATTTTGAAGTGATTTGATGTTACTTTGAGCTCTTCTGGAGGCTCATTAGGTTTTCTTCAGTCGGTTCCTGTTCCTCTTTGATTTGTGTTTCCTGCTCTTTTAGTTTGTCGACCCTTAGGCTTTGTTCCTTATGTAATTCTGTTTTGTCAGCTTGGGGTCTATGATTTGGCTCAGGGTTGTATCCTTGTGGTGTTTCCTGCGATGAGGGTTGCACAAATTGATTATCAAATAAATTGTCTTTCTTACCTTCATCGATTGTTGTCCTGGCCGAGTCAAGAGCTTGAAGACTGATTGGTTCATTACCTACATAAAGTATGAGTTCTCCTGTGGCAATATCAATTTTAGTTTTAGCAGTTGCTAGGAAAGGTCTTCCTAAAATTAAGGGGATTGAATTATCCTCATCCATGTCTAAGACAACAAAATCAACTGGGAAAACGAATTTATCAATTTTGACAAGAACATCTTCGATAATGCCCCTAGGAATTCTAACAGTTTTATCAGCTAATTGAATACTCATCCTAGTTTGTTTGGGCTTCCCTAGACCTAGTCGTTTAAACAATGTGTAAGGCATGACATTTATACTTGCCCCTAAATCAGCTAACGCATTATCAACATTTAAACTACCAATTAAACATGGAATAGTAAAACTCCCTGGATCTTTTTTCTTCCGTGGTAGTCTATTCTGTAACATTGCTGAGCATACTGCGTTTAATTCCACATGTGGCTCTTCGTCTAATTTGTGTTTGTTCATCAAGAGCTGTTTTAAAATTTTTCTCGAGCCTGGCGTCTGAAAAAGAGCTTCAAGAAGAGGTAGGTTAATATGTAATTTCTTTAAAAGTTTAAGAAACTTACCGAACTGTTCCTCTAAATCGTCTCTTTTCATCACTTCGGGATAAGGTATGCGAGGTTGGTATTCCTTGATTACCGGTTTTGGCTTTTCTTGTGTTACCTCTATTTTACCTTTGTCCACCTCATTTGGTTTGTCTACCACTTTACTATCATGAGCTGTGATGGCTTGAATTTGCTCCTTTGGATTAATCTCTGTGTTACTTGGTAGACGTCCTTGCGGTCGTTCGGACATTAACTTTGCAAGTTGTCCAACTGCCTTAGTGACTTCCCCTACTGACTTAGTAAGTTCCCCGATTCGATTCTTGGTCTCGTCAATCGATGTTTGTTGATTTTTAAGTGTTTTCTCTGTATCTTGGAGACGGTTTTCTGTGCTTTCCATGAACTTTGTCAGCATCTCTTCGAGGTTTGGATTTTTCTCTTGTGGATATGGCTGATTTAGGAAATTTTGAGGAGGTTGTTGCCTTTGATTTCCTTGATTTCCTTGACCTCCCCATGAAAAATTTGGGTGGTTCTTCCAACCTGGATTGTAAGTATTACCATAAGGATTATTATTGGATCTGAAATTATTACCTATATAGTTCATCTGTTCGCTCTCTGCGCTTGGTTGGTAGGGTGGGTACTCAGGATTCACCATAGTTCCACTTGCGTTGCACTCCATGACTGGATGTGCCTGCGAAGAACACAAACTATCAATCTTTTTATTCATCATCTCTACCTGTGTTGATAGCATGGTTATTGCATCGAGGTTGTAAACTCCGGCTGATTTTGTTGGTTTCGTCCTTGTAACTTGCCACTGATAGTTATTCAGTGACATCTCTTCAATGAACTCGTAAGCTGCTTCAGGAGTTCTGTTGTTCAGGGTCACACCAGCGGCTGAATCAATTAATTGTCTCGTTGAGGGGTTTACACCGTTATAAAAAGTTTGGACACCTTCTCAAGAGATCCTTGTATCTCTCCTATGCATCGTATAATGTCTCTAAATCCATCTGCACAAAAGAAGAGATGTCATTCCGTAATTTGGCCGTTTTGGCCAGTGGGAAATATTTCAATAAAAACTTTTCAGTCATTTGCTCCCATGTGGTGATTGACCCTCGTGGTAACGAGTTCAACCACTGTTTGGCTTTATTCCTTAATGAAAAAGGGAATAACCGAATACGTATGGCATTATCGGAAACGCCATTTATTTTGAAGGTATCACAGAACTCTAAAAAGTTAGCTATATGAGTATTTGGATCTTCGTCCTGCAAACCATCAAATTGAACAAATTGTTGAATCATTTGTATTATGTTAGGCTTTAATTCAAAATTGTTAGCAGCCATAGCACGCCTAACAATACTCGATTCTGCTCCTGTTAAATGCGGTTTAGCATGATCAAACATAGTACGTGGAGCATTGTTTTCTCCCACATCATGTGGTTGTGGGTTATTCTCGTCCATCCCTTTAGTAGGATTGGATCTACCCTCTTCCTCTCTTTTTGTGTAATTTAGGGCTCGCCTAGTTTCTCTGCAATTCCTGCCAGCGGTAGCTTCAATATCACTGCCGTATACCAAAGGTCCTCTCGGGTTTCTTCTAGTCATAAACTAGAGGTACCTGCGAAAAAAGAAAGAAAATTTAGCAAAAATTTAAAATTTAACCTAAAAATAAAAATAAAAATAAATTGCGAAAAATAAAAAAATAATAGCTAAAGTAATAAAAATAGATCGTTCTTAATATTTTAGTTCCCTAACAACGGCGCCAAAAACTTGATCGCTAGAATCAGAGTCTTAAAATTTATAAAGAGAATGATCAAACCTGGAAACTAACTCTGACAACGATTGAAGGCAAGTGTACCTATCGAACAGTAGTATAGCTTAGGCAAGACCGGATTATTGAACCCAAAGGAACTAAAAGTACTAATACTTTCTTTTTATTATTTAACCTAAAATAAGTAAAGTTGCTTTAATATAATCTAAACTATTTACTAAACCAAAGACACAAAGACAAAAAGGATGAATTGGGAAAATAACTTTAGGAAAAACTCAGTTGATTAAGACGATACCCTCAGAAAGAATCCACCTAGACTTCACTTGTTATTTAACCCTGAACCATATGATTTACTTACTTAGCTTGATCCGTAAGACTCCTTAACGTATATTAAACCCTCTCTCGAGGCGAATAACGTCTAACCCTAGGTTGATTAACGGAAATCTCTTTCTCGAATAATAACCCCCTAGAATAGCAGTAAATCGATCTATGGATTCCTATATTAGGTTTCACCCTAATCCGGCAAAATCTCGTCACCCTATCTCTAGGCGTGCGATCAACTCCTCTTAATTATGGTAGATCTACTCTTAAGTAGGGTCTATTCCTCCTCCACCTAAGCACATCAAATTTGGATTAAGCTTGCATAATTAAGAACAAACTAAGTACTTATCATATAATTTAGAAAATAATAACAAGATTCATCTAGGTTTCATCCCCTTCAAGTATCTAAAGGATTTAGTTCACAACAAATAAAGAAAACATCTCAAGAAAAAAGATAAAACAAAACTTAAAAAATCCCTAAAACTCCCTGAAGGAATTGAAGGAGAAATCCGCCGTCTTGAGTAGAATTCCAGCTTTTTGGGATGGATCAACTGGCTAACTTCGAGTGATTCCCACAAATCTGACCTTCTCGGCTTGGCTCATTGGCCTGGCTAACCGCCCTCTTCAAGGATGAACTTATTGGGTATATATAGGCTCTTGGAACGTATTTCTTTGCCCCAAAGTATCCAAATCTGAATGAAATTATTCATTGCCACGACAGGGACACGGCCATGTCACACGCCCGTGTGACTGGTCTTTGAGCCGTGTTCAGACTTCTTTAATGAGGCACGGCCGTGTGGGCTTAAGTTCAGGCTGTGTTAATTTCCTTCTTGGCCCAATTTGCTCCATTTTGGGCCCGTAAGACATGAAAAGATAGGATTAAGAGCACCTTTTTTATATAAATCGAGGCTTAAATCATCCAAAAGCATACTAAATGTGGGATTAAAATATGTTACTATTACGGTTTATCATCCAGACATTCTGCATACATGACATATTGCATGGGGTTGGGATATTGGTTATGGAGGAAGTACTGTTCTGATAGGGTCGCGCGAGACGACTGTGGACCTAGTAATGATCTGTTAAGGTCGCACAGGTCGCAGGAGACGACTGTGGATCTACCGATGACTTTAAGCCAGTTAATCTGATTAGGGCTCTGTGCCAACCTAATTATGGCTCTGTGTCGTCTTGATTATGACTTTGTGTCGATCATATTTATCCATGGCTATGTGCCAATTGTAATTGATGACTTTGTGTTGATCATACTTACCCATGGCTGTGTGCCGGTTATATTATCGTAGTTGATGGCTATGTGCCGGTCTTATTACAGTTACCGATGGCTATGTGCCAATTATGAGACCGTTACTGAATGCTTAAAGCCACATATATACTAGCAACTTTGTTGCGATTTCGGTTAGTACTGCAACCGGTGCTAACACTGTAAGTGTAGGGATGGTGTGGGTGATTTATTCCCCACAGGTAGTGCAAGGTTGAACGGAGGCAAGTGCAGGGTTGGATGGGTTTGCATGCATCATGCATCATTCATACTGAGACTGTTACTGTGATGGGCTAGGCCTAATTGATTCTGTTATGGGCTGTGACCCAAATGATATTGTTTTGGGCTTTGGCCCACATATACTCTGAACTGAACTGTACTGTTACTGTTAAAGGGCTCAGGCCTAAACTGATTTTGTTTCTATATACTGACTGTTTCTTTAATAAGGGGATTACACATTGAGTTTTCGTAACTCACCCCATTTTTAACCTTTCAGGTAATCCCCAGCGTTAGACGGTTTGGAGCTGTGAGGGACTCGGAGAGGGCCACACAACTGCACATGTTTTATTCTATTTTGCTCATTTACTTAAGCGCTTTGATTTTGATTCGGGTTGGCCTCTATAATTTCTGGATTTTAAATTTGGGATTTTATTGATTGTGATTTATATCTGCTAGAAGCAGAACACGGTTTTCCAAAACAATAACATTTTCAAACACTACGTTTCCGCAACTCAATTTTTAACTATTACGTTTTCGTAAATCATTTGTTTTAAATTAAGCTTCCACAACAAATAAGGTTTTAAAGATAATAACGTTTTAAAAGGGAATAACTTTTTAATAAATCACGATTGAAAATAAACAAACGCAAACTGAGGTTTTGTACAAGTTTTAAATGGCAAGAAGTTTTAAATTTCAAGAAGGGTTTTCAATGAAAAGATGGCTTTCGAAAAACACTTCAATGTGACACGCCAGATTCTGCCATAACGTCTAGGCCGGGTTTGGGGTGTTACAAATTTCATGCCAATCTTTGTCTTCTCAAAACATCAAAATGACCATTTACAATTATACATTATTATGCTTAATTCCACAAATATACCAATTTACAAATCATCACCTATTGACATTCAAAATTACCTATTATCATTGAGCGTTATGAATCCACCTCAATCACACAACATAGGTCAATTACCAACTCAAAACAAAAGCCATTTGCACACTTATAAACACATCCAAATCAACCAAAATATGCCAACTTCCTTGGCTATATACAAACCAAACATAGATGTTTATAAACCAAATCAAATGGCTACATCAGTTACCAAAATTGACTCAAAGTCCTTATACACGCCTTATGACCCAAAAACATAGTTTCAAAAGTACCAAAGTGTCAGCGGATAGTGTGATGAAGTCTCTGACGATCCCCAAATGTAACACCCCTTACCCGTATTCTATGCTGGAACTGGGCAAGAGGCATTACCGAACTTAATCCACTTAATCACACAACTTTAGTCTATAAAATTTCAGTCACAACTTGGCATATCTCTATCCTCATCACAACATACTCATTAAGGATCTACGAGGCCTTGAACATACATATGGCGGGTTCTGTACACAATCGGAAACTTTTACTATCTTAAAAATTTTCACCTAAACAGGGGCCACACGCCCGTGTGAAATGGGACACGCCTGTGTGGGCAGGCCGTGTGGTCACACACACCCATGTCCCTTACCCGTGGTTGACACTGACTTATTTCACACGACCGGACACACGCCCGTGTCCCTGGCCCGTGTCCCTCATACGGCCTCGACACGCCCGTGTCTCAGCCCGTGTGCCAAAACCTTGGCATTCTGTTTATGACGTCATCACTTCACTATGGTCACACGGCCAAGGCACACGCTCATGTCTTTAGACCGTGTGTCGAATTAAATTCCAATTTCAAGGTGCAGACTTCACACGGCCTGGGCACACACCCATGGAACTGACCGTGTGTCTCACACGGCCTAGACACACGCCCATGTGGACATGAACAAGGCTATTTTCCAAGCTCTTTTGTCACCCTAGCCCACATATCATGATCCCATACAACAAATCATCAAATAAGTCAATTTGTGCAACAACACTTTCTTGAAAACCTCATATTTTCATTGATTAATAGTATTGAGCCATTAACTATGGCCATGTACAAAAGGATTCATCTATAAAGAGCCAATACACACTTGGCCAAAATAAAAAATCATTTCACCTAGTCTATCTCCTATACATGCCATATTCAAAATGCTAATTCTAAATATACCGAGATGAGCTGATAGTGTGGGTGATCTTCCGATTATCTTCGTATCCCGACTCGGCTCTTTGTCACTATAAAACAAGGGAAAGGAAAAAGAGAGTAAGCTTTAAGCTTAGTAAGTTTACATGTAAACAAATAACATCATAGTATGTACTAAAAAATAAATAGCATAACATACTAAACAAGAACAATCTACATTCATAATCATGCTTACTCATTTCCTCCCTTACCACTTTCCAACCATATCACAAGCTTAATGCTTACATTCATTAACATGCATCCCTGCACTTAACACCACAAAGTCACATGATACCACACATCATAATTTCTCAATAAATTATTCATAATACCAATCACTCGGTGGTTTCTCACTTATCCCACCATCAATCTTTAATAGAGTGGTATCGCACATAGCCCACCAAAAAGGATAGTTACGGTGGTATCGCACATAGCCCACCAAAAAGGATAGTTACGGTGGTATCGCACATAGTCCACCAAATGATAAATAGACGATGGTATCGCACACAACCCATCGTAATTAAGTAATAAGGTGGTATCGTACTTAGCCCGCCATCAAGAGTTGTTATCTCACATTTACATATCTATTTCGTCATTCATACGAAAAATTATTCAATAAATATCAAATTCAATCCACTTGAATCATACATGTTCTCAATCATTCCATGCACCAATTAGTAACAACAATGTGTATATAAAATGCATCGTTTACACATAAACTTACCTCGGTGCAAAACGTTTCAATTTGCGATTTACTCCGTAACCTTGCCTTTTCCCCGGTCAAGGTTAATTCTGCGCTCTTCTCGATCTATAACAATAAAATTCACTCATTTAAAACATCTTATGATCATAATGCATCAAAATCTATACTTAGGTAAAAATGACCATTTTGCCCTTACACTTTGGCAAAATTACGATTTTGCCCCTAGGCTCGTAAATCATTTTTCACCATATTTTCTCATTAAACAAGCCTACCTGAACATTTATTTCTCTTACAACAACTTACAAAACCATTTATTTCATGCGTTTATTACTAAATCACAACATTTACAACTTGGTCCCATTTAGGTGTTTTCATGATAACACCTTTCACAAAAGTTGTTTCTCATCTCATTAACATTCATTTTTTTCCATAAAAACTCAGCAAACAACATAAAATCTCTCATGGAAAATCCCTAGACTTTCAACCATATTGCAAATTAGTCCCCTCATTAGCTAGCTTAAGCTTTGGGGGTTCCAAAAGTACAAAAATTATCAAATAAAACCACCAAAATCACTTACTTGCAAGGAGATAGCTTGGCTGAAAGTTTGGTCTCTAAAATCCCCTATTTTCCCTTCAATTTTCAGTGGAAGAAGAAATATGAATAGTGATAGATGATATCTTTTCTTTTTTATCTTATTTTATTCATCTTTTCATCACCTAATTTCACCAAATTTGACCAAAAATTTGACCAACACACTCCATATGGCCTAATTTCACTTTAAGGACCTTAAATTTAATATTCTATGGCTATTAGACACCTCTACCTTGAAAAATAGAACTTTCGCACTTTATGCGATTTAGTCCTTTTTCACAATTAAGCATGTTATCGCTCAAATTAAAGCACCAAAATTTTCACATAGCCATATTTTAATGCCATAACACATAAAATAATATCAAAACAATTTTTCTTAACCTCGGTTTAGTGGTCCCAAAACCACTATTTCGACTAGCCCTAAAATCGGGCTGTTACACCAAATCCGAGCTAGCTTTGAAATCACTATAAAACAAGGGAAAAATAAACAAAGTAAGCTACAAAGTTTAGTAAGTTCGTACGAAATATGTTCAACAAATCATAATACACAAATCATCAATTTGAACTATTTTAACATATAATTCATGATAACAACAAACCTTCCTCATACTTAATTATATGCTTATATGCAAATTCATAACTTCTTCTATTTTAATCTCATACTTTACTTGTACATACTTGTACAAATTCGTAACGAACTCATATATTTTCAGAATACTGTCGAATACTCGATATTTTGCACACTGAGTGCCAATACGTAGCCGAAACTATTATAATCTCGCACACTAAGTACCTTATATAGTCGAAGCTATCTCGGTCTCGCACACTAAGTGCCATTTATAGCCGAAGCTATTCCGAATTGCACATTAAGTGCCATATTTAGCCGAAGCTATCTCAAATCGCACACTAAGTGCCATATATATATCCGAATCGTCGTCAAACATGACTATAATCTCATATACACAATTTATGCAATTTCAAAGAATTTAAAGCGTAATTGTAACAATGCTTATTACATACAAACTTACATCAGATACGAAAACGATGACACGATCAACTAATCTGATATCTTGTTCTTTCCTTGATCTAAATCCGTATTCTGCTTTTCTTGATCTAAATAATATCAAATTTAACTTATTCAATCACTACTTTATTCAATTAAGCCCAAAACATACAATTAGACATGTTTACAATTTTGCCCCTAAAGTTTCACATTTTTACAATTTAGTCCTCAATACACAAAATCACAAATTCATGCAAATTTCACAACACCCATGCTTAGCTGAATTACCATAAGGCCCTTAGCAGCCCATATTTTTCATTTATTCACACATTTAACCACACATTTTCACATTTTCACAAATAAATCCATATTTTTCATTTTTACTCAAAATCACTTTACTAAACTTGTTTAACTAACAACAAACATTCAAAATCTATCATCAATCATCAAAACTCACACATATTCATCAATGGAAACATTTAAAATTTTTAACAGTTTTGCAAATTAGTCCCTAGGCTAGTTAGTACTAGCTGCAACGATCTCAAAAACATAGAAATCATTAAAAACCGAGTCAAAAATCATACCTTAATAACCAAGTGAAGTTGCCAAAATTTCAAGGTTAAAATGGTGTTTCTTTGCCCTAGGATTTTCGGCTAGAAGATGATGAATGAAATAATTTTATGCTTTTGTTTTATTAAATTATAACTTAATTACTCATTTACTATTTTAACCTTATTATAAACCATTTAATATCATTCATTTAATGTCCATATATGTCCACTCATGCTATTAATGGTCTAATTACAACATAAGGACCTCCTCTTTTAAGTTCCATAGCTATTTGGCAGCTTTAGCTAATAGAACATCAATTTTGCACTTTACGCGATTTAGTCCTTTTTCTCAAATTGACCATTCAAACGATAAAATTTCTTAACGAAATTTTTACACAATCACTCAATCATGTTATAAACATTAAAATAATAAAATAAATATTTTGACATCTAATTTATGGTCCCAAAACCACTGTTTTGATTTGACCAAAAACGGGCTGTTACAAGTTACATGCTTTAACATTTATTTTCATTTTTCATGCGGCATGTAAACTATTAAACACTTTTTTGGATTTGTTTCATGTTATTTTATTTTTCATATTTTGTTTGGTTGTTTTTGTTTTTCTTTGTTTGTTTATCTTATGTGTAGCAAATTACCCTGAAAGGCTACACAGCAGTTCAAGCTTCAACGAGGAGGTGAACCCCTAAGCTAATCTAATGCTCCATTCTAGGAAGTCTAGTAACTTCATATCTTTTTCTTGAGACACATTGGGGACAATGTGTAGTCTAAGTGTGGGGGGTGTACATAATATTATGTCTTATTTTTCTTGTTTTTATATTTGTTTGTATGTTTATTTTTATTTTTCTTCCTTTTTAAAAAAAATAAAAGATTTCAAAATATTTTTCGTTTTTTATTTTAACATCACTTTTTTACCCAAAGAAAGAACAAACAATTAATTGAATTAATTGTAATGATTTTCTTTTTGTTTTAGCTCAGCACGAACAATTTAAGATATATAATAAAAAATTAAAATTTCGCAAAAATTATTAAATATGAATTATCTAAGTTAATTTCATTAAAGGTTGAAAACCTAAAATAAAAATTTTCAAATTAAATTAATTTTAAAGTAATTAATTTTGATATTATAATAAATTGATTGATAGAATAAAAATTTAAAATTTATTTAATTATTTTTTTTGAAAATATTAAAAAAAACCAATGGATAAACAATTTTTGGGGGGTCTAAATGAAACCACTAGAGTACATGCAAAGGACGTGGAAAGCGTAGCACCCACCGACTCACCCTGCCGACACTAAACTCTGGGAAAACCGTTGAGATGAGAGTTTTATGATTGTTAAATGAAACTTGAAATTGCAATATCCCTCTCCTTTGCTTGCCTTGGGACTTTGGGGTGTTAGTTAACGAAAAAACGATGAGGTTTTTCCTTCACACCCACCCACAATTAATGGCGATTCCCATGAGACTCCAATCATTTGCTTCTGCTCAGAAATGGGAAGGTGGGGTTTCAATGGTTCAAGGAGCTTCTCGAGGAATTGGTCTCGAATTTGTAAGCCCTGATTCTCATTTCAGAATTAATAAGAATTCCCCCTGCTTTTTGTTTATCTAATTCTTGTACATTCTCTTCGTTGTTTATTTTGATTCTCTCCCCCATGTTACGTTATATTATTTAATAGTGGGTTTTGGTAAAAAATGCAATTGCATGTACAAGATTTTTTTTTTAATAACTAGATTGTTCCCTTTGTAGCAAAATTTCAATTGAAACTCATTAGTCTAATTTCTTATCAAGCGTCATTGTTTGTTAAAGTATCTAGGCTGTCACCGTATTATAGTTAAAAGTGCAGTTTAGTCTTTATATTTACAACTAGTAATTATATCCTTCTATTTTTAATATTAGTGCGAACAAATAAAATGCTGAAATGGACTTTTGAAATTTGATTATGCAGACTTGTAGCAGCAAAATATTTTCTACTATTAAACAACATATGCTCTCAGATTTCAAAAGTATATGGCAACATTTACACAATTTCTATTAACCAATTTTACTTGTTTATATCAATATCAACCATACAAGGATTAAGTTACTCAGTTCTATAGTGTAAGGACTAAATTGCACTATTGATCATAGTACACGGATTACTTAAATACTTCAATCATCATTGTCAAACATAACCTTATCATTCTATTTACTTTAGGCATGTCCTAGTGACCCAATTACCAGGCTCAGCTTCATGTCCCAGTGACACCATTTCTTTTTTCTTTTCTTGTTGAATGGCTATTTAACTCGTAGTTTTACTTACTGCCACAGAAGGATAATGAAATGGTGTTAAGGACTTGCATGATTTGCTTGGAACTTCTAAGCAGCTGCAGTAGAATAATTGGTTATGAAAAGAAGGGACTAGTTTTCGGTATTGCTTAATTTGCACATATTTTAATTCGAAGAGGCAAATTGATTTTGAAACGTGCACTTGTCGGTTCAGGTTAAACAACTGCTGGAAAAGAATGGAAAAGGGCATGTTATTGCCACGTGTCGTAATCCTACTAAGGCAACGGCGCTTCTTGAATTAAAAAATCAGTTTGCTGAACGCCTTAATGTATTACCATTGGATGTGACTGTTGAAAGTACTATAGAGGTTCATTATCTGATTCTGTTTCTTCCATTTTATTTGTTGTCTTACATATCAAATCTATGTTACCCGGACTTAGCGTTGGATACAAGTATGTTTCTATGCGGGTATGTTTAAATTTTTTTTTTTCTTGGTTTTTCCATAAATTTGGAGCATTCCTGTACGCGTGTTTGAATACGTGTCGAACACAGTGTTCGATACGGCTACTTTAGGAAAAATGAAGAGTCCGTGTAGCATAGTATCAAATATGTCAAAAATGAGACTGAACATTGACACATCGCGCTTCAGGAATCAGCAAGGTCCATAACAGAAAGATATGGCTCTCTTAACCTTCTCATTAATGCATCAGGCATTCTTTCAATACCCAGTGTTCTGCAACCAGGTTTAACTTTCTGCCATTACTTTAAGAAAGTTTTTGAGGCTTTAACATCATCAATGTCTTGCATCTGTACTAAAAGAGGAACTTGAGCTCTGCCCCTACACTCTCTTCCCCTGTTCTTCTTCCTCTCATGTTTCAATTTGCTGCATAGGCAGATGACTGAACTCCCTTGATTTCGGTGCAGAAACTACACTGAGCAAAGTACAGAAGTCATCCATGATGCTTGCTTATGAGGTTAATGCTGTGGGTCCTATTTTAGTTATCAAGGTATGCTGACTTTGATTTAAGTTTCTTTAAAAAATGTAAAATAAAAATTCTGGAAGACTTTTCTTTAAACTTTTAACTTTCAAGTGACCCTGAATGTTCTATAATAGCCTCAGACTTCTTTTGATTAAGGAAGCTATTTGCAGTTAAAGTGCATTCTGTTAGCATTGTTGTTGATAATGATAAAAATGCTAGACTTTTCATTTGGCAGAATTGTCATGGTCGTCATCTTATTAAACATATTTTGAGGGGTAACATTTATCTGCTGTCACTAATGTTTGGCCAAAAAAAAGAACTAATCACTAATGTCATTCTTAACTCTAGCTTCAGTTTGTAACAACTAATATGAACTTTGCATCTTGTCTAAAATGTCACCATTTTTCATTAAAAAAAGGAAAAAAGAAAGAAAAACTAGACAGTAATTCTGATCTAGCAGTCACCTTAGCTTATTGTAGGCAAATGGAACGGTCTTGGCTATAACATACGCAAAACTAAAAGATGGAGTCTCATCTCTTTTGTTGTGGTTTCTTTCTCAAAAATCTCATATAATTAGAACCATGTATTCAAATTTTCGTTTTTTTTCCATCTTGGGTTTATCCATCGAAAAGGTATATGCTCTTGATATTTGGTGATACCTGCATGATAGGAATGTGTAACTTAAGTATCGTATCACCCATCAAACCAGTTTATGCTAGATTTTTATTAATTGAGTTCTTTGTTTTGTGGATTAAAGGATTTAAGATGTATTGGTTATTTTATTTCTTCTATTTGTTATTTAGTAGACGAAGGTGTTGCAGTCACAACAATTTAAGGCTTCAAGTTTGGAACTTCTATAAGATTCTGTTTCTTTTTTCCTTTACATGGAGAATAGTTGTGTTAGAAATAGAAAGGGGAAGTTGAAGTTTGGAGGTTCAAAGAATTTAGAGAGAAAGATGGGTTTTATAGATAGATGAAGGAGCCCGTCCGAGCAAAATATTGATATGTTTCTCAATTGTACATGTCCGAAGGCTTTTGGTGTAATTAGTTTGTTTCTATAACCAGTTTTCTCATTTCTGTCAAATTCTTTTAGAAGTGCTACGTGATCTATTGATCTATACTGAAAATTTAAGGATGTACAAGGTATTAAGATTGTGTTAAGTGTTTAGGTTAATGGCTGTCTTAGTCATTTGTGCTACTTAATGTTCTAATATAAATAGGCAGGAGAGTACAAATTTTGGTATACTCTGGTTGTTGGAATTCTAATATGCTGATAAAGTCATTGTCTTCTGGTCACCAACATTAGAAAAGGAACTAGGTGGAGTAAATTAAAATCAGTACCTGTCCTCGCATTAGCTATGTCGAAGTCTACCATGTAAGTCTCAACAGTCAACACATATCCTGGTTTGGTATTTCCCATTCAGTAGTGTGTGCTTGTATGGTACCTCTACATCCATCTTGAGCATCTTGTATGGTACCCTTTGTGATTTCATAGAATTCCACCAAGAAGATAATATCTTCGCATCTTTCTGTGCCCATTCGTCAATCTTTTCTCCCCAATAATAGATTGTTTGCCGCTATGATGAGGAGAGTTTGTGCATCACCATTTTTGTTAAACTATTTTATTTAAGTGAGCCCTTGCGGTAGTGTTTTCAAATGCAATATGCATTATGTTGCAATGGCTACACATTATTGGAATCCTATTTTTGAATATTATGCTTGAATTGGAGTTCCTCATTGTCTTTTGGTCCTGATGGGAGTTGGCTAACAATATATTAGATATCCTTGTTTGTGATATTGCTGACAGCATATGTGGCCTCTTCTGAAAGTTGGAGGACTGCTTGGCACTGACAGGGATGTTGCAGTTGTGGCAAACATAAGTGCCAGAGTCGGTTCCATTGGTGACAATCGTCTAGGGGGCTGGCATAGTTATCGCTCTTCAAAGGCTGCACTTAATCAATGTATGATTTTCTTCCCTTTTAAGTCTGTAGGATCATAGTTTTCAACAACGAAAATATAGATAAAACTATAGGGAAAAATGTTTTCATTATCTATTGTTTTCAGTTGTATACACTTTTTCTCCTCGTCTCTTTTCACACTATGAAGTGATAGTGGTGTGAACTATGTTACTTGGACTTGAGTACGAGTACGTGTCAGACATGGCATGATTAGACTTTTCTGAGGTTTTACATGTACTTGGAGGATTTTTGGAGTTTATATCCCCATATCCAGGTGTTAGACATGAATGCCGAACGTGAGTATTCAAATGAAGAATCCAAGCAATATAGGTTGTGAACTCCTTTTGTCACATATCTACAATGATACACTTTTAGACAAATATAGTTTTATTGAACTTGTGTATTATGTCATTTGTTATTTGACTTGATCGCATGCAGTGACAAAAACTATTTCGGTTGAATTTGCAAGGAAGAAAGACCCAATTGCATGCATTCTTTTGCACCCAGGCACGGTGGATACCGATCTATCGAGGCCATTCCAAAGAAATGTTCCTGCCGAAAAGCTTTTCGCCAAAGAGTTCTCCGTGCAAAAGCTGTTAAACATTATTAACAACGCAAAACAACGGGATAATGGTAAGTTTTTTGCGTGGGATGGTCAGGAAATTCCTTGGTGATTTACGAATTTCATTTTGAGATTATAAAGTTTTTATTTGAAATATAACCAAAAATAAAAAACAAAGGATCAAAATATGTACGTGGAGAAGGTAATTTCAGAATAGATTCTTTTACGGGTATCATGGGTGTTAAAGTTCCATTATCAAGTTGCCTTACTAGATATTTTTACTAATAAAATTTAGTGAGACAAAACATTGATAAAGGAAAAAGTACGTGCCCTTTAATGACAATATCACATAATCGATACATTTGAATGCTTTCAAATGTTGTGTTCAGCAAATTATCATTGAAATGAATTTGTTGAATTTTTACATCAGTAATTACCATTTAATTTAGCTATATTTGATGCATTATCTTTGTATAAGATGATTTATATATTTTCTTGCAAATACTCTCTCGGCTTGTCTTATGTATTACAATTATTTTTGCATGATTTGAAGAATTAACAATTAATCTCAATTAATATATACATTGATTCACTTGAATAAAATAATTTCATTCTAACAGTTCCTTTAAGATATTTAAATATATGTTTAATTTCATTCCAATGTTTATATTCGAGAAGATCTAATTTTTGCTAACAAATTCACATCGAATGTTATATCGAGTTGTGTATTGTTTGCAAGGTATGTTGATGTCCTTATGACACTTGGATATAATACTGTTAAGAGATTGTTTTTGTGAAGACAAATGGATCTTTATTCATATTTAGGGTGTGCTTGGTTGGGTGGAAAATAAAAAAAATGGGAAGGAAATAAATTTTGAGTGTGCTTAATTGGGAAGAAAAGTGGGAGAAAAAAATAGGCGAGGTCATCATTTTCTATCTTAATGTATAAAAATTAATCTTTTAAGATTAGAATAATGATAGGAGTGAAAATAAGATAGACGAGTATAGTAGTTCAAAATTATGCATTTTTTAAATATTTTATTTTTTTCTCTTTTTATTTTTACTCTGCCAAACAGTGGATAAATTTTAAAAATATTGACTATAGAAAATGAAAAATAGTGAAGAAAACATGTTTGATTAAAACTTTTGAAAATAATTTTTGAAAAATGAAATTGAAAATATGTTAAAATTAGAGAATAAAAAAAAAAATTTCATTGCTTTCATTAGATAAGGGATTTTTGTTAAGTTTCATTTTATGTATTATTTTACCGTTGTTTGAAACTTTTTAAAAGCAATTTTTTATTTTTATAACTTTTAAACTTTTATTTTATTATATTTTATGTTACTATTGTGACACATTTTAATAAATTATACTTTAGTTTAATTATTTAATTATTATTTCATTTCTATTTTAAAAATTACATATCAAACACATTTTCATTTTATTATTGAAAACAAAATTTTATTTTCATTTGCTAAACATATTTTTCAATTTTCAAAAATAGAAAATGAAAATTATTTTTCGAAAATGAAAATGAAAATAGAGAATATTTTCTCGCACCTTAATTTTCTTTCCATTTTTCATTTTCTTCTACCAAGCACACCTATGAAAAGAAAAAATATATTTTCCATCAATATGGTTTTCTATCTTTTCAATTCTTCATCCTTCTAATTTTCTTTCCATTCTACTTAACAAAGCATTAGTGTCTTATGATTTTTGGGGTACTCAATGGTTGTGCTTTATTTATGTAAAATTTCTTTAAGATTTTTTTCTGTATAGGTTGCCTGATGAATATGAATTTCATGAATTTCATTCTTTAAATGCTTGATCTACAAGCTGAGACAGAGCTTTGTTTTTCCATAATCTTTTATCTCATTTTTTAAAAAAATAATTTAATGTATTTTGAAGCTCTTTGAGAATATCAATAATATTTAAATTGTCAGCATATACAACAATTATTATAAAATTTGATCTAGACATTTTTTCTTATAAAAACATATGGAAAAATTGAATAATTTTTATAACATGTTTTCGACAAATACTAAGATGATTATACCACATACGTCCATATTATTTTAATCCATATATTATTTTTTTAGTCTGATCAAAGCAATTTTCTCGGGAAACTATATCTTTCTAGGATTTTAAATCCATCATGAATTTTCATATAAATTTTACTATGAAGTGAGCCATACAAATAGGATGTAACAACACCCATTAGACGCATTACATACTGTCAGACTAATAAGATGTATAAATTTGATTGCATTCACCATGGGAGAGTATGTCTCTTAATAATCAATGTTGGACCTTTAAACATCTTTGTATACAAGTTGTGTTTTATATCTTAAGACTTCATTTTTCTCATTTCGTTTTCGGACAAATACTCATTTCCTATCGGCTTTACATCTCTAGGTGTTTGGATTACAAGTCCAAAAACCTCACGTTTAGCAAGTGAATTCGATTATGCTTGAATTAGGTCTTTCCAATCCATCCAATCTTTTCTGTTTTTACATTCTTCAATAAATTTATACTCAGGATCCTTATTTTCTTTTGTTATTTCAATAGCAACATTTTAAGTAAGAACGTTGTCGACAATTTCTTCATTTTGGTTTCATATTTTCTTCCATTGACATAACTCATCGAGATCTTTTTATTTTCGTCATTTTCATTTTCATTTCCATGTACTTGAATCTTTTTTTGAGTTTTATAATTAGTTATGTTGTGGGTCTCTTCAAGAGCCCCCACCTCCACTATATGATCATCTTGAATGCTTTTTCCTCTCATTTTGTGAGGATTTTTATATTTGGAAACAACAAATACACTTTCATTTACTTTGATAATGTAACAGCCTGCCCGACGAAGTCTCGCTGTCTGATTACTGTTTAGAGTGTTTAGGTGAATTAAGTGTTGAGATGAATAAGTGAATTATTTGTTTTGATTAAGTATAGAATTATTTGTATGCGCCACTTGGCAGACTCCCTGTGTTGGCGAAGCTCTGAAGTTTGAAGGACTCTTTCTTTAAGTGTAAGCCACCCAGATGCTTTGGCGAATTGCTTGGTTTACAGTTGAATGGATTTATTTATTATTAAATAAGTAAATTTAGTTAGTTAAACTACAACTTAGTTAGAATGGAGCTAAGCTACTGTAGATGAAAAACCTTAATTTTTTATAAGCATACTTAATCACGAGAATCAAGAGTGTTAGTGAAATTATCAAATTTTTCCACTAAACCTTGTCTTCATGCTTAGGTATATAAGGATAGCAATGCTTTCACCAAAAATCTTTACATTTTCTTTGTTTTCATCTTCTTGCTTGATCTTCTTTACATTTTCTTAAAACCAAATTCTAGAAAATCTATCTAAAGTTAGGTTCGCTGTAGTCAGCTAACTTATACGTTTTTCATAGCTCTCTGGTAATTATTAATGAACCCTAGGTTATTTTTTAATACTATTTACATGTTTTTTATTATGCATGCATGCATAAGTGTCAAACTAGAGTGTAAGGAAGGAAACTTTCTGGTTCTGGGTTAAGTGTTAATGATTCGTACATGCATGTTTAGATTCGATGAAACAATAATATGATATGTTTGAATACCCTTATTTTTAGCTCAAGAAGCTACTGAAGGTCCGAGTGACAAAGGCAAAGAACCTTCTTTATAGACTTTGTTATATTTCTGGTGAGTTCTTTCTTACTTCCATGTGTTGTGATTATCTTTACTTTATAGTATTGTAAGGTAAGTGTTCTTACTCTGTAAAGGATGATCAGTGTATGTGTGTGTGAACAATGGTTGTCTGTCCAAAGTTATTAGTCTGAGTTCTATATGTCTAGGATAAGATGTATGGACCATTTTCATGTTAAGCCACTACCATATGCTTCTGAAATGAATGATCTAATATGAATTGATCTACGAAAATGGAGTTAAAGGAAACATTTTGTGTAGCCTCTAGTAGGGCAGATATATATATTGCAAACCGGACTGGCATAACACAATTAATCATGATACTGAATGATTCTGAAATGAGAGGTATAAGGAAAGAATGTATATGAATGAAACGAAAACATCTAATATGAAACTGGCACTGAACTTTAGGCATGTGGTTGACATGAAAATGGAATGTCTGAGTTATGTTATGTTGGCGTATAATATTCGCCCAAGTAACACGCCATTGGCATATTGAGTCTATCTGAATTCTGTATACGCCATTGTGCATACTCTATAATGTGGAATGATTTCTCTGAAAGACTGGTTTGTGCTATTAGATTTTGCTTAAGATCTCATAGAATTCACTAAGTTCATTTGAACTTACCTCGTTACCCCTTTCCTTCTCAGGTCTACTGTTGAAAGAAGTCTTTCTAAAGGATTACGCCAGAAGACATCTGCTGCTGTGAGATATCTGTTTATTTGTATTATGCATGATGATGGAGTGAAGTTTGATTGTATTTATGAATGATTTGTACTTAAGACTCATATTGAGGATTTATGATTTAATGAAGTTTCTTTAAAGTTTATGGAATGATTTGAAAGTATTATATTTTGAGTTGGTAAAGATACCTTATTGAAATTTTACATGCCATTGGGCTTACACTTTATTTTCTATATATTTATTAAAGGTTTATTTCAAACACTATAGTTTTACAAAGATTACGCCAGAAACAATTTTGAAGAAGAATGGTTTCTAAATAATGACACGTGTTACTTGGATCCTTCTAAGGGATGGGGTTTGGCGTGTTACAAATAAGTTTTCATACTAGGACTTCAATTCAAATAAAAATTGTAACATCCCTCGTCCGATCCAATCACCAAGTTCGAGTTATGAAATGCTATAACGAAATAGTTACAACATTTAATAATCAATTTATATCATAAAACAAGCATTCATAATCATAACATTTCATAAACATGTCATACAATGTTTTCTTGAACTTGATAGAGCTTACGAAAGCTCATTTGCTAAACCAAACATGAAATAGGACCAAATTGTAAAGTTTTCAAAGTTTCTAATACAAGTATCGATGCTTCTGAACATGTATCGATATCATTTTCAACTTTGATGTTATACAAAAAAATAGATAAAAAATCAATAGTATCGATATTTCATTTATGAAGTACCGATACTTAATCTAGTACTGACACCAATTTGCGGTTCTACTTCTTTTGTAAAAACAAAACAAAAATTAATTATAACACCCATAATCCATACCTATCATCGGATTAGGGTTACGAAGTATTACCATACAATCCAGAACAATCAATAACAGATAGCATCAAGTTGCCTATTTAATTAACAAAATTTCATAATAATTTGAATCGGAATAATACGTACATTTATGGGCATTAAAACAAGCCTACGAGGCCTTAAAATTAGTTCAGGAACAATTAAGGACCAATACGAAACAAATCAAAAAGTTCAGGAAAAATTAAAAAATTTCAAAACAGGGGTCACACGGCCGTGCGACACAACCTAGATCGTGTAGTTCCAGACATGGCCGTGTGGCCAACCGTGTGATGGACTATGTACCTTTCGAAATGATTTCACACGGCAATGTCGCAGACTGTGTGCTAGCCCGTGTAGTTTCTACCCTCACACGACCGTGTCGCAGGCCGTGTTCAATTTGATGTTGGGTCACATGGCCGTGTCCCAGGCATGTGCTAGCCCATGTTGAAACTGCACCTAACAAGTCCAGGGCACACGCACGTATGGATTGCCCGTGTGTAACACACGGCTGTGTGAAAGCCCGTGTGTACCAAAAAATGACCAAAATCATGCTATCTCATTTTCTTTTTAGCAATTGCATAGGAACCCATACCAAGTAATACTAATCCAACACATATTTGGAAACATTTTATATATTCATTTACCCTATTACATGCCATATAAGCCAAGATGTTTACAAAATCTACCATAAAAAGTTCTCAGGATAGTGTGATTCTTCAAGTTGATCTAATCCCCCAATTACAAAATGCAATCTACAAAACAAACGTAAAACAGGAGTAAGCTTACTTGAAGCTTAGTAAGTTTGTTATATCAAATGATAATCTTACTAAATTTAAACATATCAGATCAAATTATACGATTAAATAACTAAGTTCATGTCAATCACAACTGACAACAAGTGAGTATTGTACAGTACATTAGTTTAATTCATATTCCAAGTCGTCGTTTAGTAAGATCTCAAGTCAACAATATCCAATACGAATCGTTACACCAACACGAAGCCTGCTAGACATCAAGCCTGATAAACACCAGCACGAAGCTTGCTAGGCATCAAGCCCGATAAACATCGGAACGAAGCCTGCTAGGCTCAAAGCTCGATAAGTCTCTAGCACGAAGCCTGCTAGGCTTAAAGCCTGATAAGTCACCAGAACGAAGCCTTTTAGGCTCAAAGCCCAATAAGTCACTAGCACAAGGCCTGCTAGTCTTAAGCCCCGATACAATACATTGGCATAAAGCTTGCTAGGCCTAAGGCTTGATACAATACACTGCCATAACAACTCAATTCTATTATATATTCCCGACAATCAACATTCAACTTTATAATACTGAAGCTAAAAAAGTAAATCCAATAAATAAAGAATAAAATATAACCATATATAAATAATATAAACATCAAACTTACAGAACCAATTTGCAATAAAGCCTCAAGTACAGGGACTATCCACTGGTAGGACATCCAAGACCAGCACTTGAAACTGTATAACCCCTAATGACTTGTCTTTTGTGTTCCAAGTATTTACGAGGTTCATACTGGTCATATATTATGTCCATTTCAATTTACTTTCTTTACATTATACCATTACGAGCACACATCCATATAGTTCTTATTTATCAGACATAACACCGAATTAACTAATAATACAATTTAGTCCAATTTACTAATTGACATATATCAATCAATTTAATTCATTCGTAACATAAATAATAGCTATCATATCATATAATCATTTAAGCATTTCTTTGTCACATTAATTCAATTATACTCTTTCCTTACTTCCAATCATGACCCTCAATTATAATTTCATTTCAATTTGATTCAATTCCACAATTTAATATTTACTATACAAGCAAATTTAAATACAATATATTTAAATTATTCAATAATTCACAGAACAACAACTAAATCAATTACTTTATTGTGCGAACTTACAGGACTGATTTGCAGTAACGGTTTAGAGTATCTCAATCAGTTATCGACGTTGTATCAATCTATTATTTCAATTTTCATTTACACACATCAATATAACCCAACATTATGTAATTATGTTCGTATAATATCTTTAAAAATGTACTAAAATTAAACCGAATGAACTCACCAGACTAACTGCAACATAATGAAAGTTCAGTGACTATTCAGTAATTTTCTCTTTTCCTCGATTATCTGCTCATCCTTGATCTAAATAATAATTTCATTCAATTATCAATTTCTAGCAACATAATTAACTATTTTATGCAATTAAGTTCTTTTTGACATTTTTACAAAATTACCCTTGACATTTTACTTTTATGCAATTTAGTCCCTAAGCTCAAAACTTGCAATTTAACCAATTTTAACCAAATTTAAGTTGCAGCCAAACTATATACTACCCCATTTCGGCACATACTTTCTTTTATTTCACATCAAGTCCTTATAATTTAATCACTTTAACATTTTAGTCATTTAACCTTAAAATTACTAAAAATTACTTTACCAAATAGTCTTATTTAACAACCAAACTCAATGATCTATCATAAAATTCTAATCATGTTCATAACTCATCAATGGCATAATCCAAAACATTTGATAATTTTACAAATTAGTCCTCGGGTTAGCTAAATCGAGCTCAGAAACATAAAAATTACCAAAAACGGACAAGGTTTACCTATCAAACAAGGAACCCTAAGCTTGGCCGAAAGCTGGCTCCTCTCCTCCCATGGCTATTCAGTTTTTGAAAGAAGAAAATTAAAAAGATGATAGTTATTTTAGCTTTTATTTTATTTACATTATATTCAATTATCAATATACCATTTTACCCTTTTAATTCCATTCAATTTTAACAATTTCAACCCCATTACCGTCCACAATCATCACCTATGGTATATTTACCACTCAATGAGGGTTTAATTTCACAATTGGTCCTTCAATTGTTTTGATTTATTATTTAATTAAACTTTATTTCAATTTAACCCTAAATAACCCAAAGTTAGTGGATTAATCATATCCACCACCGCTTGGACTTTTTGACCAGTGTTAAATTACCATTTTGGTCCCTTTACTATTTTAAATCTAGAATAGTTAACTTTTACCTCTTTTACAATTTAATCCTTTCACCGTAATTAAGCAATAAATCATCAAAATTACTGGACCAAACTTCAATTGGCATGTAATATGACACTGTAAATATCTAATAAAAATATTTATGGCCTTAAATTACGGAAACGAGGTCCTAATACCTCCTTTTCAATAACCACTTGACTTTTGAACCGAACCATTCATACTAACTTTTAATTCAGTTATTTAAAATTCCTTAAATAAAAATTCAATATAAAAATTGTTATTGACTCGTATAATTTAAATACTAATTATATGAACTCACTCGTCAAATTTGTGGTTCCAAAACCACCGTTTCTGACACCATTGAAAAATGGGTTGTTACATCAATTGTATCGATACCCTTGTAAAGTTTCGGTACTGTAACACCTCTCACCCATCCTGATCATCGGGTTTGAGTTATTGAATGCTACAGTCACTACCAGAATAGTTACAAATTTTATTAATCGATTTATACCATAAAACAAGCATTCATAATCATAACATTTCATAAATATGTCATACGATGTTTTCCAGAACTTGATCGAGCTTACGAAATCTCATTTGCTAAACTGAATATGTAATAGGACTAGATTGTAAACTTTTCAAAGTTTCTAACACAAGTATCATATTTCTGAAAAGGTACTGATACCATTTTTAACTTTGATGTTTGAAAAACTGATTGAAAAATCTTTTGTAAAAACAAAAGAAAGATCAATTGTATCGATACCCTTGTAAAATATCGCTACTCTAATATAAGTATTGATACTTAAGTTCGGTATCATTACCATTTTGGAACTCAATATTTGAAAAATTGATTGAAAAATACTAAGTATCGATACCTTCACCTATCGTATCAATACCTCTATGCTAAATATGTTAAAACCTTCCATTTTGGTCCCTTTTCATACCCAAACTTTCACAACTCAAATATTGTATAATACACCTCAAAACCTGCATCAAAACCATACTAAAACATTCCGATTCATATACCAAAACATAGCATCAACCAGTTTCCAATAAACTAAACTAATGTACCTCAATTTGATACTTAAATCATTTCCAACTACTTGATCAATTCCTACCAAATCAACTACGCATATTATCATTGTATACCATCATGACCTCATACTAATTTAAATATATATTTTGGAATCCATTCAAAATCATAACCTTTTACCCAGCCAAACACATATACACATTTATATACTTAACCATTACCAAGCCAATACCAAGCATCATTTATAGTGCAAATTTTATTATCATCTAAAGTAAACCTAATAAGTTAACACCTATGTACATGCCATATAACCAAGTTAAATGATCAAAATTTAATCGAGCGATAAGCTGGATAGTGTGAGCTTCGCGATGATCCGTCCGACAGATTCCGCAAATCCGACAACTACAGGCAAAGAAAACAACGATAAGCATTGATTGATTTGTAAATTCATATTAAAAGAACTTAATTTACCTTAACATTTCAATAATTTAATAATAGAAACACATAGGCATAAGTATGATAATCCATGACATCTTTATATGTTCATACTCAATCTATCATCATAACAAAAGAGTTGGTACCTTAACATGATATGATCATAGACTCAACCCATTTACATATGCATTCATACCAACTTATACTATTTACCATTAAACCTTCATTCATTTTACAAACATGAAAACCAATTTCATGATCAATCCTTCTATCCATTTCATTTCCATTTATCTACCATTTTCGTAATTGGGCTATTCAAACAAGCTTCAGAGATTTCACAACATATGCTGAATCTCAAGCCATCAGTAAAGAGGTAATTTGATGCTGCTCATACAAGTTTTAGAGAAACCATAACACGTGCTGGATCTTAAGCCATTAATAAAGAATGATTCAATTTTGCTCACATAAGCATTAGAGAATCCGTAACACATGCTGGATCTCAAGCCATCAATAATTAAATTCCTGATCAAACAACCAATTCCTTTTTTAGACATTAATGATATACCATTCATACTTTAAACATTTACTAGTTCATATGACATTCTTATTGTATTTGCTTGTAACAGCCTAATTTAGGGGTTAGTCGGAACAGTGGTTTCAAAACCACTAATCCGAGGTTGGAGAAAATTATTGTAATGTTATTTTATGTGTTATAGCATGATTACAAGAGTGCATGAAAATTTTGGTGCTTTAATTTTAGCAATTGCATGCTCAATTGTGAAAAAGGACTAAATCCCATAAAGTGTAAAAGTTTTATTTTGCAAGCTAAAGGTGTCAAATAGATAAGGAATATTAATTAGAGGTCCCTAATGTACAATTAGGCCTTTTTTAGTGGTGGTGGCTGCCCATAGGGACAAAGAAAAGACTTTGTCAATTGGTTAGGTGAAAATTTGGTGACTAAATTGATTTTTAATCATAAAATAAAGAAAGGAAATATATCATCTTTTCTTCTCTTCTTCTCCACTGAAAATTAGCAGCAAACTAGGGGGTTTGAGAGCACAAAAATTTCAGCAAGCTTTTCTCCTTACAAGTAAGTGTTTTGATGATCATTTCTTGATAATATTTGTACTTTTGGAACCCCTAAAGCTTAAGCTAGCTAAAGAGGGGACTATTTTGCTAAATGGTTGAAAGTTTAGAGTTCTACCGTGTGAGAATTTATGTCTTTTGCTGTATTTTTATGGAAGAAAATGAGTCTTAGTTGTTAAATAAACAACTTTTGTGAAAAGTGTTACCATGAAAACACCTAAGATGACCTCTTTGCAAAGGTTGTAAAATAGGTGTTAAATGTGTGAAATAATGAGTATTGAGAGTTTCTATAAGAGAAATAAATGTTCACCTAGGCTCGTTAAAGGAAGAAATTTGATTAGAATTAATATACGAGCCTAGGGGTAAAATAGTCATTTTGTGAAAGTCTAAGGGCAAAATAGTAATTTTGCCAAAGTATGGTCTTTGAAATGCATTAGTTAATGTGGTAATTAAATGAGCTAATTTGCTATTATAGATCAAGAAGAACAAGGAATTAACCTTGACCGAGGAAAAGGCTAGGTATCGAACTAGATCGGCAAATTGGCTTTTGAAATTGAGGTAAGTTTGTGTGTAATAAATTCAACATCATGTTAGTAAGTTTTAAAATGTTTGATATTAGTGATGATGAATATTATTTCTATGAAATTGAGTAAAGATGTTGAATGAGAAAATGATGAAAATTTACGACATTGAAGTCCCGGTTGGACTTTAAGAAATGAGAGGATATCATCATCGAGACACGAGATTGGTAAGGTCCCGTATAAAACCATGTCTGGGACATGGCTCGGCACCAAATTGAGATCTCATATAAGACCATATCTGGGATATAGCATCGGCATTGAATACAAAAATCGTATAAGACCATATCCAGGATATGGCATCAACATCGATATGGGATCCCGTATAAGACCATATCTGGGATATGGCATCAGCATCGAGATGTGACCCCATGTAAGACCATATCTGGGATGTGGCATTGGTGCCGTGTTTATGTGTATGATGATGATTGTGTATCCTCGGGTAATTCAAGTGAGTCATCGAGATAGATAGTTAAGTTGTAATAGAGATGAGATTAGTGCTAAAGCTATGTGGTGAAGTGATATAGGTACATGTGAGTAATTCACGAGAAATGTTTACCGTATGTGACATGACATGTAATTGTTAAGAGTAATCATGAGTAAGTTATGGCAATGTTCTTGAGATTTTGTGATTTTATTCAATGAAATGGATGGATGGCATTATGAGCCTTTATGTTGCTATTTATTTCATGCAAACTTACTAAGCTTTATGCTTACCCCTCTCATTTCCCTTTTCCTTGTAGTATCGCCAAGCTAACTCTGGGATCGTACGACGTCGGAGTTCAGAATCACACTATCAACTTCTCTTTGGTATAGCAAAGTTAGATTTATTTTGAGTATGACATGTATAGGACTTGGTCATTTTGTTATGTCATATTTGTTAGCCAAAGTGTTGGCTATTAATGTTGTTCAATTCATTTTGTAAATGGTCATTGGAAATTGGCCAATACTTGATAAGTTCATCTATTCAATGTTGATGAAATTCATGAAGTGCAGGCTTGTATGGATGTCTTGATTTTAAGTTCTTAGAAGTGCCCTATGGTCATGCTGTATGTTGAATTGAATGGGTATAAGTATGGTTGCTTTGTAGGGTGGCATTTGGCTTGGTAGATAGCCTCACAAATGTCCACACAGGTAGAAACACGGGCGTGTGTCTAGGCTGTGTGTGGCACACGATCAGCCCCATGGGCATGTTGATAGGCTGTGTGTCCCCATGTATGCTAGGTTGTGATGTAAGCCAACCCGAGGCAACCAACGATTTGCATTCCGATGATTCCGCAATGCCCGAAGGACCCATGACTCGAGCTCGGGTCAAAAGTGATACGTGAATGTCTAAAAGCTGCCTCAGATAGACAGAAGTCCTATGTAGACTTGAAACGGAAAGAAATTGAGTTTCAAGTTGGTGATAAAGTGTTTCTGAAAGTATCTCCATGGAAGAAGGTCTTCAGATTGGCTGGAAAAGCAAATTGAGTCCGCGTTTTATTGGACCTTATGAGATTATCGAGAGGATAGAGCTGGTAGCTTATCATTTGGCTTTGGCACCGGAGTTGGAAAAGATTCATGATGTCTTCCACTTGTCTATGTTGCGTCGCTACCGATCAGACCCTTCGCATGTGATTGTACCATCAAAGGTAGAGATTAGACCGAACATGACTTATGGCGAAGAGCTGGTTAAAATTTTGGCACGATAGGTCAAACTGTTAAGAAACAAAAGTAAAGCCCTTGTGAAAGTGCTATGGCAAAGACATGGGGTAGAAGAGGCTACATGGGAGCCCGAAGAGACTATGAGAAACCAATATCCCAACCTTTTCACCGGTAAGATTTTCGGGGATGAAAATCCTTAAGGAGGAGAATTGCAACAGCCCAATTTAGGGGCTAGTTGGAACAGTGATTTTGAAACCACTAATCCGAGGTCGGAGAAAATTATTTTAATGTTATTTTATGTGTTATAGCATGATTACAAGAGTGCATGAAAATTTGGTGCTTTAATTTTAGCGATTGCATGCTCAATTGTGAAAAAAGACTTAATCGCATAAAGTGCGAAAGTTCTACTTTGCAAGCTAAAGGTGTCAAATAGCTAAGAGATATTAATTGGAGGTCCCTAATGTGCAATTAGGCCTTGTTTAGGGTGGTGGCCGGCCATAAGCACAAAGAAAAGACTTTGTCAATAGGTTAGGTGAAAATTTGGTGACTAAATTGATTTTTAATCATAAAATAAAGAAAGGAAAGATATCATCTTTTCTTCTCTTCTTCTCCACCGAAAATTAGCAGCAAACTAGGGGGTTTGTGAGCTCAAAAATTTCAGCAAGCTTTTCCCCTTACAAGTAAGTGTTTTGATGATCATTTCTTGATAATATTTGTACTTTTGGAACCCCTAAAGCTTAAGCTAGCTAAAGAGGGGACTATTTTGCCAAATGGTTGAAACTTTAGAGTTTTTCCATGTGAGCATTTATTTCGTTTGCTGCATTTTTATGAAAGAAAATGAGTCTTAGTTGTTAAATAAACAACTCTTGTGAAAAGTGTTACCATGAAAACACCTAAGAGGACCTCTTTGCAAAGGTTGTAAAATAGGTGTTAAATGTGTGAAATAATGAGTATTGAGAGTTGTTATAAGAGAAATAAATGTTCACCTAGGCTCGTTAAAGGAAGAAATTTGATTAGAATTGATTTACGAGCCTAGGGGGTAAAATAGTCATTTTGTGAAAGTCTAAGGGCAAAATAGTAATTTTGCCAAAGTATAATCTTTGAAATGCATTGATTAATGTGGTAATTAAATGAGCTAATTTGCTATTATAGATCAAGAAGAACGAGGAATTAACTTTGACCGAGGAAAATGCAAGGTATTGGACTAGATCGGCAAATTGGCTTTTGAAATCGAGGTAAGTTTGTGTGTAATAAATTCAACATCATGTTATTAAGTTTTAAAATGTTTGATATTAGTGATGATGAATATTATTTCTATGAAATTGAGTAAAGATGTTGAATGAGAAAATGATGAAAATTTACGACATTGAAGTCCCGATTGGACTTTAAGAAGTGAGAGGATATCATCATCGAGACACAAGATTGGTAAGGTCCTGTATAAGACCATGTCTGGGACATGGCCTCGGCACCAAATTGAGATCCCGTATAAGACCATATTTGGGATATGGCATCAGCATTGAATACGAAAATCGTATAAGACCATATCTGAGATATGGCATCGACAACGATATGGGATCTCGTATAAAACCATATCTGGGATATGGCGTCGACATTGAGATGTGACCTTATATAAGACCATATTTGGGATGTGGCATTGGAGTCATGTTTATGTGTATGATGATGATTGTGTATCCTCTGGTAATTCAAGTGAGTCATCGAGATAGATAGTTAAGTTGTAATAGAGATGAGATTAATGCTAAAGCTATGTGGTGAAGTGATACAGGTACATGTGAGTAATTCACAAGAAATGTTTACGGTATGTGACATGACATGTAATTAGTAAGAGTAAGCATGAGTAAGTTATGGCAATGTGTTTGAGATTGTTTGATTTTATTCAATGAAATGGATGGATGGCATTATGAGCCTTTATGTTGCTATTTATTTCATGCAAACTTACTAAGCTTTATGCTTACCCCTCTCATTTCCCTTTTCCTTGTAGTATCGCCAAGCTAACTCTGGGATCGTACGACGTCGGAGTTCAGAATCACACTATCAACTTCTCTTTGGTATAGCAAAGTTAGATTTATTTTGAGTATGGCATGTATAGGACTTGGTCATTTTGTTATGTCATATTTGTTAGCCAAAGTGTTGGCTATTAATGTTGTTCAATTCATTTTGTAAATGGTCATTGGAAATTGGCCAATACTTGACAAGTTCATCTATTCAATGTTGATGAAATTCATGAAGTGTAGGCTTGTGTGGATGTCCTGATTTTAAGTTCTTAGAAGTGCCTTATGGTCATGATGTATGTTGAATGTATGGTTGATTTGTAGGGTGGCATTTGGCTTGGTAGATAGCCTCACAAATGTCCACACGGGTAGACACACGGGCGTGTGTCTAGGCCGTGTGTGGCACACGGTCAGCCCCATGGGTATGTTGATAGGCCGTGTGTCCCCATGTATGCTAGGTTGTGATGTAAGCCAACCCGGGGCAGCCAACGATTTGCATTCCGATGATTTCGCGATGCCCAAAGGACCCATGACTCGAGCTCGGGTCAAAAGGATGCAAGATGCCGTGGCTGGTCTTGTTAGCCAATTATGGGCCAAAACCTCATCTACGAGCGAAGCACCAGCCCGGGTCCAACTTTTGAGCTCTCCATGAGCATCGGTGCAAGTTCAATTTAGCTTGGATTAGCTCATTCGAGTTCATTCTAGCTTGTTGAGCTATTTAAATAAATTTGCTTAATTTTTAATACTTGAATAAATTGAACTATTTATTTTAGTTATTTTATTACAGCAAGTAAATGTGTATTAAGTATTTATTTAGGGTCGAATTTATGTTGTCTAAGCTTAATTTAATTTGCCCCATTTTATTATAGGTTTTTAATATGTCCATGTCCTAGCCGATTATTAAATGTGTCCTAGTAGCTTGTGTTTTAATTTGTCTAAGTGTTCATTAATGTGTCCTAGTTATGTTCTTAATTTTATTCAGTTGAATTATCTTGATTTAATGTGTTTTTCTTGTGCATGAAGGTGAAGCCGAATTTAGAGAAGGCATTTAAGTAGATTCATGCACCTAAGGTGCAATGTATGTGGATGGTGCATGGGATGGCTGGTACAATGCATGGTGGCTGCCATCTTTCGGATCTTCAAGGCAACTTTTAGGCTATCAAGGATCAGCAACTAATTGCTAGTTGCTTGGCCGATTGACTTCTCAAGGCACATCAATGATGTTCACACTTGCTACCCATACCATGGACTATTCGGCTGGAGTTGTTCACACCACAAAGACTCTTCCAGCTCCATTTTCACACTTACAAGGCTGTTCAAATCCCTGTTTTAATGCTGGTTACTTTTCATTCAAAAATGAGCAATTTATGAAGCTCATTTAAGCCTAGGCCGAATCTGAACATGACCATTGGTTTGCTTGTGCATTCATCTCTTCCAAATACATTTGCTTAAACATGAAGCTGCCTCTTTGACTCCTCATTCAGCCAAATCTAGCAGCATCAAATTAAGGGTTTTAATTCTAGAATTTTCTATTTAATTCTAGTTAAACTTTCCTTAGCTATTAAGTTTAAAGTGCCCATTCGACTAGCTCTTTGTTAGGCTATAAATACTTAGCCATTTTCAGTTGTAAAAAAACTTTTTTCAATTTGATTTTATGAACTTTGTTCAAAGAGTGAGATTACTCCTCTCTAAATTCGTATGAGTTTTCAGTTTAACTTATCAAGTGAGCTTGTGCCGTCAATCGAATTCTTCCTGAACTTATCACTGAATCGATATGGCGTTCAACCCTCGACTATTTCCGCAATCCACCTTAAATCAAATAGAAACCGGGGTGACACTGCATATAGTGTTGAATCGTTTCTCGAGTTTAAGTTCTTTAGTCCATCACCACCAATTCTATCTTTGCTTATCCTATCCAAAATCGAGCCCTCGAATATCCATTCTTTATCCATCCTTATTAGTCCCTGCTAAACTGAACCACCAAATTAACTATCTTTCTCATTCCACCTAAACCGAACCTATCCATCCTATCTTTTAACTTGTTCCCAACAATCATCAACCTCCATTCCTAAACTTAATTCCTTTTTCTAAACTAACTTCATTTAATAGCTTCCGCAACTTAACTATATTTTCCCTTATTTTTTTGAAGTCAAACTCCTCCTCGTAGACGATCAGGCACAACTACGTGAACGACTCGATTACCCCGGGCCATCTCACATCAGGTTGGCAAGTCAGTATGCTCAGTAGTAAATACACGGGCGGAGACACGGCCGTGTGTCTCAACTGTGCGGGAGACACGGCCTAAGACACGAGCATGTGCCTGGCCGTGTGAAGTCCGGACCTAAAATTAGGAATTTTATTCGACACACGATCTAAGGACACGGGCATGTGCCTTGGCCGTGTGACCTTATTGAGGTGATGACGTCATAAACAGAATGTCAAATTTGTCAAAATTTTCAAATTTGTCTAAGTGTTCAAAAGTTTCAGGTTTAGTCTCGAATCATTCTGGGTACAAGTTTAAGGTCTCGTAGACCTATAATAAGGATATTAGGGCCTTAAAAGAAAAGTTTTAATTAGAAATGAAATTTTATGAATCGATGTTGCATGATTGAGCAAGTTAAGTACGATAATGCCTCGTACCCGGTTCAGGTGTTGAATACGGGTAAGGGGTGCTACATTGCTCTATTTCAATTTTTGTATCATCGTTACATAAACATTCCATCCAATCGTATAAACAATTCATATTTATTTGTTATCTTGTAACTATTCGTAAATGTTCTGTATCTCATACTTTTTTATTTAGTCCATTCAATATCAAAGTTACTATTTTCGCACCAATTCAACCAACAAGCAAATTGATATAATACAAACACAACAAAAATTAATATATTAAGTTCCATATGAGCTTACTTGGCAAAAACAACAACAGACAATGTGCTAGGGACTACTCTGTAATTTTTTCTTTTCTGCGATTATCCTTTGATTGGTTCAAATCCCACTCTATACGATAATTCATTTTAATTTATCAATTCGAATTACTTTATAGCATCCTATAAAATGTATATAATAGATCAATTTCATGTTTCGAATGTTTCCTAAAATTTTGTATTTTATTCAATTTAATCCCTAAAAGTAAAATTACTATAACTTCCAAATTTGAGTCTCGGTTTCAAAATCGATTTCAATTAAATCCTTCTAAGGTTCTCTACTATCCATAATTACATAATTTTCATGCTAATTTCAAAATATTTACACTTTTGTCCCTCTTTTAAAAAACTAACAATTAAACTTTACAAACTATTCCTTTTTCATTTCTAAGCTTAGAATCTAAAAATTTAATACCAAAAGCTTCAAGAAATCAACAATGACAACTTTTGAAAACTTTAATAGTCTTGTAAAATAGTACACGGGTAAGCTAAATCAAGTTCTCGGGATCTCAAAAATATAAAATTACAAGAAACAGGCTTAAAATCACTTACAAATTGAAGAATTAAAGTTTGGAAGCTTTGAAACCCTATTTTTCCCTTGTTTGTACGGTGAAGAAGATGAAGGTAAGAAAAATGTTTTGATTTTTCTTTTTAATCTGCATTTTATACTTAGTTAAAATGAATAAACTTAATTACTTTAGTTTAAACCTTAATTAACTTAATACTAATCATCATTAAGCAAATATAAGTGGAAGATGGCATCATCTACCACTATTTACTAATAGAAATTGGCCCAATTTCTTAATTGGTCCTTCAACTACTTAAAAATCTATAGCGATAAACTTTTATTACTTTTACAATTTACTCATTGTACCTTAATTAACTATTCAATTGACAAAATTCAAGGACCAAACTTTAATTAAACTGTATCCTAACCTTGTAAATATTAATAATATTTATTGACTCGATCACCGAAAATGGGGTTCCGAAATCAGCATTTTTGACACCACTAAAAATGGGTTGTTACAACTCTCCCTATTTAGGAAATTTCAATTTTTTCCTCAGAATAGGTTAGGGTACTATTATTTCATGATGTCTTCCAGCTCCCATGTAGCCTATTTCGTTCCATGTTGATTCCATAACACTTTTACTAACGAAAGTTGTTTGTTTTGCGGTTCTTTCATCTCTCGAGCCAAAATTATAACTAGTTCTTCCCTGTATGTCAGATCAGGCTGTAATTCTACCTCATCGGGAGATATCACGTGGAAAGGATCAGAATAATAACGACGTAGCATCGACATGTGAAATAAATTATGTATCTTCTCAAGGTCTGGTGATAAAAGTAGTCGATAAGCAACTAGACCAACCCATTCTAAAATCTCATACGACCCAATGAACTTCAGACCGATTTTTCCTTTTCTGCCGAAACGCAAAAGTTCTTACAGGGTGAAACTTTCAAGAAAATTTTTTCACCTAACTGAAATTCAATATTTTTTCTTTTCAAATCAGCATAGGATTTTTTGATGGTCTAAGGTAGCTTTCAAATGGTCCCGTATAACCCTGACTTTATCCTTTGTCTCGCTAATCAAATTCGTACCTGCAACATTTCTTTCACTCAACTTGACCAGTATAATGAAGTTTTGCATTTACGTCCGTATAAAGCTTTGTACGGTGTCATTTTAATACTTGTCTGATAGCTGTTATTATAGGCAAACTCAGCTAACGACAGATATTTCTCCTAACTTCCTTTAAACTTAATAATACAGCATCATAACTGACCGCCTATAAACGATTTATTGTTTATAGAATAAATCTAACACAAATAATATAATAATTGAGAACGGCGATGTCCACAAGTGCACTGGTCAAATTGTAATATAGTTGTACAGCGAAATACCAAAAGTATTTCGAGGATCGTACTGAAGGGAGGATAGATCAAATTATGAAATACTTTTTATAATACTAAGTTTAAGCAGTAATAGTTAATTCCTATATTACGATGGATCATAAAATAAATTAAGAAGATTAAAAATAAATAACTAACATAAATAAACAAATAATAAAAGATAAACAAATGAATTAAATTGATAAACCAATCAATAAGATTAACTCGCTTCAACGTTTGTAACTAACTTTGGATTGGGGTTCTATAGTAGATTAGTTATCACTTCGAACAATTATTACCTCCCGACTCTAATTAACTTAATTGATTGATTGATATTCGCTTATCCTCCGTCATTACTTTCTCAACTAGGATAAATTACGATTTACTCGATTCGACTTCATCTTCCGATTTTATCTATCCAATGATAACTCGTTATAATTGTTAAGCCTAACAGTTTAACAACACATGTAATAGAAAAAATCAATCTGAACACTTCCAAATAATAATACTGAGAAAATATAAACGTTTTAATTTAATAAAAATATTAATATATATATATATATATATATAAACTGTTTGAATTTTATTCTTTAAAAAACAAACTTTCACGCCAGATGTGATTAAGTTTGGCCTTGGGATCCCAAAAATCATTCGTCACCCTTAATTTCTCCGCAAACGTTTCAATTTCATTTATTTTTTTTTCTTCGAGAGGGGAAAACAGAAAAGAATGTGAGTTAAAACAATGTTAGCGTAAATGAATATTTGAGAGATATGGGCGTCAACCTATGGGGATGTGAGGGTGGTAAGATGGGCGATGTTTCTTCAATGGAGATGTGGTGGCTGATTAACATAAGAGCTACTCTAATTGCTCTTCTTTTTATATCCATTTTTCATTTTTCCAAGAAGTTTTATGTTAAATTCCTTACTTCTTCTTCTTTATCATCTACTCTTCAACTTCCTTCTGCTTCTTCACCCATTTCCAATCGAGGTTCTCAATCAAGGTACTTTTTAATGCTTTATCTAATTTGGGTTTCATTTAATTTCATGAAAACTGGTTTTCTTCCTCACTCAATTACATTATTTTCCTTGGTGTTGGTTTCTTAATTTTGTTTCAGTTTCTCCATATGTTATTTTCTTCCTGTTTTATTTGCTGAATTTTCTATTTTTTGTTATTTATTACTTGGGTTGTCCACTACTTAATGATTTCTTTTGCTTCTATATTTGTGGGGTTTCCACTTTGCCATGTTCTATGTTAGCTCATTCTCAAAGTTTTCAGTTTGGCTTTTTATCAGCCAATTTTAATTTGGGAAGTTTCTATAATCATTTTTTTTTATCACAAAAATACATTTAATTTGGTCTTTTTACCCCTTTATGTTAATTTAATATGTTTCGAACTTGGCTTGTGTTTGAAATCGTGTAGAACCCTAGAGGTTGTGTCTGATTCAGATTTGAAGTTTTTAATTGATAATTTGGATGAGAAGCGCCATGAGGACGAAAATTGGGAGACTGTAATCGACAAGAAAAACAACTTTGTATCCTACAAAGCCAAGTGCTGCAAATCGAAGGTTCGTGTCTATGCTTTGTTTGCTTAATCTCAAATGACAATAATGTGAAATAATGATGCTCATTACATCTTGAATACGCAAATCTAACATAGTCATATTTATAGTCTCTCCTTAATGTAGTACTAGGGCCATGGCTTTCATTAATTTATGATCTTTAGTTTTCATAGAATGATTTTTATTTTTCCCTAATGTTTATGTACTAAACTTATTGCTCGAATTATTTGTCAGTTTTGTTTTAAACCAAACAACATACTATATTTGGAATTTTCTCAGATGTAAATTAGAAACTGAATGCGTCGTTGTTTGCAGGATAGACCATTGAAATACCTGAGCACAACCGTTTTTGAGAGTTGCTCCCCGGAGCTTCTAAGGGACTTCTATATGGATAATGATTATAGAAAGCAGTGGGATAAGACCATTCTTGATCATGTGCAACTGCAGGTGTACACAACAAGTGGAATTGAAATTGGTCGCACAATAAAAAAATTTCCACTTTTAACACCTAGAGAGTATATATTGGCTTGGAGATTGTGGGAGGGAAAAGATACAACTTTATACTGTTTCATCAAGGTGACTCACACTTAAAATTTGTCTTTCATCTCTGGTATTTATTATTGCATTATCTTATCTCTCTCTTGCTTCTTCATACCATTTGACTTGATTGTTTGGTTAAAATGTTAGAAGTCACTAGAATGGTTCTTGACCTACAAAATTAAGATCCATAACCATGCTTGCTCATACTTCCTATGCTATCTATCCAAACAGTAGAATCTAACAACCTGCCTCATATTTGATGTGGAACCTAAGATACAAGAAATCACAAAATCTTGGCTAAGAAAACATGTTTTTTTATATAAAAGTAAAAAGATTAGTTCATCCTACACTACTTCTAATCAACTTGTGACTAACAATAACAATAACAAACAGTTTTATCCTATGCCCTCTCTAATCGACTTCTAACTAGCAACAATGATAATTGAATGACTTTTTACCGCAACCTTAAATAACTTGTACCTAAAATTATGGATAATGAGGAAATAAACAAAATGAATCACTATTTTATATAATGGTTACCATAGCCAAGTGTTTATGGGCCAAAGTTTAACCTAGTCCAAGTAAATTAATTAGCTAATGAACCAATTAAAATTTAGTCAGCTGTTGTATTCTCTTATTTAAGGTTGTTTAAGGTTGAGGGAGGAGTTTGGGATAGTTATAAAAATATATATATATATATATATATATATATATATATAAACTTTTAAACTCCTAATATATATAAATTTCTTAATAATAAAAAGGGTAAACTAAACTAGATATCTGGTGTTCTACTTTAACTCGTATCATTCTCTACCAAAAGGATTCATCATTGAATCTTGATTATTGTTTGATTGCAACATTAAGTCTTAACCACTTTTTTTACTGCAACTTTTAAGTCTCTTGGTGATGTTTTCATGAGTGCATATTTTCAAAACTAATAAACATGGACTAAAAAAAAAAATTTCTATTTTTCAGTTTTTTTCTTCAAAAATTATTAAAGAAAATAAAATGGATCTAGGATTTAAGAAAATCCAAAATATTCAAGTGAAACAAGAAAATATGTTATTAATTTAAAAAACAAAAAGATATGTTACTTACATCTTGTTAGGATCGACCCAATTAAGCAAAAAAAAAAAAAATAGCGGAATAAATTGAGAAATTGAACACACAAATTTAACGTGGAAAAACTCCTTTAAAGAGGATAAAAACTACGGGTAAAGATAATTTTACTATAATGGCAATAGAACGAAGAGTACAAAAATAGAGATAAAAACTAAACCCCGAAAACCCAAAAATAAAGAACCTCAAAACGTAAACACAAAATTCTCTAAATGTGTTATGAGTTTTAATATCTAATGGGTGTATTTTCTAAGGTTGTAAAAGAGCTTATTTATAGGCTAAATTCATAGGTCAAATAATAATAAAATAATCTAAACTAATCAGTGTTTTATTGAAACAAAAAACAGAGTTTATCTAGAAGATTATTTCTAAAATTTAACTGAAATAGGAGTCATACTTAACATATCTCCAAGAGTACAAAAATAGAGATAAAAACTAAACCCCGAAAACCCAAAAATAAAGAACCTCAAAACGTAAACACAAAATTCTCTAAATGTGTTATGAGTTTTAATATCTAATGGGTGTATTTTCTAAGGTTGTAAAAGAGCTTATTTATAGGCTAAATTCATAGGTCAAATAATAATAAAATAATCTAAACTAATCAGTGTTTTATTGAAACAAAAAACAGAGTTTATCTAGAAGATTATTTCTAAAATTTAACTGAAATAGGAGTCATACTTAACATATCTCCACCTTGACTCATACTTCCACAACGACATCTTTGCTAAAGCCCGCCACGAGCCTATCTTGAACCATGCAGGGAATTAACTGAGTCGAATCTGTGTTTAGAAACTGGAAGACTTTTAGCCTTTGACTTGTACACTGCCAAATCAAAACTAACCCGGGTTTGATTTTCACGAACATAGTGCCCTAACTTTTCAAAACCTGCATCCAAAAGAGAACCTCTCTTCAACGAAACAGTCATACCTTTTTCCCTCCTATGACCAAGTTGCCTCCGCTCCAAACGAGTTGACTTCGAATCTATAACGAACGAGGGACGTCCGATTTCATAAGTCACGGTAGAACCTTCCAGAATATAAAAACTGTTAGTTCTTTTACCTTTTAACAAAACGATAGCTCCACGAGATACTTTAATGTCGCTCGACTCGATGTTGATTCTGCATCCTTTCAAGTTTAAAATACTTAATGAGATGAGATTCTTTCGTAAATCAGGTACATACCTAACATCTGAGAGTGTCCTAATCGTCCTATCGTGTATCCTAATTTTAACAGTACCAATACCAATTACATTACTAGATGAATCGTTTCCCATGCGCACAACTCCACCTTCAACCAAATTGTATGTGGAGAACCATTCTCTATTGGGACACATGTGGAAAGAACATCCTGAATCTATGATCCACTCGGACGTGAGTTTGGAGTTATCGCTCGTTGACACTAACAAGAAATCATCACCACTTTCATCGGCCAAATTAGCACCAGCTACATCTTCCTCGTTACTCTCCGCAGCTTTTTTATTTCGTAGTTTATAACAATCTGCTTTGACGTGACCTAACTTTTTACAATAGTGACACCTTTGTCTCGTTTCTTTGATGCTATCAAAACAGAAGCTTGCTTATCTGCCTTGCTATCCAAACCAAACTCGTTGTCGAGTTTGTCTCTACTCAACAAATGACCCTTCACATCTTCGAACGAGAGTTTGTCTCTACCATAAATCAGGGTCTCCTTGAAAGACTTGTATGAATGGCATAAATAACACAATAATAGCATAGCCTGATCTTCATCGTCAATATGAACCTCAACATTCTTTAAATCATTTAAAAGAGTAATGAATTGACTGATGTGATATCTAAGAAGCTCACCTTCGTTCATGCGAAACGTAAATAAACGTTGTTTCAACACTAAACGGTTAGCTAGAGATTTTGTCGCATAAAGAGTTTCTAACCTTTTCCATAAGGCAGATGAGGTTTTCTCAATCAATACCTCCTGCAGTACTGTATTCAAGAGGCATAACTGGATTGCAGATAAGACAATTCCCTCAATCTCTTCCCATTCTGTTTGATTTAGATTCTCAGGCTTTTTTCCGGTAACAACTTTTTTCAAGCTGGTTTGAACTAGAATTGTCATCATCCGAACTTGTCACAGATTGAAATTTGTCTCACCATCGAACTTCTCAATTTCAAACCTTATTGCTGCGATATCTGAATGAGTTGATCTATGAAAATTGAACTAACTCTGATACTACTTATTAGGATCGACCCAATTAAGCAACAAAAAAAATAGCGGAATAAATTGAGAAATTGAACACACAAATTTAACGTGGAAAAATCCCTCCAAAGAGAACAAAAACCAAGGGCAAAGATAATTTTACTATAATGGCAACAGAACAAAGAGTATAAAAGATGGAGATAAAAACTAAACCCTGAAAACCCGAAAACAAAGAACCCTCAAAATGTAAACACAAAATTCTCTAAATGTGTTATGAGTTCTAATATCTAATATCTAATGTGTGTATTTTCTAAGGTTATAAAATAGTCTATTTATAGGCTAAATTCATAGTTTAAATAATAATAAAATAATCTAAACTAATCAGTGTTTGATTGAAACCAATAACCTGAGTTTAACTAGAAGATTATTTCTTAAATTTGACTAAAATAGGAGTCATACTTAACACATCACATCTAATCAACTTGTGATTAGCAATAATGATAATTTAATGATTTTATTTTTCTATATCTGTAATTTAACTTGTTACTAGCAATCATGATAATCAATATCTCCCTACTACATCTATCGGTAACTTGTAACTATAAACATAGATAATGGGGGAAATAAACAAGGGAAATCACTTAACCTTGAAAGAATAACTCATGATCAAATTTATTAAACTCAAATCTCCGGTGCTGACGAGGTGGAGTATACATAAACTAAAGAATAAGCTACCTAATGAACCAATTAAAATTTAGCTTTTAAACTCCAAATAAAAATTAAACTCTTAAATTAAATTTTTTTTATTTACAATATATTTATAATAATTAAATGTAAAACTCTTAAATAATAAAGACCTTAAACTAAGCTAAACATTTCCCGTCCTACTTAAACTCGTATCAATACTTGTCATGCTCGTGTAGTCGCAAGACAATTCGACATCTATATTGCATCTATTGAAAGCACTAGATTTCTCATGTCAATTTAACTGTTGAAAAGATGTGAAAGAGTGTGTAAGTGAATCCTGCCTCGTATGTACTAAATAGAATACAACTCAATAAATGAATTTTGATTACATATTTTAATGGCTTAGTTTAAGATTTCGTCCTTAAAGTATACCCAGTTTCTCATTTTGATACTTAGCTTTTTTTTGTTTCAATTCGATACCTAAAGTAAAAACCGCTTCTTAGTTTGGTACTTAAAATATATCTCCATTATATTCTTGAGTCCATTTTTTGACAGATGTTTAAAAAAATTTGATAGTCAATTACAAAGTGCCACGTGAGAGCTTTATGTAAAAAAAAAAACAAATATTTTCTATTATTAAATGTATATTCACATTACAAAAATATGAAAATAGAAATAAATATATAAAAAATCAGAAAAATATATAAATTATAAAAACTTTATAAAAATAAAATTTACAAAAATACCATAATTAAAAAGAAATTAGTTGAAATTTATAATATTATTAAAAATGTAAAAAAAATTAAAATTATAAAATTTGTAAAAAAATGTTTTACTTATAAAAGTCTAAAATGGTATTTAAATTTCAAGGTTATTTTGCAATTACTTGAAATTTAAATACTTTTTAAATTTTTATAACAATTTTCATTGTTTATATATTATTTTGACTTTTTAAAATTTATAATTAAATATTTTACAATTTTCTAAATTTGTTTAATGTTTTAATATATTATATATGAATTTTCCCATTTTAATTAATATAATATATATAATATTAAAAAATACATGACATTTTCTAATAGTGCCATGTGGCAGGTCGACGCCTGATCATTATTGGTCAACATTTGATCAACGCTTGATCAACAACAGACAATGTCAATCAATGGTCGATCAACAACCGATCAAAGTCAACAGTGTTTTTTAATAATTAAATATTTAATATTATAATATTTTTTTATTTTAAATAAATCTAATTCTCAAGTGATTTTTTTTCACATGTAGAAAACAAGTCATGTGGCATAACAGGTTTTTTTAACAGTAATTATAAAATGGACCAAAAATAGATATACTCAAAAGGGAATAAATCGTAAATTAAGCGTATTTTAATATATGCGTATTTCCTGCTTCCAAGTTCCAATATGCTGTGTAGGTGACGGTTCCTACACGTTTGGAAGTGAAAATGGAAACTGTAAAGCTGATATTAGGGATTAAGGAAAAAATTGGAAGTATCTTTAATATGAAAGAGGTGTACTTATTTTATACAAGAAGTTCAGATGAGCAAATAATAGTAATAATGGTGTCCATCCTCAATTGCTACATGCTAACGCTCCACTGTTCTGTTTCTTGCACTGCCTAATTTTCTGAAAGTATCCGCCTCTTGCACATATTGTAGAAAAATAATTGAACATGTGTTGGATACTCACCTTGAATTCGGGTAAACGTTGTCCTGTGGCTGACGGTTATAGAATCACCAAGTACATGGAATATTTTTATCTCATTACACAATCTTTTCAGGAAAGGCCTGTATTAAGTTGAAAAATTATAGTAGAAAATGTGAAGGTTTACCATGAGACTCTCAAATCCTTTGCAATCATTTCTCCAAGAAAAAGAATCATAGTAGAAAATGGGAAGGCTGTTTTGGTCTTCAAATGGGAACCTGAAGCATGGTCCACCCACCCACCTTAAAAGGTAGAGTTCTGGCATAGCTGGGGTTCTAAAACTGGTTCCTGGGTTTTATCCTGTTGAAGAAAAAAGAAGAGGAATTTTCTCCCCAAATACTTGTGCCGTTTATAGTATTGGTCCATTTCTATGCTATCTCTTCATGGTTGTTTTTAATTGTTCTCATGATTGACTAGGACTGTGAACATCCATCAGCACCACGACAGAAGAAGTATGTTCGCGTGGAATATTTTAGATCCGGTTGGCAGATCAGGAAAGGCAAGTTTCTTGTATGTTAATTTTATTAATCTCCATTTTCTGAACCCTTAGAAAGGAACAACCAGAGTTGGTTTTCAATTGCGGCAGTGAAATTGCTTAGAAAGCTGTTTTTCTCATAACTGCATTCAGAAGTTGAACAATATGTTCTTGCGAGCTGCCAGGCTCTGTCCCTCTAATTCAAAACTAAGAAAATAAAAGGAGGACTAATGGTTGGTTCCTGTTCCTGTTCCTGTTTTTGGACTCTTTTTCGAGTCATGAATGAGTCCTGCCAATTCGTTAAACTAGAGCTCAAGGCATTGAAAATATTTATCTTTATTCTTGTTGAATATTTACAACTGAACTTTATTGTTATTATCGTGTACAGTACCTGGTAGAGATGCTTCTGAGGTCAGAATGTTTCACCAAGAAGATGCTGGTCTGAATGTGGAAATGGCAAAACTAGCATTTGCGAAGGGCGCATGGAGTTTTTTGTGTAAGATGGATAATGCACTACGCAATTATTCTTCGATCACCCATCCTCCGTCTACACCATCTGTTTCGGCAGCCACTCTGATTCAGAAGGTCTGCGTTTTTATATTAAACAAAACAGTCCTGTTTATGAAATTTAGATGGATTTATTCAACTTCATTAAAGATGGAACCAATTTATTGCCCTCTAGAAGCATAAACCTTTTTACTTGGCTTCCTTCAAGTGAGTTGAAGATTAGTGTTTCTAGGAAACAAATGAGACAGGTTATCTAATCTGGACCATACTCCATGGCTTTACTTTTAGAAGTTGTTCGATAAAAATGTATATATCTGGGATGATTTTGATTTTTGGTCACATCAGAGTCTACCATTGAATTTTTGAGCAATGTAGTCTCTATTAGTCTACACAAACAGACTTGTCCTCTAGACTCGGGCTATATCTAGTTTTTTCTTGCTTAGAATTTTAATTTTATTTTATAACATTCACCTTTGGCATAAATCTCTTATATCCGGACATGGATATAGAATATGATCTTCTAACAACTTTTTGAATATATAAAAAACATGAAAACTTTTGAATATACCCTTGTTTGGCACTCACACGCGAGTCCAAATGATATAGATGTATTTCTTTTATTACTAAAATAATTTATTTAATTGAATTCATGATATTTTTAATTAAAAATCAAATGGTCAACTCAAGAACTTATGATGACTTTGTTGTGTACATATATAGGTTCCACCTGATTTAGATTATAGAATTGACATTACTTCAGCAGTCTCTACATCAGTAGCCTATAATGACGAATCCAGAAAGAAAAAGTTATTAAGAAGACCATCAAAGAAGTTTGTGGCAAAAGCATTGCTTCTTCTTGGGGGTGTGATCTACCTATGTCGTGCGCACTCCGCCTTGGGTACCAAAGTTACAGTGGCATACATTTTAACAAAATTGAGAAAACGCGATGATACGTCGAGACAGAGCAGCCATAGTTGAGGTACCTGCCCTTGTTTCATCCCTGCAACTAGTTTTGTTTTGATGGTTTTAATAAAACTTCATAGATTATTGAATTTAAGCTTGAAATTTAACTAGGGAGAGAGAAATAGCCTGTTGAAGGAAACTTTTTGTTCTGTAATTAGTTTTGGAAATGGTCTAAATATAGTCAATCCAATGGAGGTGCCGTTGCAAGCCAAGGCTGATCATTGGATTCGAGTGGGTGTCGTAATGTGTCACATATTATAACATGAAATATATATATATATATATTCTTGTATTTGGAATATTATATCCATGTTTGGATAGTATGTTGGATACCTGCTCGCAATAATCCGACAGTTCCCAAGTAAAAACATTAGACATTTCATCTAAAGAGGATGAAACAAAAGTCAATTTTAGTGGGATGATTTAGAGTCAATGGATTATGTTTATCTTATCTTTCGAATAAAGAAAATTTGGGTATTTTTAGTCCGGTAAATTCAAATCCGTATTAATGTTAATTTAAATTTAATTTAAATTGGATTTATTTGGGTTTGAAATATGATCAGTTTAGTTTGGATTTCTAATTATTTTAGATTTAATTTATTTTTATCTCATGGATCATTCATGTTAATTTGTTGACATATTTATCTTGCATCATATAGAACTTAATTTTTTTATGATATAAACTTATGTCAAATCTATGACCAAATGGTCAACAAAATTAGCAAAATTAATTTTGCTCATGAATGATTTAATATTTCTTTTTATGTTTCATACATTAAATTAAGTTATTAATACTAAAATTCCATACCATTGTACTCCATTCATAATAAATTGTTAAGGGTGGAAATTTTCTCGAACTACAACGAGGAGAGCATCCATATACAATTGCGGGAAATGATGGGATTACTAGATGGAGGAGATGGTGAATGGAGTTACTGTTAAGGAAGGAAGAGAAGTTGAGGTTACCTTGGGACATGGCATTGGTTGAGGCCATGAGGGGGCGTTGAAGGACCATGTAATTGGTTTATGGATTTCTTGAACTCCTCTGGACCTTCTAGAGGTATAACTCCGGTTTTAACTGGAGATAAGTCAATGGAGACCTTAAGAGGGTGGTGTTCTTGTTATTGAGAGAGCTACAAGGGGGACCCTAAGGTGACCTATGATCTATTCAAGGGGGAAAGGACCGTTGGTATACATAGTATCACATGAAGGGCTTTTTGTGGTAAGGAACCTTGGGAGTGTTTAGGGCGTGAGGGTGGACGGTCGATATGAATCCCTCAAACTCCTCTAGGATGAAGGAACTTAGGTATATTTTCTCAAAGTTTTGTGGTAAGGAGAAACCCTAGAGGATGAGAGAGGCTCCAAATTGTGTTGGAAACAAAAATAGTCCATTCCAATTAATAAATAATTATATTCGTAGATCATGAGTGAGATCTAGTAAGCCTTCATGATTGGCAACTTTTGAAAGAGTTAAACATAATTTTCAATAAAACCTTTCAATATAGGGTACTTATGTGTAATTTGACCCATCCATCAAAATATCTCGGTTAAGTTAAAATGCATGCCACAATGTGTACCTTCGTTTATCCATGTTAGTCTTGCAACTTCTTCAATTAACCTAGACCAATTGCCTTGGCCAATAACTTATGGTTAATATGAGTCAAGAGCATATAGGATATGTTCCCTCATATTACTTTGGGTGATGAGTCCTCTCTAGACTAGTCCACCACCTTAATATGCCTTTCATACCTAAAGCAACCTACGTTAAGCTTCGATCAATATGGACCCATTTTGTGATGAATCAAAGTATGACACTCAGCAAATAAGATGTGTTAGTGTCAAAAGTCTATGGATTATTTACACCACAGACATGTTCAAGTATTTTCATAGACACTTTAGTGAAATACTACATGAAACTCTTATAAACGGTCATGTTCAACGTATTTGTTCTTATAATGAGTACTCACATTTTATCCTAAAGTCTATACTTCAACTTATGAGATCAGTTGTGTGCATCCCGTGCATGAAGGCTTAACATGTGTCAATCTATGAGCATTATTGGTGTATTGCCTTGATAATATGATGCCTAGGAAAAATCTAGGAAGAACAAATTTAATGCATATGGATCTCATAATTGTATCTATTTACAATTCCAACTTTTAACTTTGTTTTAGCACTAAAGTCACCTAAAAAATCACTTTCTAAACTTATTTCCATGATCATCTTCTTCATCCAAGCTTATTTCAAATAAACATGGAATACTTCATAAATAAAAAATTAATAATCAAATCAATTCATAATCACCAAATACAACATTTATCAGGTCTTATACGAGCTTACATACTCCGGTATCACCCAGAATTTGACTAGGACTAATTTACAACATTTACAAACTTTATAGATCAATCATATCATAAATAAATCATTAAATAATCACTTTTTTCATAAGCACTCAAATATTATGATATATAATTAGATTCGAGTCTTAATTGAGCTTATGAAAGCTCTTTTATAAACCCGTGCATGAATAAGGACTAAATGGTAACATTTTTAAAAGTTAAAGATAATCATGTAAAATAGGGGTCACACGGCCGTGTAACTCTTTGAAGCCACGTGGACTAGAATGTAATATTTCCTCAAAAGTCACACAACCGTGTGGTTGGATCGTGTAACAAACTGAGATTGTGTGATACAAATACTTTCTAACTACCAGCGAACATACGATCGTGTCACCTATTCATGTGATACACATGGTCGTGTGTCAGCTCGTGTGGTGCAACAATGTCTCTTTTGGTGCAAAATACTAAAACCAAACTTTTAAATAAGCCAAACATATACATTTATCAACTTTTTAACTTGTCCAAAACATACCAAAACATATCATGTAACAATCCCTAATCAACTAACCAATACGTCTGAATGGCACCATTTCACAACAAGGTTATATAAGCATTATCAACCATTCAAGTTAAGTCATATAATTCTATACTATTTATTTCAAACATCCTAAATTTAACAAAATACAAGGGACTCCACAATACACATGTTCTATTACATACTATCACAATTCACATCCCATCATTTTACATTCCTCGTCAATACATCAATTCATCATGTAATATAACATAATTCAACTAAATTTGAAGTTAATTTCATACTTCAATCAAATTACACTATTTCCAATTTTATTCGATTTTGTCCTTTACCTCAACACTCAGGCATATTCACACCAACTCAATACAATTAATCTCACATATCATACCTCCATACCTTACCAAATACCACAATAGAAATATGCAAAAATTAGAATGAGTTGAGTCATAGAAATAAAAATCGAAAGCGTACATCACTCGTTGTCAATTTTCACCTTTCCTTTCCCTTTCGATAACTTGCGTCGTTTTTAGCTACAAATAATAATTCATCAATGGTATAACATCAAATTCTATACAAATCACATTTAGTTACAAGGTCTTACATATTTTGCGAATTATTCAATTTAATCGTATATCTCGATAATTAATCAAATTCATAACAATACTATTCAATCAATCATAATTAAATATCAATTAATTAAATATCTCAAATTATAATTAATCATATTCAAATTATAAGTTAATTTATCATCACATAATGTTTCAGTCCCTATCACACATTTTTGTACCAAATTGTAAACAATTCAAATTACAACCACACAAAAAAATTTTAAAATTCAAGAATATATTGCAAATACATATAACCATACCTTATAAACTTACCTGGTTAAATCAACTAACAAATTGTTTCCATTCCATACAATTATTCCATTCAATTTACCAATTCCACACATCTTTTATCGTCCTATTATGTGTATGTATCATTTCAATTTCATATATAAAATGCTCCCTAAAGTGTTGCATTTTATTCAATTTAGTCCCTAAAACCGAAATGGCTATATCTTTCAAATTTGAGCTTTGATTTACAATTCAATTCCAATTTCATTCTTCAACAGCCCTATATTAACCATAATTACAGAAATTTCATGTCAATTTTAAAATATTCACACATTAGTCCCTATTTTCAAAATTTACAACTTTCACTTTACAAATTAATCCTTTTTCATTTCTAAGCTTAAAAGCTAATATTTTAACATCAAAACTTGAAGCATTCGTCAATGGCAACATTTATAAACTTTAACAGTTTTAAAAAATAACACGAGTAAGCTAGATTAAGTTTTCGGGATTCCAAAAACATAAAAATTATAAGAAAATGACTAAATTGCACTAATCAATTGAGGCTCTAAATGTGAAATCTGTAAGTTTCAAAGTTGTTCCTCTTCTCCTTCAATCATTGCCAGTTAAAGATGAAAAGAGAAATATGTTCTCTCTCTCTCTTTCCACTATCATATTTTATTACTTATGTATTAGTTTATTTTATTTATTTATAACAAATTTTACAATATAATCATTGTGTTTTCTTTGTTCCTACTGCCCACTATAGGCTAAGAAGGTATAATTTCTTTCTTAATCCTTGCTTCTTGTTTCTAATTAAAAATATTCTAACAATTGAACTTTTATTGATTTTGCAATTTAGTCCATATACTTTAATTAATTACTAATTCGATAAAATTACCTATTCAAAATTCAATTCGGTATCTAAGAAGTTGGTCCAGGATATCTTCAAGTGAAGAAAGATTATGCCTCAGAGTTTTTTGCTAAAACACTAAGAGTATATTTAGTGTATGGGAAAACTATATGAAGAATTAATTATCTTTAAGATCACACCATAAGAGAGTCATCACCAAGATGAAGTACATCTGGTTTGTATGAGCACTGTTCAATTGGTTTGACTATCTTCTTGACTGGTTAGTTGGGAGTTAACTAGATTGACTTGATTCTCTTCTTGACTGGTTTACCACAACGTTAAACTAGCTGAATTTATTTTTATTTTCTTCAAATTTTTGTAGGAAAATCGGGGGACAAATTCAAATAATATTGCCACTTGTCAAATCCACTATAAAAGATCGAGAGTATATATATACACGGTGAAGGGGTGCATCCAGAGGGTTTTTCTCTCTTGATTGCATCCTTGTTACTTCTTTTCATTCTAAACATTCTCTTATTATTCTTCGGTAAGCTAAAGCTAAGGTTTTGTAAATCAGTGGGTAATTCAACCTCCTAGTAAGTTCAATAGCTCTGTATGCTATGACAGTAACGAGTAGGGATGTCTAAAAGATGTAAGAACATTATGTTTTGAGTGGAAGACCTTACATGAGGGTCGTGTATAGACGACATATTAGTAACCTATCAGTAAATAAGGTTTTAATTGAGGTTTTATGATCTTTTGAGCAGTGGCTGCTGCTAGATTGAGAAGGATGATTGGAACAGACGTTTTGAGTCGAGGTAAAGGTGAGTCTCCGGTGAGTTTCTAGTACCGAATTCTGTATATAATTTTATTTCGAATAAATGGTTGATGCCTTTGTAGATAAGCATGTCTCATTGAGAAAATGTCTACATGGATATAAAAGAAGAGTATTGATAGTTGTTTGAATACGATGTTGCATGACAAGTGTCTGTAACACTCTGGATTTTGGGGTTAGAAGTTTTGAGATTTGTAGGTAGGGTCAGTGGCTAGATCAAACAACTGGGTTTGTTGTCGTGTTTTAGTGTCAGAATAGGCCTGCTGGTTTGGTGGTTGGTGGTGTGTTAGTGTACCTCTGGGTTTTGGGTTTGAATCCTCATGTGTGTTTTGAGGAATGATTTTTGTATCTTAAAATTTGTTTTAAGTTTAAAAACTACTTATTTATTTTATTTTTTATTTTTTTATGTCAACATCCAACAGTTTCTACGTTTTTTTTCCTACACGTTTCCCCCCACTACTCCACTTTGTTTTCTGTGACTTTTTCAATTTCCTTTGATTTTATTTTTGCTTCTTCTGCTTTGTCATATGTCAAGGGAGCTTTGTTCTTGAGTGTTATACTTGATTGGTTTTGAAATTGGGAAGTTTTGTCTTTTGTTTTAATGGAGGAATTGCCTCAATTTTGTTGTGTTTCTTAATTAAATTCTTATAATTAGTTGTGTTTGTAATTGAGGTCTTTGAATTGGCTTGGTGGAGTGAGTCGAACAATTCTGGGTGCTTAAATCGCGAATTTACGTGTGGATTCTGAAACTCTTCCTTTTCATTGTCGAAATTCTGCTTTGATTTTGAGTAATTCGACATATTTGGTGTGTTTTTGAAAATTTCCAATCGTAGTGTCGATTCTTGTGGTTTAGCTTGAAATACTGTGTGTTTTTGGTGTATTATTGAGTTACTGAGGGTCAGGGGTCGTTTCGATATCAAAGGCACGTTATGTAGCTTATTTCGGAGTGGATTCATGACCACATAGGTGGTTACATGGGCGTGTACCGCACACGGGCGGTTCATATGGCTGTGTGGAAGTGGGGGATTAGGGTTTTAGGGACAAAATTGATGCCTCACGGCCGTGTGGCCAATAGTTGGGAATTTGGGGATTTTAGTCATTTATCACATGAACATGTGTTCTGGATATATAGCCGTGTCTGCCCTGCACCTTACTTAAGCATAAATGGACAGAGAGTTACACGGGCTATCCACACGGCATTTTCCTGGGTCACACCGGCATGTGCCATAGTCACACGGCCGGGTGCCTTCTTTTACACGGGCGTGTGCCTCTTTCATATGTGTGTGTTGACCCCACATGACCTAGGCACTTCCACACGATCAGTTTTTAACACGTTTGAGTTTCTATGTGTTCTGACCCTCAGTTAGGCTTTAGTAAGGTTGGTAAAGACTTTGATTATCTCAGGTTTGTGCGTTTGTACCTAACTAGAGTGTCAATTTAATAGTTCAATAAAGTGTTCTATGATGTTCGAGTAAATAGTTATAAACATGATGGATTCTGAATGTGATTGATTGGGCTTGTGAGTTTCGGTATCCGTGTGAATGTTTGTATGCGGTGTGTATTCTACAATCGCATGGGAATTCTATAAGTGATAAATTGAATATGAGCTTCTATGTCTGTATAACTGACAGTGTTTGATGTGCATATTTATTCATGAACATAAAATTAGGGGTTTTTGGTTGTGAAGAGAAGGAAATCTGATCTGATTTGAACAATTTCAACTACAATACGTCTGTATAGCGGTTTATCGCATAGTACGACACATATGTCAGCTTTGTTGCATATTATCGTCTGAGTGGCCTAGTCCACATACGTGGTGTGTAGGGATAGATGGGCCTTTCGAGGTCTTATGTGGTGTGCATGGTTGGTTAAGCTTCTTATAGCTCATTCATGGTGTGAACGAGGGTTGGAGTGGTGTTCGGTTGGTGGGGTAGGTTTGTTTTAAATCCATTTTGCATTCATACATATATCTGGTTGTGCGAACATCTGTTTGTTTTAGAGATATGTTATAATGATGTGATGTGCTTTGATTGTTGCGTATGCTTGGGACGTTGGTTCCATGTTTGCATTCTGGTTTTGTAATAGCTTTGTAAGTACATTTCGCTATTGAACTGCTATCTGAAATTCTGTTTTCTAACTTTGTCGTTTGTTACGTTTCGAACGCACACTGAGCTCGTGTATCTCACCCCCTTACTTTTCCCTTTTCAGGTACTCTCGATTTCTGTGGATGGACTCGGCATGTCAGGCTAATAAACTGATTCTGCAAATACTTAAATTTGTAAACTGTTTTGGACTATAAAATTTTTTAGAGGAATTGTGGTACAAACTTGTTTTGGGTTTTCGCAACTTGCTATTAGACTAAATTTTAGAAATTTTGGGATTTTATTTCTGACTATTTTTTTTACGTATCTTCAATACTATTTTGTATTCTAATTGGCTAAACTAAAACTGCTTTGGATCACTTCGGTGATCAATGTAACCTCTGGGATTCGGTCTAAACTTCTAGGCCGAGTTTTGGGGCGATACATGTGTGGGTGATAGTAGTTAGTGTTATATATGTGTGTGTGGTCAAAGTCTAATTAAAAGAGACCTTTGTTATGGTACGAGTCCAGTACAGAAGAGTCTGAGATATGTTTAAATGTAAAGAGAAAGATATGTTGTGATGCCTCTGGTAGGGTAGCTATATTGCTAACTGGGATAGCAAATCATGGAACAAAAATGGAGATTTATTGTGTAGCCTCCGGTAAGGTAGCTATAATGGTAACCAGACTGGTAGATCACAAAATAAATATGTGGAAAGTCCATGACTATGGCATCATATGATAATGCGCCAAGAGGGCATGAATGTATAAAACCATGAGGGAGAAGCCCTATGGCATCCATAGAAATGGTTCGCCGGGACAATAAACACAAATTATTTGAAAAGCCTTTTTGGCGAGATACCTGAAAAGCCTTTATGGAAAAATAACTGAAAAGCCTTTGTGGCGTATTACAGGGAAAGCCTTAATGATATCATAATCCAAAAAACTTGAGTGAAAAATTATTTGGAAAGCTTGTATGGCAAATTCTGTAAATCCTAAGCGGGGTCTTATATGGAGAGCCTTCGCGACAAGCTAACTAGAAAACCTATATGATGAATTCTAGGGTACGAGCCTAACTGATGAGTTATTAGTTAGACGCATGGTGAAATCTGGGTATGCCTTCAAGTCATTTCCTGAATGAATTCACAAAATAGTGTGATCGATTGAGGAATTTGCCATAGTGACCCGCCATGTAACAACCCATTTTTCGGTGAAATCGGAACAGTGGTTTCGGGACCACTAATCCGAGCCGAAAATAAAAATTATTTTTATTTTATTTTAAGGTTCGTAATATGATATAAATATCATGTGAGAATTTTGATAAGAAAATTTTACCGATTATGTGCTTAATTATGAGAATGACTAAATCGCATAAAATGCGAAAGTTGGATTTTAGTAGCTAGAAGGATCAAATAGCTATGGAATTAAAAAATTGAGGTCCTTATATGGTAATTAGACCATTAATGAAAAGTTAGTAGATATTTTTGGATGATTCATCCATGGAAAATTAGAAAAAGGCTAAGGACTAAATTGGAAAGTGATAAAATTAAAAGATGATAAATAGTTAAATAGAAATAAAAATCATTTTATATCATCTTCTTCCCCAAATATTCCATGGAAACTCTAGGAAAGAGAAATCAAGCTTTCTTGGTCAAATTGGTAAGTTTTCATGTCCCGTTTTTAGTAATTTTTATATTTTTGAGATCGGGAAAGCTTAATTTGTCTATTTGGGGGATTAATTTGAAAAGATATCAAAGTATGAAATTTTTACCATAGATGAATATGCTGAAATTATGACATTTATGGTAGAAAATGAAAGATTATTGATAGATAAACAACTTTAACAAAGTGAATTTTGATGAAAACTTGATTTAGGGATTAAATTGTAAAAATGTGAAATCCATGGAAAAATTCTGAATTTTATAGAATACATGTGCTGTAAATTTTATATTGAAATTTTGGTTAGGCTTGTAATAAGGAGTAAATTTCATGAATTTCATTTTTTAAGCCTAGGGACGAAATTGTCATTTATTAAAAGTTTAGGGGTAAAATGGTAATTTTGCCTAAGATGTAAATTGGACTAGTTTGAGTATGAATTGCATTAAATTTATGTTAAATTTACTCGTATAGATCTAGATAAATCAAATACGGAGTTAGAACGAGGAAAGGAGAAAATGTCAGATTAATAGACTTTATGTATATGAACATTTATCAAGGTAAGTTCGTATAACTTAGCTATGCATGGTTTTATGCTTAAATTGAATTGTGTATGTGATTGTATAAATATATAAGCGAAATGATTGCATATCTAGTAAAGCCCGATAAATGATAATGCCCCGATAAGTGATAAATGATAAAAATGTTATTTTTGTGCTTGAGTTGAATGTGAAAATGTGAATTACATAAATGCATAAATTTATGAGATTGAACATATACCCGACAATTGCCTAATAAATGTTAAATCCTGTTTGAATAAATGGAAGTCGATGGATAAATGTGTTTTTCCTGATAAAACTGCATATGTTGCAGAATGGATTTAGCCCGGACTGGTAACCTTGAAATAAGCCTCTTGAGCATATGTTTTAATTAGGATTTAGCCTGGACTGGTAATCCTAATTGACTGGATTTAGCCTGGACTGGTAATCCAGAATGGACTCTATAGGGAATTCTTTGTCATATAAAGGATTTAACCTGGACCGGTAATCCGACAAAGCCCTTAGAGTATATGTTATAGCTAGAATTTAGCCTAGAATGGTAATTCTGCTGTATGATATGTTGCTCGAGAGTGTACCTAAAAGGTACATTGAATATGAATTGATGGACTATGGAATCGTACACCTCAAGTGTACTACCTGTGTATCCATCGATGTTTTCAATAATTTAACGGGTAAAATACTGATACGAAAAAAATGGATTTTTACATGTATTTACTTGAAAAATATGAAATGATGTTACATGAAATGGTTCGATGAATACGTTCATCTATGAGAATTGATTTGTACACCTTGAGTGTACTATCCGAGTGATTATCAATACTGCAATTGATTGTTGAGTAAAGTCCTGACATGAAATATACCGAAACTCGAAATGAATTAATATGAAATAAATTTGAGATACATGGAAATAATTTTTATATGTGTTATGTGAATACATGTTGTGAAAAAAACATATGTGTATGAAAATTTGAATATTGTTGGACCCATATATGTGTTTCTTGATGTTTATATGAAATATGTGTTTAACATGGGTATTAAGAATATGTGTTAGGGCTTGTGACCAAATGGTTTGGTTATATCTTGCAATGTTTAACTTAAATGTGAATGGTAGGTAAGTTATTTACCAAGTTATACGGACTTACTAAGCATTATATGCTTACTTCCTTTTATTTTTCCCTGCTTATAGTAAATCGGAATGCTCGTTCGATTGGAAGCTTGGCGGAGATCACTCACACTATCCAACAGTTCATTTCAGTATATAAGGTAAAACAATTATGGTTTTAATGGCATGTATAGGTTAAATTGGTCAAGGAATGATATGTAAATATTTGATAATGACTAGCAATTGGAATGGCTAGTTATGGAATGCTTTGGTGTTTATGTATGAAAGCTATCATAGTATATGTTTAAAATGGTTAATTGATAGAAATCACATTGACAAATGGATGAATGAATTAAATTAGTATAATTGATATAAAATGCACAAATGTGACCATTGTATATAGGTAAATATGAGTACAAGATTGATATGGAAATAAATTGTGGTGCATAAAGGCATATTGGTTGAATGTTTATATGGCCATGAGAATGTGTTTAAGTTTTGGTGCAGGTATAAGGCAAAAAGGGTAAGGAATAAGGCTTGAAAAATAACCTTATTTTGTCCACACGGGTAGACACACGGGCGTGTGTCTTGACCGTGTGTGATACACGGCTTAGCACATGGGCGTGTGGTCTGGCCGTGTGTCCCCTGCATCCTAAAATTTAGAAACAGAATGCTCAGAATTGAGCACACGGGCAGAGACACGGGTGTGTGTCTCAGCCGTGTCGGTGACACAGCCTTGAACATAGGCATGTGTCATGGCCATGTGAAACCTGCATCTAATTCAAATTAACTTAATTAACCACACGGCCTAGCACACGGGCGTGTGGTATGGCCATGTGATGCAAGTCGGAGAGCAACCTAAATCAGACACAGCCTGATGCACGGGCGTGTCCCTTGGACCACACTGACATGTGAGCCCTACACCTTGGAAAATTTTTGAAATGTCACGAAAAATTCTTAGAGTTCCCGATTAAGTCTCGACTCAATTCTAATGCTCGTATTGGACCTCGAGGGTCCATCTAAGGGACGTTACAAATGATATCGGTTAATGAATAGTGATTGACATGATTTATCTAAAATGTTCTGAAAAGTTTCGATAATGCTCCATAACCCTGTTTCGGCAACGGATATGGGTTAGGGGTGTTACACACCAATACAAAGAGCGTTGTGTATCTGGAATTAAAGGTGGTGTGAGTTGCCTGCCATATTTGGGAATTTTCATGTTTTGTATGGAAGTTATTTGGGATTCTATTGTATGAATTAAAATTCTATCTTCTTCTAAGTAAGTCTGTCATTTGGGCAAATTTGAATTTATAAGGTAATTGGTGTTCTGATAATCTGTAACACCCCAAACCCAGCCCAGAAGTTAGGCCCGAATCTGGCGTGTCACATTGAAGTGTTTCGAAAACCATGTTTTCAATGAAAACCCTCCTTAGTATTTAAAAACTAAAGACTTAGTTTGTGTTCATTCAATTTCAAAACGTGGTTCATTAAAAAGTTAATCACTTTTTAAAAACGTTATTAACTTCGTTAAAAATCTCTTTTAGTTGCAGAAGCTAATTTAAGGTAAAGAAGTTTAAAACGTATGTTTTTAAAAATAGTAATTGGGTTGAAAACTCGTCTACGTCTAACAGATATAGAACGTAACAAAATCCCAAATTCAGAATTAAATCTAGAGAGGTCTTATTATAGAAATGAAAACCCAAAATGGAATTTAAAACATTTATAAAGTCTAAAGCATAACAGCCGCAGTCGTGTGGTCACCTCCGAGTCCCTTACAGCACCGATCCTCCTAACGTTGGGGATTACTTGCACAGTTAAAAATGGGGTGAGTTTATGAAAACTCAGTGTGTAATCCCCTTACTAGAGTAATAATTACTATACAGAAACAAAAACCGAAATAGTCTGGGCCAAAGCCCTTTAACAGTAACAGTACAGTCCAGTTCAGGCATACGTGGGCCAAAGCCCACTACAATATCATTTGGGTCACAGCCCATAACAGAATCAATTGAGCCTAGCCCAAACCAATAACAGAACAAGTGGCCTAAGCCCAGTACAGTGATAGATCTCATAAACAGATATGCAATAGTACGAGGATACATCCCACCCCGATCCAGCCAACACACCACCCATACCAACCCTACACTTACGTGGGGATAAAATTGACCCACCCAGCCAACACACCAAGCCTAGCACCGGTTGCAGCACTAAGTCAACAAAATGGCTTGGCGCCGTGGACAGAACGGCTAAAAGTCATAAACATCGCAGCAATGCTGCCAATTAATAGAATGACTAAAAGACATAAATAGAATGGTTATAAACCATAATCAGGATGGCACAAAGCTATTGATAACTATAATAAGTTTGGCACATAGCCATTAGCGATGGTAATATAACTGGCACACAGCCACGGGTAATTATGATCGACATAGAGTCATCAATGTATATGTTAGGCACATAGCCACAGGTAAATACGATTGGCACAAAGCCAAAATCAAGATGGCACAGAGCCATATTTAGGTTGGCACAGAGCCAAAATCAAATTACGCGACTTTAAGCCGTCTGTCGGTCCACAATCGTCTCATGCGACACGTGCGACCTTAACAGATCAATACTAGATCCACAGTCATCTCATGCGACCCGTGCGACCCTATCAGAACTTCTTCTGTATCAATGTCCCAACCCCATGCAATATGTCATGTATGTCATGCTCAATCATTACACGTGTATGCAAAATGGCCATGCTCAGTAACAGTCATTTAAACCTATATTAAAAGCATATCAGTCACACGACCACAGTCAAGTTAGTTAAAACGCAGTCATACAATCCCAGTCAAATTAGTCAAATTCATAATCTAAGTCAGTCATTTACCCACAAGGGCAAAACAGTCATTTTACCCTATAAGGGTATTTAAATAATTTTGTAAACCGGGGGTATTTCGATAATTTCACAAATCGTGGGTATTTCGATAATTTCACAATTCAAGGGTATTTCGGTAATTTCACAATCCAATGGCATTTCGGTAATTTCACAATCTGAGGGTATTTCGGTAATTTTACAAATCGGGGGTATTTTAGTAATTTTACAAATTGGGGGTATTTTGGTAATTTTACAAATTGGGGGTATTTCGGTAATTTCACAAATTGGGGGTATTTCAGTAATTTCACAATCCGAGGGTATTTAGATAATTTTAAAAATCGGGGGTATTTCAGTAATTTCACAAATCGGGGGTATTTCTATAATTTCACAATCCGAGGGTATTTCGGTAATTTTACAAATTGGGGTCTCAGCGACCCAACAGAAGGTCCACCATCGCCTCGAGCGACTTAAGTAACCTAAACAGTCCCAACAGTGTAAATAGGCCTAAGGCCCATTACTCAGCCCAAGTGGGCCCACACACTCGTGTGGCCCATTTAGCCCAGAAACAGCCACAATTATGCAAATGTCACAGTCCAAACAACACTTACCACATCACATACATTTTATCCGCGTGGGCCCTCAAGCTGTAACACCCCTAACCCGTATCCGTCGCCGGATTAGAGTTGCAAGGCATTACCAGACTTAACTAAAAATTCGGGGCATAAAAATTGAAACTGTCCATCTGCATCATGTTGACTAAATTGACTATAACTCGAGTTAGGAAACTCAAAATTTAGATCCGTAAATTTTCCTTGAAGCTAGACTCATATATCTTCTTACTTTTATATTTCCAGAATTTTTTGTGTGGCCAATTAGTATAGTTTTTCATTAAAGTTTCCCCTGTTTCACTGACCAAAGGTTCTGACCACTCTTAACTTGAATTCAAATATCTCATTGTACAATTTCCATATGTTGTTCCCACTTGTTTATATTGAAAATAGACTCACTAAGGAATCTAGAAATATAAATTATAACTCATAATTCATTTTGTACAATTTTTAATGATTTTCTAAAGTCAAAATAGGGTACTTCAAATACCATCTTGACCCTGTCTCACTAAAATTCAAATATCACATAATATAAAATTCCTTTGCCTACTCTGTTTCTTTCACATAAAAATAGACACAATAAGATTTAATTCTATATCTTATTCACTTTCTAATTCCATTTCTCCTATTTTTGGTAATTTTTCAAAATCACGTCACTGCTGTTAACCAAAAACTGTTTCATTGCAAAATATGGTTAACTAGTTTATAACATCTTTACTCCATTTCATTTAACTCTATACATTAACCCTATCGAAATCATTGAATCAATAATTATATCATATCTAGCCATTTTCGCATGGCTTAGTAATTACAGCTTCAAAATGAACCCAAAACACAAGATAGCCTATACATGCCATAGTTTCAAAAATTCAGTTTATAAAATACAAAAATGAGTCGATAGTGTGATAGACTTGACGATGATCCCCGAGCTCGTAACTTAACTCCAAAATCTAATAAACAATGCAAACAAACACATACAGTAAGCTATCATAGCTTAGTAAGTTATAAGCAATTACATAACAACAATGCATTATATCATTATATTAGTAAGGCCAATTTAATATAATCGAAATCGAGGTTTAAAACCATAACTATATTTTATATTACCATTCGTAAACTTTCACATTTCATAGCCTTAAGGCCAAACACTCACACATTCAATAATAGATTTCACATCGATCTATAAATCACTTTCCCATCTCAAAACAAATACATGTACATTTGTTCAAGTATATACATATTAACTACTAAATTTTCTTTCTTACCTTTCATTCACCTATAAATACGTATGATATAAAATTTTCATTTCAACATCTAAAACTTACTTATTATTCAAAAGATAATTTATTGTCACATACCTGTTCGTTTTATTCTGTTAAACACCTTCGTTAACTAATTAAATTAAAAGATCGTCAAACCTGCACACTCAATGCAAAAACCTTATCACGTATCACATGCTTAGAGTCGTCATACTAATAACTTGCACACTTAGTGCCAAATTCTTGTAACGTATCGCACATTTAGTGCCAAATTCTTGTAACGTATCGCACATTTAGTGCCGTTACATTTAACTTCTCGCACACTTAGTGCTAAACAACCGATTTCGCACACTTAGTGCTCGGTATACAATTTAGCACATTATTGCATTTCCCGAACTTAATCTTTATTTATATATACATAAAACTTAAACCTCAATTGCATATATACCAATTCGCTTATTTTATTTCTATGATCAACATCACATTCAATTATATCATTGCCATATATATGCATCACATTCGGTTATATTCATTCCTCAATTCAATGACACATTCGGTTATATCATTGACATATATATACACATCACATTCGAATGAACCAATGACATATATATATATATATATATATGCCTCTCATTCGGTTATACTTTATACATATATAAATAATACATTCGGCTATATTAAAAATCAGTATACATACTTCCATTAAATTTTAGGAACATCAATATAGATAAATTCCATACAACATGATTGCTTAAAAACTTACCTCGGACGATGTAAAATGGAACGGGGCGACTAGTCGACAACTTTCTTTTTTCCCCAATCCAAGTCCGATTTCTTTTGTTCTTGATCTATATAATTTCAAATTAACCCCATTTAAACACTATTTCATTCAATTTAATCCAACAACACATAAATGGGAAAATTACCATTTTACCCCTGATATTTCATACTTTTACAAATTAGTCCTAATTGCACAAAATACAAAATACACAAAATCTCACCACATCATAGTTAGGTTGAATCTTCCTTATGCTCATACTAATCCATATATTTCATTTATTTTGCCTTTTAGCCCTTCAATTTATTATTTTTGCAATTTAGTCCTAATAATTCAAAATCATTAAAAACTCCAATACAAAATATATTAATCCAAAACATATCTTTCATAATTTATCATCAAACATCACAAAACACAAATATTCATTAATGGCATAACTCAAAATATTCACCAAAATAAAAAATTCAAGCATGGGTCGGGTAGTACTCGAAGCAACGATTTCAAAAATATAAAAATTATCAAAAACTGAAACCGAAACATACCTTAATTGAGTTAAATAAGTGCCGAAACCTAAGAAGCCATGGACGGTTTCTTTCTTTTCTACATTCAGCAAAAACAAAGATGAATATGTCATCTTTTTATGGTTTATTTTATTATATTGATATATTTTACCTAATTACTAAATTAACCTTTTAATAATAATATATAACATATATCTTAAGGTTAGTTTTGTCAAATGCCACCCACTATCCATCTTTTGGTCTTATTGCATCATAAAACCTCCACTTTATAAAGACAACAACAAATAAACACTTTTAGATCTAACCCTCAAATTTTCATTTTACGCAATTAAATCCCTTTTATTTAATCGGACACTTAAACGATGAAATTAAGTCACGAAAATTTAACACCAACAAATTCACACATAATAAACACGAAAAATAATTTTAAAATATTTTTCAGACTCGAATTTGTTGTCCCGAAACCACTTTTCTGATTAGGGTCAAAATCGGGCTGCTATACAAGCCCACTGAGCCCACACGGCCCATCTCAGCCCAACGAGGCCCAAAATAGCCCCAAGACCACGAGAGCGCTCATGGTGGCCTCTACAGACTAACACCCATGTTCATGGGCTCGGTTCACCACATGCACGATCGCATGCTCGTGTGGCATCATATGCCATATTTTTGGCTTTTCGGCATTTTGTCGATCTAGAGTCATATCAGTGTAAACAACACATACTTTCGGCTTTCCCGACTATCGAATACAGGGTACTGTTACACACCTGATCATGTAGAGTACTAAGAATTCACGATCACCAGAACCTATATTCAAACATAACATTCAGTTAATCACTAAACAAATAATGTTAAGAAAAACTCTTAGCAACCACCTAACCGAGAGATCGATACCACATGCCTTGACTAGATCGACTGACTGTGATTTGCCTAGTTAATCCAAAGTTTGATGCAGCCACCCTTCCGCATCCTGGCGGAAAATCTCGAACAGCCGACACCTTATGCCGCTTAAACTTGGCAGTAAAGGCTACGCGGTCAAACACAGTCGGTACCTTTGCCATCACTTTACTACTAGAATCTTCTTTACCCATCGAGAGTTCTTGATTGAATAACAACAGAGTTTCAATTGCTTTTGAAATGCTTGCACCCCGTCACTTCTTGTAGAAATCTAAAAACCCAATGATCAACTTAGGAAACTAACATTCGGTAATCAAAAAATAAGATGGAGGAGTACTCGGCTTTTAGAAAAAGTAGAAGAAACAGATTTGAACACATATTGCAATAACAGAGAAACAACAGAGAGAACTTATGTGAACCTATCGATTCCTCAGAACCCTTGCAAGACTGAAACAACACCAATGGCAAAGCACTGAAACAATTGGCCAATAATAGGGAGAGAAGCAGAATATTCGGCCAAAAGAGCAAATAGCAGAGGGGAATATCGAAAGAGAAAAGAGAAAAGATGAAGAAGAGGCAATCGACTAGAGGAGAATAACCAAAAAGAAAGAATAAAACCGAGGGGAAAAGAGAAAATATATTTGACTAGACAAAATGTAAAACAGAAGAGGTGAATGAAAATGAACAATTCGGCAACACAAACCAGTTCTTCCCAAGGCAAAAGTGACCGAAACCAAACTGAAAATGAGAGAAAACTATCCTAGCCGAATTTCCTATGCTTCCCCTTACCAATTCGGCACAACACTCCCACACACTTCAAACTCCTTGTTTTTCTCCATAAATCACTCCCTTAATCCCTCCACGAAATCCTCCTTAATTTACTCCAACTCCCCATTCAAATTCAATTCAAATTCTTATGACCAATTCAACCACAGAGTTCCAGTCCAGCTCCAACACCTCCCCAGCTCAAGCAGCAAAATAACATACAATTGCGCACGTCGAGCCTCAAACCTCAGACTCCTTGCCACACATGTAGCGCAACCACCACTGCACTAATAGCTTCTTTGTGTCACATTTTACCTTCAATTAATTAAGAGGTCTAAAGGCCAAGGTACAGGTTTCTTTAAAAGAAAAACCAAAATAAATTGCAAGGGCCAAGACTTGAACCCAGGCTCCCTTGCAACCCTAATGATGCCACAACCACTAGACCACATGCTTCCTTGTGTCATTTTTGTGACACAATAATTTAAAAGGCATGCATCCAAGCATCCAGGGTTTTATTCACTTAAAACCAAAATTTTTGCTAAAGCCCAGGTTTGAACCCAGGACTTTTCCAACTCCTCTCAGGACCCTTAACCACTTGAGTAGACATCCGATTGTATCATTTTGTTGCATAATTAAATACTTATGTACAACCTCCTTACTGATCCATACACAAAGCCCAATACTTCTAGGCCTAAAATTCGAGGCATTACATAATCGCTGGAGTCTGTAAGAGAATCCGCCAAGAGTAGAATATGATGAATATTGTTTTGAGGTGTGTATCCAACTACTATCCTCAAAGGGATTGTGAAGAGGGATTTAAAATATGGTGTGAAGTTTGGGATCCTCCATTCGGATGAAATGTACATATGGTGGATAAGTTTAGAATTGACGTATAGTTATTCGCCAACTAGAAATCAGAAAGTATCAGCCAAAGTATGAAAATGAACCAGAATATTAAGTTGAGGATTTCAAAATCAACATTAAAAGGTAATACTGGTTTAGACTCAATAATCTGCATTGAACTTATGGACGCTTGTTTGTGTGTGGCAGGTCTTGAGATATGAACCAGTTCACCTGTGAGGGACCGAGCCAGGATTGCTTTAAAGTGGTCGATCAAATTGCAATATTATGCGTACAAAGGGACTTTTGGGAATAGGTTTTCAAATAGAGAATAATGTTATACGCCACTTTTGAGTCTATATTAATAAAGATTTAAGTTTTATTGTTTTATACCACCATTTGGGAACCAATTGTAATTAGTAAATGTTTCTTAAAAAATCTTTTGATTTGGAATAAAAGTATATAAGTGAGAAGTATGGTCAGTAAAGTCTCATTCAGTTTTAAAATCTTGCTAAGTGTCTTATTTTGTGGCATTCTATATCTAGATTCGATAAATCAAGTTGAATATAGGGTGTTACAGTGACTATGGAAACAAAAGCTCGATCTCGCGACACCAGTAGAGGAGTGTTGTGACTTTGAAGGTAGTTTTCCCCAATCTTTGCATCACTCAACTCAACCTACTAAAAGTCAGTACTAAATGGTCTATATGACCCAAAAACTCAACTTAGCACACTATAGAAATTACTACAATGATCAAGTTAACATTTTTGACATATTTAACATTTACCAATATGTGATTACAAGCATGACATATTCATTATAGTTATTTGCATCATTCTCCATCACTTAACATACAAGTCATGCCCCAATTCCAAGCATCCACATACAAAATAAACATGTTTACCCTTAATCTAATAGCCCTGATCATGAACATACCATTTGAAACAAAACATACAAAATGGACCATAATACCAATTCATGACCTTAGGTACATGCCAATTTCCAAAAACAAAACAAAATATATAATGCTTTTTGAGTTGAGAGATGAGTTCTGGATGTTGTTTCACTCCTTGAAACCTCGAGAACTATAGTACCTGCGCACGGAAATAAACAAACCGTACGCTAATCAATAGGGTTCAATGGTATTTTCATGATTTAAATCAATAATACAAATAGAATAAGATGCCAAATACAACCAAAATGTGATATAACTATCAACTAATTCAATTTGCAACTCATGTCTCATGTAAAAATCCTCATGCCATATTTCATTTGGTCTATCATATAAGAACATATAGCATTATCTATCATCGTATCACATTTACTTATATTTCACAGAATATCACTAGTTCATTTCATTTTTACATTTCTATCTCCAATTTATTCATTTTGTTTCATATCTATATCAGCCCTCAGGGCTCATTTTAATATATTCAAATGATCTTTCACATGCCGTATTTTGTTACTTTAACATTAACATACAAGATACACCATGCAATATTAACATCTTATATCAAAAGTCACATAGCATGGTATATGTAACACCCCTTACCTGTATTCAACTCCGAAACTGGGTACGAGGCATTACCGGACTTAACTTGCTTGAACATACAACTTTGGGCTTTAAAATTTCATTTCCTACTTAAGAATTCTCATTCATATGCTTAACATCCTTATTATGGGCCTATGAGGCCTTAAACATGCATACGGAGGGTTTTGGAATTGAACCAGAAACTGTTGTGCACTTAAAAATTTTTGTCAATCACTAGCTCATAATCCTTGATCAGCTCTAACCATCTTCGTTGCCTCAAATTCAACTCATTTTGATTCATCAAGTATTTTAGGCTGGTCGGTGAATATCCGACACCTTTCACCATATAAATGGTGTCTTCATATTTTTAATGCAAACACAATGGCAGCCAACTCTAAATCATGGGTCGGGTAATTCTTCTCCTGCAGCTTTAATTGTCTAGAAGCATATGCAATCACCTTGCCCTCTTGCATAAGTACACAACTAATTTATTCATGGATGCATCACTGTAAACTACAAATTCTCTTCTCGGCTCAGGTTGCACCAAAACAGGAGCCTCAGTCAACAACGCCTTTAGTTCTTCAAAACTCTGTTGGCACTTTTCTGTCCAATCAAACTTCACATTTTTTTGTAGTAACCTCGTCATCGGTGTAGCTATCATTGAAAATCCCTTAACAAAATGTCTATAGTAGCCAGCAAGGCCTAGAAAACTCCTAACCTCGGTCAAATTCCTTGGTGACTTCCAATCTACAATTGCTGAGATCTTACTCGGGTCGACTCTGATTCCATCTCCCGAGACGATGTGCCCCAAAAATCCAACTTCCTTAAGCCAAAATTCACTTTTACTGAACTTGGCATATAATTGTTTATCTCTCAAAATTTGCAAAACCGTTCTCAAATGCTTGGCATGCTCATTCTCATCTTAAGAGTAGATTAATATATCGTCGATAAAGACCACCACAAATTTGTCCAAATACGACCGAAAAATGCGATTCATCAAATCCATGAAAAAGGCAGGGACATTTGTTAAACCAAAAGGCATGACCAAAAATTCATAGTGGCTATACCTAGTCCTAAATGCAGTTTTCGACACATCGGAGTCCTTGACTCTCAATTGATAATATCCAGACCTCAAGTCTATTTTGGAAAATACCGTGTCTCCCTTCAATTGATCAAATAAATCATCGATTCTTGGCAACGGGTACTTGTTTTTCACAGTTACTTTGTTGAGTTGCCGATAATCTATACATAACCTCATGGAACCATCTTTCTTCTTCACAAATAATACAGGAGCACCCCACGAGAATAACTCGGTCTTGCGAAGCCTTTATCCTTAGTTCTTGCAACTGTGCCTTTAATTCTTTTAGCTCGGTTGGAGCCATTTTGTATGGAGCAATAGAAATGAGGGCAGTACTAGGAGCTAACTCAATTCTAAATTCAATTTCTCTAACCGGAGGTAACCCTGGAAATTCCTCCGGGAAAACATCTGGATACTCGCATACTATAGGCACCGATTCAATTCTCAACTCAGTCTCTCTAGTATTCATCACAAAGGCAAGGTAAGCTTCGTACCCCTTTCTTAAACACTTCTAAGTCAACAAGGAAGATATCACTACTGGCAATCTGTCTTGCTCATCTGATTCAACACGAATAAGATCCCTATTTTCACATTTTAACTCAATAAACTCTCCCACAATTCACTATTACATCATGAGTAACTAACCAATCCATCTCAAGGATGACATCGAACTCATAAAATAGTAATAACATGAGATTTACAAGAAAACAATGGCCCCTAATCATCAAAGGGCAACCTTTGCATACTCTATCAACCAACACATACTTGCCTAGGGGATTTGACACTCTTATCACAAATTTAGTAGACTTTATAGGCATGCTCATACTAGAGACTAACTTCATGCAAATGTACGAGTGGGTAGACCCTAGATCAATTAAAGCTACAACATGAATGTCATAGAGGGAAAATGTACCCGTGATTACGTTAGGGGAGGACGCCTCTTCGCGAGCACGAATGGCATATGTTGTCGCCGGTGCTCTACCCTCAGCTCTCGCAGTCTACTCTCTAGATGAATTCTTGTTACTCATTATATTTCCCGGGTTTCTCTATGGTCTTCCTCTAGCAATACTTCCCGGTCTTGCATTCTAAGACTTCTCTTTCTTACCTACCTCGGGCCAATCTCTGATAAAATGGTCTAGAGACCCACACTTGAAACAAGCCTTCTTGCTTGCTCAGCACTTACCAGGATGACGTCTGCCACACTGCTGGCATTCCGGTCTACTTGGCCGAGCATTGCCAACACTTACAACTGATGTGGTATGAGCTTTAGACCCCGAGAATTGTTTACTTTTACTTCTACTTGAAAATCCAACTGAGGTGGCTGGCCGGACAGCGAAATCTGTTGACTTCTTGGATAAAGATTGGAATGACTTGCCCATTTGTCTCTTCTTCGAGTCGCGAGACTCAATCTCAACTTTCTTTTTCTCTTTGGACAACTCCTCAGCCTTACAGGCTCTATCTACTAACACCACAAATTCTTTTAGTTCGAGGACTCCAACATATAAACGGATATATTCATTTAACCCATCCTCGAACCTTTTGCACATGATAGCCTAAAGAGACGCGCACTCCCGGGCATACTTACTAAGCCTTACGAATTCACATTCGTATTCGGTCACAATCATTCGGCCCTGCTTTAACTCTAAGAACTCTTTTCTTTTCTGGTCGATGAATCTCTGACTAATATACTTCTTCCAAAATTCCTCTTGAAAGAATTCCCAGTTAATTCTCTCTCTTAGTACCACCGACACAAGGGTATTCCACCACTGATAGGCCGTATCTCGCAAGAGAGATACCACACACTTCATGCACTCATCAGACGTGCATGACAACTCATCGAATACCCTGATGGTATTCTCAAGCTAGAATTTTGCCCTTTCTGGGTCATCATCTTTACTAGTCCGAAATTCCTCTGCTCCTTGTTTTCGGATCTTATCAACTGGAGGCTTTTCTCTTCTTACTACCTCTACTACTTGAGGAGCTACAGAAGCGGGTTGAGGAATAGGTGGGGGTGGAGGGGGTTGAGCATTAGGATTTGCTCGAATATACTCGGTGTACCAGTTGCTCATCATATGGAGAAAGGCTTCTGGAGCCTCTTCTCCCTGACCCATAGTCTTGGGTTTACTCTCTACTGGCGCGATCCCTTGCGCGGGAGCCGATGCATTACTTGCAGCATCATCGGCTGTAGCTCAGTCGGGATCAGGGTCCATTTACTATATAAAAACACAATTCAAATCATCAAGAGTCGTCACACTATCATTAAACAATTACTCTTACATATGACATGTATAGCTAGATAGTTACGTTACGTTAGTTCGAGAATCGACTAAATCGTAGCTCTGATACCACTAAATGTAACACTCCTTACTCGTATTCAACTCCAGAACCGAGTACGAGGAATTACCAAACTTAACTTGCTTGAACATACAACTTTGGGCTTTAAAATTTCATTTCCAACTTAAGACTTCTCATTCATATGCTTAACATCCTTATTATAGGCCTACGAGGCCTCAAACATGCATACGGAGGGTTTCAAAATTGAACTGGAAACTTTTGTGCACTTAAATTTTTTTGTCTAAATAGGGGCCACATGCTCTTGTGAAATGGGACATGCCTGTGTGGGCAAGCCGTGTGGTTACACACACCCATGTCCCTAGCCCGTGTCCTTCACACGGCCTTGACACGCCCGTGTCTTAGCCCGTGTACCAAAACCATGGCATTCTGTTTATGATGTCATCACCTCACTATGATCACACGGCCAAAACACACGCCCGTGTCCTTAGACCGTGTTCAAATTAAACTCCTAATTTTAGGTGCAGACTTCACACGGCCTGGGCAAACGCCCATGTCCATGGCCATGCCTCTCACACGACTAAGACACACGGTCGTTTCTCTGCCCGTGTGTCTACTATTGAACATACTGACTTGTAAACCTAGCATGCAAGGGGACACACGGCCGATCAACACTCCCGTGGGGCTGACCGTGTGTCACACACGGCCTAGACACACGCTCGTGTGTCTACCCGTGTGGACAATAAAAAGGCTATATTTCAAGCCAAATGCCACCCTACATAGCAACCATACTTATACCAACTCAATTCATCATAACTCATGACCCTAAGGCACTTTTAAGAAATCAAATCAAATCATCCACACAAGCATAAACTTCATAATTTCATCATCATTGAATATATATAATCTTTTCAAGTATTGCCCCAATTCCAATGACCGCTTACAAAATGAATTTGATAACATAAATAGCCACCACTTTGGCTAACAAATAAGACATAACAAAATACCCAAGTCCTATACATGCCATACTCAAAATAAATCTAACTTTATTATACCAAAGAGATGACGATAGTGTGATTCTGAACTCCGACGTCTCACGATCCTCGAGTTATCTTGGCAATACTACATGGAAAAGGAAAATGAGTGGGGTAAGCATAAAGCATAGTAAGTTTGCATGAATAAATAGCAACATAAAACTCATAATGCCATTCATTTATTTCATTGAATAAAGCACAAGTATTAAGCTCATTACCATAACTTACTCATACTTACTCTTACCAATTACATAACATGCCTCATATCGTGAACCATTCTCATGAAATACTTACATATACCTATATCACCTCATCACTTGGTATTAGCATTAATCCCATCTCTAGCATAATCTTAACCATTTACCACATGGAAATTACTTAAGGTATTTAGGGTTATATAATCATCCTCATTCACATAATTACAACACCAATGCCACATCCCAGATGTGGTCTTATGTGGGGCCACTTCTAGATGCCGATGCCATATCCCCGATATGGTCTTATACGGGATCTCATATTGTTTGTCGATGCCATATCCTAGATATGGTCTTATACAATTCTCATATTTGATGCCGATGTCATATCCCAGATATGGTCTTATGCTGGATCTCCAGTCGGTGCCAAAGCCATGTCCCGGACATGGTCTTATACGGGACCTTACCTTTCTTATATCACGATAATCTTAATCTCTCATTTATTAAAGTCCAACTGGGACTTTCACATTATAATTCTCATCATTTTCTCATTTAACATCATAACTCAAAATTCATAGAAATTTTATACAACATCGCTTCTATCAAACATTTAGAAGCTTAATAACATAATGTTGAATTTATTACATACAAACTTACCTCGATTTCAAAATAGGCTAGATTGTCGATCTAGTCCAATGCTTTGTTCTTTCCCCGATTAATGTTAATTCTTTGTTCTTCTTGATCTATAATAGCAAATTAGCTCATTTAATTATCACACTAACTAATGCATTTCTATAATCATGCTTTGAAAAAATTACTATTTTACCTTTAGACTTTCACAAAATGACCATTTTACCCCTAGGCTCGGAAATAAATTCTAATCAAATTTCTCCCTTTAACGAGCCTAGGTGAACATTTATTTCTCTTATGGAAACCATCAAAACTCATTATTTCACACATTTACCTCACATTTTACAACATTTACAAAAAGGTCCTTTTAGGTGTTTTCATGGTAACAACTAAGACCCATTTTCTTCCATAAAAATGCAGCAAACAACTTAAAAACTCACATGACAAAACTCTAAACATTTCACCATTTCACAAAATAGTCCCCTCATTAGAAATCTTAAACTTTAGGGGTTCCAAAAGTACAATTATCATCAAGAAAAATCATTAAAATCACTTACTTGTAGGGAGAAGAGTTTGCTGAAATTTTTAAGCTTTAAAACCCCTATTTTGCTTGTGTTTTTCAGTGGAAGAAGATGAGTGAAGTAAGGGATATCATCTTTTCTTTATTTTAATATAAAACAATCAATTTAGTCACCAAATCCTTACCAACTTTGACTAATTTTGACTTTCTTGTCTCCTATGGCTGGCCACCTTATGTCTAAGGGTTTATTTGCAGATTAAAGGTCTCCAATTAATATTCTATGGCTATTAGGCTAGGCCCTAGACCACTTAGTTTTAATGGGCTATATTGCCATAACATAAAATGATAAGGGATGTGAATAGTTGGAAAAAATAAAAAATAGGGATGGTTCATCCTATTCTTAGATATAATTAAAGCACCAAAATTTTCATGCACTTATATAATCATGCTTTAACTCATAAAATAACATAAAAATATTTTTCTCCGACCTCAGATTAGTGATTCCAAATCCACTGTTCCGACTAGCCCCTAAATCATGCTGTTAATATGTACCCTATTAATCGACATGGACTCAAGATGGAAACATGGATCATCCAACTATCACACCAATATATCTGACACCTAGTGCCTCATGGGTATATCCATAGTATAATTTGTACACCACGCCTCATCGATATAAACCAAAGTAAAGTGTGCTCAACACCACATCAGAATGTTTGGATTATAGTATACGCTCCATGCCTCATCGGTAACGACCAAAGTATAATCTCATACACTAATCCTATGATATGCCTGTTGGAAAAAATCTGATTCAAAAATGATTTTCTTGCACAGCGAAAAATAAAAATTTTGAAAATTGGGCCGATTTGTGATATTTATAACAATAAACCCTTTACCAAAATAACACCTAGATGAATCCTTATCATTTCTGGATTCCAACCAGACAACCTTATCTGCTATTTTAATACCATGAAATGCTTTAAGTGTGGGGTCAAACCATTCGAACCAAACATAGAACCATAGATAGTTTTCTTTACTTTTAGTGTGAAAGCAAAATCCCCCTCAATAGAAATCGATAGAATTGTTATTCTGGAAAGTAGAATTAATATATAGAGAATAAACTCTTACTAGTTTTGGGCAGAATAACAATATCTCAAAGTTGTATTTTTAGCCCTATTGGTGCCATCTATTTATAGTGAGAAGAGTTAAAACCCTTGTTAAATTGTAGAAGTCTATTTCAATAGAAAAACAAACTCCTAGTCTAACTAGGAGTATATGGGGTGGTAACCCTAGTTAAACAAAATAGGGTTTGTCATTCTCTCTTTAAACATGTGGGCCTTTTGGGCCTATCCCATATCAGGGCCAACTACAAGTACTTCCTGGACTTCTAACCCAGTACGTCATAATTCGATCCAACCCTATATTTGTTTTTCTATTTCCCAAAATAAACATCTCAATTTAGTTTAATTGAATTAATTTCCCAATTAAATAAGTTTCTCAACCTAATTCTAATTCAGTTAAAATCATGACGACTTTACGTAAATGTAACACCCCTAACCCGTAACCATCGCTGGTCTAGGGTTAAAGGCATTACCGGACAAATTGGATCTTATACAAACATTTCATGTCATAATTTAACCAATCAAATCAAAGTGTCCCTTAAACATGTCTACGAGACCTTAAACATGCATTAGAAAGAGGTCGGGACTAAACCGAACACATACAAAAATATTTGTAAATTTAACATCTTTCTAAGCTACATAGATCACACGCCCGTGTGGGCAGGCCGTGTGCCTCACACGGCCTCAAACATGCCCGTGTGTCTAAGTCGTAGCAAAACAGGGCATACATACTGACTTGTCCACACGGCCTAAGACACGCCCGTGTGCCTCACCCGTGGTCGACACTGACTTGCACCACACGGCTAGTCACACACCCGTGTGTCCAGCCCGTGGTCGAAACTGACTTGTTTTGAAATGCAACCACGAGGGACACGATCGAGCCACACGCCTGTGTGCTCAACCGTGTAGGCAAAGATAGGCCATTTGCAAGGCCAATTTGCCACCAACACTTTGGTTTATACCTACAAGCACTATACCAATTCAAATCACATGTCCAATGCAAACAAAACATACCAAAATGACCATCTTTTCTAACCATTCAAGAACATTTCAAACACACCAACTTATGTGCCATTTCGGTCAATCTAAACACAAGCATTTCTAAACCAAAATTCAACTACAAACTTACCAATTCATTATAACATCAATATACCAACTTTGCATCACAAAACATAGATCAAATATTACCATTTGCACATCCATTTACAAGCCATATCACACAGCTTATATATACAACTCAAAACATTAACCATTTCAACTAGACTATACGTGCCATACTTTAATATATATACTTTCAAAAGGTACCAAAATAGAGATTGATAGTGTGGTGATGATCCTTGACGATCCCCGAGCCTTCCGTAGCTTTAACGATCTATAAAACAATGTAAACATACACCGAGTAAGCTTTTAAAAGCTTAGTAAGAATATACAAATAAGCTTAACATAAGAACAATCATATTCATATCAAATACAAGATCATTAATATATAACTCATTTGCAAATTTATAACTCTTCTTTGGCTCATTTATTTAGCCATTGCTTATCAACAATTCTCATCCCCAAGTATCTCTTTTGATCATAGCACAATCATACATATATCACATTTGTCTCAACAAGTCTATGCACAAATCTCACTTGTGCACATTCACATATACTTACCTTTCATACTCAATCATAGCATACACTTCAAACGTACCTGAAACGGTCACACATTTTACATAGCCTTTCTTTTCTCGGAATTTCCCGTTGAACCATTCAGAATCAAATAGGATACTCGGAATACTCATACAATGCCAACGTCCCAGACGTGGTCTTACATGATATCACATATCGGAATCCCTATGTCATGACATATGAATCCTATCTATTCCAAAGGTTCGTACGAGACTTTTCAGACCTTAACACATTGTCGATACTTTCTCGGATATCACACGAATATCAAAGAAAGCCATTAATCATAATTCAATATTAATTGAACATGAATAATTCAACTTAACTACATTTATTTGTATATAGACTTACCTCGTATTCGGATATAAACGGACGAATTCGACTACTCGATCACTTTCGACTTCCCTCGGTCTAAATCCATTTTCTTTGGTTCTTGATCTATACATATTAAAATTTAACCCTTTTATTTACCAAATCATCCAATTCAATCCAAAAATTCACATTTAGGGAATTTTACAAATTAGCCCTCACATTTTCACATTTTGACATTTAAGTCCCTATTTCATAAAATCACCAAAAACACAAAATTCCATTATACCCATGCTTAGCCAAATTTTCAACATGATCATACAAGTCCATACATTTAATTTATTTCACATTTTAGTCCCTCAAAATATTATTTTCACAATTTAGTCCAAATTACTCAAATTTACCAAAAATCCAAAGACAAAACATGTTAATCTAACACATATATATCATATTTCATCAACTACCATCACAAAGTTGGCACATTTCAAAATCATCATCAGATTCCAAAATTAAGACATGGGTTTTGAAGTATTTGAAGTAACGATTACAAAAACGTAGAAATTATCAAAAACTGAACAAAAACTAACCTTTAATCAAGCTTAACCCTAGCCGAAAGAACTTGTTCTTTTTCTTTTCTTTTCTTCTATATTTTCAGCACAAAGATGATGAAAATAGCTAATTTCATGCTTTTTGTTTTATTTAATTATGATTTAATTCATCATTTACCAATTTGCCCTTAATGAAACTTTATAAAATCTTTAAAATGCATGTCCACTACCGTCCATGCCATAAATAATGGCCTAATTCCATTTTAAGGCCTTCATATTAAAAGAACATAGCATTAATGTACTTTAACATATAGAAAGCCACTTTTACCTTTTATGCGATTTAGTCCTTTTCTCAATTTAAACACACAAACGAGCAAATTAATCCACGAAAATTCAACACATACTTAATCACATACTGTAAGAATGAAAAATAATATTAAAATATTTTTTTGACTCGAATTCATGGTCCCGAAACCACCATTTCGACTAGGGTCTAAACCGGACTGTTACAGTAAAGGAATCTATGAGAAAATATATTTAATATTTCTACGTTCAATGGATTCACTATGACCAAATGATTTTTTTCCATTTTCGAACTTCATTTAATTCGAAGACCATAAAATCATTTCTAGGTCATTTTCATTTTCATTCTAGAGAAAACCACATTCATTTCCAAATGTTTCCCATTTGTCCATTTTTACCATTTCTATCCATTTTTGTTTATTTGGTTTAACATGCAATTCATTTTTTATTTCAATGCGCCAGTGAAGGGACCGATTGGACATATGCAATTAGTGCTCAAATAATTTATAATTAATTTTCATCTTTTCGCCTATTAGTTATAAAATCATTTATTCATAAAGTTATTACACTATATTATCGTGACTGAGCTGTCTCCAACGACATACTTACGAAAGCAACTCGATCAATACTCGTCCAATGACCTTGTCATAAGTGTGTTGCCCTCATAGTATATCCTTTAATCTCTTTGGGATAATCCGTTCTCCAAATATGATCCTATTTTATCTCATGATAACCATTACATCTTCCCTCATGAACAGTTAATTACTATCAAATAGTAATCAATTCATTCATCACAAAGACTAACGACCTGTGGCCACATTTACTTTTCGTCGACCATGTAATGACAATAAGAGGATATCATTTACCCAAATCTCGGGCTATGAATTACACTATTATGAATGACATTATATACTGCAGAAGTCGTACACCCAACACACCAACTTTCAGTTCCTTATCTACTTGAACTCAGGCTTTTACTTACATCAAAGTATATGAGTCACAAATACATAGTTCGTCATCCACTCAGGATTAATATATGCCACACTTTGAACATCACAAATGAATAAATCCATAAACATATTTAAGATCTATTCTTCTTGGATCCAGTCTGATGTATTGTCAGTTTAATTAGTCACATCTATATCTCTATCTTCTGGGAGTCATCCACTTCGATGCCCAAAACAAGGCATCTCCCCAACTGGATTTGATAGACTACATATTAGTCTTTCAGTCAATTTCTCATTTTTATTAGACTAATTACATGTTTAGGTTCATCTACTAATACAAGTTGTCCTTTCGTATTACGATTGTAACGCCCTGGATTTGGGACTAGTAGAAATGGGCCTATTGGGCCTTGGGCATGAGAGCGTTTAAAATTTTTGAGAACAAGAGAATGGCACTAATGCAAGTTGGACCTATTAGGTGAATGATTTTGGAAGGTTAGAGGGCTTCCATGAAGTCCCAGGATCAAGCCCGGGCTTTAGGAAAATTTTGGTTTTAGGTGAATAAAACCCTGGGAGTTAGTAAGTAGGCTTAAAGAATAAAAAGTGGAGAAAAATGACACAAAAGGAGTTGTGGTCTAGTGGAAAATGGCGCCACATGAGAGACAAGGAAGTGACGCTATAAAGGAAGCAAGGGGTCCAAGGTTCAAGTCTTGGCACTTGCAATTCACTTTGATTTTCTTTTTAAATGAACTTAAACCTTAGCCTATAGACTTATATTTAGTTGCGCATGTTTTAAGTCACAAAAGAAGCTTGTGTTGTGGTGGCATGTAGCGTTTGGAGCATAGGAGAGGGCAAGGGTTCGAATCCCATTACAAGCAAAAAAGGATATTTATTTTGCTAAGTTGGGGCAACAGGTGGTTGTGTTGGATTTAAACTCTGCTGAAGGAGGGATCCCACATCGGGAAGCTAGTATGAGAGTAGGCAAGAAGTTGGCTTTAAATAGAGCGATCTATGATGAGAGTAAGCATACCTTGGTGGGCGTTTGGGTATAGGAGTGTTCGGAGCGCGGATTAACTCCAGATTCCTATCAGTTGTGTATTCTGCACTACTCTAGCTGTAGAGCGGCAAATGCCGAAATGCCGGTCAAACGGCGATGGTAGCCACACGAGCGTGCGAGCGCACGTGTAGGAGCTTCGACGAGATAGTTGAGGCCATCATGAGTGTTCTTGAGGGTTTAGGTTATTTGGGCCACGATGGGCCGAAAGGGGCCATGTGGGGCCAATGGGCCCGTGGGCCCATATGAATAATTGTATGATTGTGTAGTAGATATTGGACTGGTTTATGTGAATCTCATATCTGTGGCTGATTTTGGCTAAATGGGCCACAAAAGCGTGTTGGCCCATTTGGGCCAAGAATGGGCCCTAGGCCCATTCGCATCGTTCTCTTTGTTTAGAATGCTTTGGTTTGAGAAATTACCGAAATACCACCAATTTGCAAAATTATCGACATACCCCCAATATGCGAAATTACCGAAATACCCTGATTTGAGAAATTACTGAAATACCCTCGAATTGCAAAATTACCGAAATACCCCTGATTTGTGAAATTACAAAAATACCCTTGGTTTGCAAAATTACTAAAATACCCCCGTTTTGCAAAATTATCGAAATACCCACGATTTGCAAAATTACCGAAATACCCCTGATTTGTGAAATTACTGAAATACCCTCAGATTGCAAAATTACCGAAATACCCCTAATTTGTAAAATTACCGAAATACCATTGGTTTGCAAAATTACTGAAATACCCTCGATTTGAAAAATTACTAAAATACCCCCATATTGCAAAATTATCGAAATACCCCTGAAGGGTAGGATTATCGAAATATCCTTATAGGGTAAAATGACTATTTTGCCCCTGAGGGTAAATGATTGATTTTGTGCCATGACTTGACTGTTACTGTATGACTGTGTTTTAACTGACTTGACTGCGGTCGTGTGACTGATATGCTTGTAATATATGTTAAATGACAGTTACTGAGTATGGTCATTCTACATACACCTGTGATGATTGAGCATGACATGCACGACATATTGCATTGGGTTGGGACAAGGTTACGGAGGAAGTGTACGGTCCATTGCCGTTCTGTACAAGGCTTTCAGCCTTTCTGCGATATTTATGGCTTTTAGCCGTTCTGTCTATGGTACCGGTGCTAAGCTTGGTGTGTTGGTTGCGTGGGTCAATTTTATACCCACATGGTGAATTGGTTGGATTGGGCTTGATTTCTGTCTGCATATCTGCATCTGATACTGATTCTGTTATGGGTTAAGACCCATCTGATACTGTGTCTGTGATGGGCTCAGGCCCAGTCTATTTCTACATACCGTATATCTGGCTATTTGTAGTATAAGGGATTACACACTGAGTTTTTGCAAACTCACCCTTCTGTCTAACTGTACAGGTAATCCCCAGACTTAGTGGATTTGGAGCTGCGAGGGACTCGGAGATGGCCACAATACTGCTCTTGTTTTCGTTTACTTGGCTTTTTATTAGTTTCTGTCTAGATTTTTTTTATATTTGTAATAAGGCCTCTCCAATTTTTTAGTTTTCAATCTGAGGTTTTAATCATTATGATTTATACATGTTAGAAGTAGAACGCGATTTTCCCAAAACGATAATTGTTTCCAGAACATTATGTTTCCGCAACGATTTTTAAGCTTCCGCAAACAAACAATGTTTTAGAAGTAATGACGTTTTAAATTGATTAACAAAATGCTGGTTTAACATGAGTTCTACGAAAAGGCTTCAACCTCCTAACGAGTCTTTTTTCAACAAGGAAAAAAAAGGGTTTCCAAAAAGCACTCCAATGTGACACCGCCAGATTCGACTATAACTTCTAGGCCGGGTTTGGGGTGTTACATTTAGTGGTATCAGAACCCGGTTGCAAAACTCGACTGTGGATTGGACTTTCAAAATTGAATTTCCGAAAGTGTTGTTTCAAAATGGCTTGAAAAGATTTAAAGTTCTGAAATTGTATGGACCGTTTTCTGAAAGTGTGGTACACCGAGTCTCCGGTGCCGAATCTGTAAGTTTTCTGAGTACTTTTGTCTGTTTAGAAATTTAAATACTGTGAGTTAGAAATACGGTGGTTTCTTTAGTTATTGGACTAAATTTTTGGTATTTATTCTGTGTGTGTTTTGTTTGGATGTGATGTTTGGATATAGAAATTGGTTGCGTATGAGATATCTGTCTGCTTTAATGGTTAGGTTTTTTGAGTAGGTGTAGGGAGTTCCAAATTCTAGTTAAAATATGATAGGGATATTAGAATCAGAGTGCGCAGCGGCAGCGTAGTGGTGTAACCTGTGTTGTACGGCTATTATATAGTTGGAAATTTCAAGGACGAAATTTCTTTAAGAGGCTAGATTTGTAACGCCCCGAACTTGGCCTTGTAGAAATGGGCCTATTGGGCCTTGGGCATGCGAGCGTTTAAAATTTTTGAGAACAAGAGAACGACACTAATGCAAGTTGGACCTATTAGGTGAGTGATTTTGGAAGGTTAGGGGGCTTCCATGAAGTCCCGGGATCAAACCTGGGCTTTAGGAAAATTTTGGTTTTAGGTGAATAAAACCCTGGGAGTTAGTAAGTAGGCTTTAAGAATAAAATGTGGAGAAAAATGACACAAAAGGAGTTGTGGTCTAGTGGCAAATGGTGCTACATGGGAGATAAGGAAGTGACGCCATAGAGGAAGCAAGGGGTCCAAGGTTTAAGTCTTGGCGCTTGCAATTCATATTGATTTTCTTTTTAAATGAACTTAGACCTTGGCCCATAGACTTATATTTAGTTGCGCATGTTTTAAGTCACAAAAGGAGCTTGTGTTGTGGTGGCATGTAGCGCTTGGAGCATAGGAGAAGGCAAGGGTTCGAATCCCATTGCAAGCAAAAAGGGATATTTATTTTGCTAAGTTGGGGTGACAGGTGGTTGTGTTGGATTTAAACTCTGCTGAAGGAGGGATACTACATCGGGAAGCTAGAATGAGAGTCGGCAAGAAGCTGGTTTTAAATAGAGCGATCTATGAGGAGAGTAAGCATACCTTGGTGGTTGTTTGGGCATAGGAGTGTTCAGAGCGCGGATTAACTCCATATTCCTATCAGGTGTATTTCGTACTACTCTAGCTATAGAGCGGCAAATGCCGAAATGCCGGTCACACGGCGATGGTAGCCACACGAGCGTGCAAGCGTACGTGTGGGAGCTTCGACGTGATAGTTGAGGCCATCATGAGTGTTCTTGAGGGTTTAGGTTGTTTGGGCCACGATGGGCCAAAAGGGGCCATGTGGGGCCAATGGGCCCGTGGGCCTATATGAAAAAATTGTATGATTGTGTAGTAGATATTGGACTGGTCTATGTGAATCTCATATCTATGGCTAGATTTGGGCTAAATGAGTCACACGAGCGTGTGGGCCCATTTGGGCTGAGAATGGGCCCTAGGCCCATTCGCATCGTTATCTTTGTTTAGGATGCTTTAGTTTACGAAATTATTGAAATACCCCCGATTTGCAAAGTTATCGACATACCCCGATTTGTGAAATTATCGAAATACACCTGATTTGTGAAATTACCATAATACCCTCGAATTGCAAAATTACCAAAATACCCCTGATTTGTGAAATTACCGAAATACCCCTAGTTTGCAAAATTGCTGAAATACCCTCGATTTACAAAATTATCGAAATACCCTCGATTTGCAAAATTACTGAAATACCCCTAATTTGTGAAATTATCGAAATACCCTCAGATTGCAAAATTACCGACAGACCCTTGATTTGTGAAATTACCGAAATACCCTTGGATTGCAAAATTACTAAAATACCCTCGATTTGCAAAATTACTAAAATACCCCCATATTGCAAAATAATCGAAATACCCCTGTAGGGTAAAATTACCGAAATACCCCTGAAGGGTAGGATTATCGAAATACCCTTATAGGGTAAAATGACTATTTTGCCCCTGAAGGTAAATGTCTGATTTTGTGCAATGACTTGATTGTGATCGTATGATTGTGTTTTAACTGACTTGAAAGTGGTCGTGTGACTGATATGCTTGTAATATATGTTAAATGGCAATTACTGAGTATGGTCATTCTGCATACACCTGTGACAATTGAGCATGACATACACGACGTATTGCATGGGGTTGGGACAAAGTTACGGAGGAAGTGTAGGGCCTATTGCCGTTCTGTACAAGGCTTTCAGCCTTTCTGCGATAATTATGGCTTTTAGCCATTCTGTTAACCGGCAACAATGCTGCGATATTTATGGCTTTTAGCCGTTCTGTTAACCGACAGCGATGCTGCGATATTTATCGCTTTTAGCTGTTCTGTCTAGGGCATCGAGCCGTTCTGCTGACTTAGTGCCGCAACCGGTGCTAAGCTTGGTGTGTTGGCTGGGTGGTTCGATTTTATCCCCACATGGTGAATTAGTTGGATTGGGCTGGATTTCTGTCTGCATATCTACATCTGATACTGATTCTGTTATGGGCTAAGACCCACCTGATACTGTGTCTGTGATGGGCTCAGGCCCAGTCTGTTTCTGCATACCATATATCTAGTTGTTTGTATTATAAGGGATTACACACTGGTTTTCGCAAACTCACCTTTCTGTCTAACTGTACAGGTAATCCCCAGACTTAGTGGATTTGGAGCTGCGAGGGACTCGGAGGTGGCCACAGTACTGCTCATGTTTTCATTTACTTGGCTTTTTATTAGTTTCTGTCTGGATTTTTTTTATATTTGTAATAAGGCCTCTCCTATTTTATAGTTTTCAATCTGAGGTTTTAATCATTATGATTTATACATGTTAGAAGTAGAACGCGATTTTCCCAAAATGATAATTGTTTTCAAAACATTATGTTTCCGCAACGATTTTTAAGCTTCCGCAAACGAACAAGGTTTTAGAAGTAATGACGTTTTAAATTGATTAATGCTGGTTTAACATGAGTTCTACGAAGAGGCTTCAACCTCCTAACGAGTTTTTTTTTCAACAAGGAAAAAAAAAGGGTTTCCAAAAAGCACTCCAATATGACACCCCCGGATTCGACTATAACTTCTAGGCCGGGTTTGGGGTGTTACATTTTGTGGTATCAGAGCCCGGTTGCAAAACTTGGCTGTGGATTGGGTTTTCAAAATTGAATTTCTGAAAGTGTTGTTTCAAAATGGCTTGAAAATATTTAAAGTTCTGAAAATGTATTGACCGTTTTCTGAAAGTGTGGTACACCGAGTCTTCGGCGCCGAATCTGTAAGTTTTCTAAATATTTTTGTCTGTTTAGAAATTTAAATACAGTGAGTTAGAAATACAGTGGCTTCTTCAGTTATTGGACTGTATTTTTGGTATTTATTCTGCGTGTGTTTTGTTTGGATGTGATGTTTGGATATAGAAATTGGTTGCGTATGAGATATCTGTCTGCTTCTATGGTTAGGTGTTTTGAGTAGGTGTAGGGAGTTCCAAATTCTAGTTAAAATATGATAGGGGTATTAGAATCAGAATGCGCAGCGGCAGCGTAGTGGTGTAACCTGTGTTGTACAGCTATTATATAGTTGGAAATTTCAAGGACGAAATTTCTTTAAGGGGGTAGATTTGTAACACCCCGAATTTGGGACTAGTAGAAATGAGCCTATTGGGCCTTGGGCATGGGAGCGTTTAAAATTTTTGAGAACAAGAGAACGGCACTAATGTATGTTGGACCTATTAGGTGAGTGATTTTGGAAGGTTAGGGGGCTTCCATGAAGTCCCGGGATCAAACTTGGGCTTTAGGAAAATTTTGGTTTTAGGTGAATAAAACCCTGGGAGTTAGTAAGTAGGTTTTAAGAATAAAAAGTGGAGAAAAATGACACAAAAGGAGTTGTGGTCTAGTGGCAAATGGTGCCACATGGGAGACATGGAAGTGACGCCATAGAGGAAGCAAGGGGTCCAAGGTTTAAGTCTTGGTGCTTGCAATTCATTTTGATTTTCTTTTTAAAAGAACTTAGACCTTGGCCCATAGACTTATATTTAGTTGCGCATGTTTTAAGTCACAAAAGGAGCTTGTGTTGTGGTGGCATGTAGCGTTTGGAGCATAGGAGAGGGCAAGGGTTCGAATCCTATTGCAAGCAAAAAGGGATATTTATTTTGCTAAGTTGGGGCGACAGGTGGTTGTGTTGGATTTAAACTCTGCTGAAGGAGGAATCCCACATCGGAAAGCTAGCATGAGAGTAGGTAGGAAGCTGGTTTTAAATAGAGCGATCTATGAGGAGAGTAAGCATACCTTGGTTGGCGTTTGGGCATAGGAGTGTTCGGAGCGCGGATTAACTCCAGATTCCTATCAGGTGTGTATTTCGCACTACTCTAGCTGTAGTGTGACACGAGCATGCGAGCACACGTGTGGGAGCTTCGATGCGATAGTTGAGGCCATCATGAGTGTTCTTGAGGGTTTAGGTTGTTTGGGCTACGATGGGCCGAAAGCGGCTATGTGGGGCCAATGGGCCCGTGGGCCCCAGAATAAATTGTATGATTGTGTAGTAGATATTGGACTGGTCAATGTGATTCTCATATCTGTGGCTAGATTTGGGCTAAATGGGCCACACAAGCGTGTGGGCCATTTGGGCCGAGAATGGGCCTTAGGCCCATTCGCATCGTTATCTTTGTTTAGAATGCTTTGGTTTGCGAAATTATTGAAATACACCTGATTTGCAAAATTATCGACATACCCTCGATTTGCAAAATTATCGAAATACCCTTGATTTGTGAAATTACCATAATACCCTCGAATTGCAAAATTACCGAAATACCCCAAAATTTGTGAAATTACCGAAATACCCTTAGTTTGCAAAATTACTGAAATACTTGCAAAATTACCGAAATACCCCCGATTTGCTAAATTATCAAAATACCCTAATTTGTGAAATTACCGAAATACCCCAGATTTGTGAAATTACCGAAATACCATTGGTTTGCAAAATTACTGAAATACCCCCAGATTGCAAAATTACTGAAATACCCCCAGATTGCAAAATTACCGAAATACCCCTGAGGGTAAAATTATCGAAATACCCCTAAAGGGTAGGATTATCGAAATAACCTTATAGGGTAAAATAACTATTTTGCCCTTGAGGGTAAATGACTAATTTTGTGCCATGACTTGATTGTGATCGTATGACTGTGTTTTAACTGACTTGAGTGTGGTCGTGTGACTGATATGCTTGTAATATATGTTAAATGACTGTTACTGAGTATGGTCATTCTGCATACACCTGTGATGATTGATCATGACATACACGACATATTGCATGGGGTTGGGGCAAAGTTACGGAGGAAGTGTACGGCCCATTGTCGTTCTGTACAAGGCTTTCAGCCTTTCTGCGATATTTATGGCTTTTAGACGTTCTGTTAACCGGCAACAATGCTGCTATATTTATGGCTTTTAGCCGTTCTGTTAACCGACAGTGATGCTGCGATATTTATGGCTTTTAGCGGTTTTATCTAGGGCGCTGAGTCATTCTGTTGACTTAGTGCCGCAACCGGTGCTAAGCTTGGTGTGTTGGCTGGGTGGGTCGATTTTATCCCCACATGGTGAATTGGTTGGATTGGGCTAGATTTCTGTCTGCATATCTACATCTGATACTGATTCTGTTATGGGCTAAGACCCACCTGATACTGTGTCTATGATGGGCTCAGGCCCAGTCTATTTCTGCATACCGTATATCTAGCTGTTTGTATTATAAGGGATTACACACTGAGTTTTCGCAAACTCACCCTTCTGTCTAACTGTACAGGTAATCCCCAAACTTAGTGGATTTGGAGCTGCGAGGGACTCGGAGGTGGCCACGGTATTGCTCCTGTTTTCGTTGACTTGGCTTTTTATTAGTTTCTGTCTGGATTTTTTTTATATTTGTAATAAAGCCTCTCCAATTTTATAGTTTTCAATCTGAGGTTTTAATCATTATCATTTATAAATGTTAGAAGTAGAACGCAGTTTTGTAACATCCTGAAAATGGGCCTATGCATTTTTTATTTAAGTATACGAAATGGCATGTCTTGTGTGTTATGAATGTATTATGAACATTTTTGGAAACTTGGAAATGATTGAGAAATGTTAAGTTTCAAAAGAGGAAAGTGAACATTTCTGGAAACTTGGAAATGTAAGAAATGTTAAGTTCAAAAGAGGAAAGTGAACATTTCTGGAAACTTGGAAATGTAAGAAATGTTAAGTTTAAAGGAGGCAAACGAAAATTTTTGGAAACTTGGAAATGTCAAGTTTTAAAGTTTAAAAAGAGGAACCTAAGGCAAGGTGGCCTTAAGAAAAGTAATAGGAGGAATTTGACACACAATCAGGCTTGGAAAAGTGGCCTGGAAATGCCACTTAAAGGCTTAGCATGTGACGCCACCTACATGTGCAATTGGGCCAGGGTTCGAATCACTTAGGAAGAAAAAGAAAGCTTTTATTTTTGCGGCAACAAGAGGAAGAGATGGACGGCTTGGGGAGTCTTTGGGAGGAGTTTAAGATGAGGTTTTATTCTTATTAAAATTCGGCTAAAAGGGGTGATAAATGTGGATATTATTTCTTTTATTTTGATAGATAAGGAAGAGATAAAAGAGGATTATTATTAGTATTATTTTTATTAGGAGATAAGAGATAAATATTGGATTAAGTTTTGTTGATAATTAAAGTGATAAATCAAGGGATAAAGTTATCAAAATAGAAGAGTGGTGGCCAAGTAAGGGACTCTAGCCTAGTAATTTTGGCTATAAAAGGAAGAGTAAGGCTATTCTTCATTCATTCTTTTCTGTTCTTTGAAAGCCTCTGCCGAATTCTCTTCACCAAATCCTCTTCTTCTTTTATTTTTGCCAAGCCAAAATACCTTGTGTTCTAGCCGAATCCTCCATCTTTATTCTTCCTTCTCTTTTCTTTCTAATCCCTCCAAAAGCCGAAAGTTGTGAGAGCATCATTTAGCCATAGCCGAATCTCTGAAGGTTGAAGTGAAGGTGCAATCGATTTCTTCAAATAAGGGTAAGATCCAAGTTTGGTTTCCATTCTTTTATATTTTAGACTTATCGAAATTTAGGGACTAATTCCTATTATTGATCTTGGCTGAATCATGGAAGGAAAGTTTCGGGATTTGGCCCAGTGTCGACTACAAGGAAGGAGAAGTTCTTTTCCCGAAGGTACACCATAGGCCGCATGTCCCCTAGTTATTCGGTGAGTTTCGGGATTTAAAATCCACAAGGCAAGTGTCTATAGCATTCGGCCAAGGCTTATTTTGGTATGAAGATCTATCTCTTATTTCGTTTAAAAGCCGAAACTAATTAGTTAAGTGATTTTAGTGCCTAGCCGATTGCAAGGGGACAACTCTGCGAAGTTTCGGGATTTGACTATAGTCAATTCGACACCAAGGTAAGTTTTAGTGTACTAATCCTACTAGGATTTGGATTTATGGCCGAATGGCTCTTTACTAAGTATTAAATGATTGATTAAATGTAGAGATCTAAGATCTAAGGCATTAGATCAAGCTTTTCGGGATTTGGATTGGAAACCCTAAGCGAATCAGGTGTGTACCCTACCTTAAGCTTTAATATGTTCATGGCTATGTTTTAAATTAAATGTGTTATTAAGAATGTGAAAATATGGCTAAAGTACCATGCAATGGTACAAAGTACTCAGGTACGTTTCCTACTCCTACTAGGATTATGAATATATGTTATTTGTAACATGTGAAAAAGTGATAAGAATGTGAATTAAGGCATGATGTGCATGATATGTATGATATGGGGCATTCGGGTTATATGAAAAGGGGAAGTGAATGTGGTGACCTAAGACCACGAACACGGTGACCTAAGACCGTGATATTTGAATGTGGTGACCTAAGACCACAGTAATCTGAATGTGGTGACCTAAGACCACAGTAATCTGAACGTGGTGACCTAAGACCACGAATGCGGTGACCTAAGACCGCGATATGGAGTGTAGCGAAAGGAGGGTCGACTTAGTAGTCCCCACGGTGTACAGGTTGGTACGGGGGAGTGTAGCGGATGGCTTAATAGATTTGGGTTTGGATTGCATCATTATTTTTACCTGTTATTTGAATATGTATGTGATATGATAATGCATGCCTGAAATGTTAAGACTTAGTGTTTGTGTACACATTAAGTCTATTTGACTCACCCCGTTGGGGAACTTTTTCTTCCAGGTGATGATCAGTAATGGACCGGGTCGGCAGGAGCTTAAAGGTGGCCATGCACAGCAAGGAAAATTTTATTATTTGGACTTTTATTTTATTTAAGCACTTTAATTCATTTTTGGGAATTATTTGATGTAATAAGGCCATAGTTGAACTACTTTATTTTTCCTTTATTTATTACGGTACAAATTTTTATTAATTAAAGATCAAGTGAAATTTATTTTCAAATAAACTCTAAATATTTTGTCACCTCAAATAAACTCGTTTTCAACTCAAGCCCAACCCAAAGCACATTTTACTTTCAAAACACCCAAGTTTTTTCCTAAGTCACAAAATAATTTGAAACGGTTTACACCGGGGAACATACCAGATCCGGTCAAGGCTCGTGGGCCGGGTTTGGGGTCTTTCAAGTTTTCCCAAAACGATAACTGTTTTCAAAACACTATGTTTCCGCAATGATTTTTAAGCTTCTACAAACAAAAAAGGTTTTAGAAGTAATGACGTTTTAAATTGATTAACAAAATGCTGGTTTAACATGAGTTCTACGAAGAGGCTTCAACCTCCTAACGAGTGTTTTTTCAACAAGGAAAAAAAGGGTTTCTAAAAAGCACTCAAATGTGACACCGCTAGATTCAGTTATAACTTCTAGGACGAAAAAGAGATGAGAAGAAGACACTAGAATGGTTAAGGTTTTGGCAAGAAAAGATGCAACAAAATTCCCGAAATGCTTGAGTAGCAAAAACCGAAAATGCACAAGAAAAAGCTAAGAGTTACTAGAGAATTTCAGCACACACCCAAGAGGTTTCGGTTTTCTCTCTTTGCTACCCCCCAAATACCGAATTTCCTACCTTAATCTCCCCTCTAGCCGAAATTCTCATCCCCATGCACTTCCCATTTTCGGCCAAACTCCTCCACTCCACCATATCCCATGATTCACTCCCATTTTGCTCCCCCATTCACTCTCCATCACCCATTCAAATAATTTGACCAAGTCTTCCCTCTCTCCTGCAGAGTTTGGTCTCCATTCACCTTCCTCCCTTTCCTGAGCACAAAAATAAAAGCCTCCAATACGCTGCAAGTGGGATTCGAACACTCTCCCTTTCTGCTTCCCTTGTGACGCCACACCACTAGGCCACATGCTCATCTTGTGATAGCAATCACACTTAATTAACCTTAAGTCCTGCTTTCACTAGCTCACCCCAGTAAAGTGCCAAAAACCAAACTTTCACCAGGGCCTAGGCTCGAACCCGAGCCTTCCCAGGACCCCTCAAACACACCTAAATAACAAGCTAAACGAGCTAAACGCACGCAATAGTGCAAAAATGCCAAACCCCAAATTTAAGGATGTTACACATGTTTACTTTCTCTTGATATTGGAGAAAAAGCTCATACAATACCTTCTCTAATTCGGGATATTTGGTTGATTTGTGCCTTTTAACATTGCTATTCTTTATCTCTTTTGACAAATATTCAGATGACCTTTTAAGAGTATTTGATATGATTGGCTAAAAGAGAGATCAAATGTTTGTTGAACCCACTGTTGCAAATCTTTTTGACTTGAAGAGGGATGCTCATTTTTGTACTCACATAATGTTTTTCTCATCTCATCTGTCAATGTAGACTTTTTTACTCTTTTCAAATGGGAAGCCATGGAGGAAAAGTTTATATTGATTACAATATTTTGATACGTGCATGTGTTTATTTATAATAAAATTTTTAATCTATCCGATGAATATATACGTATTGGATTTTGAAACCATTAACTCTTTTTTTTCATTTTGGTTACATGAACCAATTAATTAACTCTCTTTTTTGCCATATGAACCAATTAACTTTGATTCATTGCACCTACGTGCATACTGGATTTTGATAGTAAAAAAACTCATGCATAAAGTATGAAATATTCTCTAAATTAATAAATATTAATTTATCGATAACTTAATAAAATATTCATTTACCGATAAACTAATAATCTCGATAAAATAATAATTTTTTCGGGTCCCAAGGGTATTATTTTATAGAGGTTTTACTGTATATATGTACAAACCATGGAAATAAAACAAGAGTTCACATTATTTCGTTCCAAGACAACATATAAACATTTAACCTATTCACATCCCACAAAACCATAAAAGATCATTCAACAGAACTACCGAGTCTAAAGCTGGATAGTGTGAGCTTTGAAGAGATCCGATAGTTGTGTTCCACGAAACGTCAACTACAAGATACAAGAAACAAAATTGAGTAAACTTTACAAAAGCTTAGTAAATTCATATAAAAAAATATACATTAACTTAACTTATCAACCAAAAATACTGTTATAACTAAGTATTCATGGCATATTCAATCCTGACATTTCATTTCAAAAGAAACAGGTGAGTCTTTCATATATTCATGTAACAGGACAAATAATAATACATTACAATCAATTCAGTCCAACTATTTCATGCTTATTCAAGTCAACAAATCATTTAATTCTCTTATTTAATTAAGACAATCCGATGAACAATAAGAATAGGATTTGGATACATGGGTTATAGTATCAGGGAGCACCGATGTGCTAAGCAGGGCACTAGAGTGCAAAACAAGGAACATATGTGCAATCAGGGGCATCATAGTGCAAACAAGGCATAGATGTGCCATCAGAAGCAATGTACAAAAGTACTATTAGGAGCACCATAGTTCAAATGAGCACTTATACATGATTCAAGACATTCATATAACGAAAACATTTCTAAGAACTCAACATGTATAACAATCATCGCAAATTCATATGTTACTCTACACAAGATATAATCATCACATTCATTCATTACTCAACATAGAATATACTTATAACATGAGTAACACTTTTCAATTCAATCCCAAACTCACATTGGTACCTTTTTTATGAAATTCAAATCATGTTTCACAATATATATATACACATTTAGATTACAAGCAAATAGAATTCAAACATATGTACACTATATGAACTTAGCTATGACAAATAGGGAATGAGATTAAACACAGGGACTATTCTACTGTTTTCCTTTTTTCCCGATTATCAACAACTTGATCTATATAATAGTTAAAATTCAAATTATCAATTCCATATGTATTATAACACTCAAATACATTCATATGACCTTTTAATTTCATTTACACAATCTTCCTAAACTATTACATTTTATTCATTTTAGTTCCTGAAATCGAAACAAGTATAGCTTTCACAATTGAACTTTGTTTTCCATTTCGATTTCAACTATGTCCTTCTATATCCCTTGAAATCCAAATTCATAAAAATTTCATGTCAATTTCCTCAACTTCTCATTTTAGTCCATAAATGCAAAAATAACAATATTTACTTAACAAAATAGTCTTAAAACGTTCCTAAGCTTCAAAATCTTCCATTAGTAATCCAAAAAGCTTCAAAAACAATAATGATAATTTTTTAAAATCTTTAAGAGTTTTGAAAATGGAGATATAGTATAGCTAAATTGAGTTACAACGATCTCAAAAATATAAAAATTAAGAAAAACTGGTGCAAATAGCTTAGTATGCAAACCTTCAAAGATTGGTCGAATACTCTAAGATCTAAAAATGGTGGTTCAGTGATGGTAAGAAGAAAGAGATGAAAATTGGCATTTTTCCTTCTGTTTATGTTTTAATCCATTTTAACTAAGTTTTTTTACCTTAATTATAACTTCAAAATTAACATATAAATTATTAATTATCATGCTTTAGCCATCCACTAGAGTTTGAAATGGCCTAGTTTCCATTTTGTCCTTTGAACAAATACAAGATAAACATTTTAGTTAACAAAAATCAATAGCGATAAAGTTTACAATTTTTTTACGATTTAGTCCTTGTACCTTAATTAATCATTCAATTCATCAAAATTTCTGGACCAAACATCAATTCACCTATATAGTAGAGCCATAAATATTCAATAGAAATATTTATGAGCTCAGTTTACAAGAATGAGATCATAATACTTCATTTTCCAAAACCACTGACTTTCGGTACAAACCACTTGTATAATAACTAATCGTTCTACAAGTAAAATTTATGAGATCAAGATTCACAATATCATTAAGTTTGACTCATAAATATTAATCAATAATATTTAAGGACTCACCAGTCGGAATTGTGGTCCTGAAACCACTATTTTTGACACCATTGAAAAACAGGCTACTATAACTCTACTCTCCTTAGGAAATTTCGTCCTCGAAATATCTTACCTAGGAATAAGTTCGGGTATTGAAATTTCATAGATTCTTTTGTTTCATGGATCAGATCAATCCTAACAAGTTTTCTTTTACTTAGTTCAGGCTAGTATAACAAGGTTTTACATTTTCGACCATACAAAGCCTCAAATGGTGTCATTTTTATACTCGAATGATAGTCATTATTGTAAACAAATTATACCAATGGAAAATATTTTTCCTAGTTACTTTCAAACTCTAATTCACAACATCGTAACATACCTTCGAGTATATGTATTACTCACTCAAATTGTCAGTTTTTCTAGGGATGAAAGTTTTACTGAAATGTAGTTTTGTTCCCAAAGCTTTGTGTGTCTTACCCCAAAATATGGAGGTAAATCTCGAATCTCTATCAGAAATTATAGATAGTGGCACGCCATGTAATCGAACCACCTTTGAAATATATAATTCAGCTAACCTCTCGAGCAAGTAATCGGTTCTGACCAGAATAAAGTGTGCAGACTTCGTTCATATATCAACAATCACCTAGATAGCATCTCTCTTTTTTTGGAGTCGATGGCAATCCCAATACAAAATCCATCGTAACTCACTCCCACTTCCATTCAGAATCATCACAAGTTGTAGTAATCCCGACAAAACTTGATGCTCGGCATTTACTTACTATCACTCTAAACATTTAATTACAAATTTAGAGATTTCTCATTTCATACCTAGCCACCAGTACATCTATCTCAAATCACAATAAATTTTGTTACTGTCTGGATGTATCGTATAAACACTATTATGAACTTCACTCAAAATGTCTAGTTTCAACTCTGAATCATCAAGTACACAGAATTGGTTACAAAAATATAAGTTGTCATCTCCATTAATACTGAACTTTGTAGTTTGTGAATTCTCAACTAGACTTTGTTCTGATTGCAACAGTGAATCATGCTTTTGGAGATAATTCTTTGTAAAAATAATGGTCTTACTTTTAGTTCAGCCAAAATAAAACCTGTAACACCCTAACCTGTTTTCATTGTCGAATTAGGGTTAAAGAGTATTACGACACGTCATAACAATTACTAACATTTAAGCATTCAAATATCAAATTAAATAACAAAATATCAAATTCAAATGTCATTCTTAGCGTAATTACATTTATTGATCTTAAACCAAGCCTACGAGGCCCTAAAAACAGCTTAGGGACATTCAGGGATCAATTTGAAACAAAATAAAAAATTCTGGAAAAACTTGAAAATTTTGAAAACAAGGGTCACATGGTCGTGTGGTCAGGCCATGTGATAGAGGGACATGGCTGTGTGGCCAACTGTGTGGCAGGCCGTGTAACTTTCGTAATAATTTCACACGACCGTGTCGCAGGCTATATGCCAGACCGTGTGAAACCTGCACCTAAAAACAAAAGAGATACACGACCGTATGGGTAGGCCATGTGTGACACACAACCGTGTGACTGCCCGTATCTCATGCCATGTGTGTTGAGAAATGTGCTCATATTGTAAAAAAACATATAACTATTTTCTATTTATTTGAACGATGAACAAATAAATAAAAGTTAATTTCACATTTCACTATTATGTCCTTTTTATTTTTTGTCTTTCATATTTTGCATGCATAACAAAATTTTGACAAGCAAATATTAGCTCGTATATTGTCTATATTCAAACTGAAGATAAGTGGCAATGTAAGAATGTTTAAATTGCGAGAAAGACAACTTACTTCAGTAGATAATCTAAATGAGTCTGTAATCCCAAAAAGAATCAAAGTGAGCATTTGATTTAAATGCTGAAAAGGATTATTATGTCGTCTACAATTCCAATTGAGGAGATGACTAGCAATTGACTCCACGGGTAGAGACATAGATGTATTCATTAGTATAATGATACATTGGGCTGGACCCAAGATGAATTAATTCTGAACCCATTTGTGAATTAATTCACTTGTGACGTTCATGATGTGATTTACCTAAATCCTGAGTTAGTCACTGACCATGCATATGCAACTCATGTGCTTTGATATAAGTGGAGGCTTATGATCTAAAGATGATTGAGCCCATAGCTGGTATGTTGGGTACATGACTTGTATATGGCATGGCTTTACTAGCAACAGTGAATTCATAACTCAACTAAAGAGTTAATGATATCCTCTCATTGGCGTTGTATGGATTGATAAATGTGGAACATGGCCACTGGTTGCTAGTTCTCGAACGAGCAATTTATCACAGTCATTTGTTGACAGTGATTATATTAATAATTAAGAAGACACAATAGTGACAATGAAATAAAATAGGATTGTATTGTGTGAAAAGATTTAACTAAAAGGAATCAAGGATATCATACTAGGGTAACACGCACATGACGAGGTCATTGGACAAAGCAATTGGATGAATTGCTTTCGTAAGGAGTATACAATAAGGGGTCTTCAATCATGGTACTTCTTGTGGGCTAACTCCATAATTAAGTAATTGTGAATTATCGGAACAATGCTTCGGGACATAATTGCAATTACTAGATCCTAGTTGAATATGTTCGATTGGTGCCTCCGCTAGCTCAACAAAAGCTCGATAGGAAAAATTCTATGACTTTGGAAATTATTTAATTGAGTCGATTTATTCGATGTGGAATATTAGGTGATCGTGAGAATTGTTCAACTAGAGAATTTAATTAAAGAATTTTCTTGAAAAATTAATTTCAAAAATCTAAGTGATTTTTTTTTGAATAATTAATTTTGATAGAGTAAAATTAAATTAATCAAATTAATTAAAATTAATATGATATTTTTGGAAATTAATTTTCAAGTCAGATAATTTGTCCAATGGATAATTGAACTTGAAAATTGGACCTGAGATCGTAAATTGGGCCCGAGAGCCCAAAACCCAAACCATGACCCAAAAACTGGTCAAAATGCACTCGGAATATGTAATCGGGTCGACTGTCCAACCGATGGCTAGGTCGAACCAGTCGAATCGTCACTGACCTGAACCGAACCGGTAGCAGCCGAGCTGGCTCGAGGTGTCGTAAAAGTTTCACATCGGCATCACTCGACACGACAGTGCCGGCGACGGTCCGGTGGCCGACAGCGATTGGTCTTTGGTGGTTGAGCAGTAGAAGAGTTAAACTCCTACTGGGACTCCACTAGAGAATTTGATTTCAGATTAACTATTCCAAAAATAATATTATTTTAATAGTTTAATATTAAATTTAATTTAATACTTATCTTAATAGTATTTTATTAATTTAATATTAAAGTGATTATCTTAATATTAAATTTAATTTAATATTTAACTTGTAAATAAATGTTCTATTATTTTAATAAAATTTAATATTAAATTTAATTTAACATTTATCTTAATAAATATTATATTAATTTAATATTAAAGTGATTAAGTTTAATCATAATTGAACTCTTTAAACTCTCCCTACATAAAGAGAGCCTTGGGTCATTATTTTATACACACTTGAATTCAAGAGAAAGTTATAGAGAGAAAATTCTCTGAAGAGATTATTTCAGAAAATTTCTAGATATATTTTTCTAATTTACAACTTGACCCAAAACTTTAGAGAAATTGTGAAATTACACCATTGGTAATTTTTGTGAAAAATTTTCTGATTCAAAGCAAGTCCACAATCAACAGACATGAGCTTGAGGATAACGAATAAGACTACTCGGTCAAAGCGCTCATCCTAGACGAATCGAAAAGGTACAATTTTGATTAAGTGTTTATTACTTTAGATATCACAACCAAGATCTTGTTTTGGAAAAAGTTTTAAAACTCTGTTTTCCCTAAGTTTATTTTCCGCTGCATTTTCCAAACCCGTTTTTCCAATAGTGTGTTCCTTAAATAACTTCAAAAACAAGTCAAAACATAACCTATCTCTTAGGAACCAAGACTACAGAAATACACATGTTTACAAGCCTTCAAAGCACTTTCACATAGACCCAAATCATTCAACTTTTGTGCCTAACTGTAATGCCCCAAAAATGTAGGGTTTGTAATTTTGCATGATTTGGCTTAAATTTCATGTGTGCTTCAATGGCTAAGTATTTGAGTGTATTTGGGGGTTTTTAGGAAAGCCTGGGTTCGAGTCTGGGCCTTAGAAAATTTTTAGTTTTTGCTCTTAAGTGGAATTGGCTGTTAGCAGTTAGGACTTATGTATAAATGTGTGTGATTTTGTGTCACAAAAAGAGCCTGTGGCTTGAAGGTTGTGGTATCACTAAGGTGGCAAGGGAATTGGAGTTCAAATCCCATGGCATGCAATAAGGAGATTTTATTTTACATCTCTGTGGTGTGAGAGGTAGAGTTGGAATCAAACTATGCCGAGGAGGTTAGAGACTTGGTCAACAAACTGATTGGGAGGCTGGGAGCAAATTAAGGAGGAAACAGTGGAGAGGTTGAAGGAGTTGGGATGTGGAGGAGTCTTGGCCTAATGGGAGAGCTTGAGTAGGGGGATTACAGCTAAAGGGGTCATTTGTGCATTTTCGGCAACCTTGTGAGAGAGTAGAAACCGAAAATCCCCTTTGCCATTTCGGGTTTTCTTTTTGTACATTTCAGGATTTATTTCTTTTGTGGCATCTCGTGCAACATTTTTACCATTCGAGTCTTCTTTCTTTTCATCATTATTCCTCAACTGCTGCCCACTCTTTGCCGAATCATCTTTTTCTCCTTTCGGTTTCTCCTTTGGCCAAACTCAACTTCAACTTTTCCCTCTCGTTATTCTTTTCTTTTCTTTTCAAGATAGCCAAATGTTTTCTCTCTTAAAACCTTGGTTCTTCTTGTGTTGACCAAACCTATTAAGGCCTAAACACCTTCTTCTCTTCGTTCCTAACCGTTTCTTAATCTCTTCGATTTATTGGTAAGTGGTGACTTTAGTCGAATCTTGGTCGGCTTCCATCTCCATACTCAGTTTTGTTTCTCTTGGGCCGAAAGGTTGTTTCCCCTTAGTTGTCATGGAGATAAGTTTATCTAACACCTTCTTTTTCGTTCAAATGTTGCTAGGGACTCGTTTTCCTTAACCAAGGGGTAGGCCAATTACTTTTCCGCTATAAGAGATCTTTTGATTCGTGGTAAGTGCTTTAAACCTAGTATAAATATATTCTTATGGTGATGGATTAACAAGGGTTTGAGACTAATTGATGGGGCTGTTATTATCATAGGTGTTTAACCTTGGAAGCGCTTCAAACTACAACCCGTAACAAGTGTGTAATCGTACACCCAATGTTGTTTCTGTAAAAACGATGGATGAAGGTGTGTATTCACACCCCTACATAATTGTGAATCGGCTAAAGTCGAAAAGCTGGAACTTTGACATCTGAGGACTCACGAGCGTGCGAACGGTCGTAGGGACAAATCGAGCCACAATCGTTGGCGATAGACCGTAGAGGCCGCCACGAGCGTTCTCGTGGGCTTAGGCCGGAATGGGCCTCGTTGTGCCGAGATAAGCCCCACCTGGGTAAAACTCACGATAGTGACAAATAATGGATTGGGCTGCGAAGTTCGCATAGCCGTGATTGAAATTGGGTTGAATGGGCCTCACGAGCGTGTGGGCCCACTTGGGCCGAATAGTGGGCTTTGGGCCCAATTACACTATTTTGGCCCTACAAGATATTTGAGTAGTTCGAGACGACGGTAGGCCTTTGGAAAGGTCCTAAACTTTACCGAAATACCCTCGAAGGGTAAAATTACCGAAATACCCTCAAAGTTAAAATTACTGAAATACCCTCGAAGGGTAAAATTACTGAAATACCCTCGAACGGTGAAGTTACCGAAATACCCTCGAAGGGTGAAGTTGTCAAAATACCCTCAAAGGGTGAAGTTACCGGAATACCCTCGAAGGGTAAAATTACCGAAATACCCTCAAAGGGTAAAATTACCGAAATACCCTCAAATGGTGAAGTTACTGAAATACCCTCGAAGGGTGAAGTTACCAAGATACCCTCGTAGAGTATAATTACCAAAATACCCCTGAGGGGTAAAAATTACCGTTTTACCCCTAACTGACAAAATGATCGTTATACCCCTAGTGGTAGCTTAAGTGATGTGTGTATGATATTTATATAATTGATTATGAGTATGATGTACTGCATACATGTAATATTTATGACATGACATTCTGCATTGGGGGTGGGTTTCTGATTTGGAGGAAGTACTGTACTAGTGGCTCTGCCACGTTTTTACCGTTCTAGTGGCTTCGCCATGTATTCTAATGTTAGCGGCTTGGCCACGTTTACTGTTATTAGCAACTTTGTTGCATTATTATTAGTAGCTATGCTGCGATATTATTAGCAGCTATGCTGCGATATTGGTGTGTTGGCTGGGTGGGTCGACTTGGTCCCCACATGGTGTGTTGGTTGGTATGGGTGGTGTGTCGACTAGACTGGGTTGGGTTGCATCTCTATTCTGCACTGTTATGACTTTGGGCTTAGACCCACTCTGTTACTGTATAGGGCTAAAGCCCAGACTGACCTGTTACTGAATAGGGCTCAGGCCCAGACTGCTACTGCATGATAGGGGATTACACACTGAGTTCTCGTAACTCACCCTTTTCTTTTAATTGTACAAGTAATCCACAGCCTTAGAGGATTTGGAGCTGCGAGGGACTCGGAGGTGGCCACACGTTCGCAAGTATTTTGATTTATACATAGTTTTATTTAAGTTATTTATTTTGGGGAGATAATTATGTAATAAGGCCATTTGAGGTTTTTAACTTTTACTTGGTTTTAACTTTTTACGTTAACCTGTTAGATTAGGAAACACGGGTTTTCAAAATAATAACTGTTTCCAAAGAAAATCACGCATTTTCAAATTTTAAAGTTTACATTTGGAAAAGCTTCTGAGATATTTGATCCTGATTAATAAATGATATGACCAATAAGTGAATAACAAGTTTTGATTTTACAACCCCAACATTTTCAAAAAGGATTTAAAATTTAGTAACGAACTTTTATCGACAAGCCCGGTTTTCAAATGACACTTTGATGTGACACGTCAGATCCGGTCATAACATCTAGGCCGGGTTTGGGGTGTTACACTAACCAATGTGCTCTCATTAACACCATAACTCAAATATCCAAATAAGCTGCATTTCAAGGTTTACATGATCACGTTTTAACACAAGCCAAATCTACCATTCATCCACAACATTCAAATTCATTTTACTATAGGATAGCCCTTTACTACTAGCATAGAACAATATGACCAACATCACATACTTATGAACATTTACCAAACAAACATCAAAAACCTATTTACATGTACTAAAATCCATCCAAAGACAAACACCATTCAAGTTCAACAAACTCCATAAGTCACAAGTAAACAACATATTCACAAAACACCTATTACATGCCATATAACCAAAAGTGAACATTCAAAAACTACCAAAAGATTTCTAGATATTCGAGTTGATTCGATCGCCCTATTTCCATGAAATGCTATCTACAAGGAAATAAGATAAACAACACAAGTAAGCTTTTATAAAGCTTAATAAATTTGATGGTTAAAACAATAAAGCTTACTGAAATAACACAAATATTTTAATAACAAGATTAATAGTCAAAGTTTCCTATCAACCACAATCCATAACAGGTAAGTTTATACACAAATTAGTACAAGATATATTCGAATATAGTTATGTGAAATCATTTAATGTCAAGTCACAAAGATATTAGGAATTCAAGAACAATCTCCCAGAAAATTCAGTAATAAGTCATTTAACACTAGAAACATTGCCCGATGAACAATATACGGCTATGAGTACATAATTATCCATCCGAAACACGCCAAACACTCAAACAAGCTAATCCAACCGAAAACAAGCATTGGCACTAAGTGCCCAGCCCTTAGGCTAACTTCCCTCCGGAAACATGCCTAGGCACTCAGTGTCAAGCCCAAAGACTTTACATCTGCCCCCAGTAACACGCCAGAATCACTATAATATATCATGATAGTTCGCACCAAATGTTAAACCTCAGTATATTCAATGTATAAACACAAGTCAGATGTCACCAACTCATCACACATCAATCCTGTACAGTGTACATTATAAACTATTGACATGCCAATCGTACTCTATCCTACATTCATCCAGCTCAAGAGATATCATCACTAAACAATGTTCCAACAATTTACTTCTTCAATTCACTCTAATTTAACATCAAACATTCAATTAAACATTCAAAAACCAATTTCTCAATCAAATTTGCTTTAAAATAAATTAAACTAAATCGAATGAACTAATCAGGGTTAAACTGCAGTAATGACAAAGTTCAAGGACTATTCTGTAACTTTCCATTTTCTTCGATTATCAACTTGATCTTGATCTATAATATAAATTATTTCAATTATTAGCCTCAGTTTCATATACTATTCAATTTAACAAATATAAATTCTTATTTACAATTTTTCACATTTGCCCCTAACATTTACATTTTATACAATTTAATCCTTAAACCCCAAAAATACGAAATTAACCTTATTTAAACACATCTCATGTAACGGCTTGATTTAGGGGCTAGTTGAAATAGTGGTTTTGAGACCACTAAACTGAGGTCGAGGAAAATTATTTTGATGTCATTTTATGTGTTATGGCATTAATATATGACTATGTGAAAATTTTGGTGCTTTAATTTTAATGATTTCATGTTTAATTGTGAAAAAGGACTAAATCGCATAAAGTGCGAAAGTTTAATTTTGCAAGGTAGAGGCACCTAATAGCTATAGAATGTAAATTGGAGGATTTTAAAATGCAATTGGGCCATTTTGGAGTGTAATGGTCGTCCATAGGGTGCATAGGGAACAAAAGCATTAATTTTAGTCAAATTAGGTGATAGTTGGTGACTAATTGACTAAAATATGATAAATAAGATGATTAAAGGAAGCTATCAGCTTTCACTATTCATCTCCCCCTCTACTACCGAAAATTTCAGCAAGTTTAAAGGTTTGAAAGCCTAAAAATTTCAGCTACATCTCATCCTTGCAAGTAAGTCCTTTTCATAATTATTTTTGATGATTTTTGTACTTTTGAAATCCCCAAAGCTTAAACTAGCTAATGAGGGGACTAATTTGTTAAATGATTGAAAGATTAAGGACTTTCCATGAAAGTATTTTGTTTTTAGCTGAGTTTTTATGGAAGAAAATGAATGTTAGGAAGATGATAAACAACTTTTGTGGAAGGTGTTAGCATGAAAATGCCTAGATAGGACTTGAATGTAAAGATTAGAAATGTGTAATAAGTGCATGAAATAGTTAGATTTGTGGGTTGTTGTAAGAGGAATAAATGTTCAGCTAGGCATGTTTATTGAGATAATATGTTGAAAAAATGATTTCCGAGCCTAGGGGCAAATTTGTAATTTTGCCAAAATACAAGGGCAAAATAGTCACTTTTTTCTAAGTGAAAATTTTGATGCATTATGATCATAAAATGATCTAAATGACTGAATCTTATTGTTATAGATCAAGAAGAGCGTGGATTTAACCTTGACCGGGGGAAAGGCAAGGTCACGGATTAAACCGTTAGTTGATGCGTTTTGCACCGAGATAAGTTTATGTGTAAACGATGCATTTTTATATACATAGTTGTTGCTAACTAGTGTATATCACAATTGAGTACATGCATGATTCAAGTGGATTTATATGGTAGTTATTGAACAAATCTAGTATGAATGATGGAACGGATATGTAAGTGTGTTATATCAATACATGATGGTGGGCTAAGTGCGATACCACCATAATAATTAAATACTATGGGCTATGTGCGATACCACCGTAACTAACCTCTGGGTGGGCTACGTGCGATACCACCCCAAATAAATTGATGGTGTGCTAAGTGCGAAACCACCGAGAAATTGACCCTGAGTAGTTGATAAATAAATTGTGATGTGTTGATGTACGTAATATTATGGTGCTAAGTGCAGGGAGTTATGGTAATGAATGTATACATTGATCTTATGACATGGTTGGAAAGTGGAAATGGGAGGAATGAGTAAGCATGATTATGAATATGGATCGTTTCTTGTTTAGTATGTATTGCTAAATAATTGTTTAGCATATACTAAAATGTTATATTGTTTACATGTAAACTTACTAAGCTTAAAGCTTACTCCCCTTCCTTTCCCTTGTTTTATAGAGTTTAAGAGCTGAGCCGGGATACACCGATAACCAGGAGACCGCCCACACTATCTGCTTACCTTGGTATATTTAGACTCAGTGATTTTGTATATGGCATGTAGGGGCTAAGGGTGAGCGTTCCATCGAATAGAATCGAATCGAATGAAAAACTTTCGAGTTAATCGAGTTGACGAATCATATTTTATTATCTTAATTGGATTTGAAATTTTCTCGAATCGATTCGAGTGAGATGGAATTCGAATCGAATCGAATCGAATATATTTGTTCGAGTTAAATTTTAAAAAATAATTTTGGGTCCTTGTAACCATTGTCACCCATCGTAATAAAATTTGTCCACCTTAACCAAATTTTTTATTAACTTTCATCACCAAATAATTTATTTATTAATCTTTTATATACGGGTTAGCTTCTTTGCTTGTTTAGTTCTTTCAATTATCTTCAGATCTATATATTTTGGAATTAAAAAATATATTTAATGTAAAAATGTGATTTTTTAATAAAAGTTATTTTAAAGATAAAATGTGAAATTGATACCAATATAAAATTTTAACGCGAATATTTTATGGCATAATTAATAATTCAATTTTAATATAAATATTCAATATGACTAAACAATTCAATAATATAAATAATATAAAATGTGAAATTTAATTTAATAATATAAATAGTAGATATAAATAAAATTATTACTATTTATCTTTAGTGATTTTTTTAGATAATTTTGATTTTTTATTTGACAGTAAAGGGTGAGAAGTAAAAGTTTAGGGGGAAAATAAAAAGTTTTGGAGAATAAAAGTTTGAGGGAAAATATATAGGGAGAGTAAAATTTTGAAGGGAAACTATTAAAAAAATTTGGAGGGGGGATGGGTTTGGGGTAGATGGGAGGTGAGATGGGAAAGGAGTAAAAGTTTTAGGGAAAAAGCGGGAGGCAGTAAAAATTTTGGGGGAAAATAAAAAGTTTTGAGGGTTTTTTGGAGTAAAATTTTGAGAAAAAGTAAATGGGAGAGTAAAATTTTGGTGGGAAATGATTTTGGGTAGATTGGAGGTTTGGGATGGGAGGGGGAGTAAAAGTTTTGGGGGGAAAGTGGGAAAGAGTAAAAGTTTTGAGGGAAAAGTAAAAAGGTTTGGGAGTTTGGGGTAAAAATGTAAAATATTATAGTTTGATATTCGAATTATTCGAATTATTCGAGTTATTCGAATTCGAAAACTCAACTCGATTCGAACTTGAAATTCGAAAAAAATCAAGTTGACTCGAATAACTCGAATAACTCGATTCGTTTAACTCGATATTCAAATTTCTTTCGATTTTTTTGAGTCGAATCAAGTTTTGCTCACCCCTAATAGGGGCTAGACTAGTTAGATTATTTTGTTATTTTGGCCAAAAGTGCATTGGCCCCCTGTTAAGATAACTATTTTGTATATTGCCATGGTTGATGACTCACCTTATCATTTATGAAAATATGAAGTTATTCATGGAAGTTCATATTGAAATTATGAGTTGTTTATTACTATGTTGAATGGGTTCATGTGGTATGAGTTAGAGGGGTGCAAAGAGCTTGGCAAATAGCCTTGTTCTTGTCCACATGGGTAGGCACACGGGCGTGTGCCTAGGCCGTGTTTGACATACGGCCAGTTCATGGGTGTGTGCCCAGGCCGTATGAAGTCTGCACCTTGAATTATGAATATGAATCGCCACACGGTTGATGCACACAGGCGTGCCTAGGCCGTGTGGATTAATCAGAGGTGGCCACGGGCCAGCCATATGGGCGTGTGTCCAAGTCGTGTGATTCAAGTCAGTGTCGACCACGGGCGTCGAATACGGGCGTGTGAAATGATACACGAGCGTTTCATCTTCCCCACGGGCGTGTGGCCCCTGTTTAGGTAAAATTTTCTTAAGTGCATAAAAGTTTCCAAATTATCTCCAAAACCTTTTGAAAGCATGTTTAGGGCCTCGTAGGTCCATTATAAGGATGATAGACATATGAATGGAGAAGTTTTATTTTGAAATGAGTTTGATAGCCCAAAGTTGTATGATTTTGCGAGTTAAGTACGGTAACGCCTCGTACCTGGTTCCGGCGTAAGATACGGGCAAGGGGTGTTACATTTAGTGGTATCAGAGCTATGGTTTAGTCGATTCTCGGACTGCAATAGCGTGTGTAGGAGTCTAGCTATACATGCCATAAGCATATAATGATAGTTTGGTGGCTTCTAATGAATCTAAACTTTGTTTTTATGTAGTATATGGATCCCAATTAATCAGCTGCTAATGACGCAGCTAGTAGCCGGCTCCCGCGTAAGGGACCTCGCCTGTGCAGATGGACCCGAGACTAGGGGTCAAGGAGAAGAGGCTCGGGAAGCCTTTCTCTAAATGATGAGTAACTGGTACACTAAGTATGTACGAGTAAACCCCAATGCTCAACCTCCTCCACCTCCTCCTATACCCCAGCCAGTTCCTGTGGCTCCTCAAGGTATAGAATTGGTGAGGACAACTAAGCCCTCGGTAGACAAAATTCGGAAGTAAGGGGCTGAGGACTTTCGAGCTAATATAGATGATGACCCTGAGAGAGAAGAGTTCTGGCTTGAGAACTCGATGAGAGTATTTGATAAACTCTCCTGTACACCTGAGGAGAGCTTAAAATGTGTTGTGTCCTTGCTGAGGGACTCGGTATACCATTGGTGGAAAACATTGACATCAGTGGTTCCAAAGGAGAGAGTGATGTGGGACTTCTTTTTGGAAGAGTTCTAAAAGAAGTATTTACGTCAACGGTTTGTGGACCAAAAATGGAAGGAATTCCTTGAGTTAAAGCAAGGAAAAATGACTGTGGCGGAATATGAACGCGAATTTGTTAGGCTCAGCAAGTACGTACAAGAGTACGTGTCTACAGAAGCCATTTTATGCAAGAGCTTTGTAGATGGGTTGAATGAAGATGTCAGAATTTTAGTCGGGATTTTAGAGCTAAAAGAATTTGTGGTATTGGTGGATAGGGCTCGTAAGGCCGAAGAATTGAGTAAGGAAAAGAGGAAAGCTATGAGTGAGGCCCGAGATGCGAAAAGAAGACAGATAAGTAAAGCTTACCAAGCTCAATCGAATAATTCCAAGGAAGTGAACCCTCGGGCAACTACATCAGTCAGGTATTCATAAAGAGAGCGAGGCAACACGTACTCGGGTTCAAGAGTTCAGGCCACCTCGATGGCAAGTGTGGGCAATCCAAAGTCCAAACAGGAGTGCCCAAGTTGTTGCAGACATCACACTGGGGAGTGTTGGGGAAACAATCGAAATTGTTGTAAGTGTGGGTCCCCCGATCATTTCACCCGAAACTGCCCTAAGAGAGATGACAAGGAGAGGAAGCAAGAGATAAGATCAAACAGTGTATCCTCTAGAGGTAGGCCACAAAAGAACCCAGGAGGTGAGACTAGTGGTAGAGGTGTATCACGAGACTCTACTGTGAGGCCAGAGGGCCAGGCACCAGCAAGGACTTATGCTATTCGCGCTCGAGAAGAGGCATCATTGCCAGATGTAATAACGGGCACATTTTCTCTTCATGACACCTTTGTTGTTGCTTTGATTGAGCTGGGGTCATCCCATTCTTATATTTGTATGAGATTAGCATCTAGTTTGAAAATGACTGTTGAGTCTACTAAATTTGTGGTAAAGGTGTGAAACCCGTTAGGTAAACATGTGTTAGTTGACAAGGTGTGTAGGAACTGCCCTTTGACAATTAGGGGTCATTATTTTCCGGCAAATCTTATGTTATTGTCGTTTGATGAATTTGATTTGATTCTTGGTATGGATTGGTTGACTACCCATAGTGTTTTAGTGAATTGTGGTAGTAAAATTTATTGAATTGAAATGTGAAAATGGAGATATTATTCGGGTTGAATCAGGTGAGTCAGATAGGTTACCGGTGATGATTTCTTCCATGGTGGCTGAGAAATATTTGAGAAAAGGGTACGAGTCTTATCTCGCTTTCGTGTTAAACACTCAAGAGTCTAAAGTAAAGATTGAAACAGTGCCGGTTGTATGTGAGTATTCAGATGTATTACTGGAAGAGTTACCCGGATTACCTCCAGTTAGAGAGGTTGAGTTTGGAATTGAGTTGGTTCCGGGAACGGCACCTATTTCAATTGCTCCGTACAGGATGGCCCCATTAGAGTTGAAGGAATTGAAGGTTCAGTTGCAAGAGTTGACGGATAAGGGTTTTGTGAGACCGAGCTATTCACCGTGGGGCACTCCAGTACTATTTGTGAAGAAGAAAGATGGGTCGATGAGATTGTGTATAGACTACAGACAACTCAACAAGGTGACGGTGAAAAATAAGTTCCTTTACCGAGGATAGATGATCTATTTGATCAACTGAAAGGAGCTACGATGTTCTCCAAGATAGACCTGAGGTCTGGCTATTACCAGTTGGGGGTTAAGGAGCAAGATGTGCCGAAAACTGCATTTCGGACGAGGTACGACCATTACGAGTTTCTGGTCATGCAGTTCGGTTTAACGAATGCTCCTGTAATTTTTATGGATTTAATGAACCGTGTCTTCAGACCTTATTTGGCCAAGTTTTTGGTTGTCTTCATTGACGACATATTAATTTATTCTTGGGATGAGAGTGAACATGCAGAGCATTTGAGAATTGTTTTGCAAACTCTAAGAGACAAGCAGATGTATGCTAAATTTAGCAAGAGTGAGTTTTGGCTCTGAGAAGTCGGATTTCTAGGACACATCGTGTCAAGTGATGGTATTAGAGTTGACCCGAGTGAGATCTCGGCTATTGTAGAGTGGAAAGCGCCGAGAAATGTATCGGAAGTTAGAAGCTTTTTGGGTTTGGCAGGATACCACAGACGGTTTGTAAAGGGGTTTTCCATGATTGCTACCCAGATGATGAAACTGTTACACAAAGATGTGAAGTTTGAATGGACTGAAAAATGTCAACAGAGTTTTGAGAGATTGAAGACATTGTTGACTGAGGCACCGGTTTTAGTACAACCTGAGTCAGGGAAAGAGTTTGTAGTCTACAGTGATGCGTCATTAAATGGTCTTGGTTGTGTGTTAATGTAAGAGGGTAAGGTGGTAGCTTACGCCTCGAGACAGCTAAAGCCACACGAGAAGAATTATCCGACTCATGATCTGGAGTTGGCTGTGATTGTTTTCGCATTAAAGATTTGGCGACATTTTTTATATGGCTAGAAGTGTTGAATCTTCACGGATCATAAAAGTTTGAAGTACTTGATGGATCAAAAGGATTTGAATTTACGACAACGATGGTGGCTTGAATTATTGAAAGTGTTGGAACGTCGGTACCCCATGGCGCAACAAAATAAAATTAGATCCGGCGATCCAAACCATGAATCCATGTGTGAGGAATGAATCGGGGTGAAATAAAGGTTTCGAAATTACCAAAACTTCAATCTGAGTAGACAGCGACGCCTTGGCAACAAGAGTTTTGATCTACTGTCGAATCAAGCCACAACCTTTTTAATGTCGGCCTCTACGTAATCCACCCGGTTTGACTATGAACGGAAGAAATCTCCAAAACTATTTTGGAGGTTTATTTGCTTGACGGCTACTAGACCTAACAAGCAATCACTTAGGGTTTACATCTTTAGCTTTGTCTCCTTTTAATACCTTTTATAATGGGTGTCTTTTTCATTGGGCCTTTTATAATTGGTATCCTTTTAATTGGGCCTTTTATAATTGGTATCTCTTGAATGTATTAAGATTAAATAAATAAAATAAAGTTTTTAACTAAAAATTATAATTATATTAATTATATTCTAAAATTATAATTACATTAATTATAATAAGGATTTCAGTAAACTATATCTATTTAAATTTGTATATGAATCAAATTCATATATTAATAAAATTATGTTATCATTATGTGTACAACATCCTTGTACATATAATATGTTCAATATTTGATTGCCCAATTAAATTAATTCTTTAATTAATTTAATTCATGTGACAACCAAACACAATACCAACTATATTTTATTCCGTTCATTTCAACCATAGGGTGTGACCCTGTAGGTTCTTGCAACGTTAGCAGTAATACTAGAACAATTCTATTGTCACAAACAATGAGTGGCATCTAGCAATGCATCATTGCTACCTAAGTTACAAGAAGTCATGATTCGACATAACCTTTTGTGATTAACCTTTCATGCATTAATCCTTAAGTCCTTTATCTCTGGAACGGATACAAGTCATGGGATAGTTACACTTGCATAGTCCATCCCATGTTTCTTGATATTTTGAGTAGACTATGATATACAAATTAGTATGACATCTCATATCAACTTATTTGAGCATGGCCATGCATTTCTAGTCTCACTCAATCAAGTGGCCTAAGATATTACTCCTATTATGTAGGAGGGACTTATCCTTTATTGATCAACCATATCCCTCTACATAGATTATGCTATTTCCAACATCAGCCTTTATAGAACAACCTGTTACGGTGTACGTTTGACTGTATCAAAATATACAACTCACGATGCTGGGATAATAATGATCTCAAGTCTGAGGATCATATACATATTAATCACTATGAGTAATGTTGTGACAATTACATAATAATCCAAGAAACATACTCATAGCGGGTCAATCCAATATGTTGTTCTCTAACACACATATTCATGCATTGATTTTGACACTCCATATCAATGACAACTCTTTGTCATCAATCAACTACATGTTAGTCTTAATGCATTATTGTTGTCCTAGTCAACAATAATACTCGACTAAGGATCTTTTAAGAATAATCATATTATTCTCAGGACATTATTATAAAATAGTTTATTTACACGCACAGAAAGAAAAACTGAAATAGTAATGACAATGCTTTATATTAATAAACATGGTAAATTAAGTATGTTATTACAACCATCTCATGATTGATCTTTAGGCATACTCTTATAGAAAGACTGTGAACTAGTAATCAATTACCACCCAGAGAAAGCGAATGTAGTTGCGGATGCCTTGAGTAGGAAATCCCTGTATGCTTTGAGAGCTATGAGCACGAGTTTGGTATTGTCTGATGATGGTATTATATTGGCCGAAATGAGAGCTACGCCATTATTTGTCCAACAAATATGTGGGGCTCAAAGGAATGATAGTGAGATACAAGCCAAGAGAGCTAAGTGTGAATCGGGAAGTGATTCAGGATTTCAGGTGAGTTTGGATGGTTGTTTAATGTTCCATGACAGGATTTGTGTTCCTAAGGATGGTGAGTTGATTCGGAAGATATTGAATGAAGCACACAGTAGTTATTTGTTAGTACATCTGGGTAGTACGAAAATATACAATGATCTGAAGAAATGTTATTGGTGGCCGGGTATGAAAAGAAACATCTCGGAGTTTGTAACAAGATGTCTGATTTGTCAACAAGTGAAGGATGAACATCAAGTGCCTCGGGATTGCTCCAGCCAGTGATGGTTCCCGAGTGGAAGTGGGACCGGATCACCATGGATTTTGTGACGAGATTGCCCATGACTATGAAAAAGAAAGATGTTGTGTGGGTTGTCGTTGATAGATTAACGAAGTCGACTCACTTTATACCGGTGCGTGTTGACTATTCGCTGGATAAGTTAGCCGAGTTGTATATTACAGAAGTGGTAAAATTAGATGGAGTGTTTGTATCCATTATCTCGGATAGAGATCTGAGATTTACTTCGAGATTTTGGAAGAAGTTGCAAGAGGCCTTGGGTACAAGGTTAAATTTTAGTACTGCATTCCATCCGCAAACTGACGATCAGTCGGAGAGAGTAATTCAAGTTTTAGAGGATATGCTCAGATGCTGTGTACTAGAGTTTGAAGGTAGTTGGGAAAGATACTTACCTTTGGTTGAATTTGCAGATAACAACAGTTATCAGTCGAGTATACGGATGGCACCATATGAAGCCTTGTATGGTCATAAATGTCAGACTCCCTTATATTGGACCGAGCTTAGTGAGAGGCAAGTTCATGGGGTCGACCTGATTAAAGAGACGGAGGAAAAAGTGAAAGTGATCCGGGATAGTTTGAAAGCTACTTCAGACTGACAAAAGTCGTATGCGGATTTAAAAAGAAAGGAAATCGAGTTTGAAGTGGGTGACAGGGTATTTCTGAAAGTGTCATCGTGGAAGAAAATATTGAGATTTGGTCGAAAAGGGAAATTGAGTCCGCGTTTCATAGGGCCGTATGAAATTACCGAAAAGATTGGGCCAGTAGCATATCGATTGGCTTTACCGGTAGAGTTAGAGAAAATACACAATGTGTTTCATGTATCGATGTTAAGGCGTTATCGCTTTGATCCTTCGCATGTGATTCCTCCAACAGAAATTGAGATACGACCAGATATGACATACGAGGAAGAGCCGATTAAAATTTTGGCTCGAGAGGTGAAACAGTTAAGGAACAAGGGCATAACACTAGTAAAAGTGTTATGGAAAAAACACGGTGTAGAAGAAGCCACATGGGAACCGGAAGAAGCCATGAGAGAGCAATATCCAATCCTTTTTACCGATAAAATTTTCGAGAGCGAAAATCTCTACAGGGCGAGAGTTGTAACGGCTTGATTTAGGGGCTAGTCGGAATAGTGGTTTCGAGACCACTAAACTGAGGTCGAGGAAAATTATTTTGATGTTATTTTATGTGTTATGGCATTAATATATGGCTATGTGAAAATTTTGGTGCTTTAATTTTAATGATTTCATGTTTAATTGTGAAAAAGGACTAAATCGCATAAAGTGCAAAAGTTTAATTTTGCAAGGTAGAGGCACCTAATAGCTATAGAATGTAAATTGGAGGATTTTAAAATGCAATTGGGCCATTTTGGAGTGTAATGGTCGTCCATAGGGTGCATAGGGAACAAAAGCATTAATTTTAGTCAAATTAGGTGATAGTTGGTGACTAATTGACTAAAATATGATAAATAAGATGACTAAAGGAAGCTATCATCTTTCACTATTCATCTCCCCCTCTACAACCAAAAATTTCAGCAAGTTTAAAGGTTTGAAAGCTTGAAAATTTCAGCTACATCTCATCCTTGCAGGTAAGTCCTTTTGATAATTATTTTTGATGATTTTTTTACTTTTGGAGTCCCCAAAGCTTAAACTAGCTAATGAGGGGACTAATTTGTTAAATGGTTGAAAGTTTAAGGACTTGCCATGAAAGTATTTATGTTGTTAGCTGAGTCTTTATGGAAGGAAATGAATGTTAGGAAGATGAGAAACAACTTTTGTGGAAGGTGTTAGCATGAAAATACATAGATAGGACTTGAATGCAAAGATTGAAAATGTGTAATAAGTGCATGAAATAGTTAGATTTGTGGGTTGTTGTAAGAGGAATAAATGTTCAGCTAGGCATGTTTAATGAGATAATATGTTGAAAAAATGATTTCCGAGCCTAGGGGCAAATTTGTAATTTTGCCAAAGTACAACGGCAAAATAGTCAATTTTTTGTAAGAGAAAATTTTGATGCATTATGAACATAGAATGATCTAAATGAGTGAATATTATTGTTATAGATCAAGAAGAGCGTGGAATTAACCTTGATCGTGGGAAAGGCAAGGTCACGGATTAAACCGTTAGTTAATGTGTTTTGCACCGAGGTAAGTTTATGTGTAAATGATGCATTTTTATATACATAGTTGTTGCTAACTAGTGTATATCACAATTGAGTACATGTATGATTCAAGTGGATTTAATACGGTAGTTATTGAACAAATCTAGAATGAATGATGGAACGGATATGTAAGTGTGTGTTATATCAATACTTGATGGCAGGCTAAGTGCGGTACCACTATAATACTTAACTACGATGGGCTATGTGCGATACCATCGTCTATTTATCATTGGTGGGCTATGTGCGATACCACCGTAACTAACCTCTAGGTGGGCTATGTGTGATACCACCCCAAATAAACTGATGGTGGGCTAAGTGCGAAACCACCGAGAAATTGACCCTGAGTAGTTGATAAATAAATTGTGATGTGTTGATTTACGTAATATAGTGGTGCTAGGTGCAGGGAGTTATGGTAATGAATGTATACATTGATCTTATGACATGGTTGGAAAGTGGAAATGGGAGGAATGAGTAAGCATGATTATGAATATGGATCGTTTCTTGTTTAGTATGTATTGCTATATAATTGTTTAGCATATACTAAAATGTTATATTGTTTGCATGTAAACTTACTAAGCTTAAAGCTTACTCCCCTTCCTTTCCCTTGTTTTATAGAGTTTAAGAGCCGAGCCGGGATACGCCGATAACCAGGAGACCGCCCACACTATCTGCTTACCTTGGTATATTTAGACTCAGTGATTTTGTATATGGCATGTATAGGGGCTAGACTAGTTAGATTATTTTGTTATTTTGGCCAAAAGTGCATTGGCCCCTTGTTAAGATAACTATTTTGTATGTTGCCATGGTTGATGGCTCACCTTATCATTTATGAAAATATGAAGTTATTCATGGAAGTTCATATTGAAATTATGAGTTGTTTATTACTATGTTGAATGGGTTCATATGGTGTGAGTTAGAGGGGTGCAAAGAGCTTGGCAAATAGCCTTGTTCTTGTCCACATGGGTAGGCACACGGGCGTGTGCCTAGGCTGTGTGTGACATACGGCCAGTTCATGGGTGTGTGCCCCGGCCGTGTGAAGTCTGCACCTTGAATTTGGAATTTGAATCGCAACACGGTTGATGCACACGGGCATGCCTAGGCCGTGTGGATTAATCAGAGGTGGCCACTGGCCAGCCATATGGGCGTGTGTCCAAGTCGTGTGATTCAAGTCAGTGTCGACCATGGGCGCCGAACACGGGCGTGTGAAATGATACACGAGCGTGTCATCTTCCCCACGGGTGTGTGGCCCCTGTTTAGGAAAAATTTTCTTAAGTGCTTAAAAGTTTCCAAATTATCTCCGAAACCTTTTGGAAGCATGTTTAGGGCCTCGTAGGTCCATTATAAGGATGATAGACATATGAATGGAGAAGTTCTATTTTGAAATGAGTTTGATAGCCCAAAGTTGTATGATTGTGAGAGTTAAGTACGGTAACGCCTCGTACCCGGTTCCGGCGTAAGATACGGGCAAGGGGTGTTACATCTAGTATCAGCTAAATTTCTAGGGTCTCAAAACAACTCTCTATTTAACATAATTTTACAACAATGTCTTGAAATTTCACTATTTAAATAGTTTAATCCTTTAACATTCAAATCAACAAAAACCACTTTACAAAATAGTCTTATTTATCAATCAAGTTTAACAATCTATCATAAAGTTCCACAAACTCCGCGTACTCATCCATGGCATAATCCAGAACATTTAACAATTTTACAAATTAACCCCTCGTGAGTTAGATTAAGCTAAAATGATTACAAAAACATAAAAATTACTAAAAACAAAACTAAAGCATAGACAATAGGTGCCGAATATTCAAGCTACAACCATGACTTCTCTCGTCTCCAATTTTCAGCAAAAAACAAAAGAAAGATGATGATTTGTTTATTTCTTTTAAGATTTTTAATGTTTAATTGTCTAATTACTAATTTACCCTTTAATTAAACATCCAACTTTTAAAAATCTAGCCTTAACCATCCACTAGAATTAAAATAGGTATTTTTACCATAAAAGGCCACCATTTCATAGCTATTAAATACTTTTCATTAATAGATGTTAACTTTCATAGCTTTTAAAATTTAGTCTTTTTTACCTAATTAACTATCTAAACGATAAAATTTCTCAGCTAAAATTTAATACGACACTAATGACTTCGTAAATATTAAATAGCTAATTTTTACGGATTCATACGTCGAAATTGTGGTCCTGAAACCATTGTTCCTGACAGCACTAGAAAACGAGCTGTTATAGAATCATCTTGTTCTAAAATCAGATTTCATTCATAGCTCTCAAAGCAAACAAAGATTTCCAACTTAAAGCATCAGCTACTACATTACCTTTCCCCAGATGATAATCAATCACTAGATCAAAATCTTTTAGTAATTCTAACCATCTTCATTGTCACAGGTTCAACTCTTTCTGAGTCATCAAGTATTTCAAACTTTTATGATCAATATAAACATGACATTTTTCGCTGTAAAAATAGTGACGCCAAATTTTCAAGGCAAACATAACAACTGCTAACTCAAGATGGTGAGTCAGACAATTCTTTTCGTGCAGTTTTAACTGTCGGGAGGCATAAGAAATTACTTTACCTTCTTGCATTAGACAACAACCCACACAACACAATGAAGCATCGTTGTGTAATAAACTATTTTCCAAACTCAAGCTACGTCAGAACTGAAGCTTCTGTTGAAACTTCTCTAACCAAACAAATTCAACATTTTTTTTTGTAAAAACCTAGTCAATGACAATGTAATCATTGAGAAATTCTTAACAAAGCGTCGATAATAACCAACTAAACCCAAGAAGATACATATCTTAGAAACATTTCTCGGAGCTTTCCAATTCACAATTTCATATATTTTAGCAAATCAACACGAATATCTTCAATAGCAAAGCCTATAATACAGTTCTCAAGTGTTGAGCATGCTCAAACTCGTTCTTCAAATATATTAGAATGTCGCCAATGAATAAAACAACAACCTTTCTAGATACGACTGAAATATTCGATTCATTAAATCCATAAATGCGGCATGGGCGTTGGTCAAACCAAACATCATCACAAGAAATTCATAATGATCGTAATGAGTTCTGAAAGTTGTTTTTGATTCATTTGGCTTTTAACTTTCAACTGATAATAACATGATCTCAAGTCTATCTTCGAGAACAATGTGGCTCCTTTCAACTGATCAAACAAACCGTCGATTTGGAGTAGTGGGTAGTTATTCTTTGCAGTAACTCTTTTCAACTATCGATATTCTATACACAACCTCATCAAGCCATTTTTCTTTCTCACAAATAATACTAGTGCACCCTATGGTGACATACTCAGCCAATTAAAACCACAATCTAGCAGTTCTTACAACTGTGCTTTCAACTCTTTCAACTCAGTAGGAGCCATTCTGCACATGGCAATCAAAATTGGAGTTGTTCCAGGGATAACTTCAATTACAAATTCAACTTCTCTGTCTGGTGATAACCCCGGTATTCGAAAATACTTTAGTAAACTCATTAACTATCGGTACATGATCGATATTAGACTCTGACACACAAGTATCTAAGATATATGCTAAGAATGCGTCACAACCCTTTTCGATAACTTCTGAGCAAATATTGTTGATATGACAGTAGCAGAACAATTAGATCTATTAGACTCAACAATAACTATTTCACCATTTTTACATTTTAATGAAATTTGTTTGTCTATAATTAACCACTGCATCATGTTCAGTTAACCAATCCATACCCAGGATAATATCAAACTCATAAAATGGTAGCAACATTAAATTAACAGAAAAATCACAACCTCGAAATTTCAATGGACATTGATTACAAATCTGGTTAATAAATACACATTGACCTAATGAATTTGTTACTCTAACAATGTAATCAGTAGACTCTATTGGTATGTTCTTCTTGTTTATTAATGCAGTGCATAAATAAGATTGAGTTGACCCAGGGACGACCAATGCATAGACATTAACATGAAAAAGGTAGAAAGTACTAGCAATAATGTCAAGAGCAAAGTTCTCTTAACGAGCTCAGATAGAATAAATTCTAGCAGGTGCTCTAGCTTCTAATCATTCTGACATATCAACATATTTACCTCAACCAATACCAACTTTTCTACCATTTCTAGGTCATCTTCCTCTCTACGGAGTTACATCAAGTCCATCATTTTGATCTACTGAAACATCAAGTTTCATTAGGCAATCCTTCAAAAAAATGATTTGTTGAACCACATTGGAAACAAGCTCTCACTTTCAATTGACATTCATCACTGTGATATTTACTACAATGATCAAAAATAGGTTTTTCAACATTGCGGGTACTGCCAACACAAGTGGTAAGAATAGAATGGAATCTCGAATCACCTAGTTTTTCCCTATTTCTTCCTGTAAACCCTGATTGAGTGGTTTGGCGATTGAAAGTTTCCTTCAACTTCTTTGATGGAGGAGTTGAGAGTAGTCTTGATGTACTTCGCTTATCAAAGTCCCAAGCTCTCATTTCATTATGTTTATTTTTATTACAAATTTCTTGCATTTTCTACACTCGACCAGACAAGGCAACAAATTCTCGTATTTCCATTTCCCCAACCAATATCTTTATCTCATCATTCAGCCCGTCTTCAAAATGGATACACATCTCTTTTGCTATTTGCACAATCTCACGAGCGTATTTACTGAGCTGTACAAACTCTCACTCGTATTCAGCAACTGATTTATTTCCCTATTTTAGCTCAAGAAATTAATTCTTCTTCTTTCCTAAATACTGTTTGCTGACATATTTCTTTCAAAATTAGATTCTTAAAAATTCTCAATTAACCCTTTCTTTCGATACAACCACTATCATTGTATACCACCACTGATATGTCTCATCTTTCAACAAAGACACGATGCATCTCAAGCAGTCGTCAGGTGTACAAGCCAACTCATCAAACACCCTCTGATTACTTTCTAACTAATACTCGGCTCTAGCTGGATCATCATCTGTATTACCTCTGAATTCTTTAGCCCAACATTTCTAAAAATTTTCAATCGAAGGCCTATGTACATTTACGGGTGTAGAACTTTGAGGACCAAGACATGCCGAGGAAGGCATATTAAGGGATGGAGGTTGTAGAGCAGCAAGGTTGGCTCGCATGAACTCAGTGAACCACTAACCTATCACACCAAAGAATTAACATACTAGGTTTGCTCCATGATCGAAAGATGGTACGTTACTATCAACTTCATCAGTGACAGTACGATTTGATTCAGCAAACATCTTTAAATCTACAAGAAAATAGGATCAGATCAAATCAAAAGCATTACACTATCATAGGTTAAATGTGGCATGTATTTTTTAGACACTAAACATGATATGTTCAGTCTTAAAATCGAATAAATCGTAGTTCTGATACAACTAAATCTAACAACCCATACTCGGTTTAGTCACTGGACCCAAGCCATGGGATGTAACTATAGTACACAAAGATCATCACATACAATTCCGACTTAAAAATCAATTTTTCATTTCATAATTCATGTAAAACATGATTAACAAACTAATTCGAGTCTTAGTCAAGCTTTCAAAAGCTCTAAACAGGTTCAAGATTAAATGATGATCAAATTAAAACTTTTGCAATAGAATAGGGCAACATGGAAACAAGGGTCACACGGCCGTGTGGAAGGTTGTGCCCGTGTGTGCATATATCACATGACCATGTGCCCAGGCTGTGTAACTAACTGTGACCGTGTGATCCAAATATTACTAAACCTGCAGTATCAACATGTGCATGTAACCAGCCTATGTGAGGTACACATCCATATGCTAGGCCGTGCGAGACAATTATGTGCCATTTTACAAGTTTTCATGAACCAAACAAGCCTATGCTTCAAATAATATCTAAATAACCAAATAGCTTACACAAGAATCAATTATTATTCAAACCAAATCTTATAACAAACCATTCATATGACCATTTATCCATATTAGGTAAGATTTTACCCATTTCTAATTTTAACAACTTAAACAATCCACATCTATAAACAATTCACTAACTTTATTATATACTTTCTAACTCAACTCAAAACATACCATATATATATACATTCCTAATCTTCTAACCAATATGTCTCAATGAAACCTTTTCACAACAAGATGATATACATATAACATATTCCATCCAATCATTTCATCACCAATATGAATATATTTCAAAACATTAATCTCAACCTTCGTGAAACTTACCAACTTTCAAAAAAATCACACCTAACACAAGTTGTCAACAAGAGTTCTTTATCCAACATTTTTATGTTGGATTGCCGATACCCCCATGGCGCAGCAGAAAAAAAATAATTCCGGCGATCCAAACCATGGATCCATGTACGAGGAACGAATCGGGGTGAAATAATGGCTTTGAAATTACCAAAACTTCAATCTGAGTAGACAGCGACGCCTCGGCAATAAGAATTTTGATCTACTATCAAACCAAGCCGGAACCTTTTATGATTTCGGCCTCTACGTAATCCACCCAGTTTGACGATGAACGGGAGAAATCTCCAAAACTGTTTTGGGGGTTTCTTTGCTTGACTGCTACTAGACCTCACAAGCAATTTTTAATGTTTCCTTTTTTTAGCTCTCTTATTTTTCACCCTTTTATAATTGGTATATATATAATGAATCATAATTAAAAAAATAAATAAATATAATAATGTTTTAATCGAAAATTATTGTAACACCCCGAACCTAGCCTAGAAGTTAGGCCCGAATTTGGCGTGTCACATGGTAGTGTTTTTCAAACCATGATTCTTGTTGTTAAAACTTGTTTGAGAGTTAAAGCCTCTAGAACTCAAAACACTTAAGCAATTGTTATACACTTGCAAACGTAATTACTTTTAAAACTTTATCTGTTGTGAAAGCATATTTAAATTAAATAATTTACGAAAATGTGATGTTTAAAAATTGAGTAGCAGAAGCGTTTTGAAAACGTTGTGGAAACGTAGTGTTTTGAAGATAGTTATCGTTTTGGAAATCGTATCCCACTTTTAGAAGTTAGAAAACATCATAAATAAATATCAAAAATAATAAGTTAAAAATGAAGAGGCCTTATAACAACCCAAATAAAAATATTTAAAAGTAAATAATCAAAACAGCAAGCATAAACAGTGTGTGGTCTTCTCCGAGTCCCTCGCAGCTCCGATCCGTCTAAGGCTGACGACTACCTGCACAGTTAAAAACGGGGTGAGTTTATGAAAACTCAGTGTGTAATCCCCTTACTAGAGTAACAATCAGTATACAGAAACAGAAACTGGAACAGTTTGGGCCAAAGCCCTTTAAGAGTAACAGTATAGTCAGTTTAAAGTCTACGCGAGTCAAACCCCACTACAATATCGTTTGGGTCACAGCCCATAACAAAATTAATTGGGCCTAGCCCAAACCAATATCAGAATAAGTGGCCTAAGCCCGGTACAGTGACAGATCTCATAAACAGATATGCACCAGTATGAGGATGCATCCCAACCCAGTCCAGCCAACACACCTCCCGTACCAACCAACACACCACGTGAGGACCAAGTCGACCCACCCAGCCAGCACACCAATAACGCAGCCTAGTTGCTAATAACAACGCAGCAAAGTTGTTAATAACAGTATATGCAGCTAAGCCACTAAAATCAGATTAGTGGTGATGCCACTATAAGAGTAAAACGTGGCAAAGCCACTAGTACATAGTACTAAAGCAGCAGAGCTGCTAATAACAGTAAATGTGGCCAGGCCACTAAAATCAGTATACGTGGCGAAGCCACTAGAGTAGTAAAACGTGGCAGAGCCACTAGTACAATACTTCCTCCAACACAAGTCCCAACCCCATGCAATATGTCGTGTATGTCATGCTCAATCATTACACGTGTATGCAAAATGGCAATGCTTAGTAACAGTCATTTCAACACATATTAACAGCATATTAGACACACGCCCACAATTAAGTCAGTTAAAACACAGTCATACTATCACAGTCAAATGGTCAAATCAGTCATTTACCCACAAGGGCAAATTAGTCATTTTCCCCTATAAGGTTATGTCGGTAATCCTAACCCTCAGGGGTATTTCAGTAATTCTACCCTACGGGGTAATTCGGTGATTTTACCCTACGGGGTAATTCGGTGATTCTACCCTACATGGGTATTTCAGTAATTTCACAGATCAGGGTATTTCGGTAGTTTTGCAAATCGGGGTATTTCAGTAACTTGTAAACCAAGGGTATTTTAGTAATTTCATAAATTACGGGTCTTTCGGTAATTTCACAAATCAAGGGTATTTCAGTAACTTTACAAACCAATGGTATTTCAATAATTTTACAAACCGAGGGTATTTTAGTAATTTTACAAATCGAGGGTATTTCAGTAATTTTACAAACTGAGGGTATTTTAGTAATTTTACAAACTGAGGGTATTTCGGTAATTTCGCAAACCAAAGGTATTTCGGTAATTTTATGACCTCCTAGAAGGTCTACAGTCGCCTCGAACGGCTTAAGAAACCTAATTTGACTTAATGGTGAAAATGGCCTAAAGCCCATTACCTTGTCCAAGTGGGCCCACACACTCGTGTGGCCCATTTAGCCTAGAAACAATCACGGGTATGCGACGACACAGCCCAAATCAATAACTTATCATATCACAGACAATTCATCTGTGTGGGCCCACAAGCCCATTGAGCCCACACGGCCCTCTTTCGGCCTTACGCGACCCAAAGCACCTAAGTCATGTGCGCGACATGATAAGCCTATCTATTTCCCATTTAACAGTGTGACTTGTATTTACGGGCCCTATGGCCCATTAGGCCCATCGAGGCCCATTCTAGCCCAAATGACCCACTACGGCCCAAGCCCATGAATTTGCTCATGGTGGCCTTTCTCATCACACGCTCACGCTCCGTGAGCTTAGTTCACCACACGCGCGATCGCACGCTCGTATGGCATCATTCACCAGTGTTTCGGCTTTTCGGCATAATGCCGATCAACAGTCAAGGTAGTACAATATACGCACCTTCGGCTTTTCAACCGATTAACAATCAGAACAGTGTATACGGATACACACCTTATCACTTAGAGTACTAAATAATCACAAATGCCTTCACCTCCATTAGAACGATCAACTGGGTTTGCCTAGTTAAACCAAAGTTTGATGTCGTTACCCTTCCGCATCCAGGTAAAAAGTCCCAAACCGCTGACACCCTACGCCGCTTAAACTTGGGAGTGGAGGCTATGTGCACCGTCTCGGCTGGCACCTTTGCCGCCACCCTATGGCTAGAATCCCCTTTGCTCATTAAGAACACGATCTTACAGAACCGGAGTCAACACGAATGCTTAAATCACAACCACAAAGTAACTGATCACCCTAACAGGAAGAAACGAGATAACGATGCAAATGGGCCTAGGGCCCATTCTCAGCCCACATGGGCCCACATGCTTGTGTGGCCTATTTAGCCCAAATTTAGCCACAGATATGAGATTCACATAGTCCAGTCCAATATTTACTACACAATCATACAACTTATCTGATTGGGCCCACGGGCCTATTGGCCCCACATGGCCCAAACATCCTAAACCCACAAGAACACTCATGATGGCCTCAACTATCGCGTCAAAGCTCCCACACGAGCGTTCGCATGCTCGTGTGGCTACAATCACCGTGTGACCGGCATCTCGGCATTTGCCGCTCTACAGCTAGAGTAGTGCGAAATACACACCTGATAGGAATCTGGAGTTAATCCGTGCTCCGAACACTCCTATGCCCAAACGCCAACCAAGGTATGCTTACTCTCCCCATAGATCGTTCTATTTCAAGCCAGCTTCTCGCCTACTCTCACGCTAGCTTCCCGATGTGGGATCCCTCCATCAATCTTCCAAAATCGTCCTAAATTAGCAAAATAGTCACCTTTCGCATGCAAGGGTTTCGAACTCAGGCTCCCCAATAACTGAATCCACGCCGCTAGCCACTTTACCAACTAGCTCCTTGTGTAACAAAACAAGCACAGCTAAATATAAGCCTACGGGCCAAAGTCTAAGTTCATTTAAAAGGAAATCAAAATGAATTGCAAGCGCCAAGACTTGAAGCCATGCTCCCTTGCAACCTTAATGACGCCTTGCCACTAGACCACTCACTTCTTTGTGTCACATTTTTCCACAATTTATTCTTAAAGCCTACTTACTTACTCTCAGGGTTTTATTACCTAAAACCAAAATTTTTCCTAAAGCCCAGGTTTGAACCCGGGACTTCATAAAAGCCCCCTAACCTTCCAAAATCACTCACCTAATAGGTCCAACTTGTATTAGTGTCGTTCTCTAGTTCTCAAAAATTTTAAACGCTCTCATACCCAAGGCCCAATATGCCCAATTCTACTAGGCCCAAAAATTTGGGGCGTTACAATTATAATTACATTAATTATAACAAGGATTTCGGTAAACTATATTTATTTAAATTTATATACGAACCAAATTCATATATTAATAGAACTATGTTCTCATTATGTGTACATCCTTGTTCATATAATATGTTCAATATTTGATTGCCCAATTAAATTAATTCTATAATTAATTTAATTCATGTGACAACCAAACACAATACCAACTATGTTTTATTCCGTTCATTTCAACCATAGGGTGTGACCATGTAGGTTCTTGTAATGTTAGCAGTAATAATAGAATGATTCTAATGTTACAAACAATGAGTGGCATCTAGCAATGCATCATTGCTACCTAAGTTACAAGAAGACATAATTCGACATAACCTTTTGTGATTAACCTTTCATGCATTAATCCTTAAGTCCTTTATCTCTGGAATGAACACAAGTCATGGAATAGTCACACTTACATAGTCCATCCCATGTTTCTTGATATCTTGAGTAGACTATGATATACAAATAAGTATGATATCTCATATCAACTTATTTGAGCATGGCCATGCATTTCTAGTCTCACTCAATCAAGTGGCCTAAGATATTACTCCCATTATGTAGGAGGGACTTATCCGATATTGATCAACCATATCCCTTTACATAGATTATCGTATATCCAACATCAGCCTTTATAGAACAACCAGTTACAGTGTACGTTTGACTATATTAAAATATACAACTCACGATGCTGGGATAATGATGATCTCAAGTCTAAGGATCATATACATATTAATCACTATGAGTAATGTTGTGACAATTACATAATAATCTAAGAAACATACTCATAGTAGGTCAGTCCAATATGTTGTTCTCTAACACACATATTCATGCATTGATTTTGACACTCCATATGACAACTCTTTACCATCAATCAACTACATGTTAGTCTTAATGCATTATTGTTGTCCTAGTCAACAATAATACTTGACTAAGGATCTTTTAAGAACAATCATATTATTCTCAGGACATTATTATAAAATAGTTTATTTGTACACAGAAAAAAAAACTGAAATAATAATGACAATGCTTTATATTAATAAACATGGAAAATCAAGTATGTTATTACAACCATTTCATGATTGATCTTTGGGCATACTCTTACACTTTATACACATCCCAAATCAAACATATATATATATATATATATATATTTAAAAACTGTAACACCTCAAACTCGGCCCAGAAATTATGCCTGAATTTGGCATGTCACATTGAAGTGTTTTTTGAAAACCATGTTTTCATTGAAAACCCTCCTTAACATTTAAAAACTAAAGTCTCAGTTTGTGTTCGTTCAATTTCAAAATGTGATTCATTGAAAAGTTAATCACTTTTAAAAACGTTATTATCTTCGTTAAAAATCTCTTTTAGTCGCGGAAGCTAATTTAAGGTAAAGAAGTTTAAAACGTAAGTTTTAAAAAACAGTAATTGGGTTGAAAACTCGTCTACGTCTAACAGATCTAAAACGTAACAAAATCCAAAACTTTGAATTAAATCCAGAGAGGCCTTATTACAGAAATTAAAACCCAAAACGGAATTTAAAACATATATAAAGTCCAAAGTATAATAGCCGCAGTCGTGTGGTCATTTCTGAGTCCCTCGTAGCACTGATCCTCCTAACGCTGGGGTTACCTGCACAGTTAAAAACGGGGTGAGTTTACGAAAACTCAGTGTGTAATCCCCTTACTAGAGTAACAGTTAGTATACAGAAACATAAACCGAAACAGTCTGGGCTAAAGCCCTTTAACAGTAACAGTACAGTCCAGTTCAGAGCATACGTGGGCCGAAACCCACTACAATATCATTTGGGTCACAGCCCATAACAGAATCAATTGGGCCCAGCCCAAACCAATACAGAACAAGTGGCCCTAGGCCCAGTACAATGACAAATCTCATAAACAGATATGCAACAGTATGAGGATGCATCCAACCCTACACTTACGTGGGGATAAAATCGACCCACCTAGCCAACACACCAAGCTTAGCACCGGTTATGGCACTAAGTCAACAAAACAGTTCGATGTCGTGGACAGAACGACTAAAAGCCATAAACAGAATGGTTATAAACCATAATCAGGATGGCACAAAGCTATCGATAATTGTAATAAGTTTGGCACATAGCCATCAGCGACGGTAATATAACCGGTACATAACCACGGGTAATTATGATCAACACAGAGTCATCAATATATATGTTAGGCACATAGCCATGGGTAAATACGATTGGCACAAAGCCATAATCAAGATGGCACAAAGCCATATTTACATTATGCAGCTTTAAGCCGTCCGTCGGTCCACAGTCGTCTCATGTGACCCGTGCGGCCTTAACAGATCAATACTTGATCCACAATCGTCTCATGCGACCCGTGCGACCCTATCAGAACTTTCTCCGTATCAATATCCCAGCCCCATGCAATATGTCATATATGTTATGCTCAATCATTACACGTGTATGCAAGATGGCCATGCTCAGTAACAGTCATTTAAACATATATTAAAAGCATATCACTCACACGACCATAGTCAAGTCAGTTAAATTCATAGTCTAAGTCAGTCATTTACCCACAAGGGCAAAATAGTCATTTTAGCCTATAAGGGTATTTCGGTCATTTTACCCTATGGAGGTATTTCGATCATTTTACCCTATAAGGGCATTACGGTCATTCTACCCTATGGGGGTGTTTCAGTCATTTTACCTTATAGGGGCATTATGGTCATTCTACCTTATGGGGGTATTTCGGTTATTTTACACTATAGGGGTATTTCGGTCATTTTACCCACAGGGGCATTACGGTCATTCTACCTTATGGGGGTATTTCAATCATTTTATCCTATGAGGGTATTTTGGTAATTTTGCAAACCAAGGGTATTTCGGTAATTTTGCAAATCGAGGTCTCAGCGACCCAACAGAAGGTCCACCGTCGCCTCGAGTGACTTAAGTAACCTAAATAGTCACAACGGTGTAAATGGGCCTAAGGCCCATTACTCGGCCCAAGTGGGCCCACACACTCTTGTGGCCCATTTAGCCTAGAAACAGCCAAAGTTATGCAAACGTCACCGTCCAAACAACGCTTACCACATCACATACATTTTACACGAGCCCACTGGGCCCACACAGCCCATTTCGACCCAACGAGGACTAAAACAGCCTAAGACCACGAGAGCGCTCGTGATGGCCTCTACAGACTAATGCCCATGTTCGTGGGCTCAGTTCACCACACGTACGATTGCACGCTCGTGTGGCATCATAGGCCATATTTCTGGTTTTTTGGCATTGTGCCAATCTACAGTCATAGCAGTATAAACAACACATACTTTCGGCTTTTCAGCCGATTATCGAATACCGCATACAAATACACACCTGTTTAAGCGAATAGTGTAAATCCCCACGAACAACAACCTTGATTAAGCAAATATGGTTTAATCCTTCCTTAACCCAGTGATCACCAAATCCTTAGCACAACCTGCATTGAATCCCAATATCTTTAACTATCACTATGAACAAAATAACTAAAACCAAACGAACGACATCTTACCACCAAGCAGAACTAAGAATAGTTGATAGATGAAATCAGTCTACCACCCTAGGGTCAAAGGTACTCAGGAAACAGAGACCAACCAAAAAGATTGTACATTTATTAGGAATCAGTAACACAGGAAGATATTAGAAGGAAAAACACAACCGTAAAGAGAAATAAGAATAAGCCATGAGTACTTTCCTATTCACCAAAGGACTCTCCTTAGTCGAACACAAAATAAAGAGAATAAAGGGAAGTATTCGGCTCACTCAAAACAGGAGGAGAGAACCGAAACTGAAAAGAGGGGGAGAGCACTGAGATTCGGTCAATCAATCGAAAAGGGAGAAGAGGAAAAACAATAAATGAAAAGTGAAGAAAAGAGTGAGTATTCGGCTTAGGCAAAGGTAAGGAGAAGAAAACAGAGAAAGATGGAGGGAAAGAAAAGAATAGCAAAGTTAGAAGAATCAAAAGCGCCCACACGACAAGGCAGGATCGACCAAAAGAACCATAATGCGCCAAAGAACTTAAAATAAAAATCCCAAAAGCAGAAAAGATACCAATATGAAAAGAAGGAAAAGTTTTCAGCAAATTCAAAACTTCCAAATGTTCCCATTGCCGAAAAAAACACTCTCCTAGCCAAATTCTCAAAGTTAGGGCTCCCCAAAACAGCACAACTCTCTCCCATATCAAATTCCTCAACTTTCTCCAAATATCTCTCCCCTTACCCCTTCTTGAAATCCTCTTTGACTAATTCAAACTCCAATCTCTTTAGCAATGTTTTATTCAAACTCCACCACTCCCACAACCGAGTAAAATAAATACTCCTTTGTGCAAAGAGTGATTCGAACCCCAGCTCCGTTGCCACCTTAGTGACCCCACAACCATCAAGCCACAAGCTCTTTTTGTAACACATTTTAAACTCAATTAATTATAAGGCCTACTTTTAAGTACCTAGGGTTTTATTCACTTAAAACCAAAAATTTTGCTAAAGCCCAGGTTTGAACCCAGGACTTCTCCAACTCCTCTCAGGACCCTTAACCACTTGAGCAGACATTTAATTGTGTCAGCTCTTGCACAGCAAATACTCATGTGCCGACTTCCAAACGCTCTCCAAGCCCAAGGCCCATTTCTTCTAGGCCCAAAATTTAGGGCGTTACACAAACCATGGAAACAAAACAAAAGTTCACATTATTTCCTTCCAAGATAACACATATACATTTAACCAATTCATGCCACATAACCATAAAAGATCATTCAAAAGAACTATAGTGTCTAAAGCTAGATAGTGTGAGCTTTGAAGAGATCCAATAGTCGTGTTCCGCGAAGCGTCAACTACAAGATACTGGAAACAAAATCGAGTAAGCTTTACGAAAGCTTAGTAAGTTCATATAAAAATATATACGTTAACTTACCTTATTAATCATAAACTGTTATAACTAAGTATTCATGGCATATTCAATCCTGACATTTCATTTCACAAGAAACAGGTAAGTATTTCACATATTCATGTAACAGGACAATCAATAGTAAATTACAATAAATTCAGTCCAAGTATTTCATGGTTATTCCAGTCAACAAGTCATTCAATTCTCTTATTTAATCAAGACAACCCGATGAACAATAGTAAAAGGATTTGGGTACACGGGTTACAGTATCAAGGAGCATTGAGATGCTAAATAAGGCACAAATGTGCATATAAGAGCGCCAAAGTGCAAACAGGGCACCAAAGTGCATAACAGGGCATAAATTAAGGGCGTTGTTATGAAAATAGGAGCTCCGCAATGCTAACAGAATAACCGCACATCTACCCTATTGGATTGTCAATCGTATCCTAATCGTTTACTAAGTTCAAACAGACACATATATAGTATTCAAGGCATTCATATAACCAAAACATTTCTGAAAACTCAAATCATGTATAAAAATCATATCAGATTCATATGTTACTCTACACAGAATATAATGATCACATTCATTCATTACTCAACATAGAATAAATTTATCACATAAGTAACACTTTTTTGTTTAATCCTAAACTCACTTGGTACCTTTTTCATGAAATTCAAGTCACGTTTCACAATATATATATATATATATATAGACACACACACACACACACACATTTAGATTACAAGCAAATAGATTTCAAACGTACTTACACTATATGAACTTAGCTATGACAAGCAGGGAACGAGTTTAAATGCATGGACTATTCTACAGTTTTCCCTTTTTCCCGAGTATCAACAACTTGATCTATATAATAGTTAAAACTCAAATTATCAATTCCAAATGCATCATAAAACTCAAATACATGCATATGACCTTTTAATGTTATTTTACACAATTTCCTTGAACTTTTATATTTTATTCATTTTAGTCCCTAAAACCAAAACAAGTATAGCTTTCACAATTGAACTTTGATTTTCATTCCAATTTCAATTATGTCCTTCTATAGCCCCCTAAAAACTAAATTCACAGATATTTCACGTCAATTTCCTCAATTTCTCATTTTAGTCCCTAAATACAAAAATAACAAAATTCACTTAACAAAACAATCCTAAAAGGTTTCCAAGCTTCAAAATCTTCCATTAATCATCCAAAAAGCTTTAAATACAACAATGGAAATTTTAAAAATCTTCAACAGTTTTAAAAATGGAACTACGATATAGCTTAATCAAGTTGCAACGATATCAAAAACATAAAAATTACGAAATAAAAATAAAAAATGACTTACCATATAAATATTCAAAGCTTACTCCAAAGTCTAAAAATGGTGGTTTGAGCTTTGTTGAATACTCCAAAGTCTAAAAATGGTGGTTTGAGTGATGGTAAGGAAAAAGAGATGAAAATTAGGTTTGACTCCAAATATTAATCGACAATATTTACGGACTCACTCGTCGAAATTGTGGTCCCGAAACCACTGTTTCTGACACCATCGAAAAACATGATGTTACATAGGGTACTTTGTATTATAAATTAAAAGAAAAAGGGTCAAATTTTTTAAAAAAAAATAAAACTTGCCAAAAAAAACCCAATCAATGCAATAGAACATTTTACTCTTTGCTCTTGTCCTTTTCTTTTCTTTTTATGTTTTACTAGGGCTTTTACATATTTGAAAAAAAAATAAAACAAAAAGTAATTTGTTGATAAAGCAACATGAAGTTGATGTGATTGAAGGTGTTCATCAACGGTGGAAAACAAAAAGAATTTAGTTTAAAAGATTTATGATTTTTTTTTTTTTTGCAAGAAATGTTAGTTTAAAAAAATTTTAATTTTAAGAATTTTTTAGATTTATACATATTTAATTAATTTTATATTTTTTAAAAAAATTATTATTTTTAATTATTTTTATAAATTTCCTAATAATTTTTGTCCAAGATTTTTTTTATTTTTTATAGATATTGTTAATAATCTTTAAAAAATATCAAAATAATTTTTTAAACCATAACTTATTACTAAATTAACTACAAACTATTTGAATTAATGTGCAACTTTATTTTTTTAACAAAAGTTCACTACTAAGTGGCAAAAATGTAATAATTTGATAACTTTAGTGACTATTATATATAACTTTTGAAAGTAGAATAATTAAAATGTAATTTTAATCAAAATTTAAAAACAATTCATGTAATTTACCCAAAAAACCTATCATATTTGAATTATCAAAAAGAAATTATTATGTTAATTACTTATCATTTTGAATAATATTTATTTGCTTTAAATAATGAAATAAAACCATTATTTAGTTACAATTTCAAAAGAGTTTAATATTATTAAAAATTATGAATATGTTACTTTACACAAATTACAAAAATTAATAATACATTATTTAAAAACTGCTTAAAAAATAAACGTGTAAATAATATGCAATGCATTAGAAACTAATTTATTTTAAATCTGACAATATTAAACACCATGGAATTACACCATATATAAATTTTCTGAAAATGCATTTTCCACAAATATAGGCCCGAGTGTAGAAAATCGAGGGCTTGCACAAAGACGCATCCTTCCATTGGTATAGGGCTAATTCAGACTTCAGAACCCCTTGTGTCATGTATATGCGCGTTCCGCTGCTCTATATAAGTGCAATGTATGGTCAGAAATTGGATCTCAACAACCAATTTTGGGTAAACAGTAGAGTTCAAACTTGTTCATCCCATTTAGCCCATCAATGCAGTCGAGCCCGACCCGGATTAAGAAGCGAGTCTGACATCCTCCAACCCTGCCAGACGTGTCAAAAGGAGCATAAAGACATGTAGAAAAGCAAATTATAAACATGTAATGAGGAAGAGAAATCTATACATATGATCATCAGCAAGGATCAACAACAATACAGGGTCGCAAACAAAATCATACTTTTAGAGGTGTCAGACAAGCATCAGGCTCAGACCATTTAGGATTTAGCTCCTTTTCCGCCTGGTTTATACTGGTGTTCAAACTAGTTTTTAGATTTTGTGGAAGATATAGGATTTCGGCTTTTTGGATTGGGTTCATTTTACCACCTCCACATAATCTCACATAAAATTGTCCACTACTAGCATTCGCTGGTCCAAGTAATTTACAGCCGACAATAAGCCCAGAAGTAATAACCCCATTAAATTCTTCCTGAAATATACACTACTGCTGCTTCATCTCTGAAGCATGATTAACCAATCAAAAAGTTGCAGCGAACAACTCCACTAAATAAGTTCTATATTTAATAGGTATTTTCATCTTCGGGGATTATGCAATTGATAGTAAAAATGAAAAATATTAGGTAAATTGCAAATCACCCTTTGCACTATAGAGCACAATGCAAACATGCAACAACACTTCTAATTTTAGCAGCACCATACTTTTAAAATTAAGCAAATGAACCCAATTCATTGGTCACTGAACATGCAGTACATACAAGCAATCCATTCTTTTGCATTAACATGAGGCTAATAAACAAAACCGCAGGACCTCCAATTGTTTTGCTTATTGTTTCAAGTGATTAAACTCATCATAATGAACAGTTAGATATATATAGAACCATCTCCACATTTGTTTTAATCCAATGGTATTTTGCCCCTTTATATGCTAGTCATAGTAATATAACATATTTTATGCAGGCCATTCAACCTAAGAGATTAAGATCAATAAAAGAGTCCAAATTTCTAATATTTTAAAAAGTGAAATGGGATATTACACAACAAGGTGTGTTAGCATTATGGATCATTTCTAAGCATATGAGTTCTTGCCCCCACCCAAAAAACACCCAAAACATTACATAAAAAATGGGAAATCTGAAAAAGAATAGTCAACTGTCTTTATATTTGCTCATATGACAAGCTGAAGAGAAAGCTGGTAACACAAAAGGAGAAATTACATAGCATAGAGTATGACAATAGAATGGCATATTTCTGACAAGAACGGCTGACCTGTTCTGCAGCATTGTTCTTGAAATGTCTATATGATGTTGAAACCATCTTACATGATTCAGCAATATGAAGCTCAAAATCAGTAGCTGCTGGCATGAGATGTTCTTGCTGGCTTCTAGATGATAGACTATTATCGGCAGAATGAATGAAATGCAAGAGCACATGTGCCTGTAATACAAGGTGGAATTACTGCTAAACACAAAAAATGAAAGCAAAGCTTGGTAAGAAATATAACTAGTATATAAGGCCAAGAGGATTATCTCACATGGAATGCTGCTTTTAGAATGTCATCTGACTTCGCTTGATCCTTGAGCAGTGCATATACTTTTCCCTTTGAAGGATTGTAAGTCACTATATATCTTTCTTTCTGCCATATAATTCAACAATCCATGCAAGTTTATGCATGTTTTATGTGGGTACATGCTTTATGGGGAAGAAATTTAATCAATTTCGTTTCCAAGGAAGCATACCTCAAAGAGAGGTTCTATCGCAAGAAAGGCACCAGGATCTTGGAAAGCATCCCTAAATCTTGAGCCTGCAAACAATGGGAGAGCTTTCAGATTGAACTCAAACAATATAGCACCTAGAGCCTTTTTTTTCTGGTCAAGGGAAAAACTGTCAGTTTAATACACACCAAGAACAACAGGTCTGTCCTTCAACCATGGAAAACTAAATATTTTTTCCTGCATATTTCCCTCCTGCAATGAGGGAACTTGTCCTGCATTGTGAAGAAACACAATGAAGTCATTCTAGGTCTGAAGAATTCTTCAAATAGTTTTGATTCATTGAGAATGTCATTGACAATAACAGAAAGAATAAAGGGTCTAAATGCAGTGAAGTTCTGTTACAGTTTGACTAACCAGTCTTTAAGAAGGACTCTACAGCCACACTGAATCTTGCTCTATTTAATGTGTGCAGCACAACAGATCTAACCTGGAAAGGAAATTATTATAAGCTATTATTAGCAGAACATGTTCCGAATACGAAATTAGGCAAACAGTTTAACAAAAAATAAAAGAAGTGCTAGTGTAACCTCTCTGTAAGAACTGAAAACATATCCACATGACAGGAGAGAAAATGTGGTAACCAAGGATGGGTTTTTTTTTGAGATCAGAATGCTCAGTCCAGTTCCTAACTGCAAACAACATTAAGCAGTTTGGTTGATAAACCTCAAATTTCTAAACAAAATAAAATACAGACAGACAGACAAAACATAACATGCATGACAATTTATATTATGAATAATTAACAAATATATTGAATAGAAGAAGATAGGATTGATGCGAGACGTATTAACTGCAAAAACACAAAATCCATACATATAACTTCTGTATGACAAAAGATTTCCAACATGCATAAGATACAAGTAAAAAGATCAAAGGTGACTTGTTAACAGTTCATTAGCAATTTTTTAACAACAGTAACCCTTCTACAGTAGACCACTGGCCTGAACCTGACATCCACGGTGCCTTCTGTAGAAAACAGAGTAATTCTCTGTATTTTTCTATATTTTATTAACTAAAGAACTGAATTTAAATAGAGAAAAGAGTCATAACCTAATTGGGAAAATAATTCCCTTATTCTAATAAACTACTAAAAGATAAGATAAAATAATCCTAGAATATCTCAAATGATTTATTCTAAGATTTATCTACCTAAATAAGATTTATCTATCTGTAGAAAACATTTAATATATTTCTATAATTCCTACACTCCCCCTCAAGCTGGAGAATATACATTGTATAATCCCAGCTTGAATAGGAATTTATTGAAAACAGGCTTTGGCAGAGCCTTAGTGAGAATGTCTGCAATTTGTCCTTTTGAAGGAATGTAGGAAAGAGTGGATGTCCTTTTGTTGACTTGGTCAGCAATAAAATGCCTGTCAATCTCCACATGCTTTGTTCGGTCATGTTGGACTGGATTCTTGGCAATCTGAATAGCGGATTGATTATCACACAAGACTTCAAAGTGATCCTCCTAATTAGTGCCAAGTTCTTTTAGTAATTTAAGTAGCCAAATTCCTTCGCATATTCCCAAAGCTAGTGCTCTAAATTCAGCTTCAGCACTACTTCTTGAAACAACAGATTGTTTTTTACTTCTCCAAGTTGTAAGGTTACCCCAAACAAAAGTGCAGTAGCCACTAGTGGATCTTCTTTCAGTGAGGCCTCCCGCCCAACTAGAGTCTGTAAAAATCTTAACAGTTCTGTCTTGTGTTTTCTTGAACATTAAGCCGTGTCCTGGAGTTTTCTTCAAGTACTTGAGAATTCTGTTTGCTGCTGCCATATGCTCTTCATTAGGATTAGTCATGTGTTGACTTATCACATTTACAGGAAAGGCTATATCTGGCCTCGTCAGGGATAAGTAAATAAGTTTCCCAACTAATCTCTGAAATTTCTCTCTGTCTACTAAAGACCCATCTTCTTTGTTGAATCTCAAATTTGCCTCTATTGGTGTATCAGCTGATTTACAACCAAGAAAACCAGTTTCTTTGAGTAAATCAAGTACATACTTTCTTTGATTGATCACAAGTCCTTTTTTTGATCTTGCCACCTCCATTCTTAGGAAATATCTTAACTTTCCCAAGTCCTTGATTTCGAATTCCCTATTTAACAGCTTCTTCAAATTGCTAATTTCTTCCTCATCATCTCCAGTAAGAATTATGTCATCAACATACACAATTAGGATAGCTTTCTTATTTGTAGAAGTTACCTTGATGAAAAGTGTATGATCGACAAGGGACTGCTTGTAGCCGTTTTTCAGAATGACTTTAGTGAACCTCTCGAACCAAGCTCTGGGTGATTGTTTTAGCCAGTATAGAGACCTGTTGAGTTTGCACACCTTGTTGCTTCCTTCAACAGACTTTAAGTCAGGTGGCAATTTCATGTAAACTTCTTCCTCTAGCATGCCATTAAGAAATGCGTTTTTTACATCAAGTTGATGTAATTGCCAATCGCAATTTACAGCCAAACTTAGGAGTACTCGAACAGTGTTAAGCTTTGCCACGGGTGCAAACGTTTCTGTGAAATCTATCCCATACGTTTGCGTAAAGCCTTTAGCCACCAGTCTAGCTTTATATCTTTGGATGCTTCCATTGGAGTTGTACTTTACAGCAAAGATCCATTTACAGCCAACAACCCTTTTTCCTTGAGGAAGGTCTGTAATTGTCCAAGTAGCATTTTTCTCTAGTGTATCAATTTCCTCTTCAACAACCCTTCTCCATTTAGGATCCTTTAGAGCTTCAGCTATGCTTGTGGGAATCTGTTCTTTATCCAAGGTTGCTGTAAATGCTTGAAAAGAAGGCATCAAAGAATTATAGCCAGCAAATTTTTCAATAGGATGTTTGGTGCATTGTCTAACCCCTTTTCTAATAGCAATAGGAAAGTCATCTAGAGTAGAGGACTTACTGATTTCTTCTTCCATTTCGGCAGCTGGACCCAAATCCAATTCTCGGCAAGAATCAGATTGCAAAACAGTCTCAGGGATATTTTTTTTTTCTTGTGTAGACACGAAGCTGTTTGGGTGGTGATATTTGTTGAAGATTTTCAATAGGAGTAGGTGTATTTTCAGGAGGGGTGTTTAAAATAGGTGTGGATGAGGTTTTGATAGTTATAACAATAGAATTAATCGGAGTAGTCACAGGTGACAAATCTGTAGGTAAAGGTAAAATTGGTGGCAATTTTGAAGGTTGAGAATGGAAATTAGGAGAAGATACCTGATTTGGCTGAAACTTACTCCATGTCTCCCCCTGAATTTCAGCCTATTTGAAATAGGGATCCTGTTCATAAAAAGTGATATCCATAGTGGTAAAAAATCGTTTAGAAGGAGGATGAAAGCATTTGTATCCCTTCTTAAGTGAAGGATATCCAACCAGTACACATTTTAAGGACTTAGGGTCTAACTTGGACTTATGAGGAGCAATATTTTGGATAAAAACTGTGCAGCCAAAGATTTTAAGAGGCAAAATTGAGGAGATAGGCTTAAAATGAGGAAAGTGCTGTAAAAATATAGATTGAGGTGTTTGAAATTTTAAAACCTTACTAGGCATTCGGTTGATTAAATAGGTAGCCGTTAATAAGGCTTCCCCCCACAGATATTTAGGAACATTGGTAGTAAATAGAAGGGAACGAGTAACTTCTAGGAGATGCCTATTTTTCCTTTCGGCAATGCCGTTCTGTTGTGGGGTTCCAACACAAGAACTAAGTTGAACTATGCCCTTGTCCCTGAAAAAATTACCCAAAGACCTAGCAAAAAATTCACTTCCATTATTAGATTTAAAGAGCTGGATTTTAGCCCCAAATTGAGTGAGAACCATGTTATAAAATTGTGCAAAAATATCAGCAGTTTCAGATTTGTCTTTCAGCAAATAAGTCCAAGTTACCCTACTGTGATCATCAATGAAAGTAATAAACCACTTACTGTGATCAGCATTCTTCACCCGAGAAGGGCCCCAAATATCACTATGGATCAAAGCAAAAGGGTGAGAAGGCTTGTATAGAGAAGGAAAATACGAAGATCGTGTATGTTTAGCAAGAGAACAAACTTTGCAAGAAAAAGAGTTTGGCCTTTTATTAATAAATAGATCAGGAAACAATTTAGCAAGATATTGGAAACTAGGATGTCTTAAACGACAATGCCATAACATAACAGTATCAACTGTATTTAAAGCTGTAAAAGATTTGGAGATCTCGGGTTTAGTTGAGGAAGGGAGGATGTAGAGACCATTCTGCAAGCTAGCCTTACCAATCATCTTCTTCGAGTTTAGTGCCTACAAAGTACAATCAAGACCATTAAAGGTTGCGAAGCAGTTCAAATACGAGGAAATTTTACTTACTGAAATGAGATTGCAAGCCAGAGTTGGTACAAAGAGAACATTATGAAGTGCAATCTGATCATTGAGAATAACAGTTCCATGACCTTCTATTTTGCATAAGGAACCATCAGCTGTTTTGACAGTTTTACCAAAGGTTTGGAAAAAATTGTGAAATAAGGCCTTATTACCAGTCATATGATCCGTAGCACCAGAATCAAGGATCCAATTAGGAGTGAATTGAGAGGAAAACAATGTTGTGGAAGAAAGGTTACCTTCTAGTTCTTTCATGACCAAATTACCCGCATTAGACCTCTAAAACTTTCCAAACAATTTTTGAAGTTCAGTAATCTGCTCTTTGGAGAAGCTTGTGACAGATGTGTCAGCGGCAAGACTGGATTTATTATCTCTGGAGTTCTTTGACTTCCAGCCCTGAGGCTTACCATGAAGCTTCCAACACTTTTCCTTGGAGTGGCCACGCTTTTTGCAATGATCACACCAAGGTCTCCCCCGTTTGGAAGAAGGAGATGATTGGTGTGTCACTAAGGCAGATCCTTTAGGAGTTGAATCCGTTTCATCAAGCATCACACTTCGGCGACTTTCTTCCTTCTTGACCATAGAGAAGGCCTCTCGAAGGGAGGGAAGGGGAGAAATAGCCAAAACCCTGCCGCGAACCTCATCCAGCTCCTTGTTTAGGCCTTGTAGAAATTGAAATAGCCTTCTTTGAGTGACAATTTGCTGATAAAGGGCAGCATCTCTGGGAACTGCCCAATCATGTTGTGCATACAAATCTAATTGCTGCCAAAGAGCGGTAAGGGAATTGTATTAGAGAGTGACGGGCACGGTGCCTTGCTTTAGCGTGGCTGCTTGGTTTTCAACATGATATAATTCGGCAATATTATCATTGCTAGAGTACGTTTCGCAGACAACACTCCAGATTTCAACAGCGGTGTTGTAAATGAGAAAATTTCGGCTTATACTTGGGGTCATGGAATTAAGGAGCCAAGTCATAACCTGGCCATTATCACGCATCCACTTAGCAAAACCATTGTCAGGCACCGTAGGCTGCTTGATTTCTTCAGTAACATAGCCCAATCTATCTCTTCCCAAGAGAAAAATCTTAATCGATTGGGACCACTCTAGAAAATTGTTGCCATTTAATCTATGGCAGGTGATATTCAGACCAAACGAGTCTGATTGAGCATTAGAACCAGAAAAATTTTCTGGATTTGAGGTAATCTCCGGAGTAGGAGAAAGAGATGTAGGAGAATAAGTTCCTGACATGGTCTAGGGTGAAAAAGAACCGGAACCTAAACTGATACCATGTAGAAAACAGAGTAATTCTCTGTATTTTTCTATATTTTATTAACTAAAGAACTGAATTTAAATAGAGAAAGGAGTCATAACCTAATTAGGAAAATAATTCCCTTATTCTAATAAACTACTAAAAGATAAGATAAAATAATCGTAGAATATCTCAAAGGATTTATTCTAAGATTTATCTACCTAAATAAGATTTATCTATCTGTAGAAAACATTTAATATATTTCTATAATTCCTACACCTTCTAATGCAAAGAATCCACTGTTGTAACTGGAGAACCTAGCTACACATGTCATTAATAACCAAAAATAGCAACTTAACTATTTTAAGAATGCTAAGATTAGAAACAAAGATAAGATTAAAAAAAAATAGAAAGAAGATATTAGAAAGGAGAGGTTGGAGAAGGAAGTCTCCTACAAATAATATTGCAAGAAGCAGGAGGAAGGAAGTTCTTGTTCCTATCTTGGGAGGTATGACTTCTTTATTACAGAGGAAGTTACAAAAAAGATGTCAATATTTCTTAGATTGGCCTTTTTTCCCAAAGGAATATTGTCCTAGGGTTTTCATAAAGGTGTGTCCAGACAAAGACATGACTATCATATATGTGGACAATATTCTAAACCAAAACTTCTATGCTTTCCATGAAAGTTGTGCAAAGATTTTAAAATAAGATAGGTATGGTGTGCCAGTATGAGTTTCTTTAGTGGGTCTACTCATAGATGATATTGAAAAGATCCATTTTGTTAACCACTAGGTTGAGTATTTTCTTTCACAATAATCTTTTGTCTAGATGGAGCCAATCAATATATCTCATAAGGTACTTTTTGATTGTTTGGCTGTCATCCTAAAAGGACACTTTTCAATAAATGGGGTTTGTTTTAGCTTATAAAGCAGTTCTTGGAGTGCATTGCATTGGTCAAGATAGTTATATAATATATCATATAGAGAATGTAGCTTATGCATTGTGGAAAGAAAGTGATGAAGTTACTAACAGAAGTAGAGGCCAGCAGAACAAGTAGACCACATGAGCATCGCAGTCTAGTCAAGCATGGGCCTATGTGATTGGAACAATGGTAAAGCCTTGGTAATTTTCTCTAGGAGGTGGTTGGTTCGAATCAAGTAGGGAACTTTTCAAGACATCATGATTTGAGTATAGAGGAGGCTTTCTTGTGGACAACCACCTTGAAATGGTAAGCTTGGAATTCAATGGCTATTATATAAATAGGGCAGAGATACTATAAAAATCCAGATAGTTATTTGGTTATAAATAGTTTTGGCTACTAATATATTTATTGAAGTTACAACTACATCAACAATTCTAATCAGAATCAACCATTACAAGCACTGAACTAAATAATTTTAAATCAATAACTAACTCAACTCTAACTAACCAACTAACCCACACATAATTTTTCACATGGTGGAACTTCAACCTGAGCACTCAAGGTCCCAAGGCCTCAAGCTTGCCAACACTACCAACACCTTATTGGCTTTAGCTATTACAATTTTATTTATTCTAAAAGATAAATAAGCTCACTTTATAGGAAACGGCACTTCCTATGTTAAGAAATTTGACCTGAAACAATTACTAACACCGCTATGTCTAATATCTCCTCTACAAGAACAACTTTTGTTTAGAATAGTTGTTTAAGACAACCTTTGTTTGAGAATAGCTACAATTCAGAATAGTTGCCATTCAAGAACAACTCTTGTTAGAAACGTATATTGTTCAAGAACAACAATGTTGAGAAAAAATACCATTCAGAATAGCTCTTATTCAGGACAAATGTTGTTCAAGAATAGATGTTGTTCAAAATAACCTCTACCAAGAATAGCTATGTTCAGACCAATGGTTGTTCAATATACCTTTAGTTGACAAGCTTCTGACAAAAACAACACCATCACAAAACATTTTTATAGAACAACTCATTTGTAGAACAAGATTATCTCATTTATAGAACAAGATTATCCTTAAAGACACATTCTCCAAGATGTATTCCATAGAAGATGTTTCATACCATATTGCTTCATCAAAACAAAAGAAATGAAGATAATCCCATATTATGGTAGGATTCTTGGGTTAGCTTCACTCTTGAGATGTTCTAGAGAGCTTAGCTTGATGGATCATATATAGAGGTAGTTATAAGGTTTTCTCTTAACCTTTCCATATAATATTGAGTGTTCCCCTTTTCTTTCAAAAATCATCACTATCAAAAACTTAAAACTCTTTTAAATAAACCATTATCAATAACCAAAAATCCCTCCTATATGCCTAATTTTGCAACTCTCATTCTCTACTCACAACTCATTTGGGGACTTTTGGAACTTTTGACATTGGGGGCAAAACTTTCTCTCAAACTCTCTCTATAATCCTTTATCTTAATTCTCTTCTTAGAATTAGTTTCCACCTTACTACCCCTTGCTTAGCCACTCTAGCCACCAAATGCCAGTACGCTCAATACTTCCAAGGTCTATTCTAATCTTCCTTTCTGCCATCTCAAGGCACATCCTATTTCACTTGTTTGCAACACTTGCTCTCCTTGCCAAAGAAACCTCTACATTGGTCATCATAGAAGGAATGGGATTTGAGAAAGATTGATGAAAAGATGTTTGGAACTTAGACCATTTTGGACCAAAATGTTCCATCTCTGCAATTACTTCACGAAGCGATTTGACAATACTAGTGTTTAACCACTTTTATCAATACAAATCACTTCAGAAGTTGCTTTGCAAACTAAACAAACCCTCATTTCCTAAAAGTGGTCCCTCTTTATGAAGGCCAAACATGGGAGTAGTGAAATATATTGATTACAAACATCAAGACAATACTATTATGAAAGCAAATGCTCAAGTTATTAGCCCGAAAGAGCACAACCTAGGTGAATCTACCTTTTGAGTAGACCCATTACCAAGAAACCCTTACTAGCAATTTAAACTTGACACATGTAGATCACCACACAACAAGACCTTTGTGAAACAATTTTATAACTAGCGTAATTGACCATTTTTATCAATAGATATCACTTCAAAAGTTGCTTTGCAAACTAACAATCCCATTTCTTGAACAATGGTCCTCTTAATGATGGCTAAACATGGGAATAGTACTCCCTAGAATATATTGATCACCAACATCAAACCAAAATATTATTATGAAAGCAAATACTCAAATTATTAGCCCCAAAGGGCACAACCTACGCGAATCTTTTAATATCAAACACTTTTTAAGTAGACCCACTACCAAGAAACCCTTACTAGAAACTTTAACTTGGCACATATGTGGAAGATCATGGCACAAAATCTAAAGAAAAGGACCTACTCCAATGGATTGGACTCAAGAATTAGCTTCTAATCATTGTGATGTTTTTGTCTAAATATAACGTCAAACAAAACTGGAGGAAGGAAAACCTTCGAGAAAAGGGCAATCTACGTCAAGATGCTTTGTGTTATTATTTGTAGTTCCTCCATATACGAAAGCCCTACCTCCAAGGCAAGAAGAAACTTCCACTCGCCAGGCTTTGTAAATTAACTTTGAGAATTCATTCTATTACCTCTCTTTTGTAATATAATCTTGTAGTATTCCCTTATGCCTTTCTAAATTTCTTCTATATTTTTTCTCTATCACTAACCTTAATTGTTTTCAATGATTAAATTGCTATTCTAGTAATTAATGATGTGAAAAATGGTATTGAGTGGTGTTTATCTCAGCTCTTGTACTCTTATACTCAAGTTGAGTCTCTACCTATTTTCAATGTATTTTATGTTGAATTAAAACAAAGAACTAAGTAGTATTTTTGAGTCAATTAGATTATGCTAGAAATGATAATTAATATATTTACTATCATGCATCCAAACAATTCTATTTTTAACCCCTTTTTGCCTTTTATTATGGGCAAGACCAGATGGTTCTTGTGGCCATTGTTGTAAACAACATCTGAAGTTATCAAACCATCACGCAGAAGCAGCAAACAGCAAATTAATACATATAGGTTGCTTTTTCTCAACAAAAGATGTTGACAAGAAAACCCTGACCATTGTGGTCATTATAATGCCATTGCTGCAAAGGGAACTCTCAATATGTTTTTAAAATTTAAAGAGTGTAACACCAAATTCTCATTCCAATCAGACAACATACCTACTTCCATAGTACAGCATCTAAAGCAACCTTCCCTTTAAATCCAGCCAGTCTATTTCTTCCATGCTGTGTTATAAAGATTGTTCGGGGGGATTTTTTTTTTTTTTTTTGGGGGGGGGGGGAGGTTCATGGATATGCGTTTGGCACAGGAGCATACAATTTTTTCAGAAGTTTCTCCTTATATCTGGAGGGCCAGACCTCAAAACTGATGTCCATTGGACATGTGTCAAGCCTGGGTGCTACAGCTAAAATAGAGTTGAAACAACACGGCTTCAATGCAATTTGTCCTCTTTTATGTCCTAATTATTCCAATGTTTACAAGTTTGTTAATGCATCAACAACACTCATCTCTGATACACTTTGCTGTATCATGTTTTCAATTGGCACATCTTTCTCTTGCTAATGGATAAATCAATTCTTACTCTTTCTTCCTATTTCCACTCATATCACTAGTAATTTAGAAATTTGTCTGCAAATAACATTACTTCAGACTATCAAGATATTTTTAAGGCATACCAGATCTGCAATATTTCCAACACATTCTCCTTTTGCAGTGACATCTCCAATGTTTTCTCCTTTAGCAAAGGCTTTGTAAATTGGTGTGCGAGTCGATGTTGATGTTACAGCAGCAACATTCTATAAGTAAATTGCAAAGAATAAGACTGCAATACTTAAAAGACCACAAAGACACAAGTTGTACAGGTAAAAAAAAATCACCTTCAACACATTTGCCGCACAAGCCAAAGGAAGAAAGAGATGAGGCACAGATGCAGTTGCCAACTCTACCCCAGCACCCAGCTCCATAAGTAGGTCACCAGCAAACCGCAGCTAAACACATTGGATGTAACAATATCTTGTGAAGATAAACTAACAGTTCTACAAACTAACAGTTCTACAACCTCCATCACAAAATATATATAATAATTAAAATTAAAAAAAAAAAGAAAAAAAAAAACCTGTTTTAGATCATAATCAAATTTATTTCCTTGTCGGGAAAAAAGCATTTTACCAACCCGACCAGCACCATCCTGCAAGCATAGTTAAATTTTAGCTTGCTACACAGCCAGTTTCAACAAACTTCCTTTTTTTTTTCTATAACACAACATTCGATATAAAAAGACAAACCAAATAGGCGATAATATAAAAGGATAAAGACTAATAAGTTATAAACCAAAAGTTGGTGAAACGATAGCAGCTTGTCTATTGAATGAATTCTATGAAATTACTTCTTGAATGCTTTACAGATGCCAATAAGGAGTAAAATCGAGCAATAAGACATTTCCTTTTAGATGGATATAAGTAGATGTTTTAATTTTTGAAACAGTAATTGGAAACTCAATCAAGAAAAATACTAAACTGTAATTATGACAAAAAGTCATATAAATCTTACACTCACATTTTCTTAATCAAGAAAAATACTAAACTGTAATTTTGGCAAAAAGCCATACAAATCTTACACACATTTTCTTTCTGCAAGCAGTATGCTAAGAAAAAAATAGAAGCAACTTTTGCAATAAGTTAGGTGCATAACAAAGGCTTTTTTGTTTTTAAGTACAACATAGTCTGAATTTATAACTTTATCCTCTAGCCTGGTGAAAAACAAGTCACCAGCTTTGCATCTAGTATCAAACATGTAAAAAGCGGCTAAACTCCAAGACAAGCTTCCAACATGAACACGATGTCATAAGCACTTACTAGCCAGTTTTGCACAAAGAGAAAATCATCAGGTCAAACAACACAGTAGCTTTAGGAAAAAAATTTAAGAATAACTTGTTAGCATTGCTAACATATTTACCTTTGAAGAGTAGGATTCTCCTAATAATTTAATATGACAAGAAATTGAACAAATGAAGACAGACATTGAAAATTACATTATGCATTCGCAACATAATATTTCAAAGTGTATTGGTGCAGCAGAGTATGAAAACAGCAAAGATGATCTAAGGTGAACATCCAAATATTGACAGGTCAGAAATCAGAAATGGACCACTAAATTGCGGGGCTACATAGAAACTCAACATGATAAGGATATCTAGAACTTCACCAAGTCAATCAATCAGATAATAATAATGACATCTAGATAACAAATAAAGGAGAAACCCCAATGTTAAGATGAAGCCTGGTATAGATATGGAGGAACGTTTTCATATGCAGAACCTCTCATAACTTACTGAGCACAAGTTTCGAATAACAATTAACACCCTTGAAAACTTCACTGTCAGATCAAAAATGGCAATTCTTCATACATTTTAAACCTCAACCAAAGGAAATACTAATATGAGAAACAAAATTTCAGCAAAAGAAAATACCGGTCTGAGAAAATTCAAGATGTGCTAAGACAAACAGCCTTCATGATTGCAAAGTAGACTCAGTGGCTCTCTATATCCTAAAATAACTGTTAATATCAGAATATTGACAAAACTTACAAACTAGACAACCAGAAGAGCTAAGACAGTTGTAAAGTAACAATTGCGAAGCAAATGTAAGCTGATATTTTTCAGCCGCTAAACTTAAAGAAGGACGTATGTTGTTAACTTCAAACATCTTATGTCTTCCCTACCTTGAGAATCCAATTAATTGCAACAGCACCAGGTGTAGCACTATTTCTAGAGATTCCAACTGAGCTCAAAAGGGTTTGCGTGGTGAAAACACCCATTGCTCCACCAAAGAAATGCTGCATTAAACAAGATGGCATTCAGTATGGTATTTAGCGATGCTAAAATTCTAAATCGAGAGGCAAGGGCGAGACTTGAGTCCTATAATGCCCTCCATTTTCCAATATACTTAGAAAACCACCTTCAACGCTCTCCAAGTCATGTATGGCACGTATGAAGGAGTAACACTCTCAGGGAAGCCCTCCGGCACCACATATGATCGTACGAATGACATCAATTCCTGCATAATCAAATGAAAAACAGTCCAAGTCACCCACAAGTAAAATAAAAATGTTCTAAAATCTAAATAGAAGCAAATCCAACAGTAAGTACAAGATCTTGCGGCTTCACTTGGAATATTAAGTATACTTTTACAGCGAGAATAGTCATTATTAGAAATGGAAAATAGCGCAACTATTTATACTTTATCTTCCATTTTGTTTGATATAAATTATCTCTATACTAGTATGAAAAATTGAAACGAAGTAGAAAACTGACATCAAGAGGTGCCTGTGGGGTGTGCAAACTGACAGTGCGAATGGAATTGTTCTTGAAATTTCCGAAGGAATCTTTCTCGGCCACGTACTTCCATCTCCTTCCGTCAATTTCCTCACAACAAATCAATTTCAAACTTGAATCTCGAAATTCGTCCCCCACCAGTCCCATCCTCCGGTTTTCATCCATCAATGGTATAGCGGCTCCTTCGTGTATGCCGGTGCTGCTACTTAAACCGGCATTTGAGGCCAGGCTGGCGCTGATACGCAGAGTTTCGCGGACGAGGAGGCGAGACTCCTGGGAGGTCAGGGTTTGGGCGGCGGAGGTGGATGTAGAGTTGGGGGATTGCTTCATGTTGGTCTGTGTTTGGTAGCCGATAGCAGCAAAAGAAATTGCGAGTATTTTCTTAAATGTTTGACTTGAAGCATGAAAAGAAGGTGCTTTTATGCTGCGATTTGGCACACTTCGGTATTAACGACATCAACATTGGGCATTTAGGAAGGTGGCCGAGGCTACAATTACAATTGAATTAAAACACCTTCTTCTTTTTTTTCTTTTTTTCTTTTTTGCTTAGGGAATAGGGACAGTTTGTTTCGTTTTTATTCCGAAATTCCAACCATATAAAACTAAAAATTGTTTTTCATTTGTAAAACTTTATCTGTATTTCACTTTTTGGAAAAATAAACGGGTTTTCATAAAAGGTCCAATTCTGCATTCAGTCCCTATACTTTTTGTATATTTAAAAGTTAGTATTTTTATTTTTATTCAAAGGAATTTAATCCCTCTACTCTTTTGATTTAATAATTGAAGTTTAATTGATAACTTTTAACACCCTACACCCAATTTGGTTGTTAAATCCGACTGTGAGATGTCACATTACGTTGTCAGAGTAATGCAAACCATCTTTACTCACTTTATCGACTAAAATGACAAATGTGGCATGATTACATATTTTTCTTTTACTATATTAATGCTACACATTTAATCGTGATCAATTGGGCCCACACATAGTGACCCAAGGTAGTAAAGGGTCAAGCATGGAGTCAGGGTTCAAATTCAAACTCAATTTATCAAAACTCAACAATGTGTCTCGAGATAATGAAGTCCTGTATCAAGACATGTTTCCTCTGTTTTCAACCTCTAGCTTCGAAGTTACTTGTCTCAAGACATTAAGGTTTATGTCTTAAGACAATGACCCTTGTGTCTCGAGACAGGTCTCGAGACTTAGCTCCCTTATTTTGGACCCTTAGCTTTGATGTTTCCTATCTCGAGACAATGAACCTCATGTCTCGAGACCAAGCAATCTATGTCTTAAGACATGCTCTTACTATCTCCAGACACTAATGTAATTTTTTTTTCCTACAATATACATTTTACATCCAAAAGTACTCATAATCAAGCTTAACTATAACTAACATAATATCAATTCCAAGTGCACCTATTTTACATACATGTATGCAATCAAAACATTCAAAATCTTTAAATCCCATACACCATCCCTTAACACAAATGAACAAGTGATGAAACATATAAACACATGCATATATTTAACAATGTCAAGGTTCAAAATATCAACTGTAAGACCCTTATGGGTCTAAAACATATCATACCATATTAAAATGACCAAAATGGCATATGAAACACTAGGTTCATCCTAGGTGCATGCCATTAAAAACCTATAGATAAAAAGAGTGCAAACATTGTCCAAGCTAAGTTATAAAGCTTTGGATGCGTTCAAAATCCCATAATATAACAAATACCTGATCAGCACTTGCATATGGAAACAAACAAATCTGCATACTAAGCATTGCGAGCTCAATGGTGCTAATATAATTTGGCTTCAATACATAATAATATTAAACAACGAACACATAATTTAAACATTTGACATGTTATCAATTAAGTACCATACTATCCATAATAACATATATTAACGATCATTATATCATGCCACCCTTAAGGTATTCCAGTAAACAATTTTCACAAGTTTTCACATCACGAACATCATATCTCATTTTCATTAAATCATTTCATTATATAAATCATAAAGTAATGATGCATTCTCAGGGAATTTGCATCTCATTTTCATATATCGAATAACCAAATTTATGACAGTGTGATCACATAACAATTAAATATACAATCACATAACACTTCATATTATATTTACATGTCATTTTCATCTGTTTTCCCCTATTAATCTATTTCTAATTCAAGTACAGGTACGCAGATCAATATAGCAATATACACTCATGACCTTTAAGAATTGGAGCATAAAACATGTACTCGACCCTCTAAGAATTAGAGTACTGTTTACAACCCTTAGTACATTAGATACTCTCCTACCCTCTGGAATATAAGAGTAAATCAAAGTGCGTTCTATGCTAATAAACTCAAATATATCTAACTCTATGACTGCCTCCGGATGTACTAACGTCCAGAGTAGAAATCCTGAACAAAATATGTCAAATAGGAGATGTTCACAAGTATACGGGTCAGGTTGTAATATAGTTACAACGATGTTGGTGATCAACCATGCACCATCCAAATATTGTATCTACTAATTACCATTCGATTATGATTAAATAACTAGTTCAGATGTAATCAAGCATTTATTATACATGAGCAACATGTCTATGATTTATTTGAATGAATAAACAATTGAGGCACAAAAAATTATAAATATATTACGAACAACATAAGTCAAGAATTTGCAATCATTATAGTATAAACAAAACTAAGTCGTCACTATTAAATCAAAAGCAATAGAATAAATTGCAATCATGTTTTTCAACTTATAACGAAAATGAAGATTAAAGGGAAGAAAATATCCAAGTAGAATTCAGTGGTTCTCCAAAACACTACTCGTGGTTGTTTCCTCATTTCTTCTCCTTTACTCTGATGCAAATTTACTCCTCAAGTGGACGGCCTTGAGAGCTTAACACTTTAGATTTACTCACTCAACTTTCTTTCAAAGGTAGAGAGAATAAAGAAATGAAAATGAGAGATGAGAAGATGAAATGAGAGAAGAGAGATGCTTGAATGATTGAGGGATGAGAGGTCCTTAAATGGATAACAAAGGCCTATATTTATACTAGTTTAGCCCCCAACATCCTTTGCTAAAAATAGCATGAAAATCCCTTGTTTTTCTCCCTTTTGTGGTCAACCTTTACTTTGTGGAAGAAGAGCGAACAATTTAGTATTTTTGGAGGAAGAAACGATGTTTTCCCCTTGATTCTCTCTTGGTGTTTCCTTGATTCAAGGAACATGGTTGAAGAAAGGGTCTTGGGGACAATTTTTCCCTTCAGTGGACGGTTTAGGCCTTCATTTCCCTTAATGGATGGCTTGGGCCTAGTTTTTTCGCAGTAGACTGTCTAGCTTCAGTGACCCAATTAAGAACTAGGTTAAGATGAAATTAAAAGTCTAATAATTTTTATTTGGGGCATCCCAAGTTAGTAATTTATCAGCCCAACACATAAGTCCCTTTGTTGTGGAAATACTGCAGCATTAAGCCTCAACAGGTAAGTTTCAAACCCTAATTTCCTTCCAATGCACAAAATTGATTCAAATTTGCAAAAACATGTATAATTAGCATGTAGTTAAGTAAAAATATAAAATTTTCCTTAACTTTATTCAAATTGACAAATTTGTAATAAAAACTACAAAATTTGTTGTCAACTACTCAGAATTTGCATAAATTACTAGTTAAAAAGTACCGTAGATAACTCCATATTTTAGAGTTATCATTTGGTTCATGTTGCTCGAGTCCATACTCGATGCAATTCAAGGTATGAGGGTAGTGGATGAGGTCGTTCAATTCAAAGCCAGAATCCACTTGAATCCGTCTCGCACAAAAACATATTTACTTTACGGTAAAAAAGTTTATTATTATAAATATCACAAATTGGGTCAATTTTGAAAATTTTAAACTGTCGCTATAATTGTAAATTGTTTTCTTAATCGAATTTCTCCAACGGGCTTCCCAAGTGCCTTCAACTCATTGATGATGTTGGTGAATCTATCAAACATATCTTTGTAGCTCTCTCCAAACTTTATCTTCAAAAGGTTATATTTAAATGTAAGTAGACCAATCTTGGATTATTTAACTTGGCTTGTTCCCTTATGAATGGTGGTAAGCTTGTCCCAAATTTCCTTGGAATTTTGGCCTTGGGACACTTTATTGTACTTATTAGGCCCTAATGCACAAAATAGAGGGTGTATGGCATTGGCATTGAGTTGAGCCTTCTTCTTCTCACCTTTTTCCCACTTATCTTTATCATTAGGCACCCTTACCAGCACCCTTATATCTCCAGCCATTGGCTTGAATGAAAAGCTTCATCATTATCTTCCAATATGAATAGTTCTCTCCATTGAAGTAAGGAAGTCTCACAATGAATTAGCCCTCTCCCAAACTAGTTGAGCTAAAATCTTGCGTCATATGCAAACCTATTTTTTTTTCCTTGGATCGTTTCTCCTGATGATGAAACCTTTGATAGAGAACTAACTTTGATACCAATTTTTAAGCCTAAAAATACCAAGATGGGGTGAGTTGGTATTTTAAAATTATTTGCGAACTTTTCTAAATGATGAAGAATGAAAGAAAACTTTGGAAATTTGATTTATAGTGATTCGACCCAATTGCCTACCTCCACTACCTTAGTAAACCTCAACCAATGATTTCCCAATTCACTATTAGAATTGCTACCTTTCAAGGAAAATGTATAACTCTTACAATCTCTATATTTTACCAAGGCTAAAATATAACCTTCACCTTATTTTTTATGGCTAAACTAAAACTCTCTACCTTTTGTGGCTCAACTAGAAACCCGTTGCAATTAACTTAAAGTTTTATACCTTAAAAACCTTAAGTATGCTCTTCACAACAAAGAGAAGATGAGAAAGAACCTCTAGTAGGCATGTGTTTGCAAATTGAAGCTCTAAATAAAAGGATATGAGAGTAAGAAAAGATATTACAATAACCTTTCAATGAATATGTGCAAGAGAAAATGAAGAAATAAAGAATTTCAATGAATATGTGCAAGAGAAAATGAAGAAATAAAGAATTGAATGCTTTTCTCTTGATTTCTATGCTTGCATATTCATCTCTTGTGTCTTGATGTGTCTTTGTCTTGTATTTATACCAAGGAATAAGTTTGTAAACGTTTATGGTTGTTGGGTATGAATTCTAGCCATTAGAAGCATTAAATTCAATCTTTACTACTATTGTAGATAGACTTGTGTTGATACATGTAACACGCTATACCTGGACTGGTTGTTGGACCCTAGTTACAAGATGATACAACAATTACCGGAACATTATAATACATTTTATAACATTTAATCGAATCATAAATCATTAATCGTTTTAATTGCATGCACCATAGAGATTATGATTACATCAGGGTTTATATCAAACTTACAAACATCGATCTTAACCGCTATAACGATATAAATGATCAAACAATTCATAATATAACGTAAGTACAATCGATAAATGATAATCAAAATATAACTGAGCCCTAGATTCAACATAAATAATCAACAAATCTATTAAAATGAAATTTAATTCAAGTATGATGTGATTTTCAATCAAAATCAGGCATTAACAGAGCATACAAGACCCTTAACTCAACATAAAGTCAAATCAAGACTAATTTGAAATTTTACAAAAATTTAGGTAAAAACTAAAAATAGGGGTCACACGGCCGTATAGCAGGGCAAAACTTGTGTGGTACAGAGACATGGTCATGTGGCCAGACCGTATACAAAAACAAATACCACGTAAAAGGAGACACACAGTCGTGTTGGAAGAGACACACAATCATGTTCTAAGACCGTGTATCTAGCTATGTCATGTGGACCTAAAATCATTAAAATTTAACGGAGCACATGGTTATGTCTCATGCCCGTGTGAGACACACGTCCATATATCAGACCATGTTATATGATACCTTGAAATGCAAGGTTTTCAACAATGGTGTACTTAAGTCCCAAACTCACCAAAATTCATGTATTCAACTGCTAAAAACACATCAAAAGTATGCCAAATCATGTCAAAATTATACCAAATCACAATCAACCTATGCATCTAACCAATATGTCGTCATTGGCACCACAAGTTAATCTTAAACAACATTCATTCAAACTAAAACTTATTCAACATGTTAATTTCATACTATTGGAAATCATTCATATTTTGGAAAGTCAAAGATATGGGTATTAAAATGTTGGCACTAGAAATCTGGGATTTAAGGCACCAAAAATGGGATTGAGATTTGGCATGAGATATTTGTAATTTTTTGGTCTGTAATTGTATAGAGACTTTGCAAGTTGATCCCTGAACCTCAACTATAAATAGGCCTAACCATTTCTCATTTTATCAACCCACATTTTGCCATTCTCTACTTAAGGCATTGTTCTCTCTCTTTGTAAATCTTCACTAGAGTGAAATATATTTGGTAGTGCCCGAGGACGTAGGCAAAATTTGTTGAACCTCGTTAAAATTCTAGTGTTCTTTATTGTATTATTTTGCATATTTTGTGAGTGTGATTGTAGTGATTTATTGTGCTATTAAATTACGATAGAGGGATATTCTGTCTAGGAAAGACCTGGTACTTAAGCGATCCTTGTAATCCACCTCTCTTTCCTGGAAATTGAACTTAGTGTGATTTTTCAGTACAATAATTTTACTCTTTTACACGCTTCCACACAAAAATTGGTATTAGAGCTAGATTCGTACTTGGGGAATACGATCGTTTACGATACTATTTGCGTATACGGTATTTTTATCCACGACACTATTCACGTTGACGGTACTGTTCGCGTATACAGTAGTTGGGATTGAGGAGAAAAATGACAAATGCATCATCATCAGCAAAGACTACTGTGACCAATACAAAATTAGAAATAGAGAAATTTGATAGTACCAATAATTTTGGTATGTGGCAATGTGAGATCCTGGATGTCTTATGTCAGCAAGAGCTGGATATAGCTCTTAAAGAAAAACTTGACAAGATGGATGACAAGGAGTGGGCCAAGATCAATAGACAGGCGTGTGGTACAATCCGCCTATGTTTGGCCAAAGAGCAGAAGTAATCTGTCATGAGGGAGACATCAGCGAAGAAGTTGTGGGATACACTGGAAGAAAAGTTTCTAACGAAAAGTCTTTAAAATAGGCTTTATATGAAAAAGAAACTTTATCAATTTACGTATGCACCCGGTATGTCGATGAATGACCATATGAACTCATTCAATAAAATTTTAGCAGACTTGCTAAATTTGGATGAGAAATTTGAAGATGAAGATAAGGCATTATTGTTGTTGAATTCTCTTCCTGATGAATTTGATCATCTTACCACCATATTGCTTCATGGGAAGGATACAATCACATTTGATGTAGTCTGTAGTGCGTTGTATAGATCTGAAACTCGAAAGAAAGATAAAAAAATCATAGAGACACAACTGCAGAAGTCTTAACAGTAAGAGGCCGTTCGCACAGCAACAAATATGGTAGAAGGAGTAAGTCCAAAGGGAGACCTGCCAAAGATGAATGTGTTTTTTGTCGTGAGAAAGGGCATTGGAAAAAGAATTGTCCTAAGTTAAAAAAAGGGCAAAGCTATTTCTGATGCATTGCAGCGGAGCATGATGAGGAGTCAGACTTTAACTTGGTTGGCATGGCAATGGTATGTCATACAGATGAATGGATTTTGGATTCGGGATGTACTTACCATATGTGTCCTAATAAGGACTAGTTTTCTAGTCTTAAAGAACTAGAAGGTGGAGTTGTTTTTATGGGCAATGACAGCGCTTGTAAGACAATGGGAGTAGGTACAATCCATTTGAGGAATCACGACGACTCAATCCAAGTCTTGACAGATGTTCGCTACATACCTAGCTTGAAGAAAAATCTTATCTCATTAGGGGTCCTAGAATCTAAAGGGCTCACAATCACTTTGAGAGATAGATTACTAAAGGTAGTAGCTGGGGTATTGACGGTGATGAAAGGCACAAGAAAGAATAACCTGTACTACTTAAATGGAAGTACAGTTATTGGATCAACATCAACAGCTTCTGCAAAAGGTACAGATTCAGAGGCTACCAGGTTATGGCATATGCGATTGGGACATGCTGGTGAAAAAGCTTTGCAGAATTTGGCGAAGCAAGGCTTGTTGAAAGGTGCAAATTCTTACAAGTTGGAATTCTGTGAACATTGTGTTCTGGGCAAGCAGAAGAGGGTAAAATTTGGTTCAGCAATTCACAATACGAAAGGAATTTTGGACTACGTTCACAGTGATGTGTGGGGACCTACCAAAGTGGCTTCTTTGGGAGGAATGCACAATTTTGTTACTTTTGTTGATGATTATTCAAGAAAAGTATGGGTGTATCTAATGAAAAGAAAAATTGAAGTTTTGGATGCATTTCTGAAATGGAAGAAGATGGTGGAGACTCAGACTGGTCGAAAGGTCAAACGACTTCGATCAGACAATGATACTAAGTACAAAAATGATCCATTTCTACAAGTATGTCAAGATGAGGGCATTGTGCGACACTTCACTATTCGGGATACACCACAGCAGAATGGGGTGACAGAACGTATGAATTGGACTATACTGGAGAAAGTTCGATGTATGTTGTTCAATGCTGGATTGGGCAAGGAATTTTGGGCTGAGAAAGTTACATATGCGTGCCATCTAATTAATCGGTTGCCATCAGCTGCAATAAATGGAAAAACTCCTATGGAGATATGGACTGGTAAACCTGCTACTGATTATGATTCTTTACATGTTTCTGGTTCCACTGCATATTATCATGTAAAAGAATCTAAGTTAGACCCAAGAGCAAAGAAAGCATTATTCATAGGTATAACTGGTGGAGTAAAAGGATGCCGTCTCTAGTGTCCTGATACAAGGAAGATTGTTTTCAGTAGAGATGTGACTTTTGATGAACCAACCATGATGAAGAACAAGGATTCATAAAAGGATGACAAAACCAGTAGTACTTTACAGTAGGTGGAGCTTGAAAAGGTTAATGATGATCCAACTAATATTGAAGGAACAAATGATGAAGAAGTTTCGACCCAAGAACTTCTACAGCAACAAGATTCAATTGCATATAGGAGGCCAAGAAAAGAGATTCGTATGCCTACTCGCTTTGATGATATGGTGGCCTATGCACTTCCAATTGCAGATGATGATGTTCCTTCTACTTACAAAGAAGCAAGAAGTAACCCTAATAGTGTAAAGTGGAAGCAAGCTATGAATGAAGAAATGCAGTCTCTTCATAAAAATAGGGCTTGGGAGTTGGTGACACTGCCCAAAGGAAAGAAGGCAATTGAATGCAAATGGGTATATACAAAGAAGGAAGGATTTCCTGGTAAAAGTGAAATTTGACACAAAGCTAGATTGGTAGCAAAGGGTTACGCTTAGAAAGAAGTAATAGACTACAATGAAGTGTTTTCTCCAGTTGTGAAGCATTCGTCTATTCGGATTTTGCTAGCCTTGGTTGCACAATATGATCTTGAACTAGTTCAGCTCGATGTGAAGACTGCCTTTTTACACGATAATTTGGAAGAGGAAATCTATATGACTCACCAGATGGATTCAAGGTTTCTGATATAGAAAATTGGGTTTGCAAACTGACAAAGTCACTTTATGGATTGAAATGCAAACTGACAAAGTCACTTTATGGATTGAAACAATCTCCGAGGCAGTGGTACAAATGATTTGATCAGTTCATGAAAGGGCAAAGGTACACAAGAAATAAATTTGATCATTGCGTGTATTTTCAGAAGCTACAAGAAGAAAATTTCATATACTTGCTCTTATATGTTGATGATATGTTGATAGCATCTAAGAGTAAAGTTAAAATTGAGAGATTGAAGACTCAACGCAACTTTTAAGTTTGAGATGAAAGATCTAGGTGAAGCTAAGAAGATTCTTGGCATGGAAATATGTAGAGATAGAGCTTGTGGTAAAGTTAACTTGTCTCAGAAGTAATATTTGAAGAAGGTACTACATCAGTTTGGCATGAACGAGCAGACAAAACCTGTAAGTACCCCGTTGGCTTCTCATTTCAAGCTTTCTGCACAACTATCTCCTTTGACGAATACGAAACAAGAATACATGTTACATGTTTCGTATTCTAATGCAGTAGGTAGCTTGATGTATGCAATGGTGTGTACAAGACCCGACATTTCACAGATAGTTAGTATAGTGAGCAGGTATATGCATAATCCTGGAAAACGGCATTGGCAAGCTGTGAAATGGATTCTATGGTATATTCAGAAGACCATGGATGTTGGATTACTATTCAAGCAGGATACTACACTTGGTAAAGGTGTTATTGGGTACGTTAATTCTGACTATGCCGGTGATTTGGACAAATGAAGATCAACCACCAATTATGTGTTTACACTTGCTGGAGGACCAATAAGTTGGAAGTCTACATTGCAGTCTACAGTTGCGTTGCCAACCACAGAAGTCGAATACATGGCTGTAACAGAGGCTGTAAAGGAAGCTATTTGGTTACAAGGTATGGTTAAAACCTTGGGATTGGTTCAGGAGCATATTAACGTGTATTGTGATAGTCAAAATGCTATTCATTTAGCAAAGAATCAAGTCTATCATGCACGTACAAAGCATATCGACGTACGATTCCATTTTGTGTGGGAAATTATTGATGACAACAACCAAGTTCGAACATTGTTTGAACTTGATCAATATCCTGCAAGTTTAACAGTTGAAGAAGGCACTATCAAGTATTCTTGACAAAGACAGAAAGAATTGTGTGAAGATAAGATTATCCTAATCAAATCTTCAAGGTGGAGATTATTGGAGATCATCCATATTTTGGAAAGTCAAAGATATGGGTATCAAAATGTTGGCACTAGAAATTTGGGATTTAAGGCACGAAAAATGGGATTGAGATTTGGCATGAGATATTTGTAATTTTTTGGTCCGTAATTGTATAGAGACTTTGCAAGTTGATCCCTGAACCTCAACTATAAATAGGCCTAACTATTTCTCATTTTATCAACCCACATTTTGCCATTCTCTACTTAAGGTATTGTTCTCTCTCTTTGTAAATCTTCACTAGAGTGAAATATATTTGGTAGTGCCTGAGGACGTAGGCAAAATTTGTTGAACCTCGTTAAAATTCTAGTGTTCTTTATTTTATTATTTTGCATATTTTGTGAGTGTGATTGTAGTGATTTATTGTGCTATTAAATTACGATAGAGGGATATTCTGTCTAGAAAAGACCTGGTACTTAAGCGATCCTTGTGATCCACCTCTCTTTCCTGGGATTGAACTTAGTGTGATTTTTCAGTACAATAATTTTACTCTTTTACACGCTTCCGCACAACACATACATTCATCAATAAAATTTCATACATCATATGGCCAAAATCATTCATTTATACCACTTTTCAAAGGAAAACATACTCATCCTAAAACCATAAGTTTCCAAATCCAAAGTGACCATTTCCACATCTATTCACCAAATAGGACTCCAAATAACAAACTACCATCTAACTTTACCTTTTCATCACCTGAAACATAGTTTAACTTTTATAAAGAATTATCCATACATAAAACTCAAACATACCATTATCTTAGTACACATTCAAAACTTACCATATCCAAGAAGCAACACATATATCTTAGCTATCAACTAACACATATATCAAGCATTTCATTCAAGTTTATTCATTTCTCAACCATCTCATAATCTAAGACCCAAGCATACCATAGTGACTGTTAGATTTAACCATTAAAATACATTCCAACTACAACTTAGTACTTCCAAACCATCAACACAAAATAACCTATATACATGCCGCAAAACCAGGATAAAATGAGTCAGAATCTACCGAGATTGAAGCTTGATAGTGTGAGCCTTGATGTTGATCTGACTGCCTAATTCCACAAAACATCAACTACAAGAAACAAGAAAAGAAACAAAGTAAGTTTATAAAGCTTAGTAAGTTCATAGGTTTAAACAAAACTCTTACCTAAATTAACAATTAAGTAAAAAAATATAAATAAATTTAATATAATTTCCTGTCAATACATTTAAAACAATTAGGTGAGCGTTTCACATATTAATCGTATAATCTCTCAATCATTTAATATGACATATTTCCATATCATTCAATAGGAAAGATTCGACATATAAATCATATCAACCATTTGATCATGTCAATTCATATTCATATTCTATTTCTTTTAAACACATGACTCTGTCACCAATATCGCATTTACAAAGCGAGCGTTTTATACCTACAACTATAAACTTTCCAAATATTTCATATCGCTTTAAAAAAAAATTAAACATATATCATTATTTATTCAATTTCATCATTTAACATTTCAATATTCATATAAACATATCATCTCCAAATAATTCATGAATTCAATAAATATATTTTCTTTCAATAGATGGCCCGATGAACTATAGCAAAGCAATTTGGATACTCGGGTACCCCAAAACACACCAGAGCATCTAAATGTTAATAGAGGCACCGAAGTGCAAATAGAGGCACTTATAATATCGATACACATGCAATAAATCCGTTACATTCTTTCCGAGATCGTATAACTCACATTTCACAATCATTCAACAATTTCCAATTAAATACTTTATCACCTTATACTTAATTGTAAACGATTTATAATTACAATCTAATATTAAATATTCAACCACATATGAATTTAATCTAATTCAAAACAACATAAATTATAATTATTTATATATACATTCATCACATTTCAAGTAAATATTACTCACCTTACATACAGTCGTAAACAACTATTATCCTCAATTCAATATTAATAATTCAAACACAATTAACTAATTCATACAACATATAACATGAACATATAAACATATATCTATCTATTAACTTACCTGATACAACCAGCAAGTAAATTTGTTTGTAGGGACTATTCTGTAATTTTTTTCTTTTTTCTCGATTTTCCTCCGTATGATTCAATCCTTGATCTCTATAATAATTAAATTCAATTTATTAAATTAAAATGCATTATCATATTCATTTTTATGTATACGATTTATAATTCTCATTTAAAAATTTTCCCTGAACTTTTACACTTTTTTCAATTTAGCCCCTAAAATCAAAACTATTAACAATTTCACATTTAAGCCCCATTATACGTAACTGATGCTAATTCCATCTATAAATAACCTTCAATCACTTAAAAATTACAATAATTTCATGCTAAGTTTAACAAATTTACATATTAGTCCTTATATGTAAAACTAATAAAATAGTCCTAAAACATTTCCAAGCTTCAAAATCTTTCATTTAATATCAAGAACATCCAAAATCCATCAATAATAATTTTAACAAACTTTAACAGTTTTGAAAACGGAGAACGAGTTAACTGGACCTAGTTGCAACGATCTAAAAAATATAAAATATACGAAAAATCGATAAAAAAATCACTTACATACATCCATTTTTGTTTGGTCGAACCTCAAGTTATTTTAATGGAGGTGTTTGTCTTGTTTTTCAGTAACGGATGAGAATGAATGAATGAAAATCATTTTTTTTCATGTTTATTATTTTTATTATAATTAATTTTAACTTAATTTAATATTATAAATAAAAATTTTACAAATAAACAACCCCAACCGTTCCACTTATTATAAAAGTGGTTAAATTTCCATGCAAAACCTTGAAAATTTATAACCTAAGCCTTTTGTCAACCAAAATTCAATAATAATCATCTTTTACTATTTTTACAATTTAGTCATTTTTTCATAATTAATTATCAAATCATTAAAATTTCCAAATCAACTTCGACACACTAATATAATAACTCTGTAAATATTGAATAAAAATATTTACAGGCTCGGCTTACAGAAACGAGATCTCGAAACCTCATTTTTCAAAACCACTTGACTTTAAGGTCAAACCACTTGTACTTAACTTTTCGTTCAATTAACAAAAATATTCAAATCAAAATTTAATAAAACATTATAATTCAACTTGTAAATATTAATAAATAATATTTACAGACTCACTCGTTGAAATTGTGGCCTCAAAACGACACTACTGAAAAACGTGTTGTTTCAATACAACTCTATTTATATTGGTACAAATGCTTAAAAATATAGTCGTTGGGAATTACTGTATAGGTAGAAGTGGACTTGTACAAATACAACTTACCAAATATATTGATGCAAGTGGACTTGTTGCGATACAAGTCCCCAAGGTTTCACAACTTTACTTACTGACTTAGATGTATTAATATAACTAGGTCAGGGTATCGGTAGTATGCCCTAGGCTAGTATAAAATGAATTTAAAACACTTACAAACATTTTAGATTAACCCAAAAAAATTTAGATAAATTAAGACAATTTAAAACATGTTTTGAGTACTTTTGCAAGTTTTTTTTTATTGAAAACGAACAAACAAGTGTTCTACATAGCCAATAAATGTGGTCTTCTACTTCCACTCATATATTCATACACTATTGTGAGAACCGCATCAAGAGGCTGCAACATATGGCATAGACCTAAGGGACATTGATAGGCAACCAACTAGCGTATCAGTTGTTCGATTACCCTCCCTGTACGTGTTTTGAATCTTCACTTCCCACTACATCTTCAGCAGTCGTCAAACATCTCAAGCTTTGGCTATGTTAGGCCTATCAATTAGCTATACTCACAGCTCCTACAATGCCGTCATGCTATCCATTTCCAAAATGAATTTCCCAGCCTCTGGCTTCCAAGCCTGCTATAGCCCATCATAAGCCCCCATATTTTTGCCTCAAGGACCGAGCAAGCATCAATACAACGTGCAAACCCAGCTAGCCAAGCTTCAGTATGTGTTGCGAAATGACCATCCATGCTAACTGCGAACTGTGAGCTTACCAAATGTGCAAGCTCACCGAACCCGCAAGTTCGCCAAATATGCAAGCTCTACAAAATAGTGAGCTCACTAAGACTGTGAGTTCACCTGCGAATTGCGAACTGTGAGCTCACCAGAACTGTAAGCTCACCAAGAACTATGAGCTCACCAAGATGTGCGAGCTCACCAAGTATGAGAGCTCACCCGCGAGCTCTTCACTCTGTAAGCTACCAACTTGCCAACTTGCACTAAAACTGTGATAAATTTTGATTAAACATTTTGGCAGACGATTAAATAGAAACCAGCAAATGAAAAGAAAGTTATATGAATCTAGTCATTGAATTAAACCAAGTTGTAATATATTATTATTTTTTAGCTTATTTAAGCATAATTTTTCATGTAAACTAAGCATCAGTTTTTTTAATGAAACAGTTCACCAAAAATTAATTTCATCACTTTTCATCTTTTTTGCTTTTATTTCAACCTCTCCTTCATCAACAATCCAACAATTGGTATCGAGAGTCATTTATCTTTGAGGCCTTTTTTTCATAAAAATGTCTCCAACAAACTTTACACCACCCTTTGCTTTTGTAGGTGAAAACTACCACATCTGGGTAGTAAAAATAAAAACCTATCTTCAAGCCTTTGATCTTTAGAAGGTTGTAAATGCTAAAATAGAACCACAAGTGTTGAGGCTAAATTCCACTCTTGCTCAAAGGAAACAGCACAGTGAGGAATGTACCAAAAAACATAAGACGATGTCTTGCTTACAAACTGGTGTTCCAAACGTGATCTTCATAAGAATCGTGGCCTATGAATTTCCCAAACAAGCTTGGACTAAGCTCAAGGAAGAGTTCTAGAGATCACAAAAGACAAGACAACAGCAGATGATAAATCTCAGACGAGATTTTGAAAACCTCAAGATGAAGGAAGTTGAGACGGTGAAGCAATATTCAGATCGAATCATGGCAATGGTGAACCAGGTAAGACTGCTAGATAATCAGTTCCCTGATGTTCGAGTTGTTGAGAAGTTGATTACCACACTTTCTGAGAGATATGAATAAAAGCTATCCTCACTGGAAGATTCAATGGATTTATCAACCATCTCACTCTTAGAGCTAATCAATGTTCTGTATGCTCTAGAACAAAGAAGGGCAAGAAGAGAAAAAGGACATGCTGAAAGAGCTTTTCAAGCTAAAAATAGAAAGGTTGCAAGCTCATCAAGTCAAAAATTAAAGAAGGGATGGTCAAACAAAAAGGAGAAGTCAAAGAAAGATAATAGAAAGAAAAAGTATCCACCATGTTCGTACCGCAAGAAGTTGGGTCATCCTGAGAAATTCTATTGGTTCAAGCCAGATGCTCAATGAAAAAACTGCAAGCAACTTGGTCATGTAGAGAAAGTATGCAAAAACAAAGGGCATACTCAATAACAAAATGTAAAGGCACAGACAGCAGAAGCAGAAGAACTGATGTTCATAGCCTCCTACGAAGCCCAACTCGCAGCACTATACAAACTCACCAACAGAGTAAAACAAAATTGGCTCGTTGATAGCGGGAGTACGAGTCACATGACAGCAGATGGGAGCATCTTCAAGAATGTTGACAAAAGGTTTCATTCCAAGGTGAAAGTCAGAAATGGTCAATATATTGAAGCAATTGGAAAAGGATATGTTTTAATCAAAACATTTGTCACAAATGTTCTTTTAGTCCCTGGCATAGATCAAAACCTGCTAAGTGTAGGACAACTGCTCAAGAAAAATTACTCTGTGGTATTCAAAGACAACAAATGTCTAATTCTTGATCCAAGTGGATGTGAGCTCATATTGTAACAGCCCGATTTTGGGGCTATTCGGAACAATGGTTTCGAGACCACTAACCCGAGGTTGAGGAAAATTATTTTCATATTATTTCATGTGTTGTAGCATGATTATGTGGATGCATGAAAATTTTGGTGCTTTAATTTTAACAATTGTATGTGTAATTGTGAAAAAGATTAAATCGCATAAAGTGCGAAAGTTCTATTTTACAAGGTAGAGGTACCTAATAGCTATAGAATGTTAAAATGGAGGTCTTTAAAGTGAAATTAGTCCAATAGAGGAGTGTTTTCCAGCCATATGGTATAGGGAGACAAGAGCATTTAATTTTTGGTCAAAATTTGGTGAATTAGGTGAGAAAAGATGAATAAAATATGGTAAAAAGAAAAACTATCATCTTTCACTATTCACTCTTCATCTCCACCGGAAATTTCATGCTTAGAGGGGTTTTGAAAGCTTGAAAATTTCAGCAACTCATCTTCTCTACAAGTAAGTGATTTTGGTGGTGTTATTTGATAATTTTTGTACTTTTGAAGTCCTCAAAGCTTAATCTAGCTAATGAGAGGACTAATTTATGATATGGTTGAAAGTCTAGGGACTTGCCATGATAGTGGTTATGTTGTTAGCTGAGTTTTTATGGAAGAAAATGAATGTTAGGGAGATGAGAAACAACTTTTGTGAAAGGTGTTAGCATGAAAACACCTAATTAGGACTTGAATGTAAAGAATGAATTTGTGTCATAAATGCATGAAATAGATGGAATTATGAGTAGTTGTAAGAGAAATAAATGTTCATCTAAGCTTGTCTAATGAGAAAATGTGTTGAAAAATGATTTACGAGCCTAGGGGCAAAATTGTAATTTTGTCATAATATAAGGGCAAAATGGTCATTTTTACCTAAGTGTAGATTTTGATGCATTATTATCATAGAATGATCTAAATGAGTGGATTTTATTGTTATAGATCGAGAAGAGCGCGGAATTAACCTTGATTGGGGAAAAAGCAAGGTTACAGATTAAACCGCAAATTGAAACGTTTACACCGAGGTAAGTTTATGTGTAAATGATGCATTATATATATACATTGTTGTTGCTAATTAGTGCATGGCATAATTGAGAACATGTATGATTCAAGTGGATTGAATGTGGTAGTTATTGAATAGTTTTCGCATGAATGATGAAATAGACATGTAAATATGTAATATCAATACTTGACGGTGGGCTAAGTGCGATACCACCTTAATACTTAATTACGATGGGCTGTGTGCGATACCACCGTAACTATCTTTTTTGGTGGGCTATGTGCGATACCACCGTAATTATCCTTTTTGGTAGGCTATGTGCGATGCCATCGCAACTATCCTTTTGGTGGGCTATGTGCGATGCCACCCTAATAAAGACTGAGGGTGGGCTAAGTGCGAAACCACCGAGTAATTGAATTATGAATGGTTGATTAAAAAATGGTGATTTGTTGTAATATGTGATATTGTGGTGCTAAGTGCAGGGAAGCATGTTAATGAATGTAAGCATTAAGCTTGTGATATGGTTGGAAGGTGGTAAGGGAATAAATGAGTAAGCATGATTATGAATGTGGATTGTTCTTGTTTAGTATGTAATGCTATATATTGTTTAGCACATACTATAATGTTATTTGTTTATATGTAAACTTACTAAGCTCAAAGCTTACTCCCCTTTTCTTTTTCCTTGTCTTATAGAGTTTAAGAGCCGGGTCAGGATACAAAGATAATTGGAAGATCGCCCACACTATCAGCTCACCTCGGTATATCTGGTCTTAGTACATTGAGTATGGCATGTATAGGGGCTAGACTAGGTATATTGTTTTGTTATTTTGGCCAAGAGTGTGTTGGCCCCTTTGTTGAGAAACTCTTGTGTATATAGCCATAGTTGTTGGCTCTTTATTATATATATGAAAATATGAAGTTATTCATGGAAGTTTATATTGCAAAATATGAGTTGTTTAGTGATATGTTGAATGGATCCATGTTGTGTGAGCTAGAGGAATGAAAAGAGCTTGGCAAATAGCCTTGTTCTTGTCCACACGGGTAGGCACAAGGGCGTGTGTCTAGGCTGTGTGTGACACACGGTCAGTCCCATGGGTGTGTGACTTGGCCGTGTGTCCCCTGCATGTTGGTGTTGTAAGTCAGTTTTGACCACGGGCTAGCCACACGGGCATGTGCCTAGGCCGTGTGACCTTTATAAGGTTGTTGACGTCACAAACAAAATACCCAAGTTTTTACACACGGGAAAAGACACGGGCGTGTCTAGGTCGTGTGGAGCACACGGGCGTGTGTCCGGCTGTGTGAAAACCCTTGTAGGTTCGAAATGAAAATAAATCCCACACCGGGTAGGGACATGGGCGTGTGTGACCACACGGCTTGCCTACACAGGCATATCCCATTTCACACGAGCGTATGGCCCCTGTTTAGGTGAAAAATTTTTAAGATCGCAAAAGTTTCCGGTTGGGTTCCGAAACCCCTCGTAAGTATGTTTAAGGCCTCGTAGGTCCTTAATGAGGTTGTTGTGATGACGATAGAGATATGTCAAGTTGGGACTAAAATTTATAGACTGAAGTTGTTGATTAAGTACGGTAATGCCTCGTGCCCGTTTCTGGCATAGGGTACGGGTAAGGGGTGTTACACATATCAACAAAGATGGCAGATAGAAGTTTTGATGTCAATTGGAACTTAGCAACTTCAGCAGCATATATCAACTCGCTGGATGAAACACAATTGTGGCACAAAAGAATGAGACATGTTGACTACAAATCCTTAAGTCTAATGTCCAAGAATAACCTAGTTAAAAATCTGCTAAAAATGGCTGATCATGAAGACGTATGCGAAGTAGGTCAGCTTGGGAAACAAGTGAGGTCTCTATTTCTTGCGAACACAACATGGAGAGCCACTGAAAAATTACACTTAGTACATACTGACATTTGCGGACCCATGAAAACAAGTTCGCTAAATAGAAGTAGGTACTTTGTGTTGTTTATAGATGACAATACATGGTTTTGTTAGGTTTACTTCATGAAGAACAAGTCCAAAGTGGTTGAAATCTTCTTCAAGTTTAAAGCTATGGTTGAAAACCAAAGTGATTGCAAGCTCAAAATTGTAAGATCATACAATGGGGCAAAATACACATAAAAGAAGTTTGAAAATTTTTGCGAAGAGTCTGGTGTTCACCATCAATTGAACAATGTATACACTCAATAGAAAAATGGAGTAAGTGAAAGGAAGAATAGAGCTATGATGAATATGGCTTGCTACTTACTGTTTGAAAGTAAACTGCCAAATGATTTTTGGGCAGAGGCAGTAAACACTGCTGCTTACATGCTAAACAGACTACCTACTAAAGCTGTTGAAGGGAACACACCATTTGAAGCATGGTATGGTTTTAAACCTTCAGTTTTGGTTGCACCTATTTTGTTCATGTTCCAGAAGAGAAAAGAAGCAAGCTGGACAATAGATCGCAACCAGGGATATTTGTTGGATATTCTAGTGTTAAGAAAGGATACAAAATCTATAATCCTTTCACAAAAAAGGTGATCATAAGCAGAGATGTGAAGTTCGATGAAACAAAAATATGGAATTGAATTGCAATAGAGGAGGAGATGTGTGAATAATGGAGTCTAAGACCAGATCTACGAACCACTATAAACCAAACTAAAAATGATGCAATTGATGAACAATTAGTGCGAGGAACCAGGTCTATCACTGAAATGTATCAATAGTGTAATCTGGCAAAGCAAGAACCAGTCATGTGACACCCCAAACCCGACTGGGACGGACCGGCCAGGCCCGAATTCGAAGCGTTACATTAGCCACCGAAACGACTTTTCAGCTAACGACCACCCAACGCAGAACCCAACCTTATAACACCTCATTTATGACTAATTAACTATAATTTATTAATGCAAAAACAATTTGTGAACCATTTTTAAACTTTTTTTTTGTATTTAAACCTAAAGGTATTTTGGTCATTTTACTACCTAAGGTTAAACTATCCCGATTTTATTTCTAAATAGTTACTGACCTTCTTTTAGTCAAATTATGCAAGCCCTAAAAATTTTAGCTTAATTCGAGTTCACTTACTATGTCTAATTCAAGTTTTATTATTTGAGACTAAATCGTAACTTTTACAAACTTTTAATACATTTTTCAAATTAAAAATTAAGAGGGTTTCTATTAAATATTAACAATTACAAGTCTAACCTTAAAATATTACCAAGTTTCCCTATCATTAAAGGCTTCTAAATTATAAATTAAGCAAATTATAATACTAGATTACAAAAATAAAAAATAAAACCCCTAAAAACCCATATGCCCGTGTGCAAACCACTACACCTATTTTGTCTAAAATTTGTTTTAATTTCCCGATTTTACATATTTTACTTACCTATTAAACTTGAAATAGCTACAATTAATTATCATAAACATCTACACATCTCCAATTTAATTTATTTACAACAAATATGAAACAATTTAACACCCAATTACACGCTTAGCAAGCACCAATTAATTCATACAAGCTACATACCTTAGTCGCAAGCAATCCACTCCATGGTAAGCTTCAATTAAACATTGTTAATATAAAATACATGCTTCATACAACGTGTTATCAACCACCATATGAACACTAATCAACATACCCTAAATCAAACATCAATTAAACATAAAATCATGTATTAAAGAAATTATTAAATCATCAAAATTAAAGTCCAAAATTTAATGTCCAATGTCCATTACAATTAAAATAACACTAGTCCCAAAAGCATCACAATGCCCCTATATAACCTCTAAAGTAAATTTCTTAAGCCACGACCGAGCCTTATTCTTGGATCGCCCTTGCACTCGCTTCTTGACTCCTTACACCCATAAATTCTCTGCACGAAATGTGAGGGTGTGAGCTTAAAAAGCTTAGTGAATGATAGTAAAAACATCAAGTATTTGCACCCAATCATGTATAAATCAAAGCAATTAAGCATTAAAATTTCAGTCACAACATATTAACATTTCACCATAACATCACATGCTATTTCAAGAATTAAGAATCAATTTTTCCATGACATGTAATATCATCTTTTAACACATAAACATTCAATTATACTGGCACAATCAATCAATTATATTAGCGCAATACATCTATGGCAATAAGTAAACGTGTGATCATACATTGGATAAACGGATCTCTGAACTCCCACAAATCAAATATAGTCCTCAAAATTGAGCGGACCGAAGCCATAGCGCCTCAAATAACCCAATGAGTGGAGACTCAAGCTCAACACTCTCTTATCTACTCCAAACAAATCAGTCCGCCAAGAGCCATATGCTCACAATATCACAAATAATGGTGTGTACTCACAAATCCTATGACATGTTAACTATATCCAATGGATCCACCATGCAATGTTGCCAATATAATCATACATACAAGGCATAAAATATGTTGTTTAATCACTTAATTTAGGATGTTAAAATGCAAGTAAAAGCATGTTGCTAAGCAATTTTAACATCAATAAAATTAAGCATAGAAAATATCATTTTCCCAATATTCACATACCAATTAGAACACCTTTATCAAATGTTCAATAAATCAGCAATTCATGCTCCAAATATCAATTTATTCCATACAATTTAATCATGCTAAAAGCATAATACACAACTTACCAAACCAATTGCCAATTTTCTCTTTATAAAATAAAACCTATTTTTGCAAATCCAACCATCCAATATGCAATTAAGTCATTAATAACACCAATTAAACCTTTAATTTAACACATAATCAGGTCAATTTACCAAATTGCCCTTAATATCACTCACCCCTACACTTAACTTTTTAAGCAAAAATGTGTTCAAACAAGCAAGTTTGAGCTTCAATTCTGATTTGCACGTTCCTCCTCTTGATGTGGAGCAATAAGAAACACGAAATTTGATAAATTATACGAATCTAAATTATTACTCTAAACTACCTTATCGATGTTGCACAATTAAGCTGAAATATGGAATTCCTCAACTAAACTCCCTTTTTAGCACCTCAAACCACTTCCAATCTTTATTCCTAGTCCAATAACATGTATTCTAAGTATTAATTTCATCATTTAATCCGTTTCATAATTTTTCAGAAAAAATCATCCATGTTCTTGATCAAATTCGAATTTCTCAAAATTGATCCATAAAATGTGTTTGATCTTTTGGTTTAAAATTAAAAACCTCTTATTAGACCTATTTTAAACTTAGACATCCATTAATATTTGGATTCCAACTCAAAATTAAAGATCCACCATTGTTGATCCTCAAGTTCAAGAAAGAAGAAATTAAAGTTAAAAATCCATTATAACCACTTTAATTAACAAATAGTGATTGAAATCAATTTAAAAACAAGTTTAGAGATGAGGATTACCTTTAATTGGACTCAAATCATTGATTTGAAAGTTTGAATCAAAATGCTTAAAGAAACTCGAATGACTTTTTGCCCAACTTTGAAAATTATTTTGAGAGATTTTAGAGAGAATTTTGAGAGAGAAAATGTTTAGATCTATTCTTTGATATTTGGTTTATGAAAACAAGAAGAAAAAAAAAACGAGAGAAAAGAGGTAGTTGCAAAGTTTTTTAAAACTGAAAACCCCTACTTGATTTTCAAAATTTGGGGAATTGGCCATCAGGCCACTCCCCTTTTTCCCTTGTTTTACAATTTGTTCCTTTCCCTTTAAAATTTTGAAAATATGGTTTATTTGCTATAAAACCTCTTACACATTTCCTTTGTTTTTCAAATTAGTCCTATATAATTAATATTTTAAATCACCCAATTAAACCCCCAATTTTAAATTATTTTTAAATTTCAATTTAACGCAAAAAATTTATTTTCACCCAAAAATTATTTAAAACCATAAAATTAATTTTTTTAAAATATTTTTATTTTTTGAAATATTATTTACTGATTTTTAAATGAAATTAAGCTAACTAATTAAGAATATAAACCACTAATTAATCCAATTAATTCTCAATTTTCACTCGAAACCTGGTAAACTTACCCAAAACTACTAGACTTATTTTCAATGCCTTACAAGTCACTTTTGAAGAAGCTGCTCAAGAAGCTGAATGGCGAACAGCTATGAAAGATAAGATCACCATGACCAACAAAAATGAAACATGGGAGCTTGTGGATAAACCAGTTCACAAGAAAGTAATTTTTGTCAAATGGGTGTTCAGAAGCAAGATGAATCTTGATGGATCAGTCAACAGATATAAAGCGAGGTTGGTTGTGAGGGGGTTTAGCCAGCAATATGGAGTATACTTCATTAAACCTTTGCCCTTGTTGCAAGGTTAGACACCATAAGACTATTACTAACTCTGCTGCTCAAAAGGGTTGGAGAGTACATCAGATGGATGTGAAGTCAGCCTTCCTAAATGGTTATTTGAAGGAAGAGATTTATGTCAAACGTAAGCACCAAGAGCGTGGTATGAAAGAATTGACAGTCTCCTTACAGAAATGGGTTTTGAAAGAAGCATCAGCAAGCCCACTTTATATGTAAAGAAAACTGGTAATAAAATACTCCTCATTATTTAATTATATGTTGATGATTTACTTGTAACTGGTAGCAACAACAAACTAGTAATTCAAATATCAGATGCAAGATAAGTTTGAAATGTTAGACTTAGGTGAAATGGCATACTTCCTTGGTCTGGAAGTGAACCAAGCTCATAATGCAATCTTCATAAACCAGAAGGGGTTCGCTATAAAAATCCTGCAAAGATATAGCATAGAGAATTGAAAACCTGTGAGCAACCTTATTGTTCAAGGTGAAAAGCTCACCAGCAATGAAGATGTTGAAAAGGTTGATGAAACAAGATACAAAAGCTTGGTGGGATGTCTGCATTACTTGACAGCATCCAAACCTGACATCATGTTTGTTGTAAGTCTATTGTCAAAGTTCATGCATTGTTGTAATGTGAACCACTGCAAGGCAACAAAAAGAGTTCTCCGATACATAAGAGGAACTTTATATCATGGAGTGAAGTTTATGAGGACTGGAAAGATCAAGCTACTTGGGTATTCAGACATTGATTGGGCTGGATCTTCTGAAGATATGAAGAGTACTTCGGGCTATTTCTTCACTCTAAGATCGAGTGTGTTCTGTTGGAGTTGAAGAAGCAAGAAATAATAGCACGGTCAACTGCTGAAGTTAAGTATGTCGCAATTGCAACAGTTGTAAATCAAGTCATTTGGTTGAGAAAACTATTGAATGGTTTAAATTTAAAGCAAGAAGAAGCAACAGATATCAAGTGTGATAACCAATCAACTGTTGCAATTGCAAATCCTGTGTTCCATGGTAGAATAAAACACTCCAAAATCAAGTATCACTTTGTGAAAGAAGTGGAGCAAGCCAAGGAAGTCACATTAGTTCATTGCAGTTCACAAGACCAGTTAGCTGATATTCTAACAAAACCTCTTGGGAAGATGAGGTTTAAAAAGTTGCATTATGATATTAGAGTTCGAAGCATGAAGGTCAATGAGGATTGTTGCGAAATGACAGTCCATGCTAACTTTGAACTGCGAGCTCGCAAAATGTGTGAGCTCACCGAACTCGCAAGTTCACCAAATATATGAGCTCTACAAAATAGTGAGCTCACCAAGACTGCGAGCTCACTAGAACTGCGAGCTCATCAAATGTGCGAGCTCACCAACACTACAAGCTCACCAAGCATGAGAGCTCACCTGCGAGCTTTTCACTCTGCAAGTTACCAACTTGCCAACTTGCACTGAAATTGCGATAACTTTTTATTAACATTTTGGCAAACAATTAGACAGAAACCAGCAAATGAAAAAGAAAGTTATATGAATCTAGTCACTAAATTAAGCCAAGTTGTAATATTTTATTATTTTTTAGCTTATTTAAGCATAATTTTTCATGTAAACTAAGCATCAGTTTTTTCGATGAAACAGTTCACCAAAAATTAATTTCTCCATTTTTCATTTTTTTTTCTTTTGTTTCAAACTCTCCTTCATAAAAAATCCAACAGTATGGTCCTTTATGACCTCGCCAACAGTTGCATGGTCCAAATGTATGTCCTTGGCCCCATCAGTATTGACCTTCAACCAACCAACGTCCTATTTTTCCCAATGTACCAGTGTACTTACCTTATTACAGCTCTTTCCATGAGAAAACTTATGGCCAACCTGAATACCATCCCTCTCAACACAAAGCTAATGAGCTCGATTGATAATGCAACCCTCAAGCATAAAAAGAAAGCCAGAAACCTCACTATTATTCTGTTTCTAAATACACCAGCATACCACGCCAAACAGCTTTCTCCAATTATTTGGGGCATGTAAAAATCGAAGAGGGTCTGATATGTTTATATATGAATCTATTCATTCAACGACAAGCTCAGAAACTCTTGTAGCTCTTTAGGTTTAATAAGTTGTGACCAAACTGTCAATGCCAAGAGACAAAAATGAAAGACATGGTTGATGGATTCGACTTCAAAGCCACACACCGCATAAGGATCAGTTGCCATATGCTGTCGAACACGTACCTTGTTTGTTAGCACTTTGTTTTAAGCCACCAACCATAGAAATACTCTAACACGTTGGGGACAATCAAGCTGCCATATACTACTTGTAACACCCCATACCTGAGTCCGAGGCTAAGACCGGATACGAGACATTATTATGCTTGAACTCTCTTAAACATGTACTTACGGGCTATAAAATTTTGTTCCAAATTAAAAACTTCTCTTTCTTAGTCAGGTCATATGTTTCATGGGCCTACGAGGCCTCAGATTTATGTCTTGAAACTTTCGAAACTCATCTGGAAACTTTCTCTCGAAACAGGGTCACACACCCGTGTGACTTGGGACACGCCCGTGTGTCCCTAAGACATGCCTGTGTCTTCCACCCATGGCGGACACTGTCAAATTACACACGGCCTTGACATGCCCTTGGCCCTAGCTCGTGTGTCACACCTTGACATACTGACTTGTTCACACGGTCTGAAGCACACGCCCATGTGCCAATCGTGTGTATCACACGACCTGAACAAACGGCTGTGTGATTAGCCCGTGGTCTATTCTGACTTAAGACACTAAGGTGCAGGAGACATATGGCCTAGACACACGCCCGTGGGTCTGTCCGTGTGGGTACTTAGAAGCTATCTACCAAGCCTTTTACCACTCTCATCTTGCATACATTCATATATCATCACATAATTTCACATAGCTTCAATATAACTCTTGAATTAAAGACATTTAATCATAGGAGAAATAAAGCCTTCATCCCATACACTAGGGAGAACTATATCCAATACAATTACAAACAACTTAAGCCACCATGTATGGCTATACACAACCAAATTATAAATTCTCTTAAGCCAACACAACTTGGCTACATCAATTAGAACTTTATCAACCTTAAAAGAATCCCTATACATGCCATGACTCAAAAGAACTTGAAACACCATACCAGGAGTCTACTCGATAGTGTGAAAACATCTCCGGCGGCCTCCAACCCGAGCTAGCTAAAAACCTATAATGGATGGGAAAGAGAAAAGCACTAAGCAAATATGCTTAGTAAGTTCATCTGTATGTAACTGACAATTTCTAATATTCATTGAATATCCATGACTACAAGGTATTATAATAAATTTTCTCATAAACTCATGGTTACTTACTCAACCACTTTTGAAGCTTACTCATTCTATCTCTTACCACATTCTTACCATGCCCCAAGCCAATTGCTCGTTTAATTAGCATACATTCCTGTACTGATCACCACATGATCATATAAAACAACATATCAAGCATTTTCAATGAGTCACTCATACTACCAATCTCTTGGTGGTTTCGCACTTAGCCCACCATTGAATCTCTAATAGAGTGGTATCGCACACAGCCCACCAATCATTCACACTTATGGTGATTTCGCACTTAGCTCACCAATCATTTATACTTATGGTGATTTCGCACTTAGCTCACCAATCATTTATAAGCGATGGTATCGCACACAGCCCATCGATTACTAATTAATCAGGTGGTAACACACATAGCCCACCGATAACAATATAATTGATGGTATCACACTTAGCCCATCATTAACATCAATAAGGTGATATCGCACATAGCTCACCGTTATTTTACATTCATGGATAGTAAGCCACATGTATATCTGTTCAACCGAGAACATCCTCACACATTTCTATTCTTACTTAACTTTCTACGATTCTTGTTCGCATTCACACAATGCATTAATAAATCTATTTCATACAGCTAAGGTGTATCGATTACACATAACCCACTAGAGGTTCATCATATACTGAATTCATCTCAAATTGTTAGATAACACTATTGAGTCTCATACACATAGTGTCACATTGGCATCATACTCTAATAAGGTCTTACTTATATTAACATATCGATGTCATGTCCCTGACATGGTCTTATATGAATTCTTAACCGAGGCCATATTCCAATATGGTCTTACACGAGACTATAACTATCATCATATCATGCTATATACATTTCCCATTACTCCCAAATTCAATTCTCTTGACATCTCATTAAAAGATATTTCATACATTCATAGAGTAAATATACATTCCATACAATATTGGAATACTAAATTAACTCATACGTAATTGCCACATTCACACATGAACTTACCTCGATGTCGAAAGGGCCGAAAGGGACTTTTTGCCCACATTTCTCTTTTCATCCCTTCTAGGTCCGAAACTTGTTTTCTTTGATCTAGAACAATGGAATTTACTGATTTAATCATTTATAAATCATTAATACACCATAATCTACATTTTAGGCAAAAATGACTTTTGCCCTTACACCTTAGCAAAATTACGATTTTGCCCCTAGGCTCGTAAATAAATTTTCATCACATTTTCTTGTTAAACAAGCCTAACTGAACATTTAATCCTCTTACAACTATTCATAATTCCAACTATTTCATGCCTTAATGAACAAATTACAACTTTTGCATTTTAGTCCTAATTAGGTGTTTTCATAACAACACCTTTCACAAAAGTTGTTTATCAACATCCTAACATTCATTTTCTTCCATAAAAACTCAACAACTAGCATAAAATCTCTCATGGCAAGTCCCTAAACTTTCAACCATGTTGCAAAATAGTCCTCTTTTTAGAAAGCTTAAGCTTTGGGGACTCCAAAAGTATAAAAATTATCAACTAAAACCATCAAAATCACTTACTTGAAGAGGAAATGAGTTGCTGAAATTTTGAGCTTTCAAGCACCCCTTGTTTGCTGCAACTTTCGGTGGAGAAGAAGAGAGAAAAGATGATATCTTTTTCCTTTCTTTATTTTATTATAAAACATCAATTTAACCCACCAACTTTGACCAAAATTAAAAGCTCTTGTCCCCCTTGTCTACATGGCCTGCCAACACATCCTAGATGGTCTAATTGCCCTTTTTAGACCTTCAATTAATATTTCATGGCTATTTGGTACCTTTAGCCTATGGAATGGAACTTTCGCACTTTATGCGATTTAGTCCTTTTTCGCGATTTAGCATGAAATTGCTAAAATTAAGGCACCAAAATTTTCATACATCCCTATAAACATGTTATAACACATAGAATAACATGAAAATAATTTTCTCTAACCTCGAATTAGTGATTCCGAGACCACCGTTCCGACTAGCCCCTAAATCGGGCTGTTACACTACTAGTAACTACTCCAAATATTGTTGATGGAGTTTGCCAAAAATCCATAAATAATAGTGAAACGGGTTGTTTTATCCCATCACCATTCAGGGAAGTCATCCAAATCCCATCCAACCAAAGGCCTCTTGGCAGCAACACCACACACCACATCATCCAACAGCAACACCTTATTCTCTCCCAATCCTAATCAACACTCGAACATGTCATTGTGGCAACTGACACCAATTCCAAGGGAACCTCCTCTGATGAGAGCAATGATTAATAAGTGGGCCACACTCTGAAATCCAATAATCTCTCTAAAAATTCGTTGTATGCCAATTGCCAATATTCCAAATCACTCCTTCCATAATTGTAAAAAGGTTTTAAAAATGTTTAATAAAATTTTCAATTATATTTGAACCAAATGACTTAGGAAATAAAATATAAAATGTATGAAGTGTTGTTATATTAAAAACTTGGGATATCAAAGCCCAATTAAAAATTCAATAAAATACTTAAATAATAGTATAAATGAAAATATTAAAACCGAATTAAACAAAATCATTATAAATCATTCAAATAATTTAAAAAATTTCGACTCATGCCCACTCTCGAGCCTAAATCTGCACATATCAGAAATTGTAAACATATACTTTATATCCTTAACTTATAATACTTGTATTTTAATACATCAAATTCTCATGAGATTTGATGGTAATAGAACATACCGGTCATTTCTCTTCACTGGCTGCTCACATAGATTCATTTAGGTTAAAATAACAACTATTTATAAATTTTAATTTTAATTATTTTTTTTAGATTTCAAAGTTTAAATTCAATTGTTAATACTGTTATTTTTATTAATTTTTTTGACGTGACATTTTAAAACGAAAATACAAAATTATGGCATATTTTAACCATTCATTTATCACCTTCCAAAGTCTCAAAATATAGAACAAAATAAAAAGGCATTTTTGGTGGCAATACTGTTGAATCAAACAAGAAAAGAGGTAAAACATTTGCCAACACAACTCGTCATATTATATTGTACAAGCAATAAAGGTTATCCTTCACATCTGGCTTATATGGTGTCACATTAAGAAAAGCTAACAGGTTCTTTTCCTTGGCCACAAACCATTACCACTTGATCACAAGTATGCTTAAAACATCAAGTTGAATACAATGTCTTATGTCCACCATGAATTATTCGGATGAAATCCAATGCTTTTTGCTACCAAGCTCAAACATTTTCTTTTCTTATACTTGCACAAGTGAACCTAATTGCGTTCGCTCTTGCCAGAGTAATAATGCTGGAACACACACGAGAAGTCTTCAGTTTCATGACCATCGTTGCAAATCTCTGTATATCTGTAGAAAGTAACTAGGTCATCAACATATGGTGTTGAGTTGGAATTCCATCTCCATACTTAAAAGAACATAATGCAATCTGAGCCAGAAGGGTCGAGGCAAATCTATGTAGTCTTGGAGATGTTATAATATAGAGGTAGAAGTACTACAAAATCATTTGATATAGGCTAGTTTCTTTTGCTGCTAAAAAAGCCGGTGTCAACTGTCAGACACAACAAATCGTTAGTTAAGGGCTAGATATCGACTTCTAGAACTTAGAAACCAGAAAAAGCATAAACTGCTTGACCAAGAAAATTTTGGCAAATTATTTCATGAAAAACAAAATACAAAGTCCATGATTGCATGTGGAAAGGATTACATTATCTTCAACAACAGTTCCAATGTCATTTACTATATGCAAAAAGACATTTTGTAAACCAGTTAACAATTCAAAACCATTTTATGCAATACCTCAAAGGAGGCTTATTCTACATAATTTTCATGCTGTTTATAAGTTGCAATGCTGTACCTGGGTTAAAAATGAAAAATCAGTTACGATACATACATGTTTTGTGCTAGAAATGTCAGTGGACATCTTTGACCAACTTCTTCTGCTGATGCAGCAGCAAGGTTTAGGTCTTTAGCCTGCATTGTTAAAATGAAGATGTTTCCATCCTCGGATAAGTCCAGTGGAAACCCAGAGATGGGGAAATTAAAGTCCAATGTCAAAGTGGGTGACTTATGCAATGGTGATCACATACATAACAATATAACTGCTCCTACTTCAGTGTCCATGATTTATTTTCAACATTCAGTCATATAACTAAAATACAACTTTCATTAATGTATATCCTAGCCCCTATTTGCTATTTTCTTTTTACTTTTGGAACTGAAAAAGGAAAAAAGCACTTGGTACAGGAGAAAGTAAAATTTATGAAGGACTATACACAAATTGCATAGTTTTTTCAAATGAAAAGAAATGCATGTTTCTACTTCCATATAGACAACTCTAGTTATTGATGTTAGATGTTAACCATTTGTCATTTTAAATCAATTAGATTTTTATTTATGTGTGTGTGTGTATTGTATATATATTTAACCTTTTGCTTTTTCTTTATAACAAATTTTCGATGAGTAGAAAGCTAACAGAAAAAAAGCAAGTAGCACAAGCACCTATCAAACAAAAGGTGTGCTTCTGCATGCATGAATAAAAGGAGTCAACTTTTAATTAAAAAAACCAAAATGCATTTAGATTCCATAAGAAATTATAAATGGAAATATTATGTATATTTTGCTCATAAATTGAGACCAGAAATTTGAAGACATGCACGTGCACAGGTTTATGTGTGTTAAACTTCAATGTAACTCAATACTGGTAGAAATATGACCAAGCATGTTACTTCCTGTAAGAACTAGTAATTCCTGTATGTATAGTTCATGTTAGATTCTGAAAACTGAAAGAACAGAATGGCAGAAAGAGAATGAGCTAAACTAGAATGTAAAATAGATTGTGTTAACTAGTCATTATATGCTATTTTAGCCTAAATAACTTACAAGCTTCTAGTGCCTTATGCAACCTGATGAAGCATGATAAATGTGAAGCAAGTTTTTATCTATACAGATATAAATATAGGCAAAGAAACCTGATTACCATGAGCTTGGATGCAAATCCACCACTATAATTCCTAGAAGAAGGCACTCCTTGCATCACACCAGGAACTGGATTATAACTATCACTGTCACATTGAGCATATTTTAGCATTATGGAGCATATCTATGGGAAATTCACCAACAGTAAACCAGTTCTCGAATTATCCCAATTCGAAGAATAACTCACTCTTGATAAAACTAGCCCGGCCCTCACATGCTCTTGAGAACATATATATATGAATTAAGCTTTCCCTTACCCTCGCCCCTCCCCCAGATTTCTTGCCTAACAGAAAGCAGCTATGCATTGAAAACATGGAAAACACGTTGTAAAGTAAGAAATGAATGATCTGACTTCCTAGATTAAAAGCATTAAACCTGTTCAGGTGACAACAAACAGGTAAACAGTGGATCTAATTTATATAAAGTGTTGTCAACTAATTAAAAAGAGGTACATGTTCCACGCTTAGGGTCATAACTTTTTTTTTGTCATGTATGATTGTCTTCTAATAGAAGATTTGAAGCTAGGCAGAGAATTTTGAATGGTATAAGAGGCTAGCACATCTACTGAAGGGTAACCTGAAGAAGATTTGTTTTATTGTATTTGCAAGTGAGTGATATGGACGCTTTTATTGCAATTGGAATTTTAGTTTTATTTATTATATTAGGTTTTATTAAGAGTTTTAGTTTTTCTTATTTTCTCTATTATATTAGGTTTTTGTTTCCTTCATAAACTCTAAGTTAGGAATTCTATTTTATGTCAATTAGGACTCTTTCCTTTGTTATTAACAGTCTATAAAAGGCTGCCAATATGAAATAAAGAGGCAAGCAATTATTCTATAAAAAAGAAACTTCATTTTGAGGGGGTTCAGTCAAGGACGAATTTGCCTTTTGAGTAACCATAGGTCGAAGCAAGAATTCTTTCTCGTCTAGACCTGTGACTAGATCCTACGCCAAGGCGCAAAACAGTGAGACAGTAGAGAAGTGCTTAGTACCTACTCCAACAGCGTGCACTTGAAGAGTTAAATATCTTTGTCAGCGTACTGGCAGTTATTCCTAGAGACTGACCAAGAGCTAGAGCTTCTGACAGTCCAAGCATACTAATAGCCATTGCCAAATTGTTGCATATCTTTGCCACCTGAATAACAGGAACCAAACCAATGATATCACAACTTCACCTACAAATCCATAGAGTTGAAGAATAAGAATGAAACCTAAAACAGACCAAAAGGAATTATTATTTCACCACCAGCAAAACAAATTAATGGATGAACTTACCCATATCCCTGCCATATTATCATACAAAAAATATATAAAAATTCTCCAAGTTATTGCATTGAAGAAAATATGAAATGAGGCTTTATTTGTTACATATTAATATTTCCCGTTGCAAATTTTATTATTTTAAGCATGAATGAAAAAGTAACTCCTATAACTGCAGGCTGTCTAAATTTACTAAGAACTGATACTTGACCAAATTATAACTTTGGCTGCTTAGTTACACCCATTATGACTCCAATTAAAGTCCATCCCCTTGCAGTAAATATTTTGGGCTGCATGCTTTAAACTGATACGATCATCGATTCTATAGATGATGTCATATATCATCATTAGTTAGCCAAGACTGCTTAGAAAGCAAGAAAAGTCTTAGTCATTAGTCAAATTTATCCAGAAACTATGACAAACTAAAATTTCTTAAAAATATAGTGTAAACTTGAGTTTTCTTGTCCTACTTGCTATTCTGGAGGGAGGGAGGGAGGGAGGGGCAAAGAGAGAGATCGAGGAAATCAAAAGGAAACATTTTCATTGTCTTAAGAGAACTTACTGAACCATTTCCTGGTCCACCACAGAAAATTGCGTTTTTCCCCATCGAGAGGAGTAAGGATTTGGCAGCAAGATACACATCTTCAGAGCCACCAACCTGGATCACATGGCATTTTTTATCATAAGTTTAATACTACCTAAAAGTGTTGCCAACCTAATATCATTTGTGTTTCTAAAATACCAGACTTCTGTGGCAACTAATCTTACATACATCATTGAAAATATAAAGTAAAAATTATAATATCTTGCAACGAAATTGATACTAACAGTAAACTCACGAACAAGGTTAAAATAATTGGAAAAATATTTACTAGTAAAAGTAATTTACAACTGAGGACTGCTATCCAACCTTTTTTGGGGAAGAACTGAAGAAGGTTGGGAAGAAGTTTAATGAGTGTCCATATGCATTCAATGGAAAACAATATATAATAGGTCAACTCTAGAAAAAGAAAAGGTGATCAAAAGTGAATTCGTACCATGAAAGTAAGTGAACCAGCTTCTGCAGCTACAACACCTCCAGAGACGGGAGCATCCAACATGACAGGGTTCTCCCAATTCTCTACATAAGTTATATGAATTCAAACTGAAAAAAATATACGTGTTTATGCGTGTGTGCATGTATATTTATTTAAAGATGAAGGTTGCAAAGGAATGAAGACATATCATGCAGGTTCATCTCAAATATAGCTGTCTCATTCTCATGTTTGAATGGTAATGTCAACACAATGGTGACCCCAAATTAACATCTAACACATCACTACGATCTTGTTTCAATGTCTCTCAACAAATCATAATCTTCAATTTCTCTTGATAAGAGGTCAATGTATTTGTGTGTGTGTGTGTGACGAGAGAAAAAGGATCATAGGAAAGTAAGACATGAAATTTTTTTTAAAAAAAAAAGGATCTCACATATTAAATGATAAATAAAACAAAGAGAGTGATATACTAATCATGTTTATCCTAATGACTAGAAGTTCTATTAAAATCTCATATTTAGCTTAACTCACTGATTGGTACCTTTCTTTTCCTTTAGAATGCAATTAGATACAGACACAGCGAGCTTTCTTGATGTTTGGGGATCAACAGTAGATGAATCTATAAATAATTGAGGGGTTAGGAGATCTCCTCCTTGAAGTAAGCCATCTGGTCCATTGTAAACATTTAATACCTGTATACATCATATTGGTCATTAACGCAGACATTTTTGCAGTTGATAATAAACCTTAGAAATCAAAGAAAAGAAAGTTAATATTTAATAGCATCTGAATCTGATAAATCTAAATTAACAACCTAGCATTAGGACACGTAAGTACTTACCCTATTATAATTTACACAACATAATTCACAACCTGAAAGCATTAGGATTCAACTCACATATTTGATTCTCAATAAGAATGAAAACTAATGAACTCTATTTTATTACTTCACTAGATAATATTTCATCCTGCATTCCTTATAATATTTCTGGTTAACACAATGAAGAAAATAGATAAAATAGAACCTACCTTTTTCCTCTATAACATTACAGCAAGAACTGATAGCCATAATTATAAACAAGAATACAGAAAACCAAGTTCTAGCTAATAAACAACTTCTATGGATCTAGCGAAAGAATGATTTCACAGTGACAAAAAGATAACAGACTTGATGGACAGTCTGAAAGACTAAAAGGTAAAAATCAAAACTAGAATAAGTTTATATATGCATTATGGACCACAACAGAAAAGCATTGGAGAGATTAACTGAGTCTTAATGCTCACATGAGATGATGAAGGCAACATTGTGATTACAACATCACTTGCTTCTGCAACTTCAAAAGGTGTTTGTTTTGTTGAAACTCCCATATCAGAGTACTTCTTCATGACATTACAGTTTCTGAATTAAAAAACAAAGCTGCAAATTTGTTTCAGAGTAGAAATGTAGCATTTCTATTTTCTACACAAAGAAGCACCTAAATAGAATAAAGAGCATAAAAACTAGCTGGAAAGAACATAAGCTAAATAAGCATGGAACTTTGAAGGAGAGGAAAATTTTGAATGCATTACACATCATGAACAGTCATTTTGTATCCAGCTTTGAGTAAATTATTTGCCATTCTGGATCCCATATTTCCCAGCCCTATGAATCCAACATTCTGTCAAAGTAAAAGAATGATACATATAATCAAAATAGGATTTAGGAGAAGAATCGGAACAAAAACTACAATAAGACACGGTAGCATAAAAATAGAAGTAATTTGTACTGAAAGAACATGAGAAACAGATTATATTTCCACCAACAACTAAACCAAAAACACTCACCGATGACAATTTCCATTATTATATGAAAACCTGATTAACAAAAAGCTTTCCTAATTGAGAATGCTCAATGACTTCATTGTGCATCATTTTAAGAACATAATCCAATGAACTTATTAAACCAAACTTAGCTCTTCCTAGGTCCTAACTAATTTAGGTTTCTTATGTTTTCACTTGAGTAGGTAGCCTGGAAATCAATCTAGCAACTCTGACTCCGAACCCGGAGTTTAGTGAGTTGATTCGTACAATCATCCTTAATTCAAGTCTCAATTCCCTTATTCCCAGGCATCAAAAAAATCAACTCTAACTCCAGTTAAACAGCTAGAACCAAAGCAATATATTTGGAATGAAAATTTAAATTTCATATTTGAGGCAAGATACAGTCCAAAAAATAAAAAGCAAAAGTTTTGAGGGAAAGGATGCTTACCTCAAAGGAGGAAGACGAGAAAATGCGAGACGGAACGGAATGAAAAGGAGAAGAGGAGAGGGGAGTAGAAAGTAGAGCTCTCAGTCTGAAACCGTAAATCTTCATCTTCATCATCGCCATTGAATTGATAATGGAACAAAGAGGCTTCCTTCCTCCCAGGAAGAACACTAGTAAGTGGAACTAATTGTGCAATTGCCTCACTATTTTTAATTTTTCGCCTAGGCCTAGTTGATTGCCTCAATCTTGAGTCTTTTACACTGAAAGGGAATTTAGTACTTTCCATGTTCGAATGAAGGAAAGCTCTACTCTATTCGAAAATATTAATTTTTTTTCCTTCGAGTTAATCAATTATTCAAATTATTCCATATTTTCCAATAAATTTTAATAAATAAATTGTTTTTTTTTTCTAATTTGAAACCGTTAATTTTATACGTAACTCAAATAACAAATTAATCTAATAGCTTTTGAGTATGTTATAGTTTTTTAAATAAGTAAATTAGTTACCCTAAAAAAATAAAATTATTTTCAAAATTTTAATATATTTATAAAACATTTTTTTCCAAATAAAAATACATTAAACATATAAAAGAAATTAAAATCTTAAATATATATGCTAAATGATCATTTTAAAAAACTCAAAATGATAAATTTGATGTTTTATACAAATTATCAAATCAAATTTATCATGCTAATTATATTATGTTTTTCTCTTATTTTGTTTTAAAAGAGTTTTCAAATATATATAGTATTTATGTTATTTAATGTTAAATTTAGTTATATTGTTAACAAGATTTTAATATTTACTTTAACTCTAACAAATTTATTTAACTTGAATCTCAGTTCACTCAACTCGATTAAAAAATTTAAATTGAGTTAGAATAATAAAATAACACTCATCAACTCAATTAACTCGAAATTTATTTACTCAATTTAATGGAACACTCACCCCTAAATGTATTTTTTGGAAATGTGAATAGGATTAGGAGGATTATAACATTACAATTAAATAAAATCTCAATAAAGTTATATTGACACATTTGCTTCTTTAAGCTTTTTACTAGAAATGTGATGATAAATTTATTATTGACAAACATGTAATTTAATCTATTTAATTTTAAAAAATATTAATTTTATATTTTTTAAAAATAAAAGAGGTAACTACTTTTTTTTTACTTTCTTTGACTTTTCTTTGTAATTGCCCCCCCTTTTTTCTCGTTGCGTTTAATCTTGGAAGGGTCTTCTCCGAGCCCCTTTGTGGGCCATTCTCTGCTAAGAGATTGTGGTAGGACACCGTGGTTGATAAATTTCGTTAATAGACTAATTCGAAGCCATGATTTTAAGTGTTCCTTTAATGGATCTGATGTGATGGGTATGTCCTATGCAGCTCAAGTTGCAAATGATTTTAATTTTAGAGATGTGATTTTGAATAAGAGATATGTCTTTAATATTTTTTTGGGATGACGTCATGATTCCTGTTAAGGATGTTGATGAATCTTTCAATTCCCTAATTGATAACAATGTGGGATAGTTGAGCCTATCGATCTCCTAAGAAAAGCATGAAGCATTAGTGACCCTTGGAGGAAAGGTTTAATTTTGTCAAAATTCTAGGAAAACCGATGGGATTTTCCTTCTTATTGAATAGGTTGAAATAGATTTGGAAGCTTGCAAAGGATTTTTCAATTGTTGATACAGGGCATTATTTCTATTTAATGTGAGTGAATAATGTAATGACCTGATAGTTAAGGGTGTCGGAAAGTGAAGCTCGAGATTCCGTTCCTATAAAACGAGCTCATAAATATTTTTATTAAATATTTAAAAAGTTAGTCTAGTAGTGAATTAAATTTCGGATAGGTAAATTTCATGAAATTATGAGCTATTAAGGTATAGGAATTAAATCGCGTTAGGGTTAAAAGTTGAATTATAAATCTAAATAAATATAGGGGACTAAAGTAGCAAAAATACCATTTATTAAATGGTGGGGTCGCCGGTTATGATTTAAGGAAATTTGCATGTGATATATATAATAAGTTAACTTTAATGTATGTATATTATAATAATAATAAGAAATAAAATGAGATCATAATAAAAGAAAAAGGAAATAAGAAAGTGGAAGAAGAGAATTAAAGCATGAAAATTTTAAAAGAAAAGAAGAGAAGATAGTCACGAACCGCGTAGGGTTTCTAACATTTTAACCTCAATTGGTTAGTCAATTTAGTCTTTTTTCTTGTAATTTTTACGTTTTTGGAATTCCGGTATTTAAAGCTACCCGACCCATGTTATAATTTTTAGTATTGATTAAGATTTTAGATGTTGTTATTGTTGAATAGTTTAAGTACTAGGGGTTAAATTGATAGATTTTTAAGTTAGAATTGGAAAAGGACTAAATTGTAAAATTAATTTTTAATTTTGAGAAATAGGGACTAAATTGTGAAAAATTCAAAATTAAGGGGTAGAATTGAAAATAGGGTACTACATTTAGCTTAGACCGAAATTAGTATAAAAAATTGAGGTTAAATATGAATATTAAAATTAGTCTTGGTTTAGGGACTAAATTGAGGGTTATGCAAAATGTGGTATAACATTTGAAATTTAATGAAAATTTAGTTGTGTATTATTAATCTATTGTAATTATTTTATTCCGTAGCGAATGTCGTCCCGAAATCCTCGAGTAAGAAAGGGGAAGACAAGGTCGACGTCGAGTAGCTCGGAATATACGGTTTGTGTTTCTATAATCCAAATTATGTTATAAACTGTTACATATTTCATGGTTATGTATGGTAAGCAATTGAGGTGAGTACTTTTGTACTTTGGGATCAAATTGAATTAATAGATGATTTGAAATGGATTGATTGTGTATATTATGAAATGTGTTGATTATGTGAATATTAAATTGACTATATGTGATAATGTGTATATATATATGAGAATGAGACATTGGACGTATTGAAATATGAAATGAAACCCTATTAACTATTTCAAGCTAAGTCAGATATAGATGATATGCCATAGGATAGGAAGAGTTCAGAGATTTCTTCGACCTCGAGTCGATGAGGCACTAGGTGTCAATTTGCTTCGGTTTAACCGATGAGACACTAGGTGTCAACTTATATAGAGTTATTATTACGTTGGATTTATCTGATGAGGCACTGGTTGCCAAACTGGTGTGTTGGTTGGATTTGTGTATCCGTCCGAGTCTGAGTCCTGTTAATAGGGAAAATTAAATGATAAATTTATGTGTTTGATATTGAGATGACAAAGTTGAGAAATGATTATGAGATGAGAAATGAAATATGAAATGAGATGTGAATTTTGAAGTGAGTTCAAGTATTGATAAAAAAAGATGTATCATGCCATTGCATGAGTTGAATTTATGACACCCCAAACCCGACCGGGACGGGCCAGCCCAAATTCGAAGCATTACATTAGCCACCTAAGTGACTCTCCGGCTAACGACCACCAAAGGCACACCCCCGACCTTATAACACCTCAATCTTATCAAATTATGAGTTACTTATTAATGCCAAAGCAAATTATGAGCCAATTTTAAACTTTTCCTAGGTAATTTAACCTATGGACATTTTTGTCATTTTACCACCTATGGTAAAACTAATTGATTTTAGATCTAAGTGTTTACCAACCTTCTTTTAGTCAAATTATGCAAGCCTAAAATTTTTTTAGCTTAATTTGAGTTCGTTTACTATGTTTAATTCAAGTTTTATTATTAGGAACTAAATTGTAACAAATACAAACTATCAGTATCTAATCCAAATTATAAATTAAGTGTGTTTCTATCGAATTTTGCCTATTATAAGACTAATCCTAAATTTTTACCAAGTTTCCTTACCATCTAAGGCTCTAATTAGACTAATCAATTTTCAGGACTAAATTGTAACATAAACAAATTAGAATACCAATTTAAAAAGAAAAAAAAATTCAAACCTCAAAACCCACACAGCCATGTCCCCTAGACCGTGTGTCATTAAACGACTGTGTTCACGTCGTGAAAAACTATTAGGCCGATCGCACATGCCCGTGTGGAAATCCCACATACCCGTATGTGATAGCTCTAGCCTCCACACGCCCGTGTCACTTACCCACATGCCTGTGTGCAACCCCTCACACGCCCGTGTGGATAGACACACGCTCATGTGAAAACTACTGCACTTATTTTTGTGAAAAACTCATTTTAAAACCCGATTTTGTATATTTTAATGGCCAATTAAACCCAATTTAACTACAATTAATTAACATACATGTACATACACCTTCAATTGAATTTATTGACATTAATTAAGCCTCAATTATATAGAATTAGACAATCAATTTCATGCATAACAAACACCAAATAAATCAAACAAGTGGCGTACCTTAGTCGCTAGTAAATCACTCCATGGAAGCTTTATTTAAACAATTGATCGCTGGAATCAGAGTCTTAAAATTTATAAAGAGAATGATCGAACCTACAAACTAACTCTGACAACGATTAAAGGCAAGTGTACCTATTGAACAGTAGTATAGCTTAGGCAAGACCGGATTGTCGAACCCAAAGGAACTAAAAGTACTAATACTAACCTTCTTTTTATTATATAGCCTAAAATAAGTGAAGTTGTTTAAATCTAATCTAACTACTACTAAGCTAAAGACGCAAAGACAAAAAAAATGAATTGGGAAATAACTTAAAGAAAGACTCAGTTGATTTAAGATGATACCCTCGGGAAGAATCCATCTAAACTTCACTTGTTATTTAACCCTGAACCATACGATTTATTCACTTGACTGGATCCGTAGGATTCCCTAAGTTATATTAAACCCTCTCTCGAAGCAAATAATAACTAACCCTAGGTTGATTAATTGAAATCTCTTTCTAATTAAAACCCCTAGAATCGCATTAACTTGATCTATGGATTCCCATATTAGGTTTCACTCTAATCCGACAAAATCTCGTCACCCTATCTCTAGGCACGTGAACGACTCCGCTTTAATTATGCTAGATCTATTCTTAAGCAGGGACTTTTGCTCCTCCACCTAAGAACATCTGACTTGAATCAATATCCTGGAAACATTAACACGAGAATTAAGCGCACATAATTAAGAACAAATCAAGTATTTATCTTATAGTTCAGAAAACAATAACAAGATTCATCTAGGTTTCATCCCCTTCAGGTATCTGAAGGGTTTAGTTCATAACAAATAAAGAAAACATCTCAGAAGAAAAGATAAAACAAAACATAGGAAATCCCTAAAACTCCCTGAAGGAATTGAAGGAGAGATCCGCCGTCTTGAGTAGAATTCCGGCTTCTTGGGATGGATCAACTGGCTATCTACGAGTAATTCCCACAACTTTGACCTTTTCGGCTTGGCTCCTTGGCCTAGCTAACCGCCCTCTTTCAGGTAACCCGCTCTTGAAATGTGTTTCTTCGCCCCAAAGTATCCAAATCCAAATGAAATTGCTCTTTGCTACGACAGGGACACGGCCATGTCACACGCCCATGTGACTAGTCTTCAAGCCGTGTTCGGACTTCTTTAATGAGGCACGACCGTATGAATCAGGGGTAAGGCCGTGTTCTAGATGATCAATGCGGCACGGCCGTGTGGGCTTAAGTTCAGGCCGTGTGGATTTCGTGATATGGCCCATTTACTTCGTTTTGGGCCCGTTTTATGTTCTTTTCATCCTCGGGTGCTTTCCTGGGTATAAGACATGAAAAGAAAGGATTAAGAGCACCTTTTTACATAAATCGAGGCTTAAATCATCCAAAAGCATACTAAATGTGGGATTGAAATATGTTACTTTTATGGTTTATCAACAATCGTTAGTATAAATTCTATGCCTCACACACCTTATTATCAAGAACAATATACCGTAAATCATTCAATAATTAAACTTAAACATGTCTCAAAAATATTATAAAACCATCCAAAATAAAATGTCCAATGTCCAATTACAACCAAAATTCAACTAATTCCCGGGAGTTCTACAATGTTCGAGGAGTTCTACAATGTTCGATTACAGTCTCTAACACGTGTAATAAAATCTTTATCAAGCCTAAATCTCTTGAAACTTTCTTTCTCGGCTCCTCAGCTCCTCAAGCCTGACAATTATCTGCACGAATTGTAAGGGTGTGAGCTTTAAAAAGCTTAGTGAATGTTAATAAAAACAACTAGTAAATCAACTTCGAAATCATGCTTAAATCACATCCAATCAATACCAATTATCAGCCATAATAATGAAACATGTCAATTTAATTTCCATATGCTTTATCAATATCAAGAATCAATTATTCATGGCTTACAAACATCGAATGATATAACAATAATCACATATAAATATATATCGACATACACTTCTCATAGCTTAATCGGGTGATCATACGTCGGATAAATGGATCTCTAAACTCCCACAAATATCAAATACAGTCCACCGAGTTGAGCGAGCCAAAGCACACGCTCCCTTATATCACCTCAAATAACCCAATGAGTGGAGACTCATACTCAACACTCCCTTATCTACTCCAAACAAATTAGTCCACCTAGAGCCATATGCTCACAATGTCACAAATAAATGTGAGTACTCACAAATCCTATGACATGCGAACTATTTCCAATGGATCCACCATGCATGTTGACAATATATTCAGTCAAACATATCATATAAATCAGTTATTATTGTGCTCAATTTAATGTGAAAAAATGCTTACATGTAACATATAACATAGCCATTTAACATCCAATTAAATCAAGCATTTCATTTGCCATTTTCCAATGTTCAATTACCAATTGTAACACCAATATATCATTATCAAAAACTCCAGTAAACATGCTTTAATCATCAATATAATTAACCTAATTAAATTTCATAAAACCACCTAAATGCTTACTTACCATTATTCAATAAAAATTTAACTCTTGTACATATAATATCAATCTTGCAAAAATCAGTCATTCAACCATAATTAATCAATTGAAATCATCAATTAAGCTACTAATTAAACATAAATGAGGGTCAATTTACCAAATTGCCCTTAGAAACACTCTCCACACAATTTATTCTACCACAAACAAGTGATCAACCAAGAAAATCCAAGCTTCAATTCCAGTTAGCTCGGTCCTCTTCAAGATTCGGAGCTTTAACAGAGATAAAGTAGACATTACCACCTTTCCAATGCTATAATAAACATGAATTTTAATTAACTATACTAATCGAAATCTTCTCACAAAGATACCTTACCAGATTTGTAACATCAAGTCGAAAACTCGATTCCTCACAAAACCGACCTCTCCAGCACTCCTAAACATTTTTAGTCATCAATACTAGACCAAATACACTTATACTAAGCATCAATTTCATCTTTAAATCAATTTCACAAAATTTTAGAAAATCGGTTCATGAAGATGATGAAGTTCAGATTTCTTTAAATTACCTCACAAATCATGTTTAATCTTAATAAATAAGATCAAAAAACCTTTCAATAGATCCATTTTGAGTTGGAACATCCATTGATTTGTAGATTTCCTCTCAAAATTCAAGATCCGCCATTAAAGAACTATGTGTTCTAGGAAGAAGATGACATTGATAAAAATCCTTTAATTGACTCTTAAATCGTGTATAAATGTTCCTAATCACCATAAAAAATGTTTAGGATTGAATATTACCTTTGATTCGCTCTAAATTCGTTGATTGAAAATCTTGATTCAAGAAGCTTGAGAAATTTCAAAATATTTTTGGCTACTTTTGAGAATAATTTCGGGTGAATTGGGAGAGTATTTTAAGAAGGAAATTGATTGGATCTATTCTCTGATGATAGATCTTTAAAATCATGCAAAGAAAACGAATTTTAAAACTCTCTAATATGATGTAAAATGTGTGAAAAGTGGGCTAGATACATTAGTTTTAAAATTGAAACCACCCACCAGAAATTTAAAAATTGGGAAATTTTCCCAATGACCACTCCCACATTTCCCTTACTTTACCATTTAATCCTTTCCCTCCAAAATTCCAAATTTTAAGATTTATTTTCCATTTAAATACTCTAAATTTTCCCTTGTTTTAAAATTAAATACTATTTAATTAATATTTAAATTTTACTCAAGTTACCCCCAATAAAAAATATTTTACATTCTTTTCAACCCAAATTGATTATTTCACTAATAATTATTTAAAATCTTTAAAATTAATTTTCAAAAATATATTTTTAATTTTCCATATTATTGTTTAATCGATTTTAGATGAAATTAACCTTCTAAATTAAATAAAAAATTACTAAAAACCCTATAAATTCATAGTTTCACACTCGAAACTCGAAAAATATACTCTAAACTACTATACCAGATTTAGGGATATTACAGAATTACCAAATGTTATATATATATATGAGATACCATTGATATGTACTTGAACATGTGGAACTTAGTAGATGTAAATGAAGAATGATTAAATTTGTATTATCGATTTGATATATATATGTTTATAACATTACTTGTTACATTGCTTGCATTTTAACTAATCATATTAAGTTTAAATTGTTTCGATTATAGAAATACCATTGAGTTATACTCAGCGTATGATTTTGTTTTCCGTGCCCAGGTTAGGTACTTTTCAAACTATCCCTGATTCAGCATCCAACAACGAATCCCGGACTCATATGTGGTGATGTTCTAAATTGTAATGGCATGTACCTAGGAAGTCTTTGGTTGATAGTTGTTTTTGTTAATGTGGTGTTATTTTGGGTTTCAAGTACAAAGATGGTCATTTGTATATATATGATTGTGGTTGAAACTATATATTTGGTGTGTTAGCTTGACATAAGGTTTATGTATGTGTTTGTAACTTAAAGCTTGATATCTTAAGTAGCTAGATGTTAGTTGAATATTGGAAAATTTGGTATGAATGGAAGTCTTGAATGGTTGATGTGTTGTTGATATGTTTGAAGATATAAATTGTGGTACCAATAAGGGTACATTGGTTAGAATCTTAAGTTGGTTGTCTTGGTATGAATTGAGCATGTTGAATTGTGTTTTGATTAGGTTAAATGGCTGGTGAAATGGTTCCTTAGTGCCCAAGTAATCACAAATTGGTAGACTTGAGTTTTAAGGTACATTTGGGTGCACACAGCCTGAGACACGGTCTGTCACATGGCCCTATGACATACACGGGCAACGCAGGTGTGCCCTGAGTGTGTTGAAAAATAGTATAGGTGTAGTCTCCACACGGCCTGCGATACAGCCGTGTGTCTCAATTTCAAAAGTTACATGATCTGGGGTGTTTCACACAACCTGGCCACACGGTCGTGTGTCCCCTATTTTTAGGTATTTATGAAAATTTCCCTAAACTTTCTAAATTATTTCAAATTAGCCCCTGTTTGTTCTTAGATTATTTTTAGGGTCCTGTAACCTCGTATTTAAGACTGTATGGGTAATTTTTATTGTGATTTTGAATAAAATAGCTTAATTTGTTATTTAATTATATAAGACACGATTATAGAATTATTAAATTAGCATATATTACCCTTGTATTGTGTGATGCTAATATTTAGATTGCACCATTGTTTGCGATGGAATTAAAGGTTCTGATTGGTTAGTAATGCCTGTAACCTTAATCTGGCGACAGAGAGAGGTTAGGAGTTTTACATTTAGTGGTATCATAGCTTTAGGTTTAGCCGATTCTCAGACTAAATCAAGCTCAAAATTAAGTCTAGAGGTACATGCCAAAGTTGAGTCGAGCTAAGTCAAGATTTGGATGCTGATTGTACCTATTTCTATTTTATAGTTGAACGATGTCAGATGAATATAATAATGAAGTGGATCCAGAGATGTATACTAGTGATGATGTTTCTAATGAATTAGATGGAACCGAATCGGTGACACCGAGTGCTAATCCAGTTGGTGCTCAACAACCCAATGTTGAGCGAAGTAATAATGAGGGAGTAGATGGTTCACAATTATTTCGAGCTATCGCTGATGCTCTTTAATGTGTTGTAGGAACTACTTCTACTGCAGTACCTGCACCTACTACTCGACTAGCTCCAATAAAGGAATTACGGAGATATGGTGTGACTAAATTTTTGGGATTAAAAGAGGTAGACCCCTCAGCAGTGGAAGTTTGGATTGAATCCACTAAATGTGTCTTACAACAACTTGAATGAAACCCGCGTGAAAGCGTAATTTGTCCTATTTCTCTACTGCAAGAAGAAACATATGTCTGGTGGCAGTCAATGATACACCACGTACCTACCGAACATGCCAATTGGGAATTTTTCCAAAAGGAATTCCAAAAGAAATACGTCAGAGAACTGTATCTCGAAGATAGAAGGCAAGATTTTTTTATGTTAAAACAGAATAGGAGTTAGTGGCTGATTATGAACGAGAGTTTTTACGACTCAGTAAGTATGCTGTTGAATTTGTGCCAACCAAAATTGAAAGTTGTAAATGATTTCTATGTGGACTATGTGATGAACTATGGGTAGAATTGGTATCGCATTGAATTATAGAGTTTGTTGATCTAGTTGACAGGCAAATATGGTAGAACAAGCCTTGGGACTTGATAAAAAGGCTAAGGTTACTCGCACTGCTGGAAAATGGTTTGGAGCTGCTAGCTCGCATCCACAACCTAAACGAACTAAGGAATTTCTTGGTGGCTGGAAATCAACTTTTAAGTCTGACCAATCTGATAGAAACCATGATCAACAACTGACTATGTCTACGGGTAGTGTGCGAGGTCCGTTCAGAGATACTGATATTCTGAATTGTGAGCACTCTGGGAAAAAGTATCGTGGTGAATGTTGAAAGCTAACTCGAGCTTGTTTTTGTTGTGGATTTATGGAGAATTTTGCTGGATAGTTTCCAAGGAATGAGAATGCTACCTATTACTTCTTAGAGGTCTGTACTTGCATCTAGGGGTCGAGGGATAAGTCTTAGTGGTTCTATTGACAGAGGTGGTGCTAGGAAAGGGAATGATGCTGTTACTCATCAGCTAAAGGCCAGAGTGCCAGCCCGAGCTTATATTGTGCGGACACATGAGGATGGTGATGCTACTGACGTTGTGACAGGTATTTTTTTATTGCACTCAAAACCTGTTTATGCTTTGATAAACCCGAGATCTTCACACTCATCTGTTAATGCTGAGTTAGTTAAATCAGGAAGTTTAAAATTCAAGATGTTTAGAGTATCAATGGTTGTGTCAAGTCCTTTGGGACAGTTTGTGTTAGTTGATCGGGTGTGTAGACGATGTCCGTTAGAGATATAGAATATATCCTTCCCTATTAATCTGTTGATAATGCCATTTGGTGACTTTGATATAATTTTAGGAATGGATTGGCTTACTGAACATAGAGTGATTCTAGACTGCTGTAAAAAGAAGTTTGTAGTTCAGAGTGAAGACATTAATGTGATTGAGGTGAGTGGTGTTCAAACGAGTGGTTGAACTCGTATCATTTCAGCAACTCGAGTTAATAAACTTCTCAATCAAGGTTGTGAAGCTTTTCTAGCCTATATTATCAACTCAAATTTTGATAGTCAGAGCAGGATTCATGCTGTTTGTGAATTCCCTGATGTGTTTCCCAAAGAATTACTGGGTTTACCCTCAGATCTGGAGGTTGAATTCGCGATTGAAGTGTTTCTTGATGCGGCTCTGGTGTCAATGTCTCCTTATCGTATGGCACCAATGGAGTTGAAAGAATTGAAGGTGCAATTGCAAGATTTACTAGATCGTGGCTTTATACGCCTTAGTATATCGCCTTGGGGAGCTCCGTGTTATTCGTTAAAAAGAAAGATGGCTTGATGCGACTTTGTATAGACTATCTGCAATTGAATAAGTTGACGATTAAAAATCGGTACCCCCTAGCTCGTTTCAATGACTTGTTTGATCAACTAAAAAGAGCTTCTGTCTTTTTTGAGATCGATTTAAGATATGGTTACTATCAGTTGAAAGTAAAAGATAGTGATGTATCTAATATGACATTTCATACGCGCTATGGCCATTATGAATTTTTAGTGATGCCTTTTGGGTTGACTAACACTTCTGCGACATTCATGGATGTCATGAACCGTATCTTCCAACCTTATTTGGATCAATTTGTGGTAGTTTTCATCGATGACATCTTAATCTACTCGAAATTTGAATTCGAGCATGAGCAATACCTTAAAATTGTTTTGCAATTATTGTAAGAGGAAGAGGTATATGGAAAGCTTAGCAAGTGCGAATTTTGGTTATCAGAAGTGGTATTTCTAGGGCATGTTATCTCGGCGGATGGAGTTAAAGTTGATTTGAAAAAGATTGAGGCCATTGTTCGGTGGAAAACATCGAGGAAGGTGTCAGAGGTTCACAATTTTCTAGGTTTAAATGGTTATTATCGAAGATTCATAAATGGGTTTTCGAGGATAGCTTTGTTGATGAGAAAGAGGTTTCAAAAGAATATTCAGTTTGTTTTGAGTAGTGAATGCCAAGAGAGTTTTGAGAAATTGAAACAGATGTTGACTGAAGCGCTGGTTCTAACTTTACCATAATCGAGAAGTGATTTTTTGGTTTATAGTGATGCTTCATTGAGCAGTCTTGGTTGTGTTTTGATGCAAGATGGGAAAGTAATCGCGTATGCATCTTGTCAACTAAAAACGCATGAATGCAATTATCCAATGCACGATATAGAGCTAGCTGCTGTGGTTTTCACTCTAAATATTTGGAGACACTATCTGTATGTGAAAAATGTCACATTTATACCGATCACAAGAGTCTTAAATACCTCTTAACCTAAAAGAAGTTTAATTTAAGACAACGACATTGGGTTGAGCTTTTAAAAGATTATGATTGAGTTATTGATTACCATCTTGGTAAAGCTAACATCGTAGCTGATGCGTTGAGAACAGTTGAATTGCGAGCGATGTTTGCTCAACTTAGTATCAATAATAATGGAAGCTTGTTGCCTGAGTTGAAAATCAAACTAGTGTTGTTTAATTAGATCAAAGTAGCACAATAAGATGATGTCAAGTTAGCGAAGAAAAGAGAAATGGTTCAAAATGGCACAATAGAAATTTTTAGCATTGATAATTGCGATTGTTTGAGGTTTCATAACCGAACCTGTGTTATAGATGTTGCAGAATTAAAAGAGTTGATACTTCGCGAAGCTCACAATAGCCCTTTTGCCTTACATCTTGGAGGAACGAAAATGTATCCCGACTTGCGAGAATTGTATTGGTGGCCTGGAATGAAAAGAGAAATAGTTGAGTTCGTAGCTAAATGCTTAACTTGTCAATGAGTTAAGGCCGAACATAAAATTCCCATAGGATTACTTCAGCCTATTTGTTCCTGAGTGGAAATGGGAATGCACCATGATGGATTTTGTAATGGGGCTACCACTATCTTGAGCAAGAAAATGTTGTTTGGGTGATAGTTGATCGATTTACAAAATCGGCTCATTTTATTATGGTTAGAACTGATTGGCCACTTCAAAAGCTTGTTGAAGTTTATATTCAAGATATCGTTAAATTGCACAGCGTCCCCATGTCAATTATCTCTGATCGAGATCCACGTTTCACTTTGAGATTTTGGAAACAGTTGCATGAATCTCTTGGTACGAGACACAATTTCAGCACAACCTTTCACCCGCAGTCAGACGGACAATCTGAATGTGTTAACCAGATTTTGGAAGATATGCTTCGCACTTGTGTAATCAATTTTAAATCAGGTTGGGAACGTTATTTACCTCTGGCCGAATTCGTATACAATAATAGTTCCATTCGAGTATCCAAATGGCTCCATTCGAAGCCTTATATGGTCATAGGTGACGAACACCTGTTTGCTAGATGGAATTATGTGAAAGAAAAGTTCTTGGGCCGAAATTGATTCAAGAAACGGAAGATATTATTAAGATAATCCGAGTTAGATTGAAAACAACCTTCAATAGACAAATTATTTCTTAAAGTTTCGCCTTGGAAGAAAGTTTTGAGATTTGGCCGAAAAGGGATGTTGAGTCCTCATTTTATTATACCGTATGAGATCATTGGAAGAGTGGGATAGTGGCGTATCGGTTGGCATTACCAGAGGAATTACAAAAAATGCACGATGTTTCCCATGTGTAAATGTTTAGAAAGTATCAATTAGATCCGTCTCACATTATTTTGGTGGAAGATATTGAAATTCAACCTGATTTGTCTTATAAAGAAGAAACAGTCGAAATTTTAGCTCGCGAGGTGAAAGAGTTGCGTAATAAGCTTGTTCTGTTAGTGAAAGTTCTATGGCATAGTCATAGTGTCAAGGAAGCGACTTGGGAGCCAGAGGAGATGATGAGATTTTAGTATCCCCACCTCATTCCAGGTAAATTTCGGGGATAAAATTTAATTGTGAAATTAATTTTTAATTTTGAGTAATAGGGACTAAATTGTGAAAAATATAAAATTAAGGGGTAGAATTGAAAATAGGAAGCTAAATTTAGCTTAGAGTGAAATTGGTATAAAAATTTGAGGTTAAATATGGATATTAAAATTAGTCTCGATGTAGGGAGTAAATTGAGGGTAAGCAAAATGTGGTGCAACATTTGAGATTTAATGAAAATTTAGTTGTCTACTATTAATCTAGTGTAATTATTTTATTTTGTAGTGAACACTGTCCCAGAATCCTCGAGTAAGAAAGGGAATGACAAGGTCGGCGTTGAGTAGCTCAGAATATATAGTTTGTGTTTCTATAATCCGAATTAAGTTATAAATTGTTACATATTGCATGGTTATGTATGGTAAGCAACTGAGGTGAGTACTTTTGTACTTTGGGATCAAATTGAATTAATAGTTTATTTGAAATGGACTAATTGTGTATATTATGAAATGTGTTGATGATGTGAATATTGAATTGACTATATGTGATAATGTGTATATATATGAGAACGAGACATTGGACATATTGAAATATGAAATGAAACCCTATAAACTATTTTGGGCTAAGTCAGATATAGATGGCATGCCATAGGATAGGAAGAGTTGAGGGATTTCTTCGACCTAGAGTCGATGAGGCACTAGGTGCCAATTTGCTTCGGTTTAACCGATGAGACACTAGGTGTCAACTTATATAGCGTTGGACGCAATTATTACTTCGGATTTATCTGATGAGGCACTTGGTGCCAAATTGGTGTGTTGGTTAGATCCGTGTATCTGTCCAGAAAATTAAATGATAAATTTATGTGTTTGATATTGAGATGAAAAAGTTGAGAAATGATTATGAGATGGGAAATGAAATATGAAATGATGAAATGAGATGTGAATTTTAAAATGAGTTCAAATATTGATAAAAAAGATGAATCATGCCATTGCATGAGTTGAATTACCAAATGTTATATATATATATATATATATATGAGATACCATTAATATGTACTTGGACATGTGGAACTTAGTAGATGTAAATGAAGAATGATTAAGTTCGTATTATCAATTTGATATATATATATATATGTTTATAACATTACTTGTCACATTCCTTGCATTTTAACTACTCATATTAAGTTTAAATTGTTCGGATTATAGAAATACCATTGAGTTATACTCAGCAAACATTTTGTTTTTCGTGCGAGGTTAGGTACTTTTCAAACTATCCCCGATTCAGCATCCAACAACGAATCCTGGACTCATATGTGGTGATGTTCTAATGTAACACCCCAAACCCGGCCTAGACGTTACGGTCGGATCTGGCATGTCACATGAAAGGAATGTCTAAAAAAAACTGTGCATTCGTTAAAAAGTTCGTATTCTTTTTGAAACTCCGCGTTTTGTGGTTTGTTTATAAAAGCCGATTCATTTTAATGCCCATTTTACAAAGTTGTTATTAATTTGAATAAAATTGTATTTGTTGTGAAAATCGAGCTTAAGTAATTTTGAATAAAAACGGTTTATTATCATTTTAGGAAAATCCCATATTGAACATTTAATAATGAACAGTAACCAAATTGAAAGCTAAAACCAAATAAAATACCAAAGGCCTTATTACAAACCCAAATAAAAATCGAAATTTAAAATAAGTACCCAAGTCAAAAGTCCATGTAAACCTGAAAATAATTATCGCATGGCCACCCCGAGTCTACCTGGCTCCTCATCCGCGATCTACGAATCACCTGAAAAAAATAAGGGAGAAGGTGAGTCACCAAGACTCAGTGCATAATCCCCCTCCCGGTTAATGCAACATGCTTACACAAATCATAACAAAGCAATATATCATGCACCCAAACCTAGCCATCCATAACTCCGTTTCTACCCCGTGTGGTACCAAACCACTGGTGGTGCCAAACCACTGGTGACCCAAAGTCACTGATATCCAATAATAATGTGGCGCCAAACCACTAGTGACCCAAAGTCACGAATAACCCATCTGTGGGGCCAACCCACATTGTGATACCAAATCACTGGCGACAATCCCGTTATATCAAATGTGGAGCCAACCCACTATGGTGCTAAGCCACTGGGACGAATCGCTATGAGGTGCCAAACCTCTGGTGACCCAAAGTCACGAATATCAATAATCCAAGTGTGGGGCCAACCCACATTGTGATACCAAATCACTGGCGACAATCCCGATATATCAACTGTGGGGCCAACCCACTGTGGTGTTAAACCACTGGGACGAGTCGCTATGAGGTGCCAAACCTCTGGTGACCCAAAGTCACGAAATTAACTGTGGTACCAAACCACTGGTGGTGCCAAACCACTGGTAACCCAAAGTCACGGACATTAATCTTCCCCCTCCTCTCATCATACCCATGCAATATGACATAATAATTCGTATGCAGTATGACATGTACGCAAATCATATATCACAGATACCGTATGAAACAAATTACCATCATAATCAAAATAACAAATACGACATAATCAAGCCAATCAACCTCTAAGGGTATAACAGTAATTTACCTTCTAGGGGTATTTTGGTAATTTACCCACTAAGGGTATTTCAGTAATTTCGTACCTGGAATGGCCTTTCTGAAGGCCCAATGTCGCCCCGAGCGACTCGACTACCAATTCTGTCTTTACCGGACTATTGGGCCTAAAACCCGATTCCGGCCCATTCGGGCCCACACGCTCGTGTGGCCCACTTTGGCCCATCGTGGCCCAAGCAGCCCCATCCAACAAGAATACTATTGATGGCCTCAACTATCGCGTTGAAGCCCCACACGTGCGCTCGCACGCTCGTGTGACTACTATTGCCGTGACCGGCACTTCGGCATTTGCCGCTCTACGACAAGGTAGAGAGAGTTACACACCTGATAGGACTCTGGTGCTAAACCGCGCTGCGACCACTCCTGTGCCCAAACGCCCTCCAAGATGTGTTTACTCTCCTCCGAGGATGCTCTTTATATAGCTAGCTCTTCACCTTCATTCTTTGTGTCTTTCCGATGTGGGATCCCTTCGTCAGTAGAGTTTAAATTCAACTGAAACTCTTGCCGTCCAATCCGCAAAATAAATACTCCTTTGCTTCTCACGAGATTCGAACCCAGGCTCCCTTGCAACATAATCCACGCCGCTAACCACTTGGCCACAAGCTCCTCTTGTGTCTTAAACCATGCGCAACTAAATATAAACTATGGCCCAAATTCTAAGATCGAAGTAAAAAGAAACCAAAATGCAAAAGCCAAGACTTGAACCTTGGACCTCCTTCCTTCCTTGTGGCGTCAGCCCCCTTGTCTCTTATGTGGCGTCACTTTGCCACTACACCACACACTCCACTTGTGTCATTTTCTCCATATTTTATTCTTAAGGCCTACCTGCCCACTTCCAGGGTTTTTTTCACCTAAAACCAAAATTTCCCCAAAGCCAATATTTGATCTTGGGACTTCATAGAAGCCCTCTAATCTTCCAAAATCACTTATCTAATAAGTCTAACTTGCATTAATGCCGTTCTCAAAAATTTTAAACGCTACTACGCCTAAGGCCCATTGGGCTCAATTCTCCTAAGCCCAATTTTGGGATGTTACAAATCTACCCTCCTTAAAGAAATTTCGTCCCCAAAATTTCCAACTATAGGTACAGTCACACATCCTAACCTACAACACTACGCTCACGCTGCGTACTCTGATCTTAATAAAACTAATATACTTTCCAACTAAATCTTGGAATCCTTTACATAACCAACTATCTAACACCGGAGCAAACAGATATTTTTCCCACATACATACAATTCCTATATTCAAGCATCACATCCACACATCGCAGAATAAATATAATCATTCAGCATATAATAAAATAAAGTAAAAAGGAACTTACGGATTTGGTGCCGGAGACTCGGGTGCCATACTTCCAGAAAAGAGATATATATATTTTTCTAAACCATCCTTTGAAAACATTTTTGAACCCAAACCCACAGCCGAGTTTTTGAACCTAGGCTCTGATACCATAATTGTAACACCCTAAACCCGGCCTAGACGTTACGATCGGATCTGGCATGTCACATGAAAGGAATGTCTAAAAAAACTGTGCGTTCGTTAAAAAGTTCGTATTCTTTTTGAAACTCCGCGTTTTGTGGTTTGTTTATAAAATCCGATTCATTTCAATGCCCATTTTACAAAGTTGTTATTAATTTGAATAAAATTGTATTTGTTGTGAAAATCGAGCTTAAGTAATTTTGAATAAAACAGTTTATTATCATTTTAGGAAAATCCCATATTGAACATTTAATAATGAACAGTAACCAAATTGAAAGCTAAAACCAAATAAAATACCAAAGGCCTTATTACAAACCCAAATAAAAATCGAAATTTAAAATAAGTACCCAAGTCAAAAGTCCATGTAAACCTGAAAATAATTATCGCATGGCCACCCCGAGTCCACCTGGCTCCTCATCCGCGATCTACGAATCACCTGAAAAAAATAAGGGAGAAGATGAGTCACCAAGACTCAGTGCATAATCCCCCTCCCGGTTAATGCAACATGCTTACACAAATCATAACCAAGTAATATATCATGCACCCAAACCTAGCCATCCATAACTCCGTTTCTACCCCGTGTGGTACCAAACCACTGGTGGTGCCAAACCACTGGTGACCCAAAGTCACTGATATCCAATAATAATATGGTGCCAAACCACTGGTGACCCAAAGTCACGAATAACCCATCTGTGGGGCCAACCCACGTTGTGATACCAAATCACTGGCGACAATCTCGTTATATCAAATGTGGAGCCAACCCACTGTGGTGCTAAGCCACAGGGATGAGTCACTATGAGGTGCCAAACCTCTGGTGACCCAAAGTCACGAATATCAATAATCCAAGTGTGGGGCCAACCCACATTGTGATACCAAATCACTGGCGACAATCCCGATATATCAACTGTGGGGCCAACCCACTGTGGTGTTAAACCACTGGGACGAGTCGCTATGAGGTGCCAAACCTCTGGTGACCCAAAGTCACGAAATTAACTGTGGTACCAAACCACTGGTGGTGCCAAACCACTGGTGACCCAAAGTCACGGATATCAATCTTCCCCCTCCTCTCATCATACCCATGCAACATGACATAATAATTCGTATGCAGTATGACATGTATGCAAATCATATATCATAGATACCGTATGAAACAAATTACCATCATAATTAAAATAACAAACACGACATAATCAAGCCAATCAACCTCTAAGGGTATAACAGTAATTTACCTTCTAGGGGTATTTTGGTAATTTACCCATGAAGGGTATTTCAATAATTACGTACCTAGAATGGCCTTTCTGAAGGCCCAATGTTGCTCCGAGCGACTCGACTACCAATTCTGTCTTTACCGGACTATTGGGCTTAAATCCCGATTCCGGCCCATTCGGGCCCACACGCTCGTGTGGCCCACCTAGCACAAATCTAGCCACGTATATAAATTCCACCTAGTCTAGTTCAACATATACTAAACAATCATACAATTTACTCATTTGGGCCCATGAGCCCATCGGGCCCACTTTGGCCCATCGTGGCCCAAGCAGCCCCATCCCACAAGAATACTACTGATGGCCTCAACTATCGCGTCGAAGCCCCACATGTGCGCTCGCACGCTTGTGTGACTACTATTACCATGACCGGCACTTCGGCATTTGCCGCTCTACGACTAGGGTAGAGAGGTTACACACCTGATAGGACTCTGGTGCTAAACCGCGCTGCGACCACTCCTGTGCCCAAACGCCCTCCAAGATGTGTTTACTCTCCTCCTAGGATGCTCTTTATAGAGCTAGCTCTTCACCTTCACTCTTTGTGTCTTTCCAATCTGGGATCCCTTCGTCAGTAGAGTTTAAATTCAACTGAAACTCTTGCCGTCCAATCCGCAAAATAAATACTCCTTTGCTTCTCACGAGATTCGAACCCAGGCTCCCTTGCAACATAATCCATGCCGCTAACCACTTGGCCACAAGCTCCTCTTGTGTCTTAAACCATGCGCAACTAAATATAAACTATTTCCCAAATTCTAAGATCCAAGTAAAAAGAAACCAAAATGCAAAAGCCAAGACTTGAACCTTGGACCTCCTTCCTTCCTTGTGGCGTCACCCCCTTGTCTCTTATGTGGCGTCACTTTGCCACTACACCACACACTCCACTTGTGTCATTTTCTCCATATTTTATTCTTAAGGCCTACCTGCCCACTTCCAGGGTTTTTTTCACCTAAAACAAAAATTTCCCCAAAGCCAATATTTGATCCCGGGACTTCATAGAAGCCCTCTAATCTTCCAAAATCACTTATCTAATAAGTCTAACTTGCATTAATGTCGTTCTCAAAAATTTTAAACGCTACTACGCCTAAGGCCCATTGGGCTTTATTCTCCTAAGCCCAATTTCGGGATGTTACAAATCTACCCTCCTTGAAGAAATTTCGTCCCCGAAATTTCCAACTATAGGTACAGTCACACATCCTAACCTACAACACTACGCTCACGCTGCGCACTCTGATCTTAATAAAACTAATATACTTTCCAACTAAATCTTGGAATCCTTTATATAACCAACTATAACACCGGAGCAAACAGATATTTTTCCCACATACATACAATTCCTATATTCAAGCATCACATCCACACATCGCAGAATAAATACAATCATTCAGCATATAATAAAATAAAGTAAAAAGGAACTTACGGATTTGGTGCCGGAGACTCGGGTGCCATACTTCCAGAAAAGAGATATATATATTTTTCTAAACCATCCTTTGAAAACATTTTTGAACCCAAACCCACAGCCGAGTTTTTGAACCTAGGCTCTGATACTATAATTGTAACACCTTAAACTCGGCCTAGACGTTACGATCGGATCTGACATGTCACATGAAAGGAATGTCTAAAAAAAACTGTGCGTTCGTTAAAAAGTTCGTATGTTTTTTGAAACTCCGCGTTTTTTGGTTTGTTTATAAAATCCGATTCATTTCAATGCCCATTTTACAAAGTTGTTATTAATTTGAATAAAATTGTATTTTTTGTGAAAATCGAGCTTAAGTAATTTTGAATAAAATAGTTTATTATCATTTTAGGAAAATCCCATATTGAACATTTAATAATGAACAGTAACCAAATTGAAAGCTAAAACCAAATAAAATACCAAAGGCCTTATTACAAACCCAAATAAAAACCGAAATTTAAAATAAGTACCCAAGTCAAAAGTCCATGTAAACCCGAAAATAATTATCGCATGGCCACCCCGAGTCCACCTGGCTCCTCATCCGCGATCTACGAATCACCTGAAAAAAATAAGGGAGAAGGTGAGTCACCAAGACCCAGTGCATAATCCCCCTCCCGGTTAATGCAACATGCTTACACAAATCATAACCAAGCAATATATCATGCACCCAAACCTAGCCATCCATAACTCCGTTTCTACCCCGTGTGGTACCAAACCACTGGTGGTGCCAAACCACTGGTGACCCAAAGTCACTGATATCCAATAATAATGTGGTGCCAAACCACTGGTGACCCAAAGTCACGAATAACCCATCTGTGGGGCCAACCCACGTTGTGATACCAAATCACTGGCGACAATCCCGTTATATCAAATGTGAGGCCAACCCACTGTGGTGCTAAGCCACTGGGACGAATCGCTATGAGGTGCCAAACCTCTGGTGACCCAAAGTCACGAATATCAATAATCCAAGTGTGGGGCTAACGCACATTGTGATACCAAATCACTGGCGACAATCCTGATATATCAACTGTGGGGCCAACCCACTGTGGTGTTAAACCACTGGGACGAGTCGCTATGAGGTGCCAAACCTCTAGTGACCCAAAGTCACGAAATTAACTGTGGTACCAAACTACTGGTGGTGCCAAACCACTGGTGACCCAAAGTCACGGATATCAATCTTCCCCCTCCTCTCATCATACCCATGCAATATGACATAATAATTTGTATGCAGTATGACATGTATGCAAATCATATATCACAGATACCGTATAAAACAAATTACCATCATAATCAAAATAACAAATACGACATAATCAAGCCAATCAACCTCTAAGGGTATAACAGTAATTTACCTTCTAGGGGTATTTTGGTAATTTACCCACGAAGGGTATTTCAGTAATTTCGTACCTGGAATGGCCTTTCTGAAGGCCCAATGTCGCCCCGAGCGACTCGACTACCAATTCTGTCTTTACTGGACTATTGGGCCTAAAACCCGATTCCGGCCCATTCGGGGCCACACGCTCGTGTGGCCCACCTAGCACAAATCTAGCCACGTATATAAATTCCACCTAGTCTAGTTCAACATATACTAAACAATCATACAATTTACTCATTTGGGCCCACGGGCCCATCGGGCCCATTTTGGCCCATCGTGGCCCAAGCAGCCCCATCCCACAAGAATTCTACTGATGGCCTCAACTATCGCGTCGAAGCCCCACACGTGCGCTCGCACGCTCGTGTGACTACTATTACCGTGACCGGCACTTCGGCATTTGCCGCTCTACGACTAGGGTAGAGAGAGTTACACACCTGATAGGACTCTGGTGCTAAACCACGCTGCGACCACTCTTGTGCCCAAACTGTAACACCCCAAACCCGGACAAGACACCACGTCTGAATCTGGTATGCTACGGGGAAATCGTTTTTGAAAAGTTAGATTTTCCGTTTAAAAGCTGAGTGAAAACACAGTGTGTTTGAAACAAATTTGAGTAGTCTTGTTTGAAAAACAGTTGATGTATTTGAAACCCGGAGATTTTGAAAACTTAGCCAGAATGTGTAGTTAAAACGAGTTTATACCATTTAAAACCTCATTAGTTTCTTAGTGATACATTAAACACTTTTAGACTTAGGAGAACTACAAGTTTGAATTGAAAACCATTTGTATTTGTTTATCATAAAGACTTAGTGTGATACCCGATGGTATAGTTTAAAAACACATTGCGTTATGATTTTGAAATCATTATCTTTCCAAGTTTTAGTAAAATTCATACCAACTTATTTTGTTAAGGCATATTAAAATTTAATTAAAACATAAACATCGTAAATCATAAATTAAAGGCCTTTTACAAATCCAAATTAAAACCCAAATAAAAGTAAATAAGTTAAAGTACCCAAATGCAATAGTCTGAGCAAACTCTTATTAAAGCATGGCATGTGCACCCCGAGTCCATCCCGGCTCCATGTCCGCGTCTACGAGTCACCTGAAATGTCAAAGGAGAGGGTGAGTCGAGTGACTCAGTGTGTAAATCCCGCTCCCGAAGAAACAACATGCTAACACACATCATACATAGCAACATAATTAATGCAACCCGATCCTAACCATCCATATCGCCTTTCCTACCCCGTGTGGTACCAAACCACTGGTGACATATAGTCACAATGTGTTACCAAAACACTGGTGTCCCAAAGACACAATATCCGTCATTGTGGTACCAAACCACTGGTGTCCCAAAGACACAATGTGCTACCAAAGCACTGGTGACCGAAGTCACAAATCCAATGATGATGGGGCCAACCCATCGTGTGATACCAAATCACTAGCAGACGATCCCATATCTCAAGTGGGGCCAACCCACGGTGGTCAAACCACAGGGACAAGTCGCAATGAGGTGCCAAACCTCTGGTGTCCCAAAGACACAATGTGCTACCAAAGCACTGGTGACCGTAGTCACAAATTTGGTGATGGGGCCAACCCATCGTGTGATACCAAATCACTGGCGTCAATCCCGTATAATCATCCGTGGGGCCAACCCACTGTGGTACTGAGCCACTGGGACGAGACGCTGAGGTACCAAACCTCTGGAGGTGCCAAACCTCTGGTGACCCAAAGTCACAAAGTGTGCTACCAAAGCACTGGTGCTCGTCAGCACAAAATATCACTGCTCCCTCCTCTCATGTTACCCATACATGTCATACTGGCTCATGTACAATATGCAATCATGTAACTCATGCAACCATGTCCAACATAGCATCTCATAGCATATATATATACATAGTATAGATCATCATATCCCAAGTATCCATAACGGAATTTATAATACAGTAGACTTACCTGAATCCGTACACATACCCCATTTGGGTATCCAACTATCCATCATACTGTTATGGTCTTTAACAAGCAAACAGGTTTATTAACAACATTATTAAGTATTAGTGTGTTAGTTTACACACCTGATAATACGAGCCTAGAAATCCTGACCAAAGTGATCTAAGTCCCTCGATTGCTAACTCCTACAATCGGCCAAACATTAGGGGTTAGGCACTTACAACATTCGGCCATCAACCATCCACCAAAGAATCAACATTAACCATTTAGACCAAGAAGGGTTTATTGAATAGCCCTTACCTTGCTATTGGTTTGATTCCTTACCAAACCCGAACCACAATGGCCCTTCTAAGACAATCGGCCTCCACCTTGAAAAGAATAACAGTTAATCCTTTATCAACCATGACTAAATCGAAACCAGAAAATTAAACTAACAGCAACCAATCACTTACCCCTCACTTACCAATTGGTTAACAGAAAAATGACTCCTCCCGCTTGATTCCGCAATCCAAAGACCCTATAACGAAGAGATTAAACCAAACGGTTAACACCCTTCCAATCTGACCATAATCGGCCCTTAACCAAACCATAACCAACAAAGATCGCAAGAGGGAGATATGGCCATTCGGCCTTGCACTTACCAACACCCAATATTCGGCCAACCTAGGCCCTCTAGGAGGGAACCACAAGAGATTCGGCCAAGGCTTGCAAAGAGAGAAAAAGAATCGGTTTTAAGTGTTTATCACCTCTAATGTTCGGCTTGAGTGGAAGAGAAGGAAAAGAAGTGTGAGAAGAATGTAGTTTTCGGAGGTGGCAATTTGAGAAAGAGAAAAGTGAATGAAATGGAAGTAGTTTCGGTTTGCCAAAGGAAGAAATGAAGAGAGAGTTTTGAAGGATGGGTTTCGGCTAACTATGACAAGAAAAGAAAAGAAAAAATGAGAGAATTCTCTTTTGAAATTCGGCTCAACAAAGAATATTGAAAAACAACATAAAAATTCGGCAAGCCTTAAGGAGGTTTTGATTTTCGGTTTACAAAGAAAGAAAAATGAAAAAGAAAGCACTAGAGAATTCGGCTACCAATGACAAAATGAGAAGATACTAGCTTACTAACCCCTTGACCGAAACAACCAAAATTCACAAATGAATTTCGGCATAGCCTTCCCACTCACTTACCAAAGCCGTCCACCCTCTCCCCCAACTCCCAAAAATTCGGCCATATCCCCACTTTTACTCCAAGCCATAAGTTCAAAATAGTTTGAACAAGTCCTCCTCCTTAATTTGCTCTCCACCATCCAAGTCACCACTTGACCAAGTCCAAGGTGGAGTTTAAATCACACACAACTCCTCCCTCCTATGCCGTCCAAAATGAAGCCAAAATAGAGGAATCCTGCTGCTCGAACACTGGACCTCCACTCCTTGAAGTTGACGCCATACCAAGCTCCCCCTTGCCACTCTGCCAGCTCCTTATTTGTGCAACAAAACCACGAATAAAATTCTTAAACCCCAGCTTCCTCAGCTCCCCTGACTTAACACCCAAAAACCAAAATTTTCTTATTTACTCAGGCACACTCCTAGCCTACAATTAAGCCCCTAAAACCCCGAAATAACCACACAGCACACTAAACACATGCAATAACATGCAGCAACAAAATAGCCCCTAACCCGGGATATTACAGTTCTACCCCCCTTAAAAATAATTTTGGCCTCGAAATTACCTGGTCAAAAGAGTTGCGGGTATTGCTGTCTCATCATATCCTCGGGTTCCCACGTCGCTTCTTCTACACCATGATTCCGCCAAAGTACCTTAACCAAAGGCACAGACTTCCTACGCAGAACCTTCACATCCCGATCAAGAATCTGCACAGGTTCCTCCTCCATAGTCAAGTCTGGATTTACCTCGATCTCTTCCACTGCTACCACATGTGACGGATCTGAACGATACCTCCGAAGCATCGAAACATGAAAAACGTCGTGAATCTGACTAAGCTCTGCTGGCAACTCAAGCTGATACGCTACTGGTCCAACTCGTCTCAAAACCTTATACGGCCCAATAAACCTCGGACTTAGCTTGCCTTTCTTTCCGAACCTCAACACCTTCTTCCAAGGCGAGACCTTCAGGAAAACTTTATCCCCTACAGCAAACTCTATATCTCTTCGCTTAAGATCAGCGTAAGACTTTTGCCGGTCTGAAGCTTCCTTTAATCGAGCTTGAATCATTTTAACCTTGTCTTCAGTCTCAGCAACCAACTCGGGTCCCAACAACTGGCGTTCACCTAACTCCGTCCAACACGTAGGTGAGCGACACTTCCTACCATACAACGCCTCATACGACGCCATCTTAATGCTCGCTTGGTAACTGTTGTTATAGGCAAACTCAGCTAATGGTAGAAACTCCTCCCAACTACCTCTGAAATCCAAGACACAACCTCTCAGCATGTCTTCCAAGATCTGAATAACCCTTTCTGATTGACCGTCAGACTGCGGGTGAAAAGCCGTGCTGAAATCCAAACGAGTACCCAATGCTTGATGCAATGCTTTCCAGAACCTTGAAGTAAACCTGGGATCCCTATCCGAGATTATCGAAACTGGCACCCCGTGCAACCTCACTATCTCTGAAACATACAGCTTCGCTAGCTTTTGAAGTGAGTAGTCAACCCTCACCGGAATAAAGTGAGCTGATTTAGTCAGACGATCCACCACTACCCAAACTGAATCCTTCTTGCTTGGCGTAAGCGGTAACCCACTGACAAAATCCATGGTTATCCTTTCCCACTTCCACTGCGGAATCTTCACAGGCTGAAGCAAACCCGACGGCAACTGATGTTCAGCCTTGACTTGCTGACAAGTCAGACATTTCCCAACAAACTCTGTCACCTCTTTCTTCAAACCAGGCCACCAAAACTGCTCTCTAAGATCCCTATACATCTTGCTACCTCCAGGATGCATAGCATAAGGACTGCTATGTGCATCCTGAAGAATCTTCTGCCTCAGCTCAACATCTTTAGGCATACAAGCCTTACCTTGAAAACACAGAACCTCGTCACTAGACAAGCTGTAACCCTCCAAACCACCATTCTGCACTTGTAACCTTCGCGCATTCAGAACCTCATCCTCTAACTGTTTCTCTCTTATCTGCTCAACCCAAGTAGGCTTAACCTGCAGCTCTGCCAAAATACTCCCGTCGTCATACAAACTCAAATGGGCAAACATAGCTCTTAAGTCCGAAACAACCTTACGGCTCAACGCGTCTGCCACCACGTTAGCCTTGCCCGAATGATACTCGATAGAACAGTCATAATCCTTCAGCAACTCAACCCATCTACGCTGCCTCAAATTCAAATCCTTCTGAGTCAGTAAATACTTCAGACTCTTGTGATCCGTGTAGACTATAGATCTCTCTCCGTACAAGTAGTGCCTCCAAATCTTTAAGGCGAAAACTACAGCCGCTAGCTCCAAATCGTGCGTCGGATAGTTGACCTCATGTGGCCTCAGCTGTCGAGAAGCGTAAGCCACAACCTTACCTTCCTGCATCAACACACAACCCAGACCCGTATGTGATGCATCGCAGTACACGGTGTATTCCTTACCAGCCTCAGGTTGAATCAAAACTGGAGCCTCAGTCAAAATCTTCTTTAACTTATCGAAGCTTTCTTGCTGTTTCTCAGTCCATACAAACGGAACCTCTTTCCTTAACAACTTGGTCATCGGCGCTGCTATTAGCGAGAAACCCTCAACAAACCTTCTGTAGTATCCAGCCAAACCCAGAAAGCTACGGATCTCCGCCACTGACCTAGGCGGCTTCCAATCCAAAACTGCCTCAATCTTACGAGGATCTACTCGAATCCCCTCAGCTGACACTACATGACCCAAGAACGTCACTTCTCTAAGCCAGAACTCGCACTTACTGAACTTAGCATAGAGTTGCTTTTCCCTCAGAATCTGCAGCACTACCCTCAAATGCGCATCATGCTCTTCCTCTGTCCTTGAGTACACCAAGATGTCGTCTATGAAAACCACCACGAACTGATCCAGATACTGTTGAAACACCCTATTCATCATATCCATAAACGCTGCCGGTGCGTTAGTCAACCCGAATGGCATTACCAGGAATTCGTAGTGCCCATACCGAGTCCGAAACGCTGTTTTATGGATATCCGCCTCCTTAACCTTTAACTGATGGTACCCAGATCTCAAGTCGATCTTAAAGAATACCGCAGCACCCTTCAGCTGATCAAACAAGTCATCTATCCGTGGCAACGGATACTTGTTTTTAATCGTCAGCTTGTTCAACTGGCGGTAGTCTATGCACATCCGCATTGTACCATCTTTCTTCTTGACAAAAAAGAACCGGCGCACCCCACGGCGAAACACTTGGCCTGATAAAACCTCGATCCAATAACTCCTGGATCTGAGCCTTAAGCTCCACCAATTCCTTTGGTGCCATCCTATACGGAGCAATAGACACTGGCGCAGTCCCGGGTAACAGATCTATTCCGAACTCTACCTCTCGATCTGGCGGCAAACCCGGAAGTTCCTCAGGAAACACATCAGCAAATTCCTTAACAGTACGAACCTTCTCAACAGCAGACTCTTTAGCCTCCAAGGCATACACATGAACCACATACGCTTCACAGCCCTTCCTGACCATCCTCTCCGCTTTCAAAGCAGATACCACATTTGATAAGTAATCCCTCCTATTACCTATCATAGCCACCTCATCACCCTCAACCGTCCTAAGAACCATGCGCTTGGCCGCGTAATCCAACCTCGCCTGGTACTTAACCAGCCAATCCATCCCAAGAATCAGGTCGAACTCCCCAAATGGCAGTTCCATCAGATCAGCAGCAAACACTACCCCTTGGAGTTCTAGAGGTACATCTCTAAACAGCTTATCTACTACTACAGAGTGACCTAAAGGGCTAATCACAGTCATCTGCCTAGAAGATATCTCAGAGTCTAAATCCATTGTCTCTACTATACTACTGGCAACATAAGAGTGCGTCGAACCCACATCAATTAAAGTAGTATAAGGAGTACCAAAAATCAAGAACGTACCGGTTATTACGTCTGGTGCGTCGCCCTCCTCTCGGCGCCTCGCAGCATACACCAATCCAGGCTGTCTGGCATCAGAACTACCTGCACCTCTGCCCGGTGCTCCACGGCCCCGACCAGAACCATAACCACCTCTGCCATTACCACGGCCCCTCTGCGGTGGCGGTCCATTACCTCTGAACTGATTACGGCCCTGACTCTCAGACTGAATCCTGGCCATCCTATGCGGACAGTCCCTTATGCGATGATCCAGAGAACCACACTCGAAGCAACCTTTTCCACCAGTCCAACAACCACCCCAATGAGATTTCCCACACTGATTACACTGCGGTGGTCCCTGCCTAGCAGCAACAAACCTAGCAGACTGATTCTGCCCACTCGGTCTAGCCCTCTTCTGCGGATTACCCGACGAACCAGAAGACCCAAAACTCCTCTTAAGCCTACTCCTGTCCATGCTCTGTCTTACCGATTCTTTGACACCCTCGGCTACCTTAGCCTTCTCAACTAAGACAGCAAACTCGCGCTCCTGCTGTGGAGCAATCAGCAGCCTCAACTCGTCTCGCAGACCATCCTCGAAACGAACACACCTCTCATGCTCAGTGGCTACAATGCCCCTGGCATACCTACTCAGCTTCAGGAACTCAGCCTCATACTCAGAAACAGACTTACTCCCCTGAACAAGCCTCAGAAATGCCTTTCTCTGGGAGTCAATATAACTAGCCCCGATGTATTTCTTTTGATATGCAGCTCTAAAATAATCCCATGTCAAATCCTCTGCGGCCACACTATCTCGAACCGTGAGCCACCACTGATATGACTCATCCCGGAGAAGCGATACGATACCCTTCAGCTTCTCTTCAGCCGTCAAGTCCAGATCATCCATGATCCGCTCAGTTGCCTCCAGCCAGTACTCAGCAGTGCTAGGAGCAACACCAGAGACACCTCGGAAGAATTCAGCCCCATTAGCCCGGAGTCGCTCAGGAACTGATTTCCTAACTCCTGCACCACCACCTGCCCCAGCTACTCTTTCCAACACTCGCAGCATCGCCTGTGACACTGCATCGTCTCCAGTCTGATCTTGGAACTCACCACCTCCAGCTGGTGGCGGAACCGGTATCTCATTTTCTGAACCCTGCCCAGATCCTACGGGCTCAGAAACCGTCATTCTACCCCTACCTCTACCACGAGTGTTACGACCACGTCCACCTCGAGTGCTCATATCTAATCTTTCTACGTATCTGATTAAAGAATTTTATGCATCAGTATTTATTCCACTTGTTTAATAGCAGTCTTATGAACATTAAAGAGGATTTGTTTTCGCGAGTTCACAGGATCCTATCAGTTTCAATCTCTAAGGTAGCATACTATTGCTATTCATCAAATCATATAACATCCAATCAAATCACAAAGAATAGTCCGGGGTACTTACCTGGGCGAACTGGTGCCGGAGACTCGGTGCCATACCTTTCAAACCATACTTTCAAAAAAACACTTAAACAGACTTTTGAAAACATTTTGGGCCTCAGGCCCACAGCCGAGCCTTTGAACTTGGCTCTGATACCACAATTGTAACACCCCAAACCCGGACAAGACACCACGTCCGAATCTGGTATGCTACGGGGAAATCGTTTTTGAAAAGTTAGATTTTCCGTTTAAAAGCTGAGTGAAAACACAGTGTGTTTGAAACAAATTTGAGTAGTCTTGTTTGAAAAACAGTTGATGTATTTGAAACCCGGAGATTTTGAAAACTTAGCCAGAATGTGTAGTTAAAACGAGTTTATACCATTTAAAACCTCATTAGTTTCTTAGTGATACATTAAACACTTTTAGACTTAGGAGAACTACAAGTTTGAATTGAAAACCATTTGTATTTGTTTATCATAAAGACTTAGTGTGATACCCGATGGTATAGTTTAAAAACACATTGCGTTATGATTTTGAAATCATTATCTTTCCAAGTTTTAGTAAAATTCATACCAACTTATTTTGTTAAGGCATATTAAAATTTAATTAAAACATAAACATCGTAAATCATAAATTAAAGGCCTTTTACAAATCCAAATTAAAACCCAAATAAAAGTAAATAAGTTAAAGTACCCAAATGCAATAGTCTGAGCAAACTCTTATTAAAGCATGGCATGTGCACCCCGAGTCCATCCCGGCTCCATGTCCGCGTCTACGAGTCACCTGAAATGTCAAAGGAGAGGGTGAGTCGAGTGACTCAGTGTGTAAATCCCGCTCCCGAAGAAACAACATGCTAACACACATCATACATAGCAACATAATTAATGCAACCCGATCCTAACCATCCATATCGCCTTTCCTACCCCGTGTGGTACCAAACCACTGGTGACATATAGTCACAATATGTTACCAAAACACTGGTGTCCCAAAGACACAATATCCGTCATTGTGGTACCAAACCACTGGTGTCCCAAAGACACAATGTGCTACCAAAGCACTGGTGACCGAAGTCACAAATCCAATGATGATGGGGCCAACCCATCGTGTGATACCAAATCACTAGCAGACGATCCCATATCTCAAGTGGGGCCAACCCACGGTGGTCAAACCACAGAGACAAGTCGCAATGAGGTGCCAAACCTCTGGTGTCCCAAAGACACAATGTGCTACCAAAGCACTGGTAACCGTAGTCACAAATTTGGTGATGGGGCCAACCCATCGTGTGATACCAAATCACTGGCGTCAATCCCGTATAATCATCCGTGGGGCCAACCCACTGTGGTACTGAGCCACTGGGACGAGACGCTGAGGTACCAAACCTCTGGAGGTGCCAAACCTCTGGTGACCCAAAGTCACAAAGTGTGCTACCAAAGCACTGGTGCTCGTCAGCACAAAATATCACTGCTCCCTCCTCTCATGTTACCCATACATGTCATACTGGCTCATGTACAATATGCAATCATGTAACTCATGCAACCATGTCCAACATAGCATCTCATAGCATATATATACATAGTATAGATCATCATATCCCAAGTATCCATAACGGAATTTATAATACAGTAGACTTACCTGAATCCGTACACATACCCCATTTGGGTATCCAACTATCCATCATACTGTTATGGTCTTTAACAAGCAAACAGGTTTATTAACAACATTACTAAGTATTAGTGTGTTAGTTTACACACCTGATAATACGAGCCTAGAAATCCTGACCAAAGCGATCTAAGTCCCTCGATTGCTAACTCCTACAATCGGCCAAACATTAGGGGTTAGGCACTTACAACATTCGGCCATCAACCATCCAACAAAGAATCAACATTAACCATTTAGACCAAGAAGGGTTTATTGAATAGCCCTTACCTTGCTATTGGTTTGATTCCTTACCAAACCCGAACCACAATGGCCCTTCTAAGACAATCGGCCTCCACCTTGAAAAGAATAACAGTTAATCCTTTATCAACCATGACTAAATCGAAACCAGAAAATTAAACTAACAGCAACCAATCACTTACCCCTCACTTACCAATTGGTTAACAGAAAAATGACTCCTCCCGCTTGATTCCGCAATCCAAAGACCCTATAACGAAGAGATTAAACCAAACGGTTAACACCCTTCCAATCTGACCATAATCGGCCCTTAACCAAACCATAACCAACAAAGATCGCAAGAGGGAGATATGGCCATTTGGCCTTGCACTTACCAACACCCAATATTCGGCCAACCTAGGCCCTCTAGGAGGGAACCACAAGAGATTCGGCCAAGGCTTGCAAAGAGAGAAAAAGAATCGGTTTTAAGTGTTTATCACCTCTAATGTTCGGCTTGAGTGGAAGAGAAGGAAAAGAAGTGTGAGAAGAATGTAGTTTTCGGAAGTGGCAATTTGAGAAAGAGAAAAGTGAATGAAATGGAAGTAGTTTCGGTTTGCCAAAGGAAGAAATGAAGAGAGAGTTTTGAAGGATGGGTTTCGGCTAACTATGACAAGAAAAGAAAAGAAAAAATGAGAGAACTCTCTTTTGAAATTCGGCTCAACAAAGAATATTGAAAAACAACATAAAAATTCGGCAAGCCTTAAGGAGGTTTTGATTTTCGGTTTACAAAGAAAGAAAAATGAAAAAGAAAGCACTAGAGAATTCGGCTACCAATGACAAAATGAGAAGATACTAGCTTACTAACCCCTTGACCGAAACAACCAAAATTCACAAATGAATTTCGGCATAGCCTTCCCACTCACTTACCAAAGCCGTCCACCCTCTCCCCCAACTCCCAAAAATTCGGCCATATCCCCACTTTTACTCCAAGCCATAAGTTCAAAATAGTTTGAACAAGTCCTCCTCCTTAATTTGCTCTCCACCATCCAAGTCACCACTTGACCAAGTCCAAGGTGGAGTTTAAATCACACACAACTCCTCCCTCCTATGCCGTCCAAAATGAAGCCAAAATAGAGGAATCCTGCTGCTCGAACACTGGACCTCCACTCCTTGAAGTTGACGCCATACCAAGCTCCCCCTTGCCACTCTGCCAGCTCCTTATTTGTGCAACAAAACCACGAATAAAATTCTTAAACCCCAGCTTCCTCAGCTCCCCTGACTTAACACCCAAAAACCAAAATTTTCTTATTTACTCAGGCACACTCCTAGCCTACAATTAAGCCCCTAAAACCCCGAAATAACCACACAGCACACTAAACACATGCAATAACATGTAGCAACAAAATAGCCCCTAACCCGGGATATTACACAAACGCCCTCCATGATGTGTTTACTCTTCTCCTAGGATGCTCTTTATATAGCTAGCTCTTCACCTTCATTCTTTGTGTCTTTCCGATGTGGGATCCCTTCGTCAGTAGAGTTTAAATTCAACTGAAACTCTTGCTGTCCAATCCGAAAAATAAATACTCCTTTGCTTCTCACGAGACTCGAACCCAGGCTCCCTTGCAACATAATCCACGCCGCTAACCACTTGGCCACAAGCTCCTCTTGTGTCTTAAACCATGCGCAACTAAATATAAACTATGGCCCAAATTCTAATATCGAAGTAAAAAGAAACCAAAAGCAAAAGCCAAGACTTGAACCTTGGACCTCCTTCCTTCCTTGTGGCGTCACCCCCCTTGTCTCTTATGTGGCGTCATTTTGCCACTACACCACACACTCCACTTGTGTCATTTTCTCCATATTTTATTCTTAAGGCCTACCTGCCCACTTCCAGGGTTTTTTTCACCTAAAACCAAAATTTCCCCAAAGCCAATATTTGATCCCAGGACTTCATAGAAGCCCTCTAATCTTCCAAAATCACTTATCTAATAAGTCTAACTTGCATTAATGCCGTTCTCAAAAATTTTAAACGCTACTACGCCTAAGGCCCATTGGGCTCAATTCTCCTAAGCCTAATTTCGGGATGTTACATCTAAATTGTAATGGTATGTATCTAGGAAGTCTTTGGTTGATAGTTGTTTTGTTAATGTGATGTTATTTTGGGTTTCAAGTACAAAGATGGTCATTTGCATATATATGATTGTGGTTGAAACTATATATTTGATGTGTTAGCTTGACATAAGGCTTAGGTATGTGTTTGTTTTGATATCTTAAGTAGCTAGGTATTAGTTGAATATTGGTAAATTTGGTATGAATGGAAGTCTTGAATGGTTGATGTGTTGTTAATATGGTTGAAGATATAAATTGTGGTACCAATGAGAATACATTGGTTAGGCATTTAAATTGGTTGTCTTGGTATGAATTGAGCATGTTTAATTGTGTTTTGATTAGGTTAAATGGCTGGTGAAATGGTTGCTTAGTGTAACACCCCTAACCCGTAACCATCGCTGGAATAGGTTAAGAGGCATTATCAGACTTGTAACTCAATTCAGAACAATCATTTATCAAATATCATCACATTTCAATAAATATCATTCATTCACATTCAATATGTACTTAAATCGAGCATACAAAGCTTAAATCATGCATTCGGGACTAAATCAGTAACATATGAAAATTTTGGAAACTTAGAAAAATTTCAACATTTTGAGTATCACACGCCCGTGTAAACAGGCTTTGTGCCTTACACGGCTAGTAGACACGCCCATGTCTTAGACCGTGTGGAAATAGGGCATACATACTGACTTGGGTCACACGGCCACGTCACACGCCTGTGTGCCATTTAGGGGGTATACTGACTTGTACCACACGGCCAATCACACGCCCATGTGTGAAACCGTGTGGAGCATACTGACTTCAATTCAATTTCAACACCAAGGGACACACGGCCGTGTAACATGACCGTGTGTCATACATGGCAGAGACACATGCCCGTGTGGAAAAAAATAGGCCATTTGCAACGCCAATTTGCGACCCCAACTTCAATGTACCTACACAAAGCCAAATGGTACCATTTCATCATACAATAAGCAACCAAAATCATCAACCAAATGCACCATTCTTGTAACAGCCCAATTATGACCCTAATCAGAATGGTGGTTTCGAGACCACGAATCCGAGTTAGAAAAATATTTTAATATTATATTTGATATCTATGATATATGTTTGAACATGTGTTAAAATATTTTGGGTAAATTTGTCTGTTTGGGGGTTCAGTTTAAGAAAAAGGGTTAAATTGCTTAAGTGGTAAAAGTAGCCTTTATTTTAAATTGGGAGGTTTAATTGACTTGTTTTCTTTTATGGGTGGACTTGCATGGTAAATTAACCAAATAATAAGTGGGTGGACGGCATGATGTTTTCATAATGTATTTTATTATTTGATTTTATAAGTGATGTTATATTAATATATGAATAATTTATTATAATATGATTAAAATAAAGAAACATAAAAGAATAAGTGGATGTCCATCTTTATTCTTGTTCTTCATTGCCGAAACTTAAAGGAAGAAGAAGAAAATAAAGCTTTTCATCATTCGGCCATTGCATGTTAATTTAAGGTTAGTAGTTGAGCTCGGTTTTTGATAATTTTTACGTTTTTGAGTTCGTTACTTCGAATACTATCCAACGCATGTTGAAATTTTTGAGTTTGAGGCATGTTGATGATTCGGCCATTGATGAGTGTTTATGTTTTGTTAAGTTTGATGGCAGAATATTAAGTATATGTTTGAAATCAACATGTTTTGAATTGGAGATTTTGATTAAATTGAGTATTAGGGATTAAATTACAAAAATTAAATAGTTGAGGGATTAAAATGCTAAATAAATGGCTTGTGTGGACTTATATAAGCATGGTAAACATTCGGCCCTTAAGGAGTGAATTCAAATTTGGTGTATTTTATGTTTTATGCAATAAGGACTAAATTGTAAAAGTTGTAAATGTTGGGGGTAAATTGGTAAATTTGCACAATTATGTATTTTTGGATTAAATTGAATGAGTTCAATTTGGAATTATTTAGATCAAGAACAAAAGGAAACGAGTTTGGATCGAGGGAAGGCGAAATTGAACGAATAGCCGAGAAACCCTAACTCATCGACCACCGAGGTAAGTTTATAAGCAATTGAAAATTATACGAATGATTATTATAATGTAATATACATGTTCAAATGAATTAATGGATTTGATTATTCAAATTGCCGAATGAGATATGGAAATTTTAAAGTGTGTTAGCCGAATGTAGTTGATTATGTACATGTGTATATGTATATCTCTTGAGTAATTAAATTAAGTATAATAAAATTCATTTATTTTTCCGAATGTGAGATGGGATGGGTTTAATATATGTATATACTAGCCGAATGAGTAGTTGCTCTTAGTATGAAGTCTTGACATATTTGAGTTGGTTGTATAGTTAAGGATTAAATAGTAATTAAGTGCGAACCTTGAAATAGGTGAATGCTGTGATTGAATAATTAATTGTGTGTTTATATGATTGAGGCCGAATGTGATGGTTGGACATAGAAAGAAGGATTTGATTTGAATATGGGTACATAGGTATGTTATATGTACAAAATGTGAATATATAAATATATGTGTATAATGTGATCAAGAAGTGGAGATCAATTTATACCGAGCACTGTGTGTGCGGATAAAATAGTAATGGCACTGTGTGTGCGGATAAACTAGTAATGGCACTATGTGTGCGATACATTACTAAGGAATGGCACTGTGTGTGTGGATAAACTAGTAATGGCACTATGTGTGCGATACATTACTAAGGAATGGCACTGTGTGTGCGGATGAAATAGTAATGGCACTATGTGTGCGATACATTACTAATGAACGACACTGTGTGTGCCCTTTTTCAAGCAACGGCACTAAGTGTGCGATATGTTGCATGAATTGCACTAAGTGTGCAGAGTTACGGATCCATCCGAACATTGACCAATGAATGGAGATACCGAGAAATATTACTTATGGAAGTGATGCTTGATATTTTGGTAACATGGTATTAACGAGGTAAGTTACTCTTACTTTATGAAATTATAGGACGAGACGTATTTAATAATTAATGAACTTGTCCAAAATGAATATATGGTATGTAAATATGCGGTTTTGAGGCATATGAAATTAGGTTAGGCTTGCATATCAATTGGTTACATACGTATACGGTTATGAGCTCTTTTATGATTAAGTTGATTCAACCCAAAAATGATTATTGAATTGTTGTTCATAAAAACCATTGCTTATAACTTACTAAGCTAAGTTAGCTTACCGTTGATTTCATATGTCTTGAAGCTACTTACCATCTCTCCTTAAAGTGCTAAAATACCAAATTTTTCCTAAAGCCCAATTAAACCCGAGACTTCATAGAAACCTCGTAACCTTCCAAATCCACTTAACTAATAAGTCCAATTTGCAAAAAAACACCATTCTCATATTCTTGAAGATTTTAAACACTCCTAAGCCCAAGGCCCAATCGCCCCAATCCTACTAGGCCCAATTTCGGGATGTTACAATTCTACCCTCCTAAAAAAAATTTCGTCCTCGAAATTTCCAACCAACTACTAACACACTGCTCAAACCACACCACTATGCTTTCGCTGCGTACTCTGCCCTTAAAAACCACAATGTACTTTTTAACATAATCTTGAATCCTTTTTCACACAACCAAACATCTAACCACAATAGCAAACCGTTATCTACCACTTATACCAAAAATTTTCCTACATTCAATCATCACTTCCAACCAAAACATACCTGACTTGAGGGTGAGGAAACAATCCCGAGCCTTATGCTCCTTAGACCCGCATCTCAAGCATGCTCCTAACCTCCTCCAATACTTCCTTAACTATCTGAGTCAGCTCATCAATCCCAACTCCATCATGAGACCCCGTCTCAGCCACTAGAGATGCTAACGCCTCCTTATCAGAAATATGCCTCGGTGCCGAAGATCTAGCCCTAGCACCTCGGCCTTTACCACGTCCACGATGACCACGTCCCCTAGAACTCATGTCCACTTCGCGCCTTATCCGTTTTTACGAAAATTTTATGCATTAGAGTCTTTTCACTTTCTTGTTTAAAGAAAATTTTATGCAACAGAGTTTTAATGAGTGGTTTTTCCGTAGAAATACACATATACCTAGGGTCCATGTCTCTAAAGTATAGTTTCCTTAGGCTTATCGACTAAAGTATCATACATTAACATACTCACATTAATTTATCAACAAAAGTACTTACCTTGCGGACCTGGGCCGAGAACTCGGGTGCCATGCTTCCATAAAAACCAGTTTAACCAAAACTTTTTTTTCAAAAAAAACTCATTTGGGCTTAATTTTGAAAACGTTGTGGGCTTCCAAACCCGAGGCTGAGAGTTTAAAACTGGGCTCTGATACCAAGTTGAAACACCCTAAACCCGGCCCACAAGCCCCGACCGGATCTGGTATGCTTCTTGAGAAAAACTCGTTTTGTCGTTTTGGAAAACCTGTGATTTTGTGGTAAGAGAATAGATTTGAAGTACGATATTGTTGAAAAACTGTTTTGTGATTTACATTTGTATCTTATAAAAACATTATCTTTATGATTTTATAAATCAAAAGAAGAACCGGATTTAGAATTTATGATTAAGTTGAAAACCATAGGTAATTAGGTGTCAAAACAATTTAAGGTGTTCGTCAAAAATATTTAATTATTTAGTTAAAGTTGAGCGTAGCAGAATAAATATTTAAAAACGTAAAAGTAACATAGCTAATGGCGGCCTTATTACAAAAACATAAACCAAAATAAATCCCGAAATAATAAAAGAAAACGTAATAAGTTTAATTAAAAGGAAAACTGAAATACTGAGTTGAGCCATGGCCACCACGTAGTCCTCGCTGACCCGGTCCAAATCACTGTGTATCACCTGAAATTGATATCCCACAAAGGGTGAGTCAACAGACTCAATGTGTAACAATACACTAAAAATCTAATCGATCATAGCAATAAAGCCCATTTAAAATCACATTTAGCCATAAGCCCATAATATAGCAAATCAGATATTCATATGTACATGTAAAATGAAATGCAATCCCGAGCCCAACCTAGATATCCATCCACACCACCCGTACCAGCCAATCACATCGTGGGGATTACTAAATCGACCCTCCATCCGCTACGCACCATCGAAGGCAGTTGCTGCAGTCAACATGCACATCGCTCTTATAAATTGTGGCATGGCCACCAGATAATTGTGACAGAGTCACTGGATTCATAATATGTGACCGAAGTCACCGGATTCATAATATGTGACCGAAGTCACCGGATTCATAATATGTGACCGAAGTCACCAGATTCATAATATGTGACCGAAGTCACCGGATAATGTGGTAAAAACCACCAGAACACTTCCCCTTTATCAATATCACCCATATGCCCATGCAATAAACATATTATTTCGATATCATGCCATATACCCCCAAAATCATAACGGAATCATACACATTTCATATTCATGCTTATAGCATTATTAACGAAGTATTAGGGGTTTAACGTACCTGAATGTCATATACCACTGAATGGTACCTGCAATCATTATCAAACATATTTCTTAATAACACATGCAAATATTAATACTATCGATTTATTGGAAGTTAGTGTAGGGCTACACATCTGATAACAGTGAGAACTATACTTTCCCGCTCGTCGATACCTAAATATTTATCACGCTAGATCAGAACACTAATACTTATAAAACTATACAAATGATAAGTAATCTAAATCCTTACCCTCGGAATCTCGAACAACAACTATATGCGATTTCTCTCCGATTGATGGTTCATAACCCGATGAAGAACCACGAACTTTGGGAAAGTAGAGGATTACAAGGCATGTATCTAGGCGGATGTTTTGGAAATTATTTCATGGCCATTTTGACCATGAACTTGGACAGTTTTATGTATTGGGGGGTGGCCAAAATTTTGAAGGCTTTTGGATGAGTTAGGAGTTAGTTGTGCACATCTTTCTTTTAGTCATTTTGTGTCACACAAAGCATTTCTCTCTAATATTCCTCCTCTTAGCCGAATGTATATTAGGCAAAAGGTAAACCTTTTTTCTTTTCTTTTGGTCATTTGAGTTTTTACCATTTCGGTTTTGAGTTGTCCTTTTTCTCCAAATCATATCTTCTTTCTCTCCTCTTTGTGGCCGAAAATACCAAAACATCAAAGACCATTTTCTTCTCTTTTTCCCTCATTGCCGAATGCACATTGCTTCTAAACTCACCTCTTTTCTTTTGAAAACCAAATCATCATCATCTCCTTCTTTCATCCTTTTATTTTCTTCTCTTCTCTTCTCATTTACTTTGTCAAGGCCGAAATCTCTCTTCCAAAGTTCACCATTGCCGCAACCTCTTCAACCCAAAACACCATCATTGTCGAATCTCCCTAAACTCCATTTCTTTTCCTTCTTATTTGTTAAGGCTAAATATCTCTTTGGATACCAAAGCTTAATCGCATCAAATCTCAACCTTTTCTCTTCATAATCTTCGTGACTCGTTAGAAAATTGAATCGAAGTGTTAAGGTAAGGATTTTTATATTACTTGTTATATCGTTTTAGTTGGACTACTAATCGATTACATCTTAAGGGACTCTATTGCTCGATTATTATTTTTTCGTGAACGTTAGATTTTGGGGCAATCAAGAATGGGTTCGAAAAGAGCGGTAAATAGTGTTTGGAAGAGGGGTGGTTCTGCTATACCCTCAAATTTCAAACGAAGGGCTATGTCGGGAATCCGAGACTTTCCATTGGGTTGTGGACCCTCTGCCGGCGAAAATCGATTATTTGAAGTTGTACGTACCCCCGAGCCATTGTTTGTTCGTGGTTCTTCATCGGGTTATGAACCATCAATCGGAGAGAAATCGCATATAGTTGTTGTTCGAGATTCCGAGGGTAAGGATTTAGATTACTTATCATTTGTATAGTTTTATAAGTATTAGTGTTCTGGTCTAGCGTGATAAATATTTAGGTATTGACAAGCGGGAAAGTATAGTTCTCACTGTTATCAGGAGTGTAGCCCTACACTAAACTTCCAATAAATCGATAGTATTAATATTTGCATGTGTTATTAAGAAATATGTTTGATAATGATTGCGGGTACCATTTAGTGGTATATGACATTCAGGTACGTTAAACCCCTAATACTTCGTTAATAATGCTATAAGCATGAATATGAAATGTGTATGATTCCGTTATGATTTTGGGGGTATATGGCATGATATCGAAATAATATGTTTATTGCATGGGCATATGGGTGATATTGATAAAGGGGAAGTGTTCTGGTGGTTTTTACCACATTATCCGGTGACTTCGGTCACATATTATGAATCTGGTGACTTCGGTCACATATTATGAATCCGGTGACTTCGGTCACATATTATGAATCCGGTGACTTCGGTCACATATTATGAATCCGGTGACTCTGTCACAATTATCTGGTGGCCATGCCACAATTTATAAGGGCGATGTGCATGTTGACTACAGCAACTGCCTTCGATGGTGTGTAGCGAATGGAGGGTCGATTTAGTAATCCCCACGGTGTGATTGGCTGGTACGGGTGGTGTGTAGCGGATGGATATCTAGATTGGGCTCGGGATTGCATTTCATTTTACATGTACATATGAATATCTGATTTGCTATATTATGGGCTTATGGCTAAATGTAATTTTAAATGGGCTTTATTGCTATGATCGATTGGGTTTTTAGTGTATTGTTACACATTGAGTCTGTTGACTCACCCTTTGTGGGATATCAATTTCAGGTGATACACAGTGATTTGGACCGGGTCAGCGAGGACTACGTGGTGGCCATGACTCAACTCAGTATTTCGGTTTTCCTTTTAATTAAACTTATTACGTTTTCTTTTATTATTTCGGGATTTATTTTGGTTTATGTTTTTGTAATAAGGCTGCCATTAGCTATGTTACTTTTACGTTTTTAAATATTTATTCTGTTACGCTCAACTTTAACTAAATAATTAAATATTTTTGACGAACACCTTAAATTGTTTTGACACCTAATTACGTATGGTTTTCAACTTAATCATAAATTCTAAATCCGGTTCTTCTTTTGATTTATAAAATCATAAAGATAATGTTTTTATAAGATACAAATGTAAATCACAAAACGGTTTTTCAACAATAACGTACTTCAAATCTATTCTCTTACCACAAAATCACAGGTTTTCCAAAACGACAAAACGAGTTTTTCTCAAGAAGCACACGGAAAAACGAGTTTTTCTCAAGAAGCATACCAGATTCGGTCGGGGCTTGTTGGCCGAGTTTGGGGTGTTTCAATTTTCGCAAGGCTATACTTATATATACAAGACCAAAGTTCATTGATTATACAACTTAGTCTAACCTATACATGCCTTTGATTCAGAAACTAAGTTTATAAGTACCAAAAAGGGATGATAGTGTGGTTGAATTCTCTGACGATCCTCTAAGCCCGTAGCGTGACCAAAATCTATAAAATAGAACACTGAACACATACAGAGTAAGCTTACTAGCTTAGTAAGTCTCAAGCAATTATGATGCAATAATCAAACATTCAAGCATTAAAAACATATATATATATATATATATATATGTATATATATATTCATGAATTTGAATACAAATAATTTAACTAATAAATTTCATTATAGCCGGATGCCATTACTTTCACTTAGCATTTATCAATCTCTTATCCTCAGTATACAAACTCTCCAAAGCACTTAAATACCATAGATATTCGTATGCTCCAAAACTATAAAATATAACATACATCTTAGCCACATGATATTAGTTATACACATACGTAAGCATATCCAATCGTTCTCACATTTAACATTTATACGTATGACCGAATCTCAAAAAGTATAACCAAGCTTATATTTCAATATACATATCAGGCTCATTATTGTTAAGATCAAATGCGCATATAAACACCTCACTGAAAACTTTGATTACATCACAACTTACTTAAATCGAAAGGAAATATAATAGCTTACCTTATTCCTTGCATCTATGCAACAATTCATACCTACCCGAGCATTTATCTTATTGTAGTAGCTATGTTCCACCTTGTAAATGATTTATAACTTCTCTATTTGTGATATGTCATCGGCATTAAGCCTGCTAGGCATCAAAGCCCGAAATACACACCGGCATTAAGCCTGCTAGACCCGAGGTTTGAAATTTGATCACCGGCATTTAGTCTGCTAGGCAATAAGCCCGAAACACTTCACCGGCACAAGGCCTGCTAGGCTCGAAGCCCGATACAATTCACCGGCACAAGGCCTGCTAGGCTTGAAGCCCGATTCAATATTATTTTCATCCCATACACATTACAATAATGCTGCCCAAATTAACATAAGTCACACATTATTCAATCACTTTGACTTATCAACCCGATTTAAAATATAACAACAATTCTTTTCATTCTTACTACCCACATTCGGCTAAGACAAGTTTTACAAACATAATTTCATGATTCAACATGTAATCAATGCTATAAATACCATTTACGATACTTACCTCGACTATCTACGAACAACGAAGACCGGCTACTCGATAACTTTAGCCTTCCCCCGATCCAAGTCCGTTTTTCTTTGTCCTTGATCTAATCATATTAAAAATAAGCTCATTCAAGCACATTTCATCTCAATTTAGTCCCAAAACACATAATTAGGAAAATTACCATTTTACCCCTAACATTTACAACTTTTACAATTCAGTCCCTATTGTACAAAGCACAAAATACACATAATTTGCACTCAATTCTTTAGGGCCGAATATTCCATACATCTTTACAAATGCACACATTTCATTTATTTTGCAATTGAACCGCTCCAAAAATTTATTTTTACAATTTAGCCCTAAATACTGAATTTCACCAAAATTTCCAATTCAAAACTTGTTAATTTCTAACATACTTTTAATATTTTTCCATCAAACATCATAAAACACAAACATCTAACCATGGCCGAATATCAAACATGCTCAAATTCAAAAATTCAAAAATTCTAACATGGGTCAACTAATATTTGAAGCAACAATCTCAAAAACGTAAAAATTAACAAAAACCGACTAAAAACTTACCTTGAATTTGGCTTGTAAGTAGCCGAAAATCAAAAGAACAAAGCCCCCTTTTCTTTCTTCAATATTCGGCCAAGAGAAAGAACAAATTGATGGAGCTTAAGTACGTGTTATTTTATCATATATTATGATTATTTTTATTTACCATATTAACCTTTAAAAATAAAATAAAACTAACTTATATAACAAGGGCATTTTTGTCCTATGCCGTCCACTAACACTAATAATGGGCTATTTGCCCTTTTAGTACCTCATATTAAAAAGCCACTATTACATTAGCTCTTTTCACTATAGTTTCCAACTTTTACACCTTACGCGATTAAGTCCTTTTTGTGAAATTACACACAAAAAGAATCAAATTTTCATACGAAACTTTCACACATAGTAATTCACATATAATAAACACTGAAAATAATATTTAAAAATTTTTCAGACTCGGATTCGTGGTCCTGAAACCACCGTTTAGATTAGGGTCAAATTCGGACAGTTACAACTCTCCCCCTTAGGGATTTTCGTCCCCGAAAATCTTACCGTTAAACAAAGTCGGATATTGTTGCCTCGTTGAATCCTCAGGCTCCCACGTAGCCTCTTCTACTCCATGACGATTCCATAGTACTTTTACTAATGAAATTTTCTTATTTCTCAACTCTTTCACTTCACGAGGTAAGATACGGATCGGTTCTTCCTCATACGTCATATCGGACCGGATTTCAATCTCAGACGGGGTGATCACATGTGACGGATTGGATCTATATCTACGAAGCATCGAAATGTGAAATACGTTGTGTATCTTTTCTAATTCAGAGGGCAACTTCAATCTATAAGCAACAGGCCCGATACGTTCGATGATCTCATACGGTCTGATGAATCTTGGGCTTAGTTTCCCTTTTTGACCAAATCGAAGCACTTTCTTCCACGGAGACACTTTCAAAAATACCCGATCTCCAACCTGAAACTCAATGTTTTTGCGTTTCAAATCCGCGTATGACTTTTGGCGATCTGATGCAACTTTCAAACTATCTCGAAGTATTGACACTTTCCGCTCAGTCTCTTTAATCAAATCAACCCCGTGTATCTTATTATCACTGAGCTCGGTCCAGTACAATGGTGCACGACACTTGCGGCCGTACAAAGCTTCGTAAGGTGCCATTTTGATACTAGATTGAAAGCTATTATTGTAAGCAAATTCAATCAAAGGTAAGTATCGTTCCCACGTACCTTCAAACTCGAGGACGCAACATCTCAACATATCCTCAAGTATCTGAATAGTTCGTTCAGACTGACCGTCTGTCTGCGGATGGAAACCTGTACTAAAATGTAGTTTGGTACCTAAAGCATCTTGCAGCTTCTTCCAAAACCGCGACGTGAATCTCTAGTCTCTGTCCGAAATAATGGAAATCGGCACACCATGTAATCTTACAATTTGAGATACATACAACTCAGCAAGCTTATCGAGCGAAAAGTCCGTACGAACTGGAATGAAGTGAGCTGATTTGGTTAGTCTATCAACTATAACCTAAATTGCATCTTTCTTGCTCGGGGTCATAGGCAAACTGGATACAAAATCCATAGCAATTCTGTCCCATTTCCATTCAGGTATCATGATCGGCTGAAGTAACCCAGAAGGCACCTGATGTTCGGCTTTTACTTGCTGACAAATTAAGCACTTCGAGACAAATTCAGATATATCCTGTTTCATACCAGGCCACCAATAGAATTGTTTCAAATCATTATACGTTTTCATGCTACCCGGATGAACCGACAATCGACTATTATGAGCCTCATTCAATATCATCTGAATCAAATCCACATTCCTCGGAACACATAATCGGCCTTTGAAGTTCAAACAGTCATTTTCATCAATTCGAAACTCTGAGTCTGTATTACTTTCACACTGAATTCGTCTTGCCATCGTATCTTTGTCAACTCTCTGAGCATCACAAATTTGTTGCATAAACAACAGTCTTGCTTTTAACTCGGTTACTATCAAACCATCACCAGACATAGCCATATGTGCGTTCAACGTACGAAGAGCAAATAATGACTTCCGACTTAAAGCATCTACAACAACGTTAGCCTTTCTCGGATGATAGTCAATCACTAGCTCGTAATCTTTCAACAGCTCTAACCATCTGCGTTGTCTCAGGTTCAGTTCTTTCTGAGTCATCAGATACTTCAAACTTTTGTGATCTGAATAGGCATGACATTTCTCCCCGAATAAGTAATGACGCCAAATCTTCAACGCGAATACAATAGCTGCTAGCTCCAAATCATGTGTTGGGTAATTTCTTTCATGCGGCTTCAATTGTCTCAAAGCATAGGCTACGACTTTGCTTTCCTGCATCAAAACGCAACCCAAACCATTCAAAGAAGCATCACTATAAACAACAAATTCTTTACCCGATTCAGGCGGAACTAACATTGGAGCTTCGATCAAAAGGGCTTTCAACTGATCGAAACTTTTCTGATACTTTTCCGACCATTCAAATTTAGTGTCTTTCTGTAATAGCTTTGTCAACGGGGTAGCTATTATAGAAAAACCTTTCAGAAATCATTTGTAGTAACCAGCAAGTCCCAGAAAGCTTCGAATTTTGAAAATATTCTTTGGGGGTTTCCAATCGAGTATAGTCGATATTTTAATCGGATCAACCCAAATGCCTGATGCTAAAACAACGTGACCCAGAAAACTGACCTCATTCAACCAAAACTCACACTTACTGAACTTTGCATACAACTATTTATCTCGCAAAGTTTGTAGCACCAGTCTCAGATGCTCAGCATGCTCGGTTTCATCTCTGGAGTAGATAAGAATATCGTCTATAAACACTACTACAAATCGATCCAAATACTGTCTGAAAATCCGATTCATCAGATCCATAAAAACAACAGGTGCATTAGTAAGCCCAAAAGGCATAACCAGAAACTCATAATGTCCGTACCTCATTCGAAAAGTAGTCTTTGGCACATCGAAATCTCTGACTCGCAACTGATAATAGCCCGATCTCAAATCTATCTTTGAAAACATTGAAGCCCCTTTCAACTGATCGAACAAGTCGATCTGTGGCAACGGGTATTTATTCTTTATAGTTACCTTGTTGAGTTGTCGGTAATCGATTTACATTTGCATAGTCCCATCTTTCTTTTTCACAAATAGAACTGGTGCACCCCAAGGAGAGAAACTCGATCGTGCAAAGCCCCTATCTGTCAACTCTTGCAACTGTGCTTTCAACTCTTTCAATTCTGTAGGTGCCATCTGATACGGAGCTATCGAAATTGGAGTCGTCTTCGGTACTAATTCAATACCAAACTCTATTTCTCGGACAGGTGGTAAACCCGGTAGTTCTTCAGGAAACACATCGGTGTATTCACACACAACTGGTACGAATTCAATCTGCTTGTCAGTCACTTTACTATCAAGCACATAAGCTAAGTAAGCTTCATACCCTTTCCTCATATACTCTCGAGCTAGCATCGAAGATATTACTGCTGGTAACCCATTCAGATCATTAGATTCAATTCGAATAATTTCACCGCTCTGACATCTCAAATCGATGGTCTTTCTCTTGCAATTGACAACAGCGTCGTGCAAAGTTAACCAGTCCATTCCCAAAATTATATCGAACTCGTCGAAAGGCAACAACATTAAATCAGCTGGGAAGCATGAATTCCGAATCATCAATGGGCAACCTTTACTCACTTTGTCGACTAGAACACACCGACCCAAGGGGTTTGATACTCGAATTACAAACTCAGTAGACTCAACAGGCAGAGTCTTACTGGATACTAATGTTTCACACAGGTAAGAATGAGTCGAACCGGGATCAATCAATGTAATCATAGTAGTATCATAAAGTGTGAAAGTACCGGTAATAACATCTGGAGAAGCAGCATCCTCCCGAGCGCGAATAGCATATGCCCTAGCAGGTGCTCGAGCCTCTGATCGAACTGTAGTATCCTTTGTTCCTCTCTGACTGCCACCTACATTCCCCGAATGTCTGGGTGGTCTGCCTTGTGCTGACGCATTGCTCAGTCTTGTATTCTGAGTCGTATTTTGCTCGGCTAATATCGAGCACTCTCGAATAAAATGGTCCGACGATCCACATTTAAAACAGGACCGATCACGAAATCTACAACTTCCAAGATGCCATTTTCCACAATGCTTGTACTCAGCCCGATTCTGCTGAACATTACCAACACTGGCCATCGAAGTAGCTCGGGAACCCACAGGATGTCGATCTCGTCTAGACATGTCTGAAGTAGCTTTATGTCGGCCAAAGTCATATTTGAACTTCTTAGATATAGAATGGAAAGTCTTACTCGATGATCTTTTACGGGTGTCTCTAGCTTCCATTTCAGCCTTTCTTTTCTCTTTCCCAAGTTCTTCAGCTTTGCAAGCTCGTTCGACAAGTACCACGAACTCTTTGATCTCGAGTATGCCAACTAGCAACTTTATATCTTCATTCAGACCGTCCTCAAACCTTTTGCACATAATGGCTTCAGTTGACACACACTCTCGGGCATATCGGCTCAATCTGACAAACTTCCGCTCATACTCAGTCACGGTCATTCGACCCTGTTTCAATTCCAGAAATTCTTTTCGTTTCTGATCAATGAATCTCTGACTGATATATTTCTTACGGAACTCGGTCTAAAAGAAATCCCAAGTCACCTTTTCTTTCGGAACCACCGATACTAGTGTATTCCACCAGTGATATGCAGTGTCCCGTAGTAAAGATATAGCACACTTTAAGCATTCGTCTGGAGTACATGACAGCTCATCAAGCACCCGAATAGTGTTATCAAGCCACATCTCAGCTCGTTCCGCGTCGTCATCATCATTAGCTTTGAATTCTTCGGCCCCATATTTCCTGATTTTATCAACTAGAGGCCTGCTAGATCTCATCGGATCTATCATCAGAGGTGCTGAATGTATCGGAGTTGGATTATTCAGGGGTGGAGGTTGTTGTACAGCTGGATTAGTCTGAATAAATTGGGTAAACCATTCATTCATCATCTGGTAGAAGGCTTGTTTAGCCTCCCCCTCCTGGCCACCCGAGATAGGTCGAGAGTCTATCGGCGCTAACCCACGTGCAAGATCAGGCGCTACGCTCTCTACATCATCCGCTACGGCTCTGTCAGGATCCATTTACTATATAAAACACAATTTGAATGTCAGAAATCACCACACTATCGTATTATAAATTTAAGGCATGTATAGCTAGACTCACACACGCTACGGCAGTCCTAGAATCGACTAAACCGTAAGCTCTAATACCAATAAAATGTAACACCCCTAACCCGTATCCGTCTCTGGATTAGGGTTATGAGGCATCACTGAATTAAACTCAATACTAAATAAACATTCATTAGAAATCAAGCACAAGCAATGCGATCTTTTCCATTTCATATAGCATTACAACCTATTGAATTAAATAACGTACAACAAGATTTATTACAGGTACTTAATACATGGAAATATCCGAACCATATAACTTAAACATTCATGATATATATATATACACAATCAAAGCATAACCCAACTTATATCATTTTATACATGTACCTATTAAATCAACCGAACCATTTATACTGTTTATACCATTTAATAATCAAATGTACATACAAACATAGTATTATTACAACATGACCGAATGTACTATTGATGTATATATATATATATATATATAACGCGTACTTTACCCTATAAGCAAAAGTCACATTTACGTTTGCACATAATTAACCTTACAATGTACACCAAATTCGAATATATATATTAGTATACCTGAACTTCACAATTTATCTTATTAACTAACCATACCATTTCACTTCCATTTGGATTTGCACTTAACAATCATAAAACATAATCATTTCTTACCAATAGCAACCGAACCTTTATAGCCAATCTTCATATTCATATTTCATTACATAACTATAAATATTACATAGCCAAAATCACTTAAGCTTAACATTATTATTACTTCTAAATACATCAAACATATATTATTTACCTTATTAACGAAACACATGACTTAACTCAACTATCATTAGTAAATCATATCAAATAAGTAACATATAGACTCACCTTAACCGAGATCATACTCCCTACATATACCCATCAACCTCGTTTCGCATATATTAGGCCAAGGCCAAATTTACTAAAACCAAACACATCAAGCGCTTAACCAAAAAAAAAAAACACATATAGCCAAACTTGAACATCATGATCAAACCATTATATCCCAAAAGCATAGAAACAAAAGTTAACCAAAAGAAATAAGCCATTTTCGCAAGGCTATACTTATATATACAAGACCAAAGTTCATTGATTCAGAAACTAAGTTTATAAGTACCAAAAAGGGATGATAGTGTGGTTGAATTCTCTGACGATCCTCTATGCCCGTAGCGTGACCAAAATCTATAAAATAGAACATTGAACACATACAGAGTAAGCTTACTAGCTTAATAAGTCTCAAGCAATTACGATGCAATAATCAAACATTTAAGCATTAAAAACATACATATATATATATATATGTATATATATATTCATGAATTTGAATAAAATAATTTAACTAATAAATTTCATTATAGCCGAATGCCATTTCTTTCACTTAGCATTTATCAATCTCTTATCCTCAGTATACAAACTCTCCAAAGCACTTAAACACCATAGATATTCGCATGCTCCAAAACTATAAAATATAACATACATCTTAGCCACATGAAATTAGTTATACACATACGTAAGCATATCCAATCGTTCTCACATTTAACATTTATACGTATGACCGAATCTCAAAAAGTATAACCAAGCTTATATTTCAATATACATATCAGGCTCATTATTGTTAAGATGAAATGCACATATAAACACCTCACTGAAAACTTTGATTACATCACAACTTACTTAAATCGAAAGGAAATATAATAGCTTACCTTATTCCTTGCATCTATGCAACAATTCATACCTACCTGAGCATTTATCTTATTGTAGTAGCTATGTTCCACCTTGTAAATGATTTATAACTTCTCTATTTGTGATATGTCACCAGCATTAAGCCTGCTAGGCATCAAAGCCCAAAATACACACCGGCATTAAGCCTGCTAGACCCGAGGTCTGAAATTTAACCACCGGCATTTAGCCTGCTAGGCAATAAGCCCGAAACACTTCACCGGCACAAGGCCTGCTAGGCTCGAAGCCGATTCAATATTATTTTCATCCCATACACATTACAATAATGCTACCCAAATTAACATAAGTCACACATTATTCAATCACTTTGACTTATCAACCCGATTTAAAATATAACAACAATTCCTTTCATTCTTACTACCCACATTCGGCTAAGACAAGTTTTACAAACATAATTTCATGATTCAACATGTAATCAATGCTATAAATACCATTTATGATATCAAATTGCTTATAGACTTACCTCGACTATCTACGGACAACGAAGACCGGCTACTCGATAACTTTAGCCTTCCCCCGATCCAAGTCCATTTTTCTTTGTCCTTGATCTAATCATATTAAAAATAAGCTCATTCAAGCAAATTTCATCTCAATTTAGTCCCAAAACACATAATTAGGCAAATTACCATTTTACCCCTGACATTTACAACTTTTACAATTTAGTCCCTATTGTACAAAACACAAAAATACACATAATTTGCACTCAATTCTTTAGGGCCGAATATTCCATACATCTTTACAAATGCACACATTTCATTTATTTTGCAATTGAACCGCTCCAAAAATTTATTTTTACAATTTAGCCCTAAATACTGAATTTCACCAAAATTTCCAATTCAAAACTTGTTAATTTCTAACATACTTTTAATATTTTTCCATCAAACATCATAAAACACAAACATCTAACCATGGCCGAATATCAAACATGCTCAAATTCAAAAATTCTAACATGGGTCAACTAATATTTGAAGCAACAATCTCAAAAACGTAAAAATTAACAAAAATCGACTAAAAACTTACCTTGAATTTGGCTTGTAAGTAGCCGAAAATCAAAAGAACAAAGCCCCCTTTTCTTTCTTCAATATTCGGCCAAGAGAAAGAACAAATTGATGGAGCTTAAGTACGTGTTATTTTATCATATATTATGATTATTTTTATTTACCATATTAACCTTTAAAAATAAAATAAAACTAACTTATATTACAAGGGCATTTTTGTCCTATGCCGTCCACTAACACTAATAATGGGCTATTTGCCCTTTTAGTACCTCATATAAAAAAGCCACTATCACATTAGCACTTTTCACTATAGTTTGCAACTTTTACACCTTTCGCGATTAAGTCCTTTTTGTGAAATTACACAAAAAAACAATCAAATTTTCATACGAAACTTTCACACATAGTAATTCACATATAATAAACACTGAAAATAATATTTAAAAATTTTCTGGACTCGGATTCATGGTCCCAAAACCACCGTTCCGATTAGGGTCAAATTTGGACTGTTACAGATCCTTCCATCAGGAGAGTTTAAATCCAACTCAAACTCTTCCCGTCCAATCCGCAAAATAAATACTCCCTTGCTTGTCATGAGATTCGAACCCAGTCTCTCCTGCAGCATAATCCATGCCGCTAGCCACTAGGCCACAAGCTTCTCTTGTGTCTAAAATCATGCCAACTAAAGCTAAGTTTATGGCCAATGTCTAAATCCACTTAAAAAAATAATCTAAAAGAAATGCAAGTGCTACAACTTGAACCTTGGACCTCCTTGCTTCCTTGTGGCGTCACCCCCTTGTCTCTTATGTGGCGTCACTTTGCCACTACACCACACACTCCACTTGTGTCATTTTTCTCCATATTTTATTCTTAAAGCCTACCTACTAACTCCCAGGGTTTTTTCGCCTAAAACCAAAATTTTTCCTAAGCCCAAGTTTGATCCCGGGACTTCATAGAAGCCCCCTAGCCTTCCAAAATCACTCACCTAATAGGTCCAACTAGAATTAGAGCCGTTCTCTTGTTCCTAAAAATATTTAAAAAGTTCCTACGCTCGGGGCCCAAAAGGCCCAATTCTCCTAGGCCCAATTTCGGGATGATACAGTAATAGTCAATATATAGAAACAGAAACAGAAACAGTCTGGGCCAAAGCCCTTTAATAGTAATAGTACAATCCAGTTCAGAGCATACGTGGGCCAAAGCCCACTACAATATCATTTGGGTCACAGCCCATAACAGAATCAATTGAGCCTAGCGCATACCAATAACTGAACAAGTGGCCTAAGCCCAGTACAGTGACAGATCTCATAAACAGATATACAACAGTATGAGGATGCATCCTACCGCGATCCAGCCAACACACCACCCGTACCAACCCTACACTTACGTGGGGATAAAATCGACCCACCTAGCCAACACACCAAGTTTAGCACCGGTTGCGGCACTAAGTCAACAGAACGGCTAAAAGCCATAAACATCGCAGCAATACTACCAGTTAACAGAACGGCTAAAAGCCATAAATAGAATTGTTATAAACCACCAGGATGGCATAGAGCCATAATCAGGATGGCACAAAGTTATCGGTAACTGTAATAAGTTTGGCACATAGCCATCAGCGACGGTAATATAATCAGCACACAGCCATGGGTAATTATGATCGACATAGAGTCATCAATATATATATTAGGCACATAGCCACGGGTAAATACGATTGGCACAAAGCCATAATCAAGATGGCACAGTGCCATACTTAGGTTGGCACAGAGCCAAAATCAGATGACTCGGCTTTAAGCCGTCCGTCGGTCCACAATCGTCTCATGCAACCCGTGCGACCCTATCAGAATTTCCTCTGTATCAATGTCCCAACCCCATGCAATATGTCATGTATGTCATGCTCAATCATTACACGTGTATGCAAAATGGCCATGCTCAGTAACAATCATTTAGACATATATTAAAAGCGTAACAGTCATACAACCACTATCAAGTCAGTCAAAACCCAGTCAAACAATCCCATTCAAATTAGTCAAATTTATAATCTAAGTCAGTCATTTACCCACAAGGGCAACACTATCATTTACCCTCCAGGGGCATTTGGGTAATTTCACAAATCAGGGGTATTTCGGTAATTTCACAAATCAGGGGAATTTTGGTAATTTCACAATCTGAGGGTATTTCGGTAATTTTACAAATTAGGGGTATTTCGATAAATTTACAAATTGGGGGTATTTCAATAATTTTTACAATCCGAGGGTATTTCAGTGATTTTACAAATTGGGGGTATTTTGGTAATTTTACAATTCGAGGGTATTTCGATAATTTTACAAATCGGGGCTTAACGACCCAACAGGTGGTCCGTCGTCGCCTCGAGCGACTTAAGCAACCCAAATAAACACAACAGTGTAAATGGGCTTAAGACCTATTATTCGGCCTAAGTGGGCCCACACGCTTCCGTGTGGCCCAATTAGCCCAGAAACAGCCACAGTTTTGCAAACGCCACAGTCCAAACAACACTTACCACATCCCATACATTTTATCCGTGTGGGTCCACACGACCCATTTTGGCCTAACGAGGCCCAGAACAGCCCAAGACCATGAGAGCGCTTGTGGTGGCCTCTACAGACTAACGCCCATGTTCGTGGGCTCGGTTCACTACATGCACGATCGCACGCTCGTGTGGCATCATACGCCATATTTCTAGCTTTTTAGCATTTTGCCGATCTACAGTCATAGCCGTGTAAACAACACATACTTTTGGCTTTTCAGTCAGTTATCAAACATAGCATACAGTTACACACACTCTATCGGCTTTCCCGCTGATTATCGAATACAGTGTACTGTTACACACCTTTGTTGCGAAGAAAGCGAATAATCCTTGAGCACCAAGACCTACATCGATTCTCAACACACAATTAATCACATGTTGATAGGGATACAACCAACCTTAATAGTCACATAAACATACCACCTTCTTAATACTTAGCCCCAAAACATTCACCACCCTTACCTTGATTGAGTGAGTGCCTCCAGTCCTCTAAGATCGCTAACTATGATAGATAACACGCCTTGCCGCCAAACTGCACTATGATAGATCTCTGTTAGGTAGTACTGATCATAGATGCAACCTACAACCCAAAGAGTAAGATAACAAATTACCTTAATCAGACGATGAAAGAAAAATCTCGATGGCCTTAGCACTCTAGAACTTCTTCGCTCCTCAGATTTGACTAGCCCCCAACGAGCATCATATCGCGCAAGAGAATCAAGAGCGTAATTAGAGTGCAAAGGAACAGAAGCATTCGGCTTCCAAAGAAATACTAAAAGAGATCAAATTTGAGTGTAAAGGAGAAAGTATAAACACCTACCCTTCAGTCAGGAACACTTGCAGAACCGATTAACAATACCAATATTGGAGCATAGAAATATTCGACCAAGGATAGAGAGAGAAAAAGGTTGAGTACCTTTGGTCTACCAAGCAGAAGAAAGAAAAGAGGGAAGAAGGAATAGAGAAGGAGCAATCGGCTAGGCTAGAAACCGAAAAGAAAGAATGACACAGTTTTTCCCAAATAGTCAATTTGACAACCCTAGTAACAAAAATGAAAACAGAAAGTGAACTAATGCGACACTTTAGAGCTCAAAACAACTCAGCACAGAAAGGAGATTTTTCCCAACTCAAAAAGTGACCAAAAACTAAACCAAATGGGAGAAAAGCCCTCTTGGCCTAATTTCCCTAAGCATAACACCCAAATTCGACACAACTTCACCCCATAACAAACTCCCCATTTTCCTCCCCCTTATCCCTCTCCTAAAATCTCTCCACCTTATTCTACTCAACCACCTATTCAAACTCCTTTCAAACTCCTCCAAGTCCATATCCCATAAATCTCTCCCCCAAGACCAATTCCACAACCACTTGAGCAGAATTCAATTCCAACACAACCACTGGGCGGCACAGCTGCAAAATAAATAATCCATAGCTTACTCCAAGTCTCGAACCTTTGACCTCTTTGCCACACTTGTGACGCCACCTTCCACCACACCACCAGCTCCTCTTTTGTCACCTTCCACCATATTTTATTTATAACCCTACTAACCAAAGATAGGGGTTTTGATCACTTAAAACACAAATTTTTTTTAAAGCCCAGGTTTGAACCTAAGGCTTCTCTAATACTCCTCAGGACCCTTAATCACCAAAGCAGACATACTTTTGTGTTATTAACTTGAATAACTAAATTCCAATTCCTCCGATATGCAAAGCCCATTTCTTCTAGGCCCAAAATTTGGGGCGTTACAGAGAAGGTTTGACTTGAAGCCATCAAGCTACATTAGCCACCAAAGTGACTTTTCATTAACTCCCAACCTAACCTCCAACACACCACGTCCTTAAAAAAAATATTGTGATAAGTTATAACAAAGCAACGTAAATAATTCAAACACAAAATGTAAACATGCGAACTTACAAGACAAACAAAAGAAATGTTCGCATGTCACTTAAACAACAAGTCTGAAGGGTTCGCATAAAGGAAATAGCAGTGTACTTAAAGTACATACAATCAAACATAAGAACATGTGTACATAAATTTTTTTTGCTAAGGTTCGTATATAGCATAAGTTCGCATAGTAGAATACCACATGAGTTTGCATAACACATAAATTATAAGTTCACACAAAAACATGAGTTTCAAATTAATATAGGTTTGCACTTAAACACATACAACTAGGTTCGCATGTAAAACAGACTTCGCAACAGAAAAGTCATTCACACAAGGGTTCGTATACTTATATAGGGGTTGCTAAATTGTAAGATAATTCTATAGAGGGTTTCGCATGCATAGTGGGGTCACTAACATAATGGGTTGCAGAAAAATAAGACTTCACAATAATACTGGCTAGCATGAGATATTAGTACATACAAATATTAGAGAAATGAACATGGTATGCATGCATGGATAAATAAATAAACATCAAACGTTATTCATGCTGAGAAGAAATGAATAACAAATGTTTAACTTAATGGTTCACAAAACAAAATAAACTTTGGACTTTAAAGAAATTATTCAATAATAGAGTCAAATCTTGATAAATATAAACCCACATAAATAAAATAAACCCTACCGCCTATTTTCTAGGTTTGCCAATATCTATTTAGGGAGGAGCTTTGCCAAGTCATCTACCTCGCCACTGCCATCTGGGACCTACTTACCTGCGGAGTAAGAGAGGAAGGGTTGAGTTCATTGTGGACCTAGAGAATAATTAGGAATCATCAACGTATGCTTAAAATTACAGAGTTTAAAATAGAAAGATGACTTAGTCTTAAATTCATTTCACGTGCTAGGTTGCGAAACCCAGTTCGCAGATCCTACTTATTAAAAAACATGACTTTGTAAAAATAGCTTCTCGTGTGCTTACTAAATATCATACTTAAAACTTATATTGTGCTTGTTTGAAAACAAATTTTCTACAACATGAAACATGCTCACATACTTGTTTTGTCAGAATGGCTGAGAAACATAAAATATGTTCTCGCACTTGTCTTATCACACTTATCTTGTTTGTCTTATTGGAAATGTGTATCTCCTTATAACGCCTCAGAATGACTTATAGAGTCCTTATAACATGTCCCATAAGTGCAATGTGAAGCAATGCACTCTCTTGTACACCAATATGTCCCAATGAATGGATCATATATAACACCCCAAAGCCGACCTAAAATGTTCGACTTGGATCTAGCGAGCTACATTAGCCACCGAAGTGACTTTCTATTAACTCCCAGCCTATCCTCCAACAGAACTTTTAATAACAACAAATAATGTGTTAAGTTATAGCACAATAGCGGAAATAATACACACATAGAGGATAAACTTGCAAGCGTACAAAACCATAAAGGAAAGGTTCGGATGTTAGCTATATATTATCTTAAGGGTTTGCATAAATAATGCGCTTAAAGAACATATAATCAAACATGAGAATACAACTACTTAAAACTTATTGTATGGTTTGCACACATCAAATAACCTAAGTTAGCATAATAGAATACAACATGAGCTCATATAATACATACAGTATGAGTTCGCACAAATTATGGGTTCGCAACTCGATTTAGGTTCACACATAACGTATTAGATTAGGTTCACCCTGTAACACCCTAAATTAGGGGTTGTTGAGAATTTGATTATTTTAAATATTTTTCCATGTGTGTGCTTGAAGAGTTAAATTCTAAGATTTATTTGACATGTTTAAGGGTCTAAAAATAACTCGAACTAAGCTCGGCTCAGTATTAAAAATTTATTTTTAAGTGTGTACAAGGAAGGGGCTAGGTTAGTTAGGGCTTTAATAGAATTTTGGGTGAGTTAAGGCACAAAAGATGGGCTTGGTACAGGTGGAGTGGGGCGCCTAAGAGTTTGCTAGGGGCCTTGGGTTCGATTCGTGGAAGAAGCAAGGGGGAAACGTTTTTCCTTTTGGGTTTTTGGGCGTTAGGCCTAGGAAGGCCTTTTAATTAAATTAGGAGGGCTTATTGACATGAAAGTAGGTTGGCTAAGTGGCCAGCGTGTGCCACTTAGAGGCTTGGAGGTTGTTGGGCGCATGTTCGAGCTGCTGAAGCAGCGTTTGGCATTTTTAACTTTTGGGTTTAATTCTTCTAGAATTCGGCTAAATAAATAGGATTATTATTATCATTATTTTTATTTTTATTTGTTCTTAAAGTGGTGATAGGAGGATAATTGCTATGTTATTTTATTGGTGCAAATGGGTAAAGATAAGCTTAGCATTTGGAATTTTGATTTCGGCTGGAAGAATTGTTAAGCACATGGCTTCTTCTATTTTATTATTATTAGATAATAAGATAATGGAGATAGACAAGGATATTAAATTAGATTTTTAATTAGATTATTATTTGGATTAAATTATGATAAGTGGCCAAGAGGATTTTTAGGTGGTAGCCGAAATTTGAACTCCTTGAGCAAGGAGAAGTGGACGGCACATGTGGGGAGTTTTTCTCTCTTTAAATTCTTTTTTTTAAGAGATAATATGAGCTTTAATTTCCTTAAATTCTAAGGACAATATGTGGGATATTATTAAGATTAAAAAGAATTATTAGATTATTATTGGGATTAATTCAAACTATTTTGAATTATTCAAAATGTGTGGCTTAGAATGATTTTAGATGTTGGCCGAATTTTAAACTCCTTGAAGAGGAGTAATCGGCATGGAGACTAGGTGTTAGGAAGGGGAGGCCGAATTCTTTAGTACTCTTTTAACAAAATTCGGCTAGGCACTCTCCCCACATTCCATTCCTTTCGTTTCTTTTTTCCAAACTTTCTCTCTTCTCACAAAGCTTGGCCGAAACTCCCCACTCTTCTCTTCTCTTTACTTTTCTTCTTTCTCTCCAATCGAACCTATCCCCTATTCCAGTAACCGAAACTTCTTTCCTCCCCTACTAACTCTCTTTGGCCGAATATACCCATTGGAAGTGCCGATTTCTTCATGTGTCTTCCTTTCTTTTTCCTTTTTGATAGCCGAATTTCCCCTCTCCATATTCCAAGTCTTGGCCGAATAACAAACAAGAATAATCTCCTCTAGACTCTCCTTCAATCGGTTCATAAGGTGGTAAGTAATTTTGGCCGAATGTCTATACTCACTTTCCTGATCTCTGTTAATTTTCTTTTACAAGGGGGATAAGTGCCGATTTCGGCAATAAGTACAAGGCTTCTAAACGATTTTTGGTAACCGATTCTTCTTAGGTACCCCAAGTTGGTGAAGTAGTCAACCCGAGTTTCTAACCTCTAGCATTCGGTTTTGGTAAGTAATGGTAAGATCTACTCTAGTAGTTATATGGTATTTATTTAAGCCGAAGGCTATTGATGTGAGTTATGGCAATGGCCGATTGTAGGGGAGCAAATACATAGTTTGGTGGCCAGTACTTTAAAGACACTCAGGTAAGGATTCGGGTTCAAAAAGAGAACCCTTTTAAATATTTGGTTTGGCCGAATAGGCCATAGTACTAATCCTATGTGGGCCGAATATAGGTGCAGAGAGATCTAGGGAGGCTGACTTCTTCATTCGGGATTTAGATTATTCGTGGTGACAGGTGTGTACATACACACGTATAATTTATTATATATGCTGAATATTGTGAATGCTAACTTAATTTATGTAGCATTGGATAATATACCGTATTGGTATAAATGGAAATCCAGGTAAGTACCTGTTAATATGATTTTGTTATTTTATGCTCTTGGAAAGCATGATGTATTGGTACATGAGATTTAAGCATGTGTTGGCATGTAATATATATATATGACTGTTGTGGGATTAATGAGTGGAGGGGGCAGTGTTATTCGTGCCGACGGGCACCAGTGTTTTGGTAACACACCGTGACTAAGGTCACCAGAGGTTTGGTACCTCCAGAGGTTTGGTACCTCAAAGCGACTTGTCCCTGTGGTTAACACCACCGTGGGTTGGCCCCACTTGAGATATGGGATCGTCTGCCAGTGATTTGGTATCACACGATGGGTTGGCCCCATCACTCGATTTGTGTCTACGGACACCAGTGTTTTGGTAACACATCGTGACTATATGTCACCAGTGGTTTGGCACCACCAGTGGTTTGGTACCACAACGGGGTAGACAGTGGCGTATGGCTGGCTAGGTTGGGACACATGACATTTTGCATATTAATTGTTATATGTTGTGTATGAAAATTGTCTTTAAAACGGGGGAAGGGTTACATACTGAGTCTTGGTGACTCACTTTCTCCTTTATATTTTTCAGGTGACACATAGATCGCGGATATGGAGCCGGGTTGACTCGAGGTGGCCATGCAGTGGACTTTGATTAATTGAACTTCAAATTTAGTTATTTTATTTTGGATGTAATAAGGCCTCCTTATACTTTATTTTTGCTATTTTTCTCATATGTTGGATATTTTGTCTAAAACTATATTATAAGAATTAAATTAAAACCACATGTTTTCCTAAATTATAACGCAAATTTTTTTATTAAAAGTGCCATCGGGCACGGTTGGAATTTGTTTTTAAAACTTGACGTAAATATGTTTATTTTTAAAAAATAAACACTAAGTATGATTTTACCAAGATAATCAAATACGAGAAGTTTTCGACAAAACTTAATGAGTTTCAAAATGGTTTTCAAAAAGGTTTTCCTCGTAACAAACCAGATTCGACCATAGTGTTTGGGGCCGGGTTTGGGTTGTTACAAATTGGTATCAGAGCCCAGTTCAAAGCTCGGCTGTGGGGGCCCAAGGGCCAAAAATGTTTTGGTAGGCCTTATGGGATGATTTTTGGTTTTTGAACAGCATGGCCGAGTCTTCAGCACCGATCCGCCCAGGTAAGTACATCTAAACCTCTTGGTGAATTATATTCTGTAGAAGGGTAGGAAGCATGGAACATAGATAGACTTATAGGAACTTGAACCCTAGGATTAGATTACTCAAACACACAAACAGAACATAAGACTTAATGAACTAAACCAACTTATGGCTAAGTCAATGAGCTAGGGTGTGGTAACCCCTGTACGCATGTCTAGTAATGGATCCGGAAGAGCTTGGTATTTAAGCGGTCCGCGTGACTCACCTCCTCTTCGCAGGAATCCTACCTGGTGCGTAGCTACGGTTCACCTTAACTAAGAGGACTTGTTCATAGGCTAAACCGAACATTAAAACCGGAAAAGGGAATTATCCATGTTTTCGAAATAGAATGAAACAACAAACCCTAATGTTTTCAAAACTTGTGCAATAATTTTTTTCAAATCCGAGAACATTCTTTTTACAACGTTTTTCTCGAAAAACTTGATTTGTGAAAAAATTACAGAAATACCCTTAGGGTAAAATTACCAAAATGCCCCTGACCCATAAAATACTAATTCAATGGTTTTGCTCAAAATTTCAACTATGTTATAAATATTCAACAACTTAGCTTTGAAAATCATCAGCAAAATATTTTGGTTTTGGAAAATTACAAAAACGCCCTCAAGTTGCAAAATTACCAAAATGACCCTGGTTTTGGAAATCTTTACAAACATCACTATTTGAAAAGGAACACTTTCAGAAAGAAACCCCCGAGTTTTACAACTGTTGGAAACATCCCCGATCTATTAAAATTTCAAAATTTTCCTGATTGACAAAATTACCAAAGTACCCCTGGTTTCCAAAACGATGCCATATCTTTAAATCTTGCCAATTTTCGATAACATTCACCAGTTTTGGGGAAATTCAAAGTGATTTGTTTTACTAAAATTTTACACTTCCTTTTGTTACGAAAATACCCCTGTAGGAAAAATGACGAAAATACCCCTGGGTTAGAAATGGGCAGAAATGTCCGAAGAGCGAATAGGTATGGAAAGTACTAAGGAATGGATGCATGAACTCCTTTGTGTGAACTAGGATAGAAGACTAAAACATTGTTTGCTCGAAAGAATCTCTGATTAAAACTCTATCCATAAAATTTCTTCGCGAATAAGAAAGTGGAACAAATGCTAACGCATAAAATTTTCTTAATCAGATTAAAAGCGCAAGTAGATAGAATGAGTTCTAGAGGACGTGGACGCCGTGGACGCGGTAGGGGTAGGATGACCGTGTCAGAACCTGTTGGGTCGGGACAGGGTTCTGAAAATGAAGTACCACCGCCTCCACCACCTCCTACTTTTAGAGCTGAGGAGCAGGATCAGACCGGTGGTGAGGCAGTATCGCAAGCGGTATTGCGAGTTCTAGAGATTGTGGCTGGGGCTGGTGGAAATCTAGGAGCTCGGAAATTTGTTCCCGAGTGAATTCGGTCTAACGGAGCTGAGGTATTCCGGGGTGTATCGGGAGTGGCACCCAGTGCAGCAGAGTATTGGCTGGAATCGTCTGAGCGGATTATGGACGACCTTGACCTGTCCAATGAGGAAAAGCTGAAAGGAGCAGTGTCGCTTCTGAAGGATGAAGCATACCAGTGGTGGCTCACTGTCCGGGATGGTGCCACAGCAGAGGACCTTACATGGGAGTACTTTAGAGTTGCTTTCCAGAAAAAGTATGTGGGTACCAGCTACACCGACGCGCAGAGAAAGGCTTTCCTGGGATTGTTACAAGGAACTAAGTCAGTGTCAGAATATGAGGCGGAATTCTTAAGGCTAAGTAGATATGCTAGAGGCATCGTGGCTACAGAGCATGAGCGCTGTGTCCGCTTTAAGGACGAACTTAGAGATGATTTGAGGTTGCTGATTGGCCCACAGCAGGTTCGGGAGTTCTCGTCTTTAGTGGAAAAGGCTAAGGTAGTCGAAGGGATCAAGGAGACCGTAAGACAGAAGCATGATAGGAACAACCAGAAGAGAGGCTTTGGATCGCCTGGATCGGGCAGTAATGTGGAGAAGAGGGCTAGATTTGGGGAATCAGAAAGAACCACAAAGCCTGCTCAGTGGCCACCTCAGTGTGTTAAATGCAGAAAATCCCACTTGGGAGAATGTTTGGCTGGAAGTAGAGGGTGCTTTGAGTGTGGATCGTTGGATCACCGTGTAAGGGACTGTCCTCGAAAGTTAGCTAAGAATCAACCAGAGGGTCAGAACCGTGCTCAGGTTAGAAATGAAGGACCACCACAGAGGGGTCGAGGTGCAGCTAGAGGTAATGATAATGGTAACGGGCGTGGTCGAGGTACTGAAGGTGCAGAGGCGAGGCAACCAAGGTTGGTTTATGCAGTTGGCTGTCGCGAGGAGAAAGATGTGCCAGACATGACAACGGGTAAGTTTCTTACTTCCGGAATACTTTTAATTGCCTTGGTTGTGGTTACGTTAGTTCGTTTCCATGTTGCTAGTGAAGTGTATGGAACTTGGATTATGGACTTAGGGAATATGTAGGAAGTATGATAGTTCCTTAAGATCAGAGTGCGCAGCAGTAGCGGAGTGTGACGAGTTAAGGATGCACGATTGGACGATAGTAAGTAATTTCGAGGACGAAATTATTTTAAGGGGGTAGAATTGTAACACCCTAAATTAGGGGTTGTTGAGAATTTGATTATTTTAAATATTTTTCCATGTGTGTACTTGAAGAGTTAAATTCTAAGATTTATTTGACATGTTTAAGGGTCTAAAAATAACTCGAACTAAGCTCGGCTCAGTATTAAAAATTTATTTTTAAGTGTGTACAAGGAAGGGGCTAGGTTAGTTAGGGCTTTAATAGAATTTTGGGTGAGTTAAGGCACAAAAGATGGGCTTGGTACAGGTGGCGTGGGGCGCCTAAGAGTTTGCTAGGGGCCTTGGGTTCGATTCGTGGAAGAAGCAAGGGGGAAACGTTTTTCCTTTTGGGTTTTTGGGCGTTAGGCCTAGGAAGGCCTTTTAATTAAATTAGGAGGGCTTATTGACATGAAAGTGGGTTGGCTAAGTGGCCAGCGTGTGCCACTTAGAGGTTTGGAGGTTGTTGGGCGCATGTTCGAGCTGCTGAAGCAGCGTGTGGCATTTTTAACTTTTGGGTAAACGGCCTGGAGAGGTCTTATAATTAAATGGTGGGGTAAATTGGCAAGGAAGTTGGGTTGGAAGAAGTGGCTAGGGCCGTGGAAGAAAGGGGCTGATGCGTGAGGTCCTGCGTTCGAACCCAAGATGCTGCAATTGGGATTTTATTTTTTTTTCCTTCATGCAAGTTGGCGAAATGGTCTGCACATGGGCTTCAATTTGGATGAAGGATGCATGTTTGTTTAATTCTTCTAGAATTCGGCTAAATAAATGGGATTATTATTATCATTATTTTTATTTTTATTTGTTCTTAAAGTGGTGATAGGAGGATAATTGCTATGTTATTTTATTGGTGCAAATGGGTAAAGATAAGCTTAGCATTTGGAATTTTGATTTCGGCTGGAAGAATTGTTAAGCACATGGCTTCTTCTATTTTATTATTATTAGATAATAAGATAATGGAGATAGACAATGATATTAAATTAGATTTTTAATTAGATTATTATTTGGATTAAATTATGATAAGTGGCCAAGAGGATTTTTAGGTGGTAGCCGAAATTTGAACTCCTTGAGCAAGGAGAAGTGGACGGCACATGTGGGGAGTTTTTCTCTCTTTAAATTCTTTTTTTTAAGAGATAATATGAGCTTTAATTTCCTTAAATTCTAAGGACAATATGTGGGATATTATTAAGATTAAAAAGAATTATTAGATTATTATTGGGATTAATTCAAACTATTTTGAATTATTCAAAATGTGTGGCTTAGAATGATTTTAGATGTTGGCAGAATTTTAAACTCCTTGAAGAGGAGTAATCGGCATGGAGACTAGGTGTTAGGAAGGGGAGGCCGAATTCTTTAGTACTCTTTTAACAAAATTCGGCTAGGCACTCTCTCCACATTCCATTCCTTTCGTTTCTTTTTTCCAAACTTTCTCTCTTCTCACATAGCTTGGCCGAAACTCCCCACTCTTCTCTTCTCTTTATTTTTCTTCTTTCTCTCCAATCGAACCTATCCCCTATTCCAGTAACCGAAACTTCTTTCCTCCCCTACTAACTCTCTTTGGCCGAATATACCCAGTGGAAGTGCCGATTTCTTCATGTGTCTTCCTTTCTTTTTCCTTTTTGATAGCCGAATTTCCCCTCTCCATATTCCAAGTCTTGGCCGAATAACAAACAAGAATAATCTCCTCTAGACTCTCCTTCAATCGGTTCATAAGGTGGTAAGTAATCTTGGCTGAATGTCTATACTCACTTTCCTGATCTCTATTAATTTTCTTTTACAAGGGGGATAAGTGCCGATTTCGGCAATAAGTACAAGGCTTCTAAACGATTTTTGGTAACCGATTCTTCTTAGGTACCCCAAGTTGGTGAAGTAGTCAACCCGAGTTTCTAACCTTTAGCATTCGGTTTTGGTAAGTAATGGTAAGATCTACTCTAGTAGTTATATGATATTTATTTAAGCCGAAGGCTATTGATGTGAGTTATGGCAATGGCCGATTGTAGGGGAGCAAATACATAATTTGGTGGCCAGTACTTTAAAGACACTCAGGTAAGGATTCGGGTTCAAAAAGAGAACCCTTTTAAATATTTGGTTTGGCCGAATAGGCCATAGTACTAATCCTATGTGGGCCGAATATAGGTGCATAGAGATCTAGGGAGGCTGACTTCTTCATTCGGGATTTAGATTATTCGTGGTGACAGGTGTGTACATACACACGTATAATTTATTATATATGCTGAATATTGTGAATGCTAACTTAATTTATGTAGCATTGGATAATATACCATATTGGTATAAATGGAAATCCAGGTAAGTACCTGTTAATATGATTTTGTTATTTTATGCTCTTGGAAAGCATGATGTATTGGTACATGAGATTTAAGCATGTGTTGGCATGTAATATATATATATGACTGTTGTGGGATTAATGAGTGGAGGGGGCAGTGTTATTCGTGCCGACGGGCACCAGTGTTTTGGTAACACACCGTGACTAAGGTCACCAGAGGTTTGGTACCTCAAAGCGACTTGTCCCTGTGGTTAACACCACCGTGGGTTGGCCCCACTTGAGATATGGGATCGTCTGCCAGTGATTTGGTATCACACGATAGGTTGGCCCCATCACCCGATTTGTGTCTACGGACACCAGTGTTTTGGTAACACATCGTGACTATATGTCACCAGTGGTTTGGCACCACCAGTGGTTTGGTACCACAACGGGGTAGACAGTGGCGTATGGCTGGCTAGGTTGGGACACATGACATTTTGCATATTAATTGTTATATGTTGTGTATGAAAATTGTCTTTAAAACGGGGGAAGGGTTACATACTGAGTCTTGGTGACTCACCTTCTCCTTTATATTTTTCAGGTGACACATAGATCGCGGATATGGAGTCGGGTTGACTCGAGGTGGCCATGCAGTGGACTTTGATTAATTGAACTTCAAATTTAGTTATTTTATTTTGGATGTAATAAGGCCTCCTTATACTTTATTTTTGCTATTTTTCTCATATGTTGGATATTTTGTCTAAAACTATATTATAAGAATTAAATTAAAACCACATGTTTTCCTAAATTATAACGCAAATTTTTTTATTAAAAGTGCCATCGGGCACAGTTGGAATTTGTTTTTAAAACTTGACGTAAATATGTCTATTTTTAAAAAATAAACACTAAGTATGATTTTACCAAGATAATCAAATACGAGAAGTTTTCGACAAAACTTAATGAGTTTCAAAATGGTTTTCAAAAAGGTTTTCCTCGTAACAAACCAGATTCGACCATAGTGTTTGGGGCCGGGTTTGGGTTGTTACACACCCACTAGACTAACATACGAGTTCGCGATATAGCTTAAACATGTATTCACTAGTTCGAATTGAAAGGTGATATAAAATCAGCCTATTTCTAACATCATATCCATAGTTAATGCATTGATCATAGTTAGAAGCTCTAGCTCCATATCAAGGTTAGGATCAATAGCATCACTATCATTAATAACGTCACTAGCATCAATATCGTCACTACCATCAATATCAATATCATCAATAAGAAAACCTTTAAGCTTGTTATCTAGGAACTTGTTCTGAAATACTATAATGAAAGGAACATAAGAGTTTGTCGCTTGACCAAATAGGATTGTCCGGTTCCTATAGAACTTATCACTAAAATACCCCTAGAGGGAGATAGGCTAAGCGGAGTGAAAAGGGTTTTCCACTAGATGGGAAATGAAAACTATTAGCCCCACATGAAGTTTGTGACTAAGTGATTGTCTGATAATGAGAAAGGAAGACATAAGTTCACATTACAGTAGTTTGTATACAACAGGCTTCACAACTAAAGGTCATTCATGCACATGTTTCATAAACAAAGAATTTGCACAAGGGTTCACATACTTTGTATTGGGTTTGCTAAATTTTAAGATATTGCTATAGAGGGTTTCACATACATATGGGGTCGTAACCTACAGGGATCGTAAAAATACAAGACTTTGCAAATAAACTAACAGGCATCATATTTTAGCAATTTAAAAGCGAACAACATGGTACACAAGTGTAGAAAAGAAATAAACATCAAACTTTACTCATACAAATCTGTAACAAAGGTTTATTTGAATGGTTAGAAAAATATAATAAAACTTAACCTTAAAAGAAAATATCTCAATAACAGTATCAAATCGTAAATAATCTAAACCCGCATAAAAATCCCATCACCTAATTTCTAGGTTCTCAATATCCTTTTAGGGATGAGCCTTGCCAAGTCATCTACCTCCCCCACTATCATCTGCACCCTACTTACCTGCGAAGTAAGAGAGGAATGGGTGAGTTCATTAAAAACTCAATAAATAATCAAGAATCAATAGAGTATGCTTAAAACAAAGTTTAAAATAGAAAGAAGAATTAGTTTGAAAATCATTTCGTGTGTTGGGTTCGTAGATAAGGTGTGAGACCCAGTTTGCAGATCCTGTCAGAAATGCATAAGTGTTGTAGAAACAGTTTCACATATATTTACTAAAAATCACACTTAAAAATTTAGCTTGTATTTGTTTGAAAATATATCTAATATGGCATGAAACATGCTCATATACTTGTCTTATTAGAATGGCTAAAAAACATAAAATATGTTCTTGCACTTCTCTTATCACACTTATCTTATCTTGTCTATCTGTTGGATATGTGGATCCCTTTATATTACCTCAGAATGACTCATAGAGTCCTTATAACATGTCCCATAAGTGCAGCGCAAAGCAATACACTCTCCTGTACACTAACACCTCCCAATGAATCGACAAAACAGTTAACAAATCATATCTCCACTCGTTAATCCCCCATAGATGGATTAGTTCCTCATGGTCTCCAGAGACAATATAAAATTGATATAAAGAGAAAAAATGCTAAATAAATCAATAATATAGGGTTTACAAAAGAGCTTGATTGTATTAAGATTAATCACAAATCCACAAGGTTTGATTGTTTCCACAATTTAGATCTCTCAAAATAGAACAAGAACAAATGAAAATAAATCTAACCTAAGAAAAGAGAAAACTGAACTGAAATTAAAAGACTAATTCTAGGCTAAGTGAATGTTGTCTATATATGACATGTAACAAAGGAGCCTATTTATAGATTTCAGGTGGCCGTCATCCTTAACCTTAGGTTAGCTGACATTCCTAAGCTTTAAGTTTGTTTGTGTGGACCAAAATGCCCTTGTCTCGTGTTTAATTCCCATCTAGAGTTGATGTCGTGACACACCAGGTTCTGTGTTGCGACATAGCAATTAGTCTACTCCTCTTGGGATATCTTCAGGGGTATGTCGCGACACCCATAGGCTGTGTCGTGACATCGAAGGCAGTTTCATGATTTCTCCATTCTACTCCCTATGTTGTGAAATTAGACATTCCATGTTGCGACATAGCAACCAATATTGGTTTATTATGCCTTCTATTGGTCTCTTACACACTTACAAAGGTCATTAGCTCACCTTTAGGCCTCTTCGAACCCTAAAGTCAATAAAAGATTCACTTTGCACATTTTATTAACTTAACAAAAAATTAAGAAAACATAATTAAACTTCATAAAAATGCTGGTCTTTGAGATTTTAAAGTGCGAAATTTAGTTTAATATACTACACTGAATTACGATAGATGAAACTCCCCCACACTTAAGTCATTGCTTATCCTGAAGAAACACAAACATAAGCAATAGATAAAAGAGACGTCCCTTGAGCATATATCATACAAGTATTGACTTTAGAACACATGAATTAGGCATTTCATATTCACTAACAACTTTAACATGATGAATAATTGACCTACCACTTTTGATTACAAACATCTAATTTTAGTATATTACAAAGTAACAAACATTAAGGGTCTCGCCAGTAGGGATCCATCAATAAATCACATATGTACTATGATTATTCGAGCAAAATTCAAATAGTCATTTATGCAATTATTCAATATAATGTCCATTCATGCATGAGGGTATTTATGTCATATAGGACTTTTTGGCTTGTAATGTTCTTATGCTTAGGACATGTATGGAATTCAAAAAAAGTAAGTATCAAGGGGGTTATGAACAGGAAAATAGTTTGGCACATCGTATTGATCCCTATTCTTCCCCTTTTAGTGACCCTTACCCACTCACTGCATTATTTCTCCTTCTCTTACCTTCTTTGTCTTTCCACATAAACTATGGCTAGCCTACAAGTTTCTCTACATTAATGAACGAGTTTTTCTTATGCCTGTGACTTTGTCACTTTTCTCTATTTCAATGCATTTCTCTCATGAATGCCTTTTCATTTTTTTAAGACCTTTTTTACTCATACTACTGTAAAATCTAATTTGTATAGGTTTTTTTTATAGTTTATGACACCTTTTTACTTAAAATAATATTAATCTCGAGTATTAGATTATTAATTGGGCGAATTTTATTTATATTTCAATAATGAACATGATTTAATGAAGAATTTGATTTTATGCTATTTTTGCATTAAATTTGTACATAACTTAATTATTTTATGCTACATATTGATCTGGACATTTTTTAATGGAGTTGGACCAAGAAAATTATGCATGATTTATTTATCAAATAATGCTGCATAGACATGCCCAATTTCACTCCATATGGATGGCAAACACATACAAAATGGGTCAAGAAGAAGTTAATTTGATCCAATTGAAGAAGGGTCAATTGTTGAACAAGTCTAGTAAACAATTGGGTTACCAAATCTTCCAAACAATGAAGAGCAAACCCAATTCGGCAAAGGCATTTGGACTGATCAAAAAATCATTTTTTTGGAGATTTACTAGAGGTCTCTACTCTTGCAAATAAATCAGAAAATAGGACACCAACTTTGCCCAAGAAACCGTCCACCCCTTGCTTGATTCAAGTATGATATCATGCATGAATCAAGCAACCAAACAACTCCCTTCTCCACAAATTAAGGTCAGCCATGGGAATGAGAAACCTAAGGAATTCATCATGCTATTTTTAGTAAACACACCTACCATCCTTCACTATAAATACCCACCTCCATTCCTTATTTCAATCATCCCTTGATCATTCTTTATTTCTCAAACATCATTCATCCCTCACTCTTATTTCATTTTCCCATTTTCTTTCTTTCTTTCCACGCATAAACATCCATATTTCCCTTAGCTAGCAAATCCTTGAGAAATTACTCTCTTGGTCAGCCACATTGAGGAGCATTTTGTGGAAGAGCAACTGTGAGAATTGGAGGAAGCCTCCACGATTAGTCACCACATTAATTAAAGAGTTTCTTCTTCCTTTTTGCTCTTTCTTAATTATTCAATATGTTTGCAAATTGCTTTTTTGTTTTTTCATCAATAATGGTAGCTTAATTCTGTTTAGCTAGGATGATTGCATCAATTCAATAAAGTTTATTTAAATCATGTTATGATGTTCTATGCCTCAGTCGATCATGTTTTCAATTAAAATCATGCATGCGTTTCATTCATTAAAATGTGATTGAATGTATTAGAGTTAGTTTCTTAATCCAACCCAGATGGTGGCCAATAGGCACAATAATTGAAAAGTGCATCCTTAATTTATATCTGACCCAGAATAAATTAAGGTTCGTAATAACTTGATCGATCTCTATTACCTTGCATAGGTTTTAGGGTTATGTGATTAAATTGTTTCAAACCGGCCCAATCCCTGTTACTTCACATGAATTCTAAGAAACCCTTAGTTAAATATGATCAGTAATATGCATGCTTTTCTAAGTAAAAGATTATGAAAGGACTTAATATCGGTTTCAAGCTTATGAAAGATCGAGTTTCCATGGAATAGTTTTCTGAAACATTATTAACATGATGAGAATGAACTAGGTTAATTAATGTGATTATCTTAGCCTATTCATGTTATTGTTGTTGAAATATTGTGAATTTTGCTGTTAAGTCAATCTCATCCATTTTATTCATTCATCATACTTAGATTAATTTGCATTAGGGATCATTTTGCATTTAGTTATTTATTTTTACATCACCCCCTAAAAAAATATTGTAATATCCCGGGTTAGGGGCTATTCTGTTGTGACTTTGTTTGCATGTTATTGGATCGTTATGTTGTCGTTTGTGTGATTTTGGGGCTTAGTTATGAACTAGAAGTAAGTCGGAATAGGTGGAAAAATTTTAGTTTTGAGCTAAGGTATGAGGGGCAGAAGTAGCTGGGGCTTAAGAGTTTTAATTGGCAAGAGTTATCACAAAAAGGGAGCTGGTGTAGTGGCAAGCTAGACGCCACTAAGGCTTTGTGTGGGTAACGCCTAATGCAAGGGTGTAGGCCTTGTGTTCGAGCTGCGGAGTGGCCACTTTTTGGCACTCATTTTGACGGCATGGAGGGAGGAGTTTGTGGCAGTTCAAACTCTGCCTAAGACTAAGTCTTCCCATTTGAATGGAGGGTGGAGAGGGATTTTAGGAGGAAGACTTGGTAAACACATTTGAATGTGTGGCATGGAGTAGTTGGGGGGATCATGGCCGAATTTTAGGGGAGTTGGGAGGGGGAGTGACGGCATAGTAGTGTGATGTTGGTGGAGTGCCGAATTTTTTTTGGAAATTTTGGCATTTTCGGTCACATTTGGTAAAAAGCAAAAGTTCCCTTTTGATACTTGTAGCCGAATTTTCTTCAAGGTTTCTTCTCATTTTCTTCACTTCTTGAAACCAAAAATCCAAGTGAGTGACTCCATCTTTACTTTTTGCAAACCGAAAGTTTTCAATCATCTCTGTCCCTCTTTCATTGGTGTAGGCCGAATGCTCCCTCTCACCTATTTCTTTTGTTCATTGTGTTGAGCCGAAACCCCACCTCTCCAAAACCGTTTTTCCACTTCTTTTCTTGCTAGCCGAAACTCCATTCTCTTAGAACACATCTTTTTTTTCTTTCATTCACAAGCCGAAAGTACCCTCCCTTATCCAACTTTATTCCTCTTCTTTGCTTTAAACTCAATTGCCGATTTCCCCATTTCTTCCCACCTCTATTTTTTCCTCCTTTTTCTTTCAAGGCCGAAAATAAGAGTGATAAACCCCCCTAGCCGTACCTTTTGTTTGATTGTGGTGCAAAGTGTGGACCGAACCTATCTTCTTCCCTAGTGGCGTCTTGGCCGAATAATTGGTTGGTGTTGGTAAGTGCTAGGCCGAATAGCCATTTCTTCCCTCTCTAGTGCTTAATGGGTTTTTGATTGGATTATTAGCCGATTCTAGGCATGTGGTAAAGGTGTGGTCTCTTATGATTAAACCGATTGTGTGATAGGGCAATCAGGGAGTTCCAAGCAGTCAGGTGGAGCCTTCTCCCTTTGTTAACCAATTCGGTAAGTGATGGTGATATATCGTTCATGGTTTATTCGTGATTTCGATTAAGTCAAAGGTGATTTGTGATTAACTATTTTGATAGGGTGCCGATTGTTGAAGAAGGAACCACTGTGGGTTCGGATTTGGTAGGAAACCAAATCAAGTGAAGGTAAGGGTTGGTAGCAATTCCTGTTGGCTTAAAATCCTTGGCCGAATGGCTTTAGTACCTAACCCCTATGTCTTGGCCGATTGTAGGAGCTAGTAATCGGGGGGCTTAGATCATTTTCGTCGGGATTCTAGACTCGTATTTACCAGGTGTGTAACTAACACACCCATATTTAGTGATATTGTTATTAAACCTGTTGGTCTATTAAAATCATGGCAGTTTGATGGATTGATATGATACCTTTTTGGGTATGACTTTGGACTCGGGTAAGTCAGTATTATTATTGTTATGAGTTACTGTTGATTTATATGATACCATGGCTATGGGTATATGTGACAGGGGATATGAGGTTAGACATATTAGCATGATATGCATGACTTGTATGATATGCATGATTACATGAGTATGGTATGTTGATGGGTGTTATGAGTGGAGGGAGCAGTGATATTTTGTGCTGACGAGCACCAGTGTTTTGGTAACACACTTTGTGACTTTGGGTCACCAGAGGTTTGGCACCTCCAGAGGTTTGGCACCTCATTGCGACTCGTCCCTGTGGTTTGACACCACCGTGGGTTGGCCCCACTTGAGATATGGGATCGTCTGCTAGTGATTGGGTATCACATGATGGGTTGGCCCCATCACTCGATGATTGTGACTACGGTCACCAGTGCTTTGGTAGCACATTTGTGTCTTTGGGACACCAGAGGTTGGGCACCTCATTGCGACTTGTCCCTGTGGTTTGATATCACCGTGGGTTGGGCCCACATGAGATATGGGATCGTCTGCTAGTGATTGGGTATCACACGATGGGTTGGCCCCATCATTGGATCTGTGACTTCGGTCACCAGTGCTTTGGTAGCACAAACGTGTCTTCGGGACACCAGTGGTTTGGCACCACAATGACGGATATTGTGTCTTTGGGATACCAGTGTTTTGGTAACACATTGTGACTATATGTCACCAGTGGTTTGGCACCACCAGTGGTTTGGTACCACACGGGGTAGAAAAGGAGATATGGATGGTTAGGATCGGGTTGCATTAATTATGTTGCTATGTATGATGTGTGTTAGCATGTTGTTTCATCGGGAGCGGGATTTATGCACTGAGTCATTCGACTCACCCTCTCCTTTGACATTTCAGGTGACTCGTAGGCGCGGACATGGAGCCGGGATGGACTCGGGGTGCACATGCCATGCTTTAATAAAGTTTTTACTCAGACCATTCCATTTGGGTACTTTAGTTTAATTACTTTCATTTGGGTTTTATTTTGGATTGTAAAGGCCTTTTTAATTAGGTTTTATGATGTTTATGTCTTGAATAGATTTTAATCTGCTTAACAAAATAACTCGGTATAAATTTTACTAAAATTTGGAAGGATAATGTTTTCAAAACTATAACGCAATGTGTTTTAAACTATACCATCGGGTATCTCACTATGTTTTGATATAAAGTAAACTCAAATGCTTTTCGAATCAAACTTTATTTCCTGCTAAGTCAAAAAAATTATTTAAGAAACACTAAGAAACTAATGAGGTTTTAAATGAATTTAACTTGTTTTAACCACATACTTTGGATAAGTTTTTAAAATATCCGGGTTTCAAATACATCCTCCGACTTCAAACAAGTCTACTCAACTTTTCTTCAAATACATGATGTTTCACCCAGTTTTTAGACGAAAAATTTAACCTCTCGAAAGTGCTTTTCCCCCCGTAACATACCAGATTCGGACGTGGTGTCTTGTCCGGGTTTGGGGTGTTACAAATATTATGTTTTTTTCACCAAATTGTTAACTTTAATTTTACAATTAATTAGTTAACATACACAGTTCTTGTGGAGACGATAACTCTTTTACTTACTTATTACTTGATAATGACTTTGTACACTTGCACAAACCACGTGTTACAAGTTTTTAGTGCCGTTGCCGGGGACTGTTGCCTTAATCATTTTTTTTGAAATTATTCTTTTCAATTTGGTTTTTATTTTATTTTTATTTAATTTCTAACTTTACTAATTTACTATTTATTCTTTAATTTTTGTGATTTTATTTTTAGGTGTTTATGAGCTTAGATCAAATTATCGGTTTATTACTTGTAGACCCTGAAATTGAGCAGACATTTAGACAAAGAATACGAGAAAGAATAGCCCAAAGACAACCCGAAATGGACCCTAGAAATCAAAATAATGTTCAAGGGAATGGAGTCACTAATGTGCACAATCCAATCCTTATTGCTGATTATAGGGATCGAGCCATAAGGTAGTATGCTGTGCCACTTTTTAATGAACTTAATCTGGGAATTAGGAGACCGAAGATCAAGGTACCCCAATTTGAATTGAAGCCAGTGATGTTTCAAATGCTTCAAACCATGGGCCAGTTTAGTGGTATGTCCACAGAAGATCCACACTTTCACCTTCGACTATTCATGGAGGTGAGCAATTTCTTTAAGATAGCCGGTGTAACTAAAGATGCATTAAGGTTGAAGTTGTTTCCATAATCATTGCGAGACCTAGCACGAGCATGGCTTAATTCATTGTCACTACATTAAATTTCCACTTGGCAAGAACTAGTTGAACACTTTCTAGTAAAGTATTTCCCACCTAGTAAAAATGCCAAGTTGCGAAATGAGATCACCACTTTTCAACAATTGGATGATGAATCTCTATACGAGGCATGGGAAAGATTCAGTGAGTTACTTCGTAGATGCCCTTACCATGGGATTCCACATTGTATCTAGTTGGAGATGTTTTATAATGGTCTCAACGCACACACAAGGTTGGTGGTAGATGCTTCTGTGAATGGTCCTCTCTTATCAAAGTCTTATAATGAGGCTTACGAGATCATCGAGAAGATAGCTAGTAACAATTACCAGTGGCTGACAAATAGAACAACTTCAGGAAGACGAGTAGTTAGAGTACATGATGTAGAAAGCCTTACTTTACTCTCAGCTCATGTATCTTCTATATCTTCAATGTTGAAATGGTTTACTACTAACGGTTTTAATCCTATTGCAGCCCAACTGCCAAGTCAATTCAAGGTTTTTTTCCTGTGTATATTGTGGGGATGGCCATTCTTTCGAGAATTATCCATCAAATCCCAAGTTGATTTAATATGTAGGGAATCAAAACCAAAACAGAAGTGGACAAGGACCACAATCCAACTTCTATAATCCTTCATGGCGAAACCATCCAAACTTTTCTTGGAGTAACAAATGAGGAGGACTGAATAACACCTACATACAACATAGACCAATTCAACCCAAGGGTTTTATCAACAAATTCTGAAATCACCACAAGCTAAATCATCTAAGAGTTTGGAGAATTTGTTGAAGGCGTACATGGTAAAGAATGATGCCTTAATCCAAAGCCAAGCAGTAACACTAAAAAATTTGGAGAACCAAATGGGTCAGGTAGCTATGGAGCTTAGTAATAGACTGCAAGGAGCCTTGCCAAGTGATACTGAAAATCCAAGGAATTTGGGTAAGGAAAATTGCTAGTTAGTTGCTTTACAAAGTGACAAAACTTTGGAATCCAAGGAAGTTGTGGTTGAAGATGAACCTATTGAGAAGAGAAAAGTCAATCAACAGTTGAAATTCATGCACTAGAAAAGCCAGAACCCATAAAGTTTGATGAGGTAAAACCTAAACTAATGAATTCAGATAAGCTAACATCTTCTTTATATGCAAATTTATCTTTTTAAAAAAGTTGTCCGGTCCAAGCCAAAGTTCCAACACCTCCATATCCTGAAAAATTCCAACCAAATAAGCAGAAACAAGAGGTGCAATTCAAGAAATTTTTGGATGTTCTAAAACAACTCCACATCAACATCTCGCTGGTAGAGGCTTTAGAACAAATGCCCAATTATGTTAAGTTCATGAAGGACATTTTGTCCAAGAAAAAGAGACTTAGTGATATTAGACTGTAGCTTTGACGAAGGAGTGCAGTGCGTTCTTACAGAATAAGCTACCTCCTAAAATGAAGGACCCAAAAAGTTTTACTATACCCTGTAATTTTGGAGAATCTTACTGTGGTAAAACCTTGTGTGACTTAGGAGTAATCATTAACTTGATGACCAAATCTATTTTCAAGCTGTTGGGAATAGGCGAAGTAAGACCCATGATTGTAAAACTCCAATTGGTAGATCGATCTTTAGCATACCCAGAAGGAAAGATCAAGGATGTTTTGGTAAGAGTAGATACATTTATTTTTCCTGCTGATACCATTGCCTTAGATTTTGAAGCGGATAAGGAAATGTCGATCATCCTAGAGAGACCTTTCCTAGCTACAGGAAGAATGTTAATAGACATGAAAAAAGGTGAACTCGGCATGAGAGTGCAAGACAATCAGTTAACATTTAATGTTCTTAAAGAAATAAAGTTTCTCGAACCAACGGAGGAATATTCAGTGATAGAGGAGTTAGAAACCTTAATTTCTATGGAATGGAAGAATAACTTTGTGAAGGACCCATTGTAAAATGAAGAAAGTAATGAAAATATGGACTTGATGGAAGCCAACCCGATAAACTATGTTCAACCAACTCCATTTAAACCATTAGAGTTGAAAGCTCGAGAAAAAAGGCAACCGAAGTTGTCAATCGAAGAACTGCCTAAACTTGAACTTAAGGTACTTCCTTCCCATTTGAAATATGTTTGTTTGGGTAACTGTTCTACTTTTCCTATGATTGTTTCAACAGAACTAACAGAACACCAAGAGGAGCAGCTGTTCAAAGTTTTAAAGAAATTTTAAAAAGTAATTGGTTGGTTACCGCCTCTTGACGTACTAACGTCCAGAATGTGAATACTGCTTTAAAATATAGAATTACGAGGTGGTATCCACAAGTATACAGATCTAGTTGTCATATAGTTTTAGAACGGAGTGGGTGATTACTTTGAGGATCATACCTAAGGGAGGCAAGCACTAGATTAATTCTTAACCTAAACACTTGAAGATCTAATTAATACTTTTTAAATCAATTATAGTATAGAAGTAAAATAAGAGATAGTTTTGGGGTTTCTTAAACTAATAAAATGAAAGAATATAAAAGAATCAAATTTCAAGAGGTAAAGAGAATAAAGTGAATCAAATCTGAAGATGAGTGATTAGCTCGCTTCAACAATCCCAACCAACTGTCGTCTCAAATTTCTCGTCAACCAACTAGTCGCTACCCTAGCAAGATCTTCTGACCTTCCACTAACATAACGAGTCCACAAGAACTACTTATCTTTCGACCTCATAGTCCAAACTGGCTTAGGGTAAAGGTGTTTACGAATGGGAAATACAAATTTTGGGTTAATTCCCACCTTGATGACTTCCCAGGGTTGTCAGGCTTAGGGTTTGTTTCACGTTCTTCCTTTCCCAAATAGTTGATCCATTGAGTAACCCTACAAAACAGTCAAGAGATCATGCCTCCACTCGATAATCCCCTATAGATGGATTAGTTTCTCATGGGTTTCATAAACAACATAGAATAGATGGAAGAATTAATCATAGTAAATGAATTGAAGTAGAGAGTTTAAGAAGAGCCTGATTAATATTGATAATAAGTGCGAATCTACAGAAGTTGATCTTCTTTACAAATCGAATCTTTTGAAAGAAAACAAATAAAAAATAAACTAAAACTATGAAAACTGAAAAAAAGCAAGAAAACAAAGCTAAATCTAAGAGAGAATCTAAGCTAATGGAATGTTTTCTAACAAGTGACAAATGAGCCTATTTATAGCCTTCAAGTGGCCATTGTCCTTAACCCTAGGTTAGCTAATGTTCTTGAGCTTTAAAGTTTGATTGTATAGACCAAAATGCCCCTACTTCGTGTTTAGTTTCTGTTGCAGAGTTGATGTCGCAACACAGGACCTGTGTCACGACATAGAAATGAATATGTAGCACTATAGTTGTCTTAAGGGGTATGTCGCGACACCTTCAGTTTGTGTCGTAACATCGAAGGCAGACTTGAGTTTTCTTCATTTTGATTCCTATGTTGCGACATTAGACATCCCGTGTTGCAACATAGCATTCGGTATCGACCTAAAATGCCTTCTAATAGTCTCCTACACACTCACAAAGTACATTAGCTCTCCCTTAGGCCTCATTCAGCCCTTAAGGTTAATAAAAGACTCAATTTTCACATTTTATTGAATGTAAGTAAAACTAAAGAAACTTAACAAAAATGTAATGAAAATGCTTGTATTCAAGCTCCTTAAGTGTGAAAACTAGTTTAATTTGTTACACCGAATTATGACAGATCAAACTCTTCCACACTTAAGTCATTTCTTGTCCTCAAGCAACATAAACAAAGATGAAAAATAAACATGACGACCCTTGAGCAAGTATGGTACAAGTATTGACTTTGGAGCATATCACTTAGGCATTTCATGTTTAGTAACAACTTCAACATGATGAATAGTTGAGTTACTACCTTTGACTTCAAACATCTAAGTTTAGTATGTTTCAAAATATACAAGTATTAAGGGTCTCACCTATAGGAATCCATCAACAAATCATACAAGTACTTTGATTATCTGAGAATAATACAAATAGTCATTTATGCCTATGTCTAGTATGATGTCCATTCATGTATAAGGATACCTAGGTCACATAGGACTTTTTGGCTTGTAACGTTTTGAAGCTTAGGACGGTTATGGAATTCAAAAACAGCAAGTATCAAAAGGGTTACAAACACGAAAATAGTTTGGCACATCGTATTGATCCCGATTCTTCCCCCTTAGTGACCCTTACCCACTCACCACCTTATTTCTCCTTCTCTCACCTTCCTTATCTCTTCATGTATAGGAATTCGTAGCATGACATAGTAACTATGACTAGCCTACGAGTTTTGGTGCACTAATAAATGAGTTTTTCTTTCTATTGTGACTTTTTCACTGTTCTCTTTTTTAATACATCTCACTTATGAATTCTTTTTTGCTATTTTAAGACTTTTTTCTACTTGTACTAATTTCCTTTTTGGATTTTTCTTTTTGTCTTGCACATTAGGCTAACTTATAGTTCATATATCAAACCAATCTTTTCTATTTCACTCTATTTTTACAAACTCTACTGTGATGTATCTATTTAATCCTCAATACGTATGGCTAGACATCTATAATCGTGCAGGGCAGGACCAAAGAAAAGGGTAAATACAAATTAATGTTTTCAGGCTTAGGGCTTGTAATGACGTTCATCAAGAAGTGTCAGCAGGCTCAAAAATTGGTACTAAAGGTGAAAAATAAATAGGTTAGCTTTTTGGCTCTAGATGTGTTCCAAACAATGCCTTAGGTCATCCCAAAATATCTCAACATGCACAAATTTAATCAACCAAACAAATAAATATTCAACCATTTGTCATTTTTACTAGCATGTTAATTTCATTGTATTTTCTATATCACTTGGTACAATTGATTGCTTAATGCCTATTTACAGTGTAACATATAGAACTTAGTAGTCTAATAATAAAAAAAATTAAAGTCACCTATGATCATGCCAAATTTATTCATAAACACAAGCGACCTATGTACATGCTCCTAACTAATCACTTGTATTTCTACAAGCTCAAGCACACAAAAGACAAGAAAAATTTAAAAATGAATTTCCTATGTTACCCCCCACATATTAGTTGACACATTATCCTCAATCTGTAGCCTATAAAAAGGTAAGGAAAGAAGTTACTCGATTGATCGTGCTTGCTCCAATTGCTAATGGTGGGTCCTTCCTTCATTTGATCGTGTAAAGTTTGAATTGTTTGTTTCTCCTTCGTGTTAGGTTCCTACATAGAAAACTTAAACAAAACATACTAAAAGTCTACTTATTAATCCTACTCATACAAAGTTTAAATTAAAATCATCCAAAAATTAATACAAGTCTTTATAAAATTAAAATAATTCAATCATCCTCCTTATCCATCTTCTCACTCCCATCATTCTCCTTATCTTCTCATTCCTCCTCGCTTTCATGCACTTCTTCTTGCTGTTCCATATTCGTTGGCCCGAACATGTCAGGTGTATAATTAGGGACCTGAATGTTAATTTTCCTTGCAAATTTTTGGAATATTGGTCTCGAATCTTGCATTCACTGTTTCATCCAATCAAGCTTTGGATGACTACTTTCACCAACATCTTGTTGAGCTCGTGTCAACCTCTATGATGAAGTTGGTGTAGTCGACACTTCTTGTTGTCACTTGTTCCAATCCTTCATTTTTTGGCTCACAATTCTATGTACTATTGGAACAACGTATCGCCGATAATACTTTTGGAAGGTATCAGCAACTGCTCAGTGGATGTCATAGGTACACTCACCTTTTTGGATAATGCCGTCACTAGGTGGGGAAAGAAGATTCCCATTTTCTAGCTACCAATGCAGCCTTTTATGTTCTGATGAATCAATTTATCGATACATACCTACTTTTTCTACAAAATAGCATAGAGTAACACTGCTTTAAAAGTATTAACGTTAGAAATATTTAAAGCAGGTACGATTCTTGTGTATACAAATTGGATCCACATTTTGGCCATAGGAAACATGATCGCTTGATGAAAGGATATTGGGATATTGATACATGCACGATATTTCCATTCGCCCCTAGCTTTAGTCAAAAAGTTTATAATGTTATCCATATCAATGTCTCGAAAATATTCCAGATCAGTTTTATCAATAAAATCTTTTTCTTAGTATGAAGCATTATAAAAGTTGCAAATAATACGCGGGGTTACTCTAACATTTTTCCCTCGCACAAAGACCATATCCCACATATAACCTTCAGTGTTTCTAGACACTTAGTCCCGTAATGATACATAAAATTATTAAAAAACGAGGACCACAACACTCTCTTTAGGGATCGTCCAAAAATGTTCCCACCTATCATATCGCACTAAAGGCCATATTTCCTTACAAAAAATCATGGATGGATCAAATCCCCTCTCTTGGATGAATGTTTTTCCTTGAAGTTCATTAAAATATTTTTCAACATTTGTATTCAGGGAAATAGAGGGATTTTGAGCAATCTATGGCTTCGTTTCCATGGTTCACCTAACTTTCCTAGGAGGCATGATATTTCAATCCTAAGCAAGCAATTCAATGAAATAGTAAAAATTTTGAGTTTAGGAACCCTTAACCTTTATTATATAGTAAAAGTTCGTTTGAATTCCTTACTTTCCCGTGATGTTTCCATTCCTTGTTGCCCCAAATGTTTTTGAAGAGTTTGTGAAGAATAAATAGAATGTTTAAAAAAATTGAGGGTTTAAGGTTTAAGAAGTTTTGAGAGATTTGAAAGAGTTTGAGGGATTATGGGTTAAGAGGTTTCTTAATTAGAAGTAGATATGGTTTTAGGTTATAAAATGGGGTTTTAAAGTGTTAAAAATTGGTTAAATGAAGAGTAAGTCACCGAGTTACGCGAATGGGTTGGGTCAACCCTACAGAAAATTGCAGCTATGTCGCAACACAAGGGTTCCATGTTGTGACAGGTCTATCAGTTTGGAGGTCTGAAGGAAATTGTTTGCTGAAGGAAACTGTTTGCTATGTCATGACTCACTGGGGCGATGTCGTGAAACTGACTCTATTTCGGCTAAAAACTTCCAGTTTTAAGGATGTTTCGATTTAGAGATGAACCTACATCAAATAAAATTCAAAACCTAAACTAGGTGATTAGTTAACTATATAATAATTTACAGCAACAATTGAACTAATTTTTAAGTTTTATTGCTGGATTCATCTGACAATGTTATTAATTCAATGATGGAGGATTTTCCTATTCTGTCGATATTGGTCCATTTTCCATTGTGCCATTCCACCTGTGCTCATATGTCCATTTCCTTAAACATGTTTATTCTTTCTACATGCATAAAAGGAAGTGTGTCCCTTGAATCGGAGACATTAGAAATAAATAATTTTTTACATTATTCCCCTATCTTTCTCTTATCTTCATCACTTGATTGATGGCCACATTTAAAATTTTTAGACTCACCGTTAATTTTCATAGTTAATTCATTCCTTTCTAAATCAATGGTGGATCTAGAAGTGGCTAAAAGGAGTCTTTCTAATAAGATCGGTATCTCACGATGTTCTTCAAAACCAGGTACCACAAAATCTGTGGGGATAATAAAACTTCTCACTTTGACTAACACATATTCTAATACCCCTTTTGGATGTATCAAAGACCTGTTAGCCAACTGTAATGTTATTTGAGTAGTTTTCAAATCCCTTAAACTGAGTTTTTCAAAAATCGATAAAGGCATTAAACTAATACTAGCTCCTAGATCGTATAGAGCTCTATTAAAATGAATGCTCCCTATCTCGAGGGAATATAAAATCTCTCGAGTCTTTCAATTTTTGAGGTACCTATCTTGAAATAATCACGCTATAGGAAGAATTTAAAGTAACTTGTTCTTCTACCTTAATTTTCTTACTCCTAATCATCATCTCCTTTAATCTTAGCATATTTGGGAACCTTTTCAATTAACTCAATTAAAGTTAGGTTAACATTTAATGTTTTAAACAGGTTTGGGGAACTTACAAATTCATCCTCATCCCGCTTTTTCTTTTCTTCTAGTCTTAAAGGGAATGAGATTTTTATACCGAAAAAATCTTTAGTTATTTCCTTTCTGTCTCTGCTGACGATGTGATTACCTCCTCTAATTTTGGCTCATCTTCCGCTTATAGGGGTACTTCTTGAGGTTTGTCATTCTTTTTCGCAATTGTCTCTAGAGTAGTGGTTTCTAGACTACTTAGTACTTTACCCGATCGGAGTGCAATTGCTTTCACATGCTCCTTACCTTTTCTCCGTGGATTATCTTTTGTGTTGCTGGAAATACCTGTGCCAATTTGTCTTTTGATGTCACCCATTGTGCTCATCAATTGGCTCATTTGATCCTCGAGTTCAATCAATGTTCTTGTCAAATTGGTGCACTCAGATTGCATCTATTTGACATTAGTTTTCATTGACTTCATTTATTCCTCAATTCTGTCCAGTCGTTGACCATATGTAGTATGGCCATTTGGGTTGACTCTATCTTGGGGTTTCTGGAAATAAGGAGGTCGGTAATTAGTATTTTAAACTTGATTTAAACTATTAGCTCCTCCTTGGTTTCCTCTCCATCTTAGATTTGGATAATTCAGGATTGTATGTATACGAATAAGGGTTTCCACTCCTATTCCCAATGTAGTTTATGTCCTGAGTAGGATTATTGATATAATGGAAGAGTGGCTTATCTTCTCCATGCATAGACGGTGTAGAATCAGATTCAATGTGGTTAATGTAACAACCCTTTTTAGTGGTGTCAGAAACAGTGGTTTCGAGACCACAATTTTGACGAGTTGAATTATTATTATTTTATTTATTTAGCGTCTATGGGGTTATATTAAGGTCGTATTAAAATTTCATTAAGAAATTTTGAAGTTTACATAGTTAATTAAGTAAAAAGGAATAAATTGTAAAAGGTGTAAAAGTTGAATTCTATTAGTTAAAAGGGCTAAATGGCTATGGAAAGGAAAGTAAATGTACTTGAATAGTAAATATACCATTTAATGGGTTAGTGGATAGTCATGGACATCGTTTAAATGAAATTTTGGTTAAAATGGTAATTGAATATTTAAAACATAAAGTAAATAAAACAAATTGGATAATCTTTTCTAGTCTTCTTCCCTACCAATTTTTGAAGAGAAAAATAGCCATTTTTAACTTTGAAGGTTCGTTCAAGCTTGTTTCTTGCATATAAGTGATTTCGAGTCCCCTTTTTTAGTGATTTTTATGTTTTTTAAATCTGTTTTAGCTTAATCTAGCTAGCCCAGGGGTTAATTTGCAAAGTTTTTAAAGGTTGAGGGGCTTTCCATGTATGTTCTTGAATGTGTTTTGATGTTAGTTGGTAGATTATTAATCTTTGTTGTAAGATAAACATGTTTTGTTAAGTGATTTTTGATGAATTTTATAAATAGGGATTAAATTGTTTACAGTGTAAATCCATGGTTTTGTTTTGAAATGTTGGTAATAATGGATTGTTTTCAAGGTTCTTTGTACCATCAGTTAAATTGGATTGTAGTTAAAATGGTTAAATTGCAAGTTATGAGCTTAAGGATTAAATTGTAAAAAAAATTAAATGTTAGGGGTAATTTTATAATTTTTTGTAAATATGAATGTTGGATTAAATTGAAGTTTATATGTATTCAATTGAATGAAACTATTGTTTTAGATCACGAACGTGTTGACGATAGTGGAAAAGAAAAGATTTCGAAGTAGCCCTCGTGCTTTTGTGATTACTGCAAACTAATTCGATAAGTTCGTTTTATGTTTATGTATAATTGAATTCAATTCTTTGTTAGTGAATTAATCTTTAAATTATGTTAGGTATTTATATGTAAATGTTGAACCGTACCGTTATTCAGGCTTAGTGCCTAGCAGGCTTAGTGTCGATGTTCTTTAGGCTTTGTGCCTAGCAGGCTTAGTGCCGGTGTTATTCAGGCTTAGTGCCTAGCAGGCTTAGTGCCGATGTTATTCAGGCTTAGTGCCTAGCAGGCTTACTGCTGATGTTATTCAGACTTATTGTGTAACGCCCCGAATTTGGGCCTAGTAGATTTGGGCCTATTGGGTTGTAACGCCCCAAAAATCCTGAAACTTTAAATTTTTGTGCACTGAGGTTGGTATGTATGAGTAGCACTTAGAATATTAATTTTAAGGTATTATCGAGATTATTTGAAGTCTTAGAGATAGGGATGACCATAGGGAAAAATTTATTTTTTCTTGCTTTAGTGGACCCTAGTCTCAGGCATTAGGCCTCTTAAGCAGATTAAGGGGAAAATAGGACACAAATGGGCTTGTGGTCCAATGGCAAGGTGGCGCCACTAGGGGAGCTACAAGGTGGCGTGAAGAGGTCCAAGGTTCGAGTAGTGGTAAGGTGTTTTGGAGTGTTTATTTTGCATAGTGGACGGCAAGAGTTGTGTGGAATTTGGACTCTTTTGTTGAAGTGTTTGAATTGGTCTTGTGAGCTGATAAAGGAGGGAATTTCGGATGACATAAGGGAGATATCATGGAGAAAAATTAGGAGATGATAGGTGGGAAGAATTGGTGCCGAATTGGACTGTGGGGGATGGTAGGATTCGGCTATTGGCTATAAAAAGAGGTGCCGAATTCCTTTGAGAGGTTCCTTGGGTTCCATTACATTTCTTTTTCTCCCCCTTAGCCGAATTCTTCCATTTGCCGAAAAAAACCCATCATTCCTTTGTTGAAATTTTGGTTTTCTCTCTAACCGAATTCCCCATACCTTCTCTTCTTAAATTCCTTCTCTTGTTCACATTTGGTTCTAGCTGAATCACCTCTTCTCTTCCTCTTCCTATTGGTGCCGAATTGTCCCTGTCACCATACTAGTCTCAAAAGCCGAAAGCTTCCTGGGCTGATTACTCCTTGGGTAAGTACTTAGTCAATTTTTCCTTTAGTATGTTCGGTAAAAGCCGAAGGGCTATCTAACTTCCCATCGTCGTTAACCTGGTATTAACAAGGGTAGGGTTCAGAGATTGCAAGCATGGTAAGGATCGTTAGCAAAGTTGTAACACCCCAAACCCGGCCCATTTGCTATGACCGAATTTGAAATGCCACTGCGGAAAAAAAACGTTTGAAAAACTTTTGACTTAAAGTTAAAAACATAAAAATTTGTTTTTCTTTACTAAGACATTGTGTAATTAAAGTTCCAAATAAAATTGAGTTGTTTAAAATAAAACATTTTCAAATAATAATAATACAATCGACAATCCAACTTAAAACATAATAAAAATCCTTAAATACTTAAAGTGGCCTTTATTACAATAAATAACCTTTCATAAATAAAATGTGTGAAACAAATAAAATATCTTCTGCATGGGCCACCTCGTATCCATTCCAACCCGGTCCGAGCATCACCTGAAAGGTTTGAGAAAAATTGGGTGAGTCACACAGACTCAGTGTGTAATTAATCCACTGAATTCCTCCCACATGTTAACCACATATTAACCCGTATAACAGATAATAAGATATCATATTCAATTAACAACACATTCTGGGCTTGGCCCATATTCATATCACTTATCAGGTAACAGGGTAATTAACCGCATAATTCCACATATCCATTAAAATTATGCAAAATGCACCCAACCCAACCTAGGGTTCATCCTCTACACACCCCCGTATCCAGCCACCACACACCAGGGGATTATCAAATCACCCTCTCCTTTTTACTCCAAAAGGCAATCAATGCCGTCCACGTGCAATTAAGCACAATAATCCACAACGCGACCTCAGTCAGCGCCAATCCACGATGTAGCCGTAGCTAACACCAAAACCACGATGGGACACATAGTCACTCATCAACCACGATATGGTATATAGCCGATATCAACCACGATGAGGCACACAGCCACTCATCAAGCCACGCGAACTAAATCGCAATTAATCCACAACGTGACCTTAGTCAATGTCAATCCACGATGTAGCTCAAGGCTAACATCAAACCACGTACTCGAAGTACACCCGTACCTTCTTTCATATCATATCCCAACCCATGCACATGCTACATGTAATATTGGCATAATAATAAATGCACGCACACGTCATTAAGGCAGACAATCATATTTCCATAGGCATAGTTACAATCACATCGGTACTTTCACATTCTTATCAACAGATAAAACTAACCTGATTATCGATATACCCCTTTTTAGGGTATCCATCTCATAATTTTTACTGCACTTGTTAGTACACAATCAACACATACAGATATAGCAAAAACCCAAAAAACGGTGGGTTAATCACACACCTGCCTATTAGTGAAATCCCGAACTACTCGAATCTAACACGATGTCGAAATGTGGTTCTTCCTTCTCCCTAAATGCCGATTTGGTCTCCTACCAAATCCCGAATCACACTCTGAGTTCCCTTCCTTTAGCTACACACAAAAGAACACCTTTTTATGGCACTATGAACATTTGGCCAAACCACAAAACTATAAGCAAAACCATCCGGCCATACCATCAAATCCCGAAAGGTTATCGTTTGAAATACCAAGTCTTACCTATTAACTTACCCCAAAATGGTTGTCAAAGAATTGAGGCTTAGAACGATTGCTTCCAAAGTTCCGAAGAGTATAGAAAGATAAATTCCTATGAATTGTTAGAACCTTGCAACAAAAGCCCAAACATTCGGCCTTGGTGAAGAATTAGGGAGAGAATAATGTTGAAAGTCTCATGTGGAATGCAAAGAGGAAAAGATGAATAGAAATGAGGAGTTTGGGTTTCGGGTTCTCAAGAATAGAAGATGAATCGAGGAAGAACTTTGAGTCCAAGTGCATTCGGCAATAAGGGAAAAAGAGAAGAAATGGTCTTTTGATGGTTTTGTAGTTTTGGTCACAAAAAGAAAAGAAAGAAGGAATGCACTTGAGAGGAGAAAGAACAATTAAAAACAAAATAGTCAAAACTCAAATGGCTAAAAAGAAAAGAAAGAAAAAGGTTTACCTTATGGCCAAAATACATTTGGCTAAGAGGAGAAAACAATTTAGAGAGAAACACAAAAAATGACCCCAAAAGAAAGATGTGCTCAACTAGCACTAATTCTACCAAAACTATCACCAAACCATACCAAACGCTAACCAAAAATTCGGCCAACCCCCCTAGACACCCATACCATCCATATTCATGGACAATTAGCCATAGAATAATTTCCAAAACACTCTCCATCATCCAAGCCCTTTGTCCCCCCATCCTTCCATAATCTTAAGATTCTTATCCCAAAATACAAGCTTTCCTAAACTAATATTCAACTTGCCATAAAAATTGAAAGTCCAACCTATCATAATTAAAGCTTGACCGTCCATTAATGCTAGGAAACATAAAAATAAAGTCTTCAAAATGCTAATCATGCTACTCGAACCTCTATCCTCAAGCTACCCTACATGCATCCTAACCACCTTGCCACTAACTCCACATGTGCTAGATTTTAACACTTAAATTAACTTAAGTGTCAAGTTCACTTAATCGACTTCACTAATTTCTTCAACTTAAAAATTATTCTAACTTCGTAACTAAATCCAAACCTTCACAAAACTATACTAAGCCCACAATAAAAATCATACCCGAGCTAACACAAGTAACAAGATGATATTCAAATTTTTCCTAAAGCCCAAGGCCCAATCCTACTAGGCCCAATTTCGGGATGTTACAAAAGTGGTAAGTGTACTCGTCTCAGTTATGGATTAATGGATGGTTGAATGTAGGGATGGCTTATAGGGGTGACTTATGTGAAAAATGAGTCACTCAATTTTGATGATATATGTTTGGGTGCAGATCTAGGGATATTCGCAAATAGTAGCTAAGGAAGGGCTACTAGAACGTATGGCACACGGTAAGGTTACGGTGAGGTTTCGGTTTTTGATAAAGTGTGTATTAAGCCAAGATTAATTGTTAAGTGGTGACTATTGTAGGTTCGTGATTAAGGGGTTTACAGCACACGTTGTAACCAAGTGTGTACAAACACTATACACACATGAAATCGGCAATGCCGAAAAGCCGAAAGTGGCTAAATGGGCTTGGTGGGCCCTAAGGCTAAGTTTGATGAAATGGATTAATTTGACTATATGAGTTGGGTTAGTCATGCATGTTAGATGATCTAGATTTGTTTTGGGCGTAATGGGTCATATGACTGAGATTTGGGCCTAGTGAGCCATAAGAATGTGATGTGGCCATTATAGGTTATATGAACGTGAAATGGGTTGATGGGCTTTATGGGGACGTAGACTAGTATGCTAGGGTTTGATGGACTTTAGGCTTAGTACTGAACTAACTCTTAAAACGCATAAGACTTTCTAATAATTAAACATGCCCGTGGACAAGTAGCTAGGTTAGAGTGTGGTAACGGGCATATGCATGTCTAGGATTTGATCTAGGGAGAGCTTGGTACTTAAGCGGCCCTAACGGCCCACCTCCTCTTCTCTGGAATCATACCTGGTGCATAGTGTCTGTTCACTTTAGCCGTAAGGACTTGTTAATGGGCCAAAGTTCATAACTAAAACCCGAGAGGAACCAAATACCCCTAGATTTGTAAAATTACTAAAATACCCCTGATTTGAAAATAACCAAAATACCCTTAGTTTGAAAATTACCAAAACATCCTTAGATTTGTAAAATCACTAAATTAGCCCCAAATTGTGAAATTACCAGAATACCCTTGGTTTGCAGAATTACCAAAACCTCCCTGATTTACAAAATTTCCAAAGTACCTCTGTTTTACAAAATTACTTAGATACCCTGTAGAGTAGATTTACGGAAATATCTTTGGGTTGTGAAATGACGAAAATACCCCTATGTGATGAGTATGAGTTTTGTGGACGTTACTCATGTGCATGTTGCATTCATATGATATTCTGATTAGGATGCATATGGGTGGGAATTATGGTACGGAGGAAGATTTGAGATCGCATAGTCGCTTGACGACCATGGATCCACCTGTGGCTTTAAGCCTATTATATGATTAGCAGCTTTGCTGCAACGTTGAGTAGTGCCACTGTGAGTGCTACCTTTGGTGTGTAGAGGATGGGTGGGTCGATTTAGAAATCCCCATAGGTGTGTAGGGTTGGAAGGGAAATGGTGTGTAGCGGATCGATTTTTGGGGAGGGTTTTGCATTGCCTTGTTTTGCATATGATATGATATGATATAATATGAGGTCATTGTGGGCCAAGGCCCAAGACCACTGATTTTGATAGGGCTCAGGCCAATGTGATAATTATATATTGAATTGAATGCCAAGGGTTGTACACTGAGTTTCGAAACTCACACCCTTTATTTAATGTTTTAGGTGATCCTCAGTAAATGGCTCGACGTGGGAGAGGACTCGGAGATGGCCACACTACAAGAAGATGTTTAAATTTTTATTTATTTGTTTCAAAAGACATAGTTTTAATTGCTTATTTTCGTTGGATGTAATAAGGCCTTGTACCCCGTTTGACTTTAGACTTTGGGTTTTGTTGTTTCAACTATTTACTTAATTATTAAACCTGAGTAAATTTCTTACGTCTAAACTTGTTTCCGAAGTACTTAAAATTATTAAATGGGTTTTTTTATTACTTAACAAGACTCAAGGATTTTGGGCCTTAAATTTTTAATTAGCAAAATCATTTGACTTATGCCTTTTATGCGACACACCGAATTCGGGCCTAACTTCTAGGCCGGGTTTGGGGTGTTACATATTGTCAGTGAAACAAATGTTAATGTCCCTTGGAAACTTGGAAATTTATAGTAAATGAGTTTATTTATAGAACTTACTAAGATTCTTCGTGCTTATTGTTTTAATTTGATTTTATAAGACTCTTAGAACTGTTGCATCGATTGGATTGGCTTGGAAGCTCACACACTATCATCTATACCTTGGTAGTCATTTTGTACTTGTTTCAAGTTGGTTAAAGTGGCATGTAATAGGAGAAGTCTTTAGTATTATGATGTTTTGTGAATGTGAAAATGGCGAATTGGTATGATTATACTTGTGAAGTTTAAGTTTGAACTTGATGAACTTTTAGTGCTTGTTTAAAGTAGGTCATTTTAACCATCCTAAAATACTTGTATATTTGGCTATTTGGTATGTAAATGATGGTTTGGAATTGGTCTTTTATGGTCATGTAATGGTCATTTGTAATGTTTTGGTATATAATGTTTTAGTATAATTGTGGTGCCTTTGAATGACATATTGGTTAGGTGGTCTAAGATGCTTGAAATGGTATGTTTATGCATGCTTTAGATGGTGTTTTGGATCCCTTGAAGGTGTGTACAATTGGTTTGAATGTTTATGCATGAAATGGTTTGATTTTATGTAAATTTTTTGTTCACACGGCCTGGGACACCAGCGTGTGACTCAGTCGTGTGTCATCTGAAGTTTTCTAAGGGTTCAAGTTAGTGAGTTACACGGCCTATCATACGGCCAAGCACACGAGCGTGTGACACGGCCGTATGACCTTACTCAGTGAGTTACACAGGCTAGAACACTACTGTGTATCCCTCTTTCGAAAGTTATACGGCCTAAGGCCATGTCACACGGCCGTGTGACCCCTGTTTTCAAATTTCCACTACACCAAAATAGACTTTTAGCGGCGTTTTTAGTGGCGTTTTAATGAAAAACGCCGCAAATATTATACGTTAGCGGCGTTTGAAAGAAACGCCGCAAAAAGTAGAGCAATAGCGGCGTTTATTTCCAAAACGCCACTAAAAAGGAGAAATAGCGGCGTTTGGGCCGCTAAAGATCTGAGCATTAGCGGCGCTTTTGTAAAAACACCGCTAAAGATTTGAGCATTAGCGGCGCTTTAGTAAAAACGCCGCTGAAGATCTGAGCATTAGCGACGCTTTTAGAAAAACGCCGCTAAAGATCTGAGCGCCGCTAAAGATCTGAGCATTAGCGGCGCTTCGCCAAAAACGCTGCAAAGATGTTAATCAACACGATGACGTTTTGTAGTTGAGCTATAGTTGCTAGATCGAGAATTAGTGGCTTTTTTTGTAAACGCCGCAAAAAGTATGTCATCAGCTGCGTTTTTTTAAAAAACGCCGCAAAAATAAATAATTTAAGGGCTATGATTTTAGGGGTTGGCTATTAGGCTTTAGGGGTTAGGGTTATGAATAAAAAATTAATTTATTTTAGGGTCTATGTAAGCATTAACATTCTATTTTAATTACTTTTGTCCCTTATAAAATTTATATTTAGGGTTTAGCCACTATAAGAAAACAGACTTTATATATATATATATATATATATATATATATATATATATATATTATAGTTTAAATTATTTAATTTCTTATATATATATCAAAATTATAATTATAGTTTAAATTATTTTAGAGATAATAGATAAGCTTTATATATATTAAAATTAAAAAAATTGGTAACCCATGTATCTGTAGAGAAACAAAATTAATTAGTAAATTGAAAATGTTATTTAAATTTCCTAAAATATTGAAAGAATATATAATATTCAAAATTTATCTAAATAATTTAGGGTTTAAGGTTATAATTAAGGGTTTAGTGGTTTGTATGGGCTGCTAGGGTTTCGAGTTCAGTATTTCAAGATTTAGTGTTTAGAGTTTATGGTTTACGGTTAGTCTTAGGATTAGGGTTATGGCTTGAGTTTATGAAAAAATTAATAAATTAATATAATATTCAAAATTAAAAAAATTAAAATATTATTATTTAAAATAAAATTAACTTTAAGGTTAAAATGCGATATAAGTTTAACTTTAAGGTTTCAGTGTTAGATTCTGTAGTTATGACAAGCGTTTAGGGTTTTAGGGTTTAATGATTTAAGGTTTAAGGTCTATGATTTTAGGGGTTACGGGTTTGAGGTTTAGGGTATGTGTTTAGGACTTAGGATTTCACGTCTACAATTAGAATGTGTATGATTAAATCAAAATTAAAGTTTCAACTATACATTTAAACCACAATTAGAATTTCACGTCTACAATTACACATTAAACCAAAATTCATATATAATTTTGAGATGTATCGCTATCCAAATTTAGGTGTATACATATAATTAAATGCCATTTATATAAAAATCTAAACAACTAATGCGGACCATACTTAAAAAGAATAATGTTGATGAAAAAAGAAAGAAAAAAGAAATCCTTTCAACAATATACTAGACCATGCCATACCCATCTATCAATTTAATTCCTAAAAGAATTGATCATGGTAATTAAAATTTAACTTTCAATATTTATATTTTTTTTATCAATTTGATTCTTATTTTTTGAACCAAAACCTTCCACTTTTTAAAAAATGTTAAATCGCATTTTTAATAGGAATGTAATTGTAAAATTAATTTTTTAATGATATTGACGTGAAAACGTACAAGGTAATTCACATGACATGATACTATTTTTTTATATGTTAATTTAAAAATTATAAAAATCGTCAAAAAAATTAAAATTAAAAAATTTAAAACTTAAAAACTTTAAATTTTAAATTTTAATACTTTAGTCCATATTTCAGTTAAAAAGTTTAATATTCAAAATTTTTAAAAAATAAAAATTCTAAAAAATGATAATCTCAGCACAAAAAATTTGAAAGAAAAATATAGAAAAAAATAAATGAAAAATGAAAAAAATTAAAATTGAGTAATAGTGGCTGTAACACCCCAAACCCGGCCCAAACAATATGACCGAATTTGGTTTGCTACAGAGAAAACATTTTGAAAACCATTTTAAAACCGATTTTGAAATTAGTCGAAATGCCTTTCAATTTAAATTTTCTTTGTTAAAAACCAAACTTAAAATATTTGTTGAGTCGAGTTGTTTTAAAAATTTCAAAGGTACCCGATGGTACTTTAAAACATTTTGCGTTTAATTTGAGAAAACATGTACAACCGTTTTAACATCATCAAGTAGTTTAAACCAAACATTCAAACATGCAGCAATAATAAAATCATCCTAGGAGGCCTTATTACAATTAAGCAACATAAACTCAAAAGAAAAATAGATAAAATCCAAAATTCATTTATTAGAAATCTCCACTGCATGGCCACCTCGAGTCCATCCGGCTCCTCACCCGCGATCTACGAGTCACCTGAAAAATTAAAGGAGAAGGTGAGTCACCAAGACTCAATGTGTAACCCTTCCCCGATTTAGTGCAATAACATACACAAATCATAACCAATTAACATGCATAAGTTTAAAATGCACCCAACCTAACCATCCAAACGCCTTTCTCTACCCCGTGTGGTACCAAACCACTGGTGGTGCCAAACCACTGGTGACATATAGTCACAGATGTGATGCCAAATCACTGGAGATACCAAATCTCTGGTGTCCGAAGACACAAATCGAATGATGGGGCCAACCCATCGTGTGATACCAAATCACTGGCAGACGATCCCATATCTCAAAGTGGGGCCAACCCGCGGTGGTATCAACCACAGGGACAAGTCGCTATGAGGTGCCAAACCTCTGGAGGTACCAAACCTCTGGTGACCGTAGTCACAATGTGTTACCAAAACACTGGTGTCCGTCGACACGAATATCACTGCCCCCTCCACTCATCAACCCATACCAAACAATTATGTATATTTACTGAAATCATGCCAATATGTTTATTTAACAACATTCATAGATTTATCATTGCCATAAATCAAATATTGCACATACCAAATGTGTCATGCTTCCCAAAAGCATCAAATAGTAATCTCATAGCAAATAAGGACTTACCCGAATCCTTGTTAATACCATGATAGTATTACATCCATGTCTACACAAATCGATTAGGCATAATATAACACTTAGCATATTAAAAAGTTATAAGGTGTGTATGTACACACCTGATACTAACGAGAGTCCTAAATCCCGAATAGACAAATCGGCCACACAAGTTTTCCTTGCCCCCAAAAGCCTTTGAACACTAGTCAACACACTCCTAAATGTGAATCGGCCTCACTTCCCTTACCAAAATCGATTGACAGAAAAGTCCCGAGGAAAACTATGCTACCTTTAATATTCGGCCAAAGTGATTCAAGATAGGAGAAGAAAATTTTCGGCACAACAAAGAGGTATATTCGGCTAAAGAACAAAAAGAAAATAATGGGAAAGGAAATAGAGTTTCGGCAAAGAAGAGAGTATAGGAAATTTTTGGTGTTTAAGCAAAACAAATAGGAGAACAAGATGTTGATGAAGATTTCGGTTTTGAGAGAATGAAATGGAGAAAATGAAAGATGAGCAAAAATGACCAAATGGTCAAAAGAGTTTAGGCTTAACAAAAGGTAAAATTCGGCCAAAAGAAAAGAAAAGAGATTGAGAGAAAATTGCAACCTTTTGCACCAAATGCTAGGAATGACCAAAACACTCCTAAACCTTACCAATTACTAGCATATTCGGCCAAATCCCCCCCTTAGCCACATTGTCGTCCAAGTTCATGGTCAATTGGCCATGAATTAGTTTCCAAAACATTTTCCACAAGCCAAGCCTTTTGTCCCCTCAATTTACCATAACTTCAAGATATCCTTCCATAACCTTAGGAATCTTATCCCTTTTTCCATGCTTTCCTTAAAAATAAATTCAACTTACCAAAAGTTATTAGTCCACCTATCATAAACATAGGTTGAGCGGCCATTAATGCTATCATGAAATAAAAACCTCAAAATGCTAAACATGCTACTCGAACCACTAACCTCAAGCAACCTTCCAAACTCCTTAACCAACTTGCCACTTACTCCTCTTATGCTTTAAATGAACACTTAATTAACTTAAGTGTCAAGCTCACTTAATCCTACTTCATTAAACATACTAAAAATTATCCTACTTAACCGAGCTTACTCAAGACCCCTAATTGAGTCTTATAATTCCACAAATAATATCACAGAAATTTAAACACAAGCAAAATAATTCAATCACAAATAGCCCCAATTTCAGGATGTTACAGTGGCATTTTTTGTCAAAACGCCACAAAAAATTGAGGTAAAGTTTGCAAAACTGTAGAAAACAGAGCCCTTTTTATATGTTTTTTAGTGGCGTTTTTGGTAAATGCCGCAATAGGATATGCTATAGTGGCGTTTAAAAAGAAAAACGCCACAAATTTGCCATTATTTAGGTTTCTGCTTAGTTCAACTAGGGTTGTTCTTTTTCTTACTTCGGTACTTCCTTCCTCATTCTATCTCGATTTCTCCCTCTTTCTCCCCTAAATGACGAAGTTCAAGAAGCTTAATCGACCCACTGGTCATTGAATGCCCATGCTCAGGTTCTTCATTATCGTTTATAAATTGGTTGTTTGATTTTTTCTCTTTTTATATTGTTTCTTTTATTCTTCAATTGCAGAACAATGGTTTCCCAGTTGGTAAAGCACAAGCGCATTGAAACTACTGTTGCCAAGGTTCTTTTCTTTTAAGCGTGTCTTTGATTTCTTGGGGTTTAATAATAGGGGAAGCTTTTGAATATATCCCATCAGTACCTTAACATAAATGTTGCCTTTAAAACAACCTAAAACCCTCTCCACCGTTCCTAAAACCCTAGCAACCTTTCGCCCCCATGGCTTTCACTTCCATTCTCCGAAAAACAGCTAACTCCTTAGCTCCACTCGCGATTAGACTCACTCGAGTCCAGAGAAGCTACCAGTCTTGCATCTTTACGGCCTTGAACCATGGCCTCCAGTCTCAGCATCCTACTGTGAACCGTTTTTACCCAAACACCCTACATTTCTCAACGGCTGTTGATTCTCAAAAATCCGCTTCTGATGAGTCTCTTCTCTGAGTTATTGAGTCTGAGATTCAGTGTGTCGAGGAGAGTGATGAATATGATCAGGTGAGTAATTAGTTAGTTTTTCTTTTCCCCATTTTCTTTTATCATTTAGGGTTTGTACGAAAGTAAGTGGAAAAATAGAATGTAACACCCCAAACCCGGCCCATGCATTACGAGCGGATTTGGTATGTCACACGAAGAAAATGTTTTGAGAACTTATGAATGTATTAAAGAATGACATTAATATAATATAGTTAAGAAAGCAAGTTTGATTTATAACTATTCGATAAAATACAAATTTCGAGAAGTTGATTGATGTAACGGAAACCGAACTTTTGAACTTTAAAACAAAAAAAAACGTAAAACATCATGTGATTCTTACTAAAACAGGCGTTACTTAGTTGTGTTTTAAGTAAACAAATTTTGTATGTAAATATAAAATACAGCTATTTTTGAAAGATCGTTTGATGAGTCAAAAATCGAGGTAGTGCTTTAAAATCGTGACTTTTGAAAATGTCGTAGATAATCTTGAAAGAAAATCCGAGTTAAATCATTTGTAAAAGTTTGCTACAAAATCCATTTATTAATCAATTTTGGAAACCATTATTTAGGTTTTTAGAAAATTTCCTTTTTAAACAATTTAAGAAAAATAATAAAAACATCCCAACCATAAAGCAAAAATAAAAATAGTCTAGAGGCCTTATTACAACTTAAAAACCAAAATAGTAAAGGTAACGAAATAATACGGAAAAGTAATTTACTAATGTTTGCAAACATCATTTATGAAGTATGGCCTCCACCGAGTCATCCATGGCCCCAAGTCCTCGTCACTGAGCGTTACCTACAGAGATTAAGAAAAGAGGGGGTGAGTTACTAGAACTCAGTGTATAATCCTCTTACCGTTATCCACTAGGTCTGAACCCATTTAGCAAAAACTTGGGCCTGAGCCCATAAAGCATAATCTTGGGCCGAAGCCCATTTAACAATATTTTGGGTCTAAGCCCCTTTTTACAAAATAATGTATCAAATATATAATATGAATGTAATGCAATCCCAATCCAACCTAATAGTCCATCCGCTATACACCACCCGTACCATCCAACACACCTGTGGGGATCAAGTCAACCCACCCCGCCAACACACCAATCGCAGGCATTAAGCCATTTATAACAAATTTAAATTGTGGGCAAGCCACCAGAATCACAGAGTATCATATTATCAAACATATTTGTGGCTGTGCCACCGGAATTACTTCTCTTCCATATTTTCCCAACCCATGCAGAATCATGTCAATGCATCATACATAGCAAATCATGATATTTACAAATATAACAACATTAATTAATTTAGACAAAAGTTCGGCCGATTAATATTTTGCAAATCGGCCCTTTAAGGCAATTTATCAATTCGGCCCATTAAGCAATATATCAAATCGGCCCATTAAGGCAATCTATCAAATCGGCCCATTAAGGCAATCTATCGAATCGGCCCATTAAGGCAATTTATCAAACCAGCCCATTAAGGCAATCAATCAAATCGGTCCATTAAAGCATTTTCAAATTTAGGCCCTTTAGGGCATTTTCGTAATCCGGTAATTTTACCCACTAAGGGTAATTCGGTAATCTCGCAACTCAAACTTAACTACTAATTTGGGGCATAAAAATTTAAGCTGTCCACCTGCGTCATACTGACTAAACTGACTATAACTTGAGTTAGGATACTTGAAATTTAGATCCGTAAATTTTCCTTGAAATTAGACTCATACATCTTCTTACTAAAATTTTTCGAGAATTTTTGGCTTAACCATTTAGTATAGTTAGTCCAACAGTTCTGACCTCTCTTACCCAAAATTCAAATATCTCACTGTACAGTTTTCATATGCTTCTTCCACTTGTTTCTATTGAAAATAGGCTCAATAAGGAATCTATACATATAAATTATAACTCAAAATTCACTTTGTAAAATTTTATATGATTTTTCCAAGACAGATCAGGGAACCACGAAGTCATTCAGAACCAGTCTCACTAAAATCAAAATATCACAGAATTTAAAATTCCTTTTCCTTCTCCGCTTCTTCCATATAAAAATAGACACAGTAGGCTTTAATTTGATATCTTATTCACTTTCTAATTTCTTTTCTCCTATTTTTCATGATTTTTCAAAATCACGTCACTGCTGCTGACCAAACTGTTTCTTTGCAAAATATGGTTACCACTACGAACATATGCATACCCGAGTGGTTACGAATGCCTGTTTTTGGTTTTCTTCGGTATTTTGACCGAATCACAGAACATTTCATGCAAACTTTCAGAGAGGTATGAGACTACACACCATTTCAAACATACATTCGGAAGGGTACGGGATTACACACCTTATTTACGAGTTGTGCTTTCCACCAATTTCAACACCTATAATGATAGTTGATAGAAGGTTAGTCTCTACTTCGATAATCGTAACTAGAAACACTTTACTAGGCTAACTCCACTTACCACGAATGTGATCTCCCTCAGTGCACCAAGAATCGATCCTACCCTTTGGCTACTGAAATCCCGTCCTAACAATATTTGGTGAGCGAAAGAGTTGTTAGTAATTATCCCACCTTCGGCCAAAACAAATCTTATGACAACGTTCTTACCCCACTTACTTGACGAGCCAACGATAACTATTTGGTTAATACAAATCACTTGTGCTCCTTTACCTTATTGAAAGTCCTAAGCCCAACAATGGCCAAATCATAGGAAAGAATGTAACTCAGACCCAACGAGAGAGAGAAAGAAGAACACACGATTTATTAAGGAAAACTCGAATGAAACAAAGCTATTGACAAAGAGAGAATTACTACTTACCGATTCGATTAAGAAGAGGTTTTCCCACACGATAGGGAATGATATGATGAAGAAATAGGATGATAATGGGTTCGACTATAGAGAAAATCGAACAAGAAGATGTGATCACAAACTGATGTTGATTAAAGAAGAAGAAAAGGTTGATGAAATGGTCAAAAGAAAGAATGGATGGAGAAAAGTGCTTTGGTAGTTCCGGCTATCAAATGGGGATGAGCAAAGGTGAGTGTTTAGGCCGAACAAAAGAAAAGAATACACGAATGTGTTAGGAGGTTTCGGCCAAAGCAAAGAGGGAGATGGATTTGAAAAGAAGACACAAATGTTCAAAGAGAAAAGTGCACCTCTTATGCACCAAAAACTAACAAAATGGTCTAAAGAGAAAAGAGAAATTCGGCTCTCCCTTCCCCCTAACAAAACCATCCATAATCTTTACAATAAGGTCAACATTGGCCAACCAAAACTTTCCAAAACATCACCCTTGAAAAGTGCCAACATGCTCCCTCAACTTACCTTTTTCTTTTGATTTCTTTCCCTATCCTCATCCTTTCCTTATTCCCTTAGCCACCTTGCCAAAATTAAAAAGTCCACCTTGCCTAAAATACTACCTTGGCCGACACTTAGGGAAAGAACACAAAAAAATAGTCATAATTTTGCACTTGATGGGATTTGAACCTCCTCCCTCAAAGTACTTCATGTGGCATCATATCCTCTTTACCAATTGCTCATTTATGCTAGCAATGTGCACACTTATTTCCTTAAGCCTTGATGCCACTTACCTTCTCTCCTTAAAGTGCTAAAATACCAAATTTTTACTAAGGCCCAATTAAACCCCGAACTTCCTAGAAACCTCGTAACCTTCCAAATTCACTTAACTAATAAGTCCAATTTGCAATAACACCATTCTCATATTCTCAAAAATTTTAAACATTCCTACACCCAAGGCCCATTGGGCCCAATTCTTCTAGGCCCAATTTCGGGATGTTACATAGAAGTTGGATTTTGGGTGTTTTACAATCAAAATCGTGTCAACTGGAGACTTGTAGGGATTGAATTCAAGAGCTGTCTTGGAACATGGTAACACTCATTGTAGCACTTATATCTGACCCGAGAAACATAATTAGAAGCTGCTTTTAGTCGTTTACAATATGGTTATTGAGAGAATTTGTGGGGAAAAAAAACAGAACAATCACTTAATAGCTAGTATTGATGTTAAGTTTTCAAGCTGAAAACAATGCTCTGTTTTGAATTGTTTTTTAATCATTAAAAAAAATGTCTCTTCACAGGCTGAAGGAACTCCAAGTGAATTCCCTTTCAAAATCGAAGACACTCCTGGAAATATTGTAGCAAGTGTTTCCTTGGTTGGGTAACATTGGAAAATTTTGCCTCCTTTCTAATGGTGACATGGTTAAAGTTCTGACTATGGGCTTCATCTATCTAAGAAATCAAGCATCTACATGCTTTGGATCTTGAATTTGATTTTCGTTTGTTGTCTGTCCAATGTTCACTTACCCAAAAACCTTTACAGGCTGTTGCTGATATTATTCGAACAACAATGTTGAAGATGCTCTTTGATGCTTCTAAAGGTAATGCTTTTTAGCCATTTTCCGTGCAGCTATTTTTGGATTTCCCAAAAACATTTTATTACCCTTTAAATGCACTCTTGTTCAACAAGCAATGAAGTTTTTATATGGTTTTGGTTTCTACCAGGTATTGTTGTTACTAATGATGGAAATGCTATCCTACGCGGGTTAGATCTTGCACATCCAACAGCAAAGGTATGTTATTCCACCATGCTTATCTATTTGCTTTAGCATGTGAATGCCCTTTTTTCCTATATTTGTGTTGTTTTCATTTTTTCTTATCTTTTAAGTGATTGGTCTTGGCAGTCAATGATTGAATTGAGTCGTACCCAAGATGAAGAAGTTGGAGATGGAACAACATCTATCATTGTTCTTGGTATATCTTTATACAGCAGAATGCTGTTTATGTGCTATGTTTGATATTTTTTAACGTAGTAGTTAATTATCCAGTTTTATTCTTTTATCTATAAGATTTTTTTTTTGAAGAAATGGTAAAATTTTCAGAAGCTCAATGGAATTTTAATTGCCATGGGTTCATGTGTTTATCCATGATTTAATCAACATGTTAGGATCTAATTGCCTTTAGTACTTATATTTGGTGTACTTTTTGGTGCAGCTGGTGAGATGCTTCATGTTGCAGAAGCCTTTATTAAGAAAAATTATCATCCTACGATTATTTGTCGAGGTAAAGTACCTGCATTAACCATAAACCCCAACCCCATGATAATATATAATAATTATATTAAATATTTTAAATGCAATTAATAATCTAATTTTTTGTTTTCTTTTATGAGTTTATGTCCCACTTGCTTTTATGCCGATTTCCATATTTAAATGTTTAGCCGTTCCATTCCAGTGTTGCCACCCCTATTTTGTTTCGTCACAATTACACAATGGAGGTTAAGAGAGTAAATTACATTATTTAAATGTAATTTTTAATTTAATAATATATGGGAAATAGTTGAAGTAAAGAAAGGGGCAGGATGGTGATTTAAGTGTGTCCATGTGGAGACTGTCTTTTCAGCAGCAAGTAGATCCATTTCCAAGCTCATATGCTTCACCGCTTTGCTTCTTTTCTTGTTTTCCTACTCTACTTTCACTTCTACTGGTAAGTTTCCACTTCTACTTCAATCTGGTTCTTTATTTACTTCAAGATAGTTGGAGCTTGAATGTTTTTTCATTGTTTTAGTTTTGGAATCTGCCTTTTGTTGATATAAAAAGGCAAATTGGGTTATATTACATTCTGTATCCAAGACATAGAACCTATCAACATTTTTGTAAGCAGTTGATGGATATGATATATTTAATAAAGATTGAAAGATTTGGGTAATACAAGAGAAAGATTGAAATTTATTATTGAGTTATCTTTATTTTATTTATTTATTTTCGGTTTTGATTTGAAATTTATTATTGAGTTATCATTATTTTATTTATTTATTTCGGTTTTGATTTGTTATTTTTTAATGGATTCTCATTTTTTCCATTTGAAGTAAATGGATGGCCACTAATCAAACATAATTGTTATATGTAACAGAAAAATAATGTATCTTTTTCTTTTAAATACTGTCCCCCTTTTAAAAAAATCAAGTACACGTTTTGTTATTTTTGTTCTGACAAACTAGACTTGCATAAAACCAAATGGAGCCTCAATGTATCCACCTTGGGTATGAACGAAATGAGTTTTATTTATTTATTTAAATAATACATACATATATATTATGATTCTTTTATGGGTGAGTATAGAGTGAAAAAGTTGGATTTCACCCTGAAAGTCATTGGTGGTGACATATCAACTATTCCAGGACTTTCTGATGCTATTGAGGTTTGTGTGACTTTTGACATTGGATTGTCCTTACTACTTTAGTTTGTTCTTTTGTACTGTATCAATCAATTTCACCAATTCTTCTTATTGTCTTTATTTTTGCATCATTGTTCCACAAACAGAAGTTTTGCTTTAAATTTTAGTTTGAGATATCCGCTTTTTGTTTTTGTCTGCTCAACATAACAGTATATCTTGGACATTTAGTTTGTAAATTTTTTCAATATGTTATGAGAGAGGGCAAAGAGGAAGACTGAGGATTTTGAGAGTTTAAATTCGTCAAATTGACTCAAGATCCCCGAATGAAGCCTTTGGATCATTATTTATAGTCCAACAAGAGAAATTACAAACGGTAGTGGGAAGTTTTTAGGATATAGTTATATGAGAGTGATATAAAACATGAGTTATAATTTGTATTTCTAGTTAAGGATAACAAATAGACAGTCCAAAGTGCGTATGTTAACTTAGGATTCTGTATTTCACTTGCTAGTTTTGCAACATTTTTTGAGCACTGAGATGATTAATCCAGCTTCTGTTAAACTTTAAATGTGCATATGCCTTGCATTCAAGTTATAATTGATTTCCGTGGCGTCCACGATTCACATTGTGATTTATTTAGGCTATATGTCGTGAGGACATTGATTACCTTCCTTTAGTTGTATAACTTCTGATTTATTATTGGCTTGTATATATGTTTTCAGCAACTTAGTTTAATTACTTCAGTACATAGATGTTTGCTTTTCAAGCTGAGATTAATAGCTTCTTAGTTTAATTATCAACACTTTCTACAGCAACAAGGCGATCTTTCTTCGTGAGCTCATCAGCAATGCTTCTGATGTAAGTCCTGCTTTTTTCTGTTTTAACTTTTTTTTTGGTCGTCAATATGGAGATTTTTTTTAATTACTTTATTATAATTTTAAGGTATGGTTAATTGGATCTAATCTTTTTTGCTTTAATGCTTGTTGGTTTTGTTTGCTTTTTTGTATGGAAACAAAATTTGGGTTTTTATTTTCTCTTTGTTTTTAATTTATAGGCAGTGCTCTGTTGGTTGTTTATTTCAATTGAAAATTACATTTGTTAATAAAAGCTGTCATTCTGTCATTTGATTTGTTTATTATAATTTTAGGAATTTATAGTATGAAAGTTTAAGATTGAAATGCAAATGGTAGTATTTGAATCTATGGTTTTCGAAGTTTGATTAAACCTGCAAATCGTTAGCATAGATGTGGGTTTTAATTTTAGGTTTTATGATAAATTTAAAGCTAGTATCATTTAATTTAATTATTAAAAATTGTGGTTTTAGGCATTGGACAAGATTAGATTCGAGAGTTTGACGGACAAGAGCAAACTTGATGCTCAATCCGAGTTGTTTATCCACATTGTCCCCGATAAGACAAACAATACTCTATCGATCATTGATAGCGATATTGGCAGATAATGAGGCAGAGACGTATCGATAGAGGAGCCTTAACTCTTGCTTCTGCCAAATTCAAATTCCAAATTGATACTGAGACTCATGATCCTCTTGATATTGGTTTGTTTGCCTAATGCCATTTGTTTTACTCTTAATCTGGAACACGAATCAAGATATTTTAACATCAATAAGAAGAAAAAATCAGTCCATCCACGAAATGATCCTTTTTGTCTGTCTGTCAGCAACCATGAGTTGTTGCAGTGAGACAATGGAATTACATCATGATGCTAATTATTGCTCTTGACCCAATTTTTCAACATGATAACATACCCTAGATCATTTTTAAAAATTTATTAAGATCTTCCTATAGTTGGCTATGTTTGAGGTGCTAAAGGGAGTAACTAGACATGAACATGCAATCTAATATTTCATTTATGGTTCATTATGATTTTATAGTTTCTCATTAAAACAAACAAAAAGGTGACTCAAAAATTGCTGCAAGCAGAATATGTTCTGCAGACTATGATGTCATGTTTTAGGAACCATATTTTAGAACTTTTTCTGTGAAATCCTTGTTTGTTTAATAAAAGGTTTGCATAATGCTGGTTTTCATCTATTAGTTCACTGTTTCTGTCCTTTCAATTCCTATGCATTTGGCCTTTTCTTCATTTGTCCAATGGTGACCAGTAGTAATTAAGAATTATAATCAAGACAATACTAATTAAATTAAATAGTTTTGAGATCCCAAAATCCAGAAAGAATGTTTTTCATTTTTGGTCATGCCTCAATTTTTGTCTGATATCTGAGTTATTCATTCAGGCATGTATCAGATTCAAGAACAAACCAAATGGTTGAGGAATTCATGCTTGCTGCCAATGTTTTAGTTGCCAAACAAATCCGTGATTGTTTTCCTTCTTGTTCGCTACTAAGGTAAACTTGTTTTTTCTGTACTTCTTTGCTATAATGTTCTTGTAACATCCTGAAATTGGGCCTAGTAGAACTGGGCCCAATGGGCCTTAGGCGTAGTAGCGTTTAAAATTTTTGAGAACGGTGTTAATGCAAGTTAGACTTATTAGGTGAGTGATTTTGGAAGGTTAGAGGGCTTCTATGAAGTCCCGGGATCAAACTTGGGCTTTAGGGAAATTTTGGTTTTAGGTGAATAAAAGGATAAAATGTGGAGAAAAATGACACAAGTGGAGTGTGTGGTGTAGTGGCAAAGTGACGCCACATAAGAGGCAAGGGGGTGACGCCACAAGGAAGGAAGGAGGTCCAAGGTTCAAGTCTTAGCTCTTGCATTTTAGCTTTCTTTTTAAATGGACTTTAGAATTTGGCTATAGATTTAAATTTAGTTGCGCATGGTTTAAGACACAAGAGGAGCTTGTGGCCAAGTGGTTAGCGGCATGAATTATGTTGCAAGGGAGCCTGGGTTCAAATCTCATGACAAGCAATGGAGTATTTATTTTGCGGATTGGACGGGAAGAGTTTGAGTTGAATTTAAACTCTACTGACGAAGGGATCCCACATCGGAAAGATACAAAGAAGAAAGGTGAGAAGCTAGCTATATATAGAGCATTCTATGATAGGAGGAAGGATACCTTGGAGGGCGTTTGGGCACAGGAGTGGTCGGAGCGCGGATTAGCACCAAATTCCTATTAGGTGTGCAACTCTCTCTACTCTAGTTGTAGAGCGGCAAATGCCGAAGTGCCGGTCACGGCAATAGTAGCCACACAAGCGTGCGAGCACACGTGTGGGGCTTCGACGCGATAGTTGATGCCATCAGTAGTATTCTTGTGGGTTGAGGTTGCTTGGGCCACGATGGGCCGAAGTGGGCCCAATGGGCCCGTGGGCCCAATTGAATAAAATGTATGATGGTGTAGTATATAGTGAACTAGACTAGGTGAATCTCATATACGTGGTTAGATTTGTGTTAGGTGGGCCACGCCCAAATGGGTCGAAATCGGGTTTTAGGCCCAATAGTTCGGTACGACCGGAAATGGTAGTTGAGTCGCTCAAGGCAACATTAGGCCTTTGGAAAGGCTATCGTAGGTGCGAAATTACTGAAATACCCTCGATGGGTAAAATGACGGATATGCCCCTGAAAGGTAAAATGACGAAAACGCACCTACATGTTATATGATTATTCTTGTATGTGATTTATGATTGTTATCGTATGATTATTATTTTATGTTGCATTCATGTGTTATTATGTTGCATGGGGATGGGATTATTAATACAGAGGAAGTGCTAATAGGATCGTATGGTCGCTTGACGATTGTGGATCCACCGAAGGCTTTTTAGCCACCGAGCAGCTATGCTGCACCGTTAAGGTAATGCCGCAACCGGTGTTACATAAGGAGTGTAGGGATGGGTGGGTCGATTAAATCCCCACAGGAGTGTAGGGTTGGACAGGAGACGGAGTGCAGGGCTGGTATGGGCATTAATGCATTGCATATATGGATTTTAATATTGAGATGGGCTTAGGCCCAGATTTATATATGATATGTGACTTTTGATATGGGTTAAGGCCCAACTGAGGCTATTTTGGGCTAAGGCCCAATTGCCACCGTTATTGTAATGGGCTTCGGCCCAGATTGTTTTGATACATGCTTTATGACTGATGAGGGTTGTGCACACTGAGTTTTTGTAAACTCACCCCCCTTTTTTTATTTTTTCTCAAGTAACCCTTAGTTGGCGGTTCGACGTACTAGAGGACTCGGAGGTGGCCACACTAAGAGTAGTTTTGGATTTTAGTATTTTACTTTTCTCTAATTTTGGTTAATATTATTGTAATAAGGCCTCTCTTAAATTTCGGTTTTAGTTTTGGATTTTTAGTTTATTATGTTTTAAATATTCTCAACATTGAATTGCGGTTTTCCAAAACAATATCTGCTTTCAAAACACTACGCTTTTGTAGCTAAGTTGTAAATATCACGTTTTCATAAGTCACTTGTTTTAAGTTAAGCTTTCGCAAATATACAAGGTTTTAAAAATGTTAATGTTTTTCCAAAGGATGATTTCTAATAAACCACATTTTGAAAATAAGCCCATGAAATCGGAGATTTTGAACAGTGGAAAGTTCTTTTTGAAAAATAATAATAACAAATGCAAACTGGACTTCTGCTTTTATTTTATGTCAAGAAGGGTTTTTAATGAAAATGCGGTTTTCGAAAAACACCTCAATGTGACATGCTAGATTCGGGCCTAACTTCTAGGCCGGGTTTGGGGTGTTACAGTTCTTATGGGACTTGCATTTCTATTGTACCTCTTCTTTCATTCACTGTCTAGTTCTGGTTTGTGCTTATGATTTAACCATAAGGTTTATCCCATCAAAAAAATTATTTTATTTTTGTAAATGCCAGCAGAAATCCTAACCAGTTTATGATCCTGCGTAAATTTATATCACTGGAATTATTTATCATAGGATAAATAAGATTGCATTTTAGTATTTTTAATGTGAACCACTTGGTCCAAGATTGTGTTTAATCATAAAATTAGCATTAGCGGATGATAATTGTCACTATTATACATCGTGTAATCTCTTCAACAATCCAGATTATCAATGGAAAATTCCAATGTTGTGGCTATTTCTTTGACATTAACACTGCTGTTGTTTGACACTCGGCCTTGCCTCCCTGACATTAATTTTTGGTTCAGGCGGCATCCAACTCCCACCAGAGAAATGCTTGAACCTTTGTTGTGCACTGCTACTGCCATTGGACTCAACTTGGATGTTTCATCATCAAAGGCGTTGGCTGATTGTTTAATTGTATTGGAGCTGGATTTGACACCACCTATTTTCAATAGCAAGAGCCTGATTTTTCTTGTGAGTTGGATAAACTCATAACATAATATAGACTAATGAAATTTCTTGTGTATTGGTTTTCTATTTGTTTGTTAAATAGATTTGTGCCCCTGGAACATAAATTGATTTGTATAGGAACTGTTATCAAAGTAATGCTAAAGGATTTGCTTAAGTGGGTAGAGGGATAGGAATGGATTTGTATATCAACTATTATCCAATTAAAGCTTGTTTGCGTGTTGTGATAATAGTGCTGCTCTTTTATATAATATTTTAATTTTTTTTATTTTTCATGACATTTAGTGGCGTTTTTGGGAAACACGGCGCTAAAAGTATAATATTTTAAATTTTTTTTATTTTTCATGACTTGGCGTTTTTGGAAAAAGTGCCGCTAAAAGTATGATATTTTAATTTTTTTATTTTTCATGACTTTTAGCGGCGTTTTTGGTAAAAGCGCCTCTAAAGGTCATGACCTTTAGCGGCGTTTGTAAAAAAAGCGCCGCTAAAAGTCATGACCTTTAGCGGCATTTTTTCTCATAAATGCTGCTAAAGTTTGCGGCGTTTTTTGCGGAACTTTTAAAAGCGCCACAAATACTATTAGTGGCGCTTATAAACGCCGCTAAAAGCCTAAAAAACGCCGCTAAAAGTCTGTTTTGCTGTTGTGTTTGCTACTTTTTTCTAAACTCTCTGTCTTGTTTCAAATTAGTCCTGAATTGCTTCTAAGCTATTTCTAGGCCTTGAAGGCTCGATTTAGGGACAAAATGTATGTGAATGAATGGTTTATGATATATTTAAATTATTTAATATTATGTTGTTTAAATATTTACGATTGTATGGTAATGCTCTGTAACCCTAATTCAACGACAAAGATGGGTTAGGAGTGCTACAGTTAAGTCTATCCACTATTTGTTGATACTTATCATCTTCCTGGATAGCTTTGATCGCAGTAGGTTTCTGGCCATATGTGAAGTGTTCAATTGGCCACTAACAAGAATTTATTGCCATGTTCTCTGTACCCGACCTGGTCGCCAAGCCCAAATATCAGGATGCCACATTATTAAGAAATCATCATCTTTATCAGTGGTCATATAAATTTTTAGTCAAGCATATATCAATCATCATTAGAACAAGCCAAACATACTTTAAATAAACTTATTGTAATAATTGAACATGCATTAGGATCACTTAGCAAAATTTCCAAGACAATCACATAGGTATCGATACTAGAACATGGGTATCGATATTTTCCTTTACACGATATCGATATCGTGTGGAAAATTGGTACCAAATCAACATTCTATTTCTTGTCTAAAATCAAAACACAAGAAAATATTGGTACAATTTAAAAAGTATCGATAAAATTACCCTGAGTGTCGTTACTCGTGATAGGGTATAAATAACAATTTACGATTCTAGCTTCCTGTGCATTTCAAAATAACAGAGGTACCATTTTTACAACATGAATATTGAGACCTCTACTTTAGACCAGATAAATGCAACATTTTAAGTATATAAGTCTTCCCAACTTGTACAAATTCATCATGCTATCATATCACCATCAAATAAACATCAAAACGACTGTAATAATAGGATCAAAAATCGAAAGTAAGTCTGAGCAATAACCAACATAATACGAAACAAATCTCAAAAACTTAGGAACAACTAATCTATGAAGCATCCAAAACCTCATGGTAAATATCAATAAAAGTCTACCACATTTCCTTATTCCCAAAACATAAACAAATAACAATAACACCTACTAAATCATGGAAATGAACGTCCTTGGATCACCCCTCAGAACCACACCGCTCACACCGACACTTAACTACTTTGCAAGAGTTTAAAAGGAGTGGGTGAGCTTAACAAGCTTAGTGAATGCCTAGAACAACTACCATGCAAACAGTTCATTAAGTATTAACTCAACAACCATATAGCACAACCTCAATAGTTCCAACTCTAGTGTCATATTATACTCACTCATGCATTATTTACGAGTTCATTTACATTGTAACACCCCTTGCCTGTGTCCGATTCCAGAACAGGATACGACGTGTTACTTTCTACATCATCCGTCACAGCTCTTTCGGGATCCATTTACTATATAAAACACAATTTAGGTCGTCAGGAGTCGTCACACTATCATAAAAAAATTCTCTTGTGTATGGCATGTAGAACTAAACTCATGCTTACGCTACGTTAGTCCTAGAATCGACTAAATCGTAGCTTAGATACCACTAAATGTAATACCCCTTACCCGTGTTCGACACCAAAACAGGATGCGAGGTGTTACTGTGCATAACTTTACTTGAACATGTACTATTGGGTTGTAAAATTTCGTTTCGACTCAAAACTTGTCTTCCTTACTCATAATGTGCATATTATGGGCCCATGAGGCCTCAAACATATAACCGGAGTGTTTCATAGATAAATCGGGAACTTTAACACTCTTTGAAAATTTTTGTCTAAACAGGGACCACACGCCCGTGTTGTCTAATGGACACGCTCGTGTGCCCCTAAGACATGCCCGTGTTCGGCACCTGTGGTCGACACTAACTTACTTCAAACGGCTGAGCACATGCTCGTTTCTATAACCCGTGTCCTTCATACGGCCTTGACACGCCCGTGTCCTCTACTCGTGGAGCTCTCTGATATGACGTCATCAACTCACTATGGTCACACGGCCAAGGCACATGCCCGTGTCCCTAGCTCATGTGTCGAATTAAATTCCACAATTAATGTGCAGACTTCACACGGCCTGGGCACACTCCCATGGGGCTGACCGTGTGTCACACACGGCCTAGACACACGCCCGTGTGTCTACCCGTGTGGACAATTATAAGGCTATTTTCCAAGCCAATTGCCACCCTGAAACATAAACACACTTATACTATCTCAAACAACTCAATTATTCCATCCATTACAATAACTTAAATGCATAAACTTATCATCATGAAAAGGTATATAACTTAACAAATACTGACCAATTTCTAATGGCCATATACAAAAGAATCCATAATCTTACTAACCAAGCCTTTAGCTCACAATATGACATGACCAAAATGATCAAACACCTATACATGCCATACTCAAAATTAATTAACTTTGCTATACCAAAATAGTGGCCAATAGTGTGATCCGAGCTCTGACTTCTATGATCCCTGAGCTAACTTGGCGAATCTACAAGGAAAAAGGGAAAGTAAGCTCTTAGCTTAGAAAGTTTACATGAAATTTATATAACCACATAAATACTCAAAAATAAACTCATCCATATTAAGACTAAAGCAATATAAATTTCAAGTGCTTGAACTTACTTTGAAACACCCTAAACTCGGCCCACGAGCTTTGACCAGATTTGGTATGTTCCTCAAGTAAACCGATTCAAAGTTCTTTTGTTCCTTAGGAAAAACTTGTGCAATTTTAAAGAAAATAATGTTTTGGGTTGGGCTTGTGTTGAAAACCAATTTATCTTATATTGAAATCCTTTTATTTCAGGTGACAGAATACTTAGAGTTTATTTTAAAATAAATTTGTTGATCCATAAATAATAATTTGTAAACATAATAAATAAAAGTAAAAAGAAATAAAGAAATTCAACTATGGCCTTATGGCCTTATTACATCAAATAATCCCAAAATAAAATTCTTAAGTACTTAAATAAAATAAAATGTCCATATTGAATAAAACTTCAAGCTGAGCATGGCCATCACAAGTTCTACCGTCCCGGTCCATCACTGTTCATCACCTGAAAAATGTTCCCACAACGGGGTGAGTCAACAGACTCAATGTGTACACAACACTAAAATTTAATAGATCAGGCATACCATAACGTATCACATGCACATTCATATACAGATAAAATAATGATGCAACCCATACCCAAACCTAGATGCCATCCGCTACACATCCCCGTACCAACCTGCACACCGTGGGGACTACTAAGTCGACCCTCCTTCTGCTACACACCATCGAAGGCAGTCGCTGCAGTCGACGTGCTCATCGCCCATATAAGATTCGTGGCATAGCCACCAGATTCAGATAATTGTGTCATGAGATACCACATTCAGATAATGTAACCGAAGTTACCACATTCAGATAATGTGACCGAAGTCACCACATTCAGATAGTGAGACCGAAGTCATCACATTCACTTCCCCTTTCTCATATAACCCGAATGCCCATATTATTCATATCATGCATATCATACTTAAATTCACATTCACGTTACTTTTCACATGTTAAATATAACATATTTCGTAATCCTAGTAGGAGTAGGAAACGTACCTGAGTACTTTGTACCACATTAGGGTACTTAGCCATATTCACATTCTTATACATGCATATATTACATATTGCCATATAACGTATTAAAAGATAGTGTGGGGTACACACCTGATTTGCTTAACGAAATCCTTGAAATCCCGAAAAACCGATCTACTGCTTTAGATCCGTTAACTCTTATATTCGGCCAATCATTTAAACATATTAATAAACCTTTTTGGCCACAAATCCAAATCCTAGTAGGATTTATACACTTAAAACTTACCTTAAGGATCTTAAATCTCGAAATTATCCCTTGGTTGTAGCTTCTGTCGAAATTCCTAAACCACATGTTAGATCTGATTTCATCCTTAAACATGATAAATAATTCTAGGCCGAATGTACATATGACTTACCTTGAGTCTTTTAAATCCCGAAATTCTCCTCCTTGTAGTCGACCTAGACAAATCCCGAAAGGCCCTTCAAAGTTTCGGCCATGGAATCCTAGAGGAGTTAGATCCCTATATTTCGGCTTAAAGAAGAGAGTAATTGATAACCATAAAATTCTTACCTTTATGGGTGAAATCGGCAACACCCTTCTGTCACGACAAAGATTCGGCTTTTGAAAGTAAACTATGAGAAGAGAAGGGATATGATCTTAAAGAAAATCGGCAAAGGGAACTAAGGGTGAAGAGGAATTCGGCTTGTAACATCCCGAATTTGGGCCTAGTAGGATTGGGCTGATTGGGCCATGGGCTTTAGTAAAAAATTTGTGTGTCATCTAGTTACTTGTGTTAGCTCGGGTAGTATTGTTTGTGTGTTTAGTATATTTGTGTGAAGGCTTGGAAATATTAGGAAGCTAGAATAAATTTTAGTTTGGCTTATTTAATGAAGTGGATTAAGTGAGCTTAGCACTTAAGTTAATTTAAGTGTTCATTTAAAGCATAAGAGGAGTAAGTGGCAAGTTGGTTAAGGAGTTTGGAAGGTGGCTTGAGGTTAGAGGTTCGAGTAGCATGTTTAGCATTTTGAAGGTTTATTTTTGAATCCTTGCATTAATGGACGGTCAAACTTATTTATGATAGGTTGGACTATTTCTTTTGGTAAGTTGAATATGTGATTAAGGAAAGCATGAAATTTGGGATAAGATTCTTAAGCTTTTGGTATGAAGAGGGGACAAAAGGCATGAAGGGTGGAGAATGTTTTGGAAACTTTGTCAAGGCTTTAGTGCATGTATGTGGATGGTATGTATGGCTAGGGGGGTGGCCGAATTTTTGGTTGGTTGGTAGCTAGTTAGTGCCAATTTTCTCTTTGGTTAGTAGGCATTTTCGGCTAGTTAGGTAGACATTCAACTTTTGTTTTGTGTCAAAACCGAAACTCCTTTGAACTTTACCAATTCTTCTCTTTTGTGCACCATTTGGTATTTTATTTCTTTCATCTTCAAAGTTATTCTCTTTAGCCGAATGCACTTTGATCTTTTGGTGCAATTTTGAGCACTTTTCTTCTTTGGCAAATTAAGTGTTTGGCCGAACCTCTCTCTCCCTCATCTCTCTTTTCTTTTCTTTTGACATTGGTTCATAACATTTTCTTTTTCACTCTCTTGGCCGAATATCTCTCCATCTCTAATACCATTTCTTTTTCATTTGTTCAAAGATAAAACATCTACTTCCATTCTATTTCTTCTTTTCTTTTTCACTTCACCATAGCCGAATCTTCTACTTCCTTTTAGTATCATTTTGGCCGAATATTCAAGGGTAGACTCTCCTTGGTTTTCTTCTATCGATTTTGGATAAAAAGGGGTAAGTGTTCATGGACGTTTTCCTTTCTTTTCTTTCTCGTTTCTATGATATTTTCTTATGGACAAAGGCCGAACCTTTGGGCATTATTTTGCAAGGTTCTAACCATTTAGGATTCGATTATTCTCTTAGGCTCTTTGGGATCTCGGAAGCAATCGATTTAAGTCATTCCTTTAGCGAATCAGAGTTGGTAAGTCAAGTGGTAAGGATTCTATACTTTTAAAGTTGGTTGAGGAAGCCTAAGATTGATTGGATATTGTGATATGGCCGATTGTAGGACAAAGTGATCTAGTGCGTTAGATCGGATCTTCGGAAGATAGTTTTTGCGTTGGTGAAAGGTGTGTATCTTACACACTTTATAACTTGGTTTATATATGTATGTATATGTGTGTTATTACTAATCATATTATGAAAGTGGGAAAAACGATGAGATTTGGATTTGATACCATGATGGTATGAATGAGGATTCGGGTAAGTCTGTTTCGATATGTTGTTAATACATGTGGATTGAAATCATGATCTATGATTTATGGTATTTATTATATGATTCATATTAAAGTGTATTAACATGATGTGGTTATCTATTGTATGGGCAATATGAGAGGAGGGGGAAGATTAATATCGTGTCGACGGACACCAGAGATTTGGTATCTCCAGTGATTTGGTATCACATTTGTGTCTTCGGACACCAGAGGTTTGGCACCTCATAGCATCTCGTCCCTGTGGTTTTACACCACCGTGGGTTGGCCCCACTTTTGAGATATGGGATCGACGCCAGTGATTTGGTATCACATGTGGGTTGGCCCCACAACTTGATGATTCGTGTCTTCGGACACCAGTGGTTTGGAACCACCAGTGATTTGGTATCACATTCTTGTCTTCGGACACCAAAGGTTTGGCACCTCATAGCAACTTGTCCCTGTGGTTAATTCCACCGTGGGTTGGCCCCACTTTTGAGATATGGGATCGTCTGCCAGTGATTTGGTATCACACGTGGGTTGGCCCCACAGATGGATTATTCGTGACTTCGGTCACCAGTGATTTGGTATCACATTTGTGTCTTTGGACACCAGTGGTTTGGCACCACCAGTGGTTTGGTACCACACGGGGTAGAAAAGGAGTTATGGATGGCTAGGTTGGGTGCATTATACATATATGTTGCTTTGTTATAATTTGTGAAAGTTTGTGGTATTTACCCGGGAGAGGGAATATGCACTGAGTCTTGGTGACTCACCTTCTCCCTTATATTTTCAGGTGATTCGTGAGATCGCGGATATGGAGTCGGATGAACTCGAGGAGGCCATGCAATAAATTTCGGTTCTACGTGAACTTTGGTTTGATAACTTTACTTTATTTAAATTTGGTTTTATATTTTTATGGGTGTAACACCCCAAACCCGGCCCAAACAATATGATCGAATTTGGTTTGCTACAGAGAAAAGATTTTGAAAATCATTTTAAAGCTGATTTTGAAATTAGTCGAAATGCCTTTCAATTTGAATTTTCTTTGTTAAAAACCAAGCTTAAAAATATTTGTTGAGTCGAGTTGTTTAAAAATTTCAAATGTACCCGATGGTACTTTAAAACATTTTGCGTTTAATTTGAGAAAACATGTGCAAGCGTTTTAACATCATCAAGTAGTTTAAACCAAACATTCAAACATGCAGCAATAATAATAAAATCATTCTAGGAGGCCTTATTACAATTAAGCAACATAAACCCAAAAGAAAAATAGATAAAATCCAAATTCATTTATTAAAAGTCTCCACTGCATGGCCACCTTGAGTCCATCTGGCTCCTCACCCGCGATCTACGAGTCACCTGAAAAATTAAAGGAGAAGGTGAGTCACCAAGACTCAATGTGTAACCCTTCCCCGATTTAGTGCAATAACATACACAAATCATAACCAATTAACATGCATAAGTTTAAAATGCACCCAACCTAACCATCCAAACGCCTTTTTCTACCCCGTGTGGTACCAAACCACTGGTGGTGCCAAACCACTGGTGTCCAAAGACACAATTGTGTTACCAAAACACTGGTGACATATAGTCACAATTGTGATGCCAAATCACTGGAGATACCAAATCTCTGGTGTCCGACGACACAAATCGAATGATGGGGCCAACCCATCGTGTGATACCAAATCACTGGCAGACGATCCCATATCTCAAAGTGGGGCCAACCCACGGTGGTATCAACCACAGGGACAAGTCGCTATGAGGTGCCAAACCTCTGGAGGTACCAAACCTCTGGTGACCGTAGTCACAATGTGTTACCAAAACACTGGTGTCCGTCGACACGAATATCACTGCCCCCTCCACTCATCAACCCATATCAAACAATTATGTATATTTACTGAAATCATGCAAAAAGGTTTATTTTAACAATATTAATAAATTTATCATTGCCATATATCCAATAATACACATACCAAATGTGTCATGCTTCCCAAAAGCATCAAATAATAATCTCAAAGCAATAAAGACTTACCCGAGTCTTTGTTAATACCATGATGGTATTACATCCATGTCTACACAAATCGATTAGGCATAATATAACACTTTGCATAATAAAAAGTTATAAGATATGTATGTACACACCTGGTACCAACAAGAGTTCTAAAACCAGAATAAACAAATCAGCCACACAAGTATTCTTGCCCCTATATTCGGCCAAAAATGGACATTAGTGCCATGGCCTATTCGGCCAAACCAAAATAATTGAGAAGGGTTCCTTGTGAACCCAAAATCTTACCCAAAAGCCTTCGAACACTAGCCAACACACTCCTAAATGAATCGGCCTCACTTCTCTACAATCAACCATCATCATTAAGGTTATTAGCCTTCGGTTTAAACGAAAGCTTAAAAGAATTAATCCTTTGAAATAAACCCTTACCACCTTACCAAAACTGATTGCTAGAGAAGTCCCGAGGAAAACTATGCTACCTTCAATATTCGGCCAAAGTGATTCAAGATAGAAGAAGAATATTTTCGGCACAACAAAGAGGTATATTCGGCTATAGGACAAAAAGAAAAGAATAGGAAAAGAAATAGAGTTTCGGCAAAGAAAAGTGTATAGGAGGTTTTTGAAAAGAGAATGAGAAAGAATTGATCAAAGGAAGAAAAAGAGAGATGGAAGAAATGATATTCGGTTACCACAAACTTTACCAAGGAAGAAAATGCAAAGATGCAAAATGTAGTTTGGTTCAAAAGACAAATGAGAGAAAGAAAGTGATATTTTGTTTCCAACAAAATGAAGTTGTCTTCAAAAGAAATTTTGCACTAAAAGCACCCTAGACATTCGGCCAAAGATGAGAGCTTTTTGGAGAGGAAAAACAAGCATAAAATGATACACAAAACAAAAGTTTGGCCAATATCCCCCCCAAGCTACCTACCAAAAATTCGGCCACTCCCCCTAGCCTTACATGCCGTCCACATTCATGCATTAAGGCATAGGATTTCTTTCCAAAACACTTTCCACAAACCAAGCCTTTGTCCCCTCCTAATACCATAACTTCAAGATATCCTACCATAACCTTAGGAATCTTATCCCTTTTTCCATGCTTTCCTTAAAAATAAATTCAACTTACCAAAAGTTATTAGTCCACTATCATAAACATAGGTTGACCGGCCATTAATGCTATCATGAAATAAAAACCTCAAAATGCTAAACATGCTACTCGAACGACTAACCTCAAGCAACCTTTCAAGAGCCTTAACCAACTTGCCACTTACTCCTCTTATGCTTTAATTAACACTTAAATTAACTTAAGTGCTAAGCTCACTTAATCCACTTCATTAAATAAACCATACTAAAATTTATTCTAGCTTTCTAATATTTCCAAGCCTTCACACAAATATACTAAGCACACAAAAATTCATACCCGAGCTAACACAAATAACTAGATGCCATACAAATTTTTCCTAAAGCCCATGGCCCAATTGGCCCAATTCTACGAGGCCCAATTTCAGGATGTTACAGTTCTACCCTCCTTAAAAATAATTTCGTCCCCGAAATTACTTACTAACGATCAATCGTACAGTCTAACTCACCACACTACGCTCTTGCTGCGCACTCTGATCTTAATAACACTACTAACAATCAAAGCGGTATATAGAAATCCAATGATCAAGAACATACTGGTGAAGACGTCCGGTGCGTCTCCTTCCTGACGACGCCTCGCAGCATACACCAAACCAGGCTGTCTAGCCTCCGTGTTGCCAACACCTCTGCTAGCTGCTCCGCGACCTCGACCAGAGCCATTACCGCCTCTACCATTATCACGACCCTTCTGCGGTGGCGGTCCCTCCTTTCTGAACTGAGCACGACCTTGACCTTCAGACTGATTCCTAGCTTGCTTACGTGGACAGTCTCTCACACGATGATCCAGCGAACCACACTCGAAACATCCTTTTTCTCTGATCCAACATTCGCCCCAATGAAACTTCCCACATCGGTTACACCGTACTGGACCCTGATTAGCAGTAACAGGCCTTCCAGACTGATTCGGCCCATTCTGCCTAACCCTTTTTTGAGAATCTTCGTCCGACCCAAATGATTCAAAACCTCTCTTATGCTTACTCCTATCATAACTCTGTCTCACGGACTCCTTGACTCCTTCGGCTACCTTGGCCTTCTCCACCAAGACAGCAAACTCACGCTCTTGCTGCGGAGTAATCAGCAACCTTAACTCGTCTCTAAGTCCATCTTCAAAGCGGACACAACGATCATGCTCCAATGCCACTATTCCCTGAGCATAGCGGCTCAACCTCAAGAATTCCGCTTCATACTCCGACACAGACTTATTTCCTTGTACTAACCCCAGAAAAGCTTTTCTCTGTGCATCAATGTAGCTTGAGCCAACATACTTCTTCTGATAAGAAATTTTGAAATACTCCCAAGTAAGATCATCTGCCGTAGCACCATCTCGAACCGTGAGCCACCAACGATATGACTCATCCTTGAGAAGCGACACCGCTCCTTTCAGTTTCTCCTCGTTCGTTAGGTCTATCTCATCCATGATTCTTTCGGTCGATTCCAGCCAATACTCAGCCGTATTGGGCGCTACACCAGACACACCTCGGAAAAATTCAGCTCCGTTAGCTCTAAGTCTCTCAGGTACCGACTTCCGAGCTCCTCCACCTCCACCCATTCCAGCTACCCTTTCCAGAACCCGCAGCATCACTTGTGACACAGCGTCATCACCCGTCTGATCTTGCTCCTCAGCTCCAAAGGTTGGGGGTGGTGATGGCGGTATCTCGTTCTCAGATCCCTGACCCGACCCGACAGGTTCCAATACGGTCATCCTACCCCTTCCGCGTCCACGACGGCCACGTCCTCTAAAGCTCATTCTAACTATCGCGCTTTAATCTGATTAGGAAATTTTTATGAATTAGTACATGTTTCACTTGATTATCCGCGAAAAATTTTATGAAAAGAGTTTAATAGGAGTTCTTTCGATCAAACAAGGTTTTAAGTCTTCTATCCTAGTTTACACAGAAAAGTACATCCATTCTCTAATACCTTTCATACCTATCACTCTTCAGACATTTCTGTCCGTTTCTAACCCAGGGGTATTTTCGTCATTTTTCCTACAGGGTATTTTTGTAATAAACCGAAGAAATTTGAAAACTTTAATAAATCATGATATTTTGAAATTTCTAAAACTGAGGAGTATTTTTGAGAAATTCTCAATTGAAGATATAACAAAATTTTGAAAACCAGGGGTATTTTGGTAATTTTGTCAATCGGGGGTAATTTTGTAAATTTCCAAAGTCAAGGTATTATTTTGAAATACAACATTTTTGAGTACTTTTGTAAAATAAAAATTTGATCAAAATTGGGGTAATATGGAAATTTTAGAAACCAAGGGTATTTTCGTAATTTTGCCACTAGGGGCATTTTGGTAATTTTGGTAAACCGGGATTATTTGAAAATTTTCGAAGATAAATTTGTCCTACTATCTAAAAGAGATAATTTAGTGATTTTAAAACCGAAGTTTTCCTTAAAACATGACTAGTCCCTTTCGGGTTTTATTTAGGGTTTTGCCTATGACCGAGTCCTCTTGGTTAGGATGAACCGAAGCTACGCACCAGGTAGGAATCCCGCGAAGAGGAGGTGAGTCACGAGGACTGCTTAAGTACCAAGCTCTTTCGGATCCAATCCTAGACATGCGTACCAAGGTTACCACACCCTAACTCGGCGACTTGGTCCTAGGTTTGTTTAATTAGGCCATTAAAGTCTTATGAATTTTGTTGGGGTAAACTAGTCCTAAAGTTTAAAATACTTATCACTATCTACGTCCCATGCTTCCTACCCTTCTACAGTAAATAATTAATACAAAAATTTAGAGGTACTAACCAGGGCGGATCGGTGCCGGAGACTCGGTGCTATGCTTATTCAAAACAAAAATATTTCAAAAAGGCCTACCAAAAACATTTTTGGGCCTTGGGCCCCCACAGCCGAGCTTTGAACTGGGCTCTAATACCAATTTTGTAACACCCCAAACCCGGCCCAAACAATATGATCGAATTTGGTTTGCTACAGAGAAAAGATTTTGAAAATCATTTTAAAGCTGATTTTGAAATTAGTCGAAATGCCTTTCAATTTGAATTTTCTTTGTTAAAAACCAAGCTTAAAAATATTTGTTGAGTCGAGTTGTTTAAAAATTTCAAATGTACCCGATGGTACTTTAAAACATTTTGTGTTTAATTTGAGAAAACATGTGCAAGCATTTTAACATCATCAAGTAGTTTAAACCAAACATTCAAACATGCAGCAATAATAATAAAATCATTCTAGGAGGCCTTATTACAATTAAGCAACATAAACCCAAAAGAAAAATAGATAAAATCCAAAATTCATTTATTAAAAAGTCTCCACTGCATGGCCACCTTGAGTCCATCCGGCTCCTCACCCGCGATCTACGAGTCACCTGAAAAATTAAAGGAGAAGGTGAGTCACCAAGACTCAATGTGTAACCCTTCCCCGATTTAGTGCAATAACATACACAAATCATAACCAATTAACATGCATAAGTTTAAAATGCACCCAACCTAACCATCCAAACGCCTTTTTCTACCCCGTGTGGTACCAAACCACTGGTGTCCAAAGGCACAATTGTGTTACCAAAACACTGGTGACATATAGTCACAATTGTGATGCCAAATCATTGGAGATACCAAATCTCTGGTGTCCGAAGACACAAATCGAATGATGGGGCCAACCCATCGTGTGATACCAAATCACTAGCAGACGATCCCATATCTCAAAGTGGGGCCAACCCACGGTGGTATCAACCACAGGGATAAGTCGCTATGAGGTGCCAATCCTCTGGAGGTACCAAACCTCTGGTGACCGTAGTCACAATGTGTTACCAAAACACTGGTGTCCGTCGACACGAATATCACTGCCCCCTCCACTCATCAACCCATATCAAACAATTATGTATATTTACTGAAATCATGCAAAAAGGTTTATTTTAACAATATTAATAAATTTATCATTGCCATATATCCAATAATACACATACCAAATGTGTCATGCTTCCCAAAAGCATCAAATAATAATCTCAAAGCAATAAAGACTTACCCGAGTCTTTGTTAATACCATGATGGTATTACATCCATGTCTACACAAATCGATTAGGCATAATATAACACTTTGCATATTAAAAAGTTATAAGATATGTATGTACACACCTGGTACCAACAAGAGTTCTAAAACCCGAATAAACAAATCAGCCACACAAGTATTCTTGCCCCTATATTCAGCCAAAAATGGACATTAGTGCCATGGCCTATTCGGCCAAACCAAAATAATTGAGAAGGGTTCCTTGTGAACCCAAAATCTTACCCAAAAGCCTTCGAACACTAGCCAACACACTCCTAAATGAATCGGCCTCACTTCCCTACAATCAACCATCATCATTAAGGTTATTAGCCTTCGGTTTAAACGAAAACTTAAAAGAATTAATCCTTTGAAATAAACCCTTACCACCTTACCAAAACCGATTGCTAGAGAAGTCCCGAGGAAAACTATGCTACCTTCAATATTCGGCCAAAGTGATTCAAGATAGAAGAAGAATATTTTCGGCACAACAAAGAGGTATATTCGGCTATAGGACAAAAAGAAAAGAATAGGAAAAGAAATAGAGTTTCGGCAAAGAAAAGTGTATAGGAGGTTTTTGAAAAGAGAATGAGAAAGAATTGATCAAAGGAAGAAAAGAGAGATGGAAGAAATGATATTCGGTTACACAAACTTTACCAAGGAAGAAAATGCACAAGATGCAAAATGTAGTTTGGTTCAAAAGACAAATGAGAGAAAGAAGTGATATTTTGTTTCCAACAAAATGAAGTTGTCTTCAAAAGAAATTTTGCACTAAAAGCACCCTAGACATTCGGCCAAAGATGAGAGCGTTTTGGAGAGGAAAACAAGCACAAAAATGATACACAAACAAAAGTTTGGCCAATATCCCCCCCAAGCTACCTACCAAAATTCGGCCACTCCCCCTAGCCTTACATGCCGTCCACATTCATGCATTAAGGCATAGGATTTCTTTCCAAAACACTTTCCACAAACCAAGCCTTTGTCCCCTCTTAATATCATAACTTCAAGATATCCTACCATAACCTTAGGAATCTTATCCCTTTTTCCATGCTTTCCTTAAAAATAAATTCAACTTACCAAAAGTTATTAGTCCACTATCATAAACATAGGTTGACCGGCCATTAATGCTATCATGAAATAAAAACCTCAAAATGCTAAACATGCTACTCGAACGACTAACCTCAAGCAACCTTTCAAGAGCCTTAACCAACTTGCCACTTACTCCTCTTATGCTTTAATTAACACTTAAATTAACTTAAGTGCTAAGCTCACTTAATCCACTTCATTAAATAAACCATACTAAAATTTATTCTAGCTTCCTAATATTCCAAGCCTTCACACAAATATACTAAGCACACAAAAATTCATACCGAGCTAACACAAATAACTAGATGCCATACAAATTTTTCCTAAAGCCCATGGCCCAATCGGCCCAATTCTACTAGGCCCAATTTCAGGATGTTACAATGGGTTTGTAATAAGGCCTCTTTAAATTATGATTTTGGATTATTTATATGTTTTGGATTTGCTTTAAATGCGGTTTATGAATTTCTTGATTATTATAATAAATTGAGCACAAAGTTTTCTAAACTACACAACGCGATGTTTTTTTTTAAAACGTTACCATCGGGTAACATAGATTAATTAACAAATTCAACAACTTAAGTGTTTTTGATAATCTAAATGATTTACAAATATTTAGTTACTACTATCAAATGTAAATGGTTTTCAAAGTAATAATTTGAGTTTTCTTAAAATGATTTAAATGTTTTCTAACCTATGACTTATTCAATTATTTTAAAGTTTTACGTAATTTCAAAGTAAATTATTGGTTTTAACTTATTATACACCTGATTTCTACAAATATCGAATTTAAAAGGGTTTTTCACAAAAATTTAATCGTTAACTCGTTTTTCTTCAAATTATTTTCCTCAGTGACATACCAGATTCGGTCGTGGCGTATTGACCGGGTTTGGGGTGTTACACGGCTAGACAAAAGAAAAAGAGGAGAGAAGAGAGGCTAGGAAATTCGGCAGAGAAAGAGGAGGAAGAGAAAACTAAAAGAAAACTCTAATAAGTTATTCTAAAACCCGATACCTTGTTCGGGCTACAAGAATGCCTATTTATAACAAAAATTCTAAACTCAAATTTAATTACAATTAAATTCTGAATAGTATCCTGATAAGGATGCTTTCAATATCAGCTTCATAGTGGTTTCCACGTAGCTTCCTTGAATAGTATCCTGATAAGGATGCTTGAATTGTCAGCTTCATGGTTGTTTCCATGTAGCTTCCTTGAAATAATGGTCGCCATCATGGTTGTTTCCACGTAGCTTCCTTGAAATAATGGTCGCCATCATGGTTGTTTCCACGTAGCTTCCTTGATGTGAAGGTTGCCATCATGGTTGCTTCCACGTAACTTCTTTTTTGGCAATATTTGCTGCTTGCATCATTGCTTACATCATTTTCTACATGGCATTGACGGTTGCTTCCATCATTGCTTGCGTCACTTGATATGGATTATGATGGGTTGTCACATCCAATATCTTTTATGTCTCCTTTTTTGGATTCGATCTAATCCTTCCTGGATATTTCTGAGATTCATCTCCTCGATTTCTTCCAGGTGTAGTGATTCAGGTGAAGGTACTGGTGTGTTCCAGCTTTCCCACACTTCTCTGATTTCCGCTGCTAACGGATAATCTTCGATCTCCATATCAGCTATTTTTGTTAATAGCAAAATGGCTTCTTCATTTATTTCTTCCTGGTGGTTTCCAGTGTCAAATGCCAATATTCTTCTTCCATCGGTCCAGAACTTATAACTGGTTTGTTGAAGTAGAAACTGGGCTTTTGCCATTAAATCAATTCCGGCTTGGATTTGATAATGGGAAAAGTTTTTATAACACTCGTCAATGGTTTTTGACAAATGTTGTTGATCTTCCTGGGCTGCCAAGAGGGATCTTCCTCCAAGCATTTTATGAATAGACCATATTTGATATGGCTGATAAAATTTTTCTTTTTCAGCGATACCAATAAGGCTGCTTATTCTTATATAAAAATAGTAGACAAAATCATCTAAATCAACAAAGTTTGTTAATCTAGATTTTACTATAGCTGGAAAATCTTTTAGTAAATGAAAAGAAAGATTTTGGACTGTTATTTCTTTAACAAATCCCCATTCAATACTGGTTATATCAAATGGATCATGATCAAGTTGAAATTTGATAGTAGGAAGTTTTTCTTCTATATCATTTATAAAAACATAAGCTTGTGACAAATATTTTGAAAAAGTTTCTGAAAATAGAGCTTGCTGGTTGCAAATAGCTCGATTTATTTTTGAAAAAATATCAGGAGGCAGAATTTGTCTACACGTGTTATATAGACATATTCTAAACATCTTATTAATAATAGGAATGTTTTTCCCGTTACTAATAAAATATTGAAATATATCAAGAAGATTGTTTATCTCCTTAATATCCATATATTCGATTAGGATTTCATCCCAATCTCGGTATAAAATGGATTTTAGTAATAAATCTTCAGATTTATTTTCTTTAGTTGTTTTTTCAACTAAGAATTCCGAGAATTGTGTAAAAGCTTTTCGAAAATTTGCTCTTTGTTCCAAAATATGGTCTTTCCATATTCTGTTTATAAAATTGTAATATTCTGGAGGTAATCCAGGATTATAAAAATCTTTTAATTCAGGAAATCCAAGATTTTGTTGTTTTTTCAACAAATCTTCTGTATTTTTTATAATCTCAGAATAGCTTTTTTGATATTCTGAATATGGATTTTGTGAAAATTCAAAATAACTCACCGGGGTTGGTGATTGTGTTCCAAATGGTTGTTTTACCATTGGATAATGTACATAATATCCCTGGTTAGGATAAAATTGTACTTGTGTAGGTGAAGCAATAAATCCTTGTTTAGAATTCATTGATTCAGGTGTAGCAATAAATTCTTGTTTAGGACTCATTGGTGAAGCAATAAATCCCTGTTTAGGACTCATTAGTTTCCCCTTATTGGGTTTTTTATGGACAATTCTCCATCCATCATTTTCTTTTAGAGGTTGTTTACCTCTATCCATAAGGCCTGCTAAGAAAATCAGCAAACATTAGTAATTTTATGATATTCTACTAATGGTATTTCTATAGTTATTATCAAACATAAATATACTCATCAGAATCTGTATCAGACTCTGTTTCTGAAATTAATTCATATAATATTTTAGAAGGATTTATTTCCTCACTAAAACATATTTCTAAATCTTGTTCTTCAAGATTTTTAATCATTTTTCTAGCATTTTTGCCTTTGTTAGGACAATTTGTTGCTATATGACCTTCGTCATCACAAATAAAACATTTACAAATTTGTTTTTTAGTTTTATTAGAAGTTTTTCTTCTAACAAATTTTTTCTTTTTATTATTACTATTTTTATTTCCTGGTTTCCATCTAGCTAATCTATATTTTTTATTCTTTTTATAGGGTTTTGAACGTATAGAGTTACAACCAAATTCCCATTCTCCTTCTAGCATTTTTGTGCAATATCTATGACTTAATTTATTCTTGACTTGTTTAGCCGCCTTACTCTGTAAACAATGTAATATAATTCTTTCTTTAGCAAAATTAATTCTATTATCTATAGTATCTATATTTGCTACTTCTGTATTATTATCATTACTATGTTTTATTATGAAAGAAGCATATTTGTTTATGCAAATTTCATCCCAAGGTGGTGGCAATTTATGAAAATATTGGTTTTTCCAAAAGTCTATACTTTCATTTTTCAACTTTTGATATTCATGAAGAATTTTTTTTTTTTAAATTCATCTAAATATTTAATATCACATAATTTTAATTTTGACAAAATATAGCTGGATTGGCTATCTTGATCTTTTTTATTAGTGTAACCACAAAATTCTATTTTTAGAATTGAGGTTAAACCTTTTAATAAATCTTTAGGGGTACTTATTTGATTAATAAGCTGATTCTTTTGTTCTCTTCCTTTCTCAGATTCTTCCCATCGTCTAAGAAATTGAAAAACATCCCCTTGAAAAGTTCCAACAAGATAGTTTAAAAATTTTTCTTTTGACCAGACTGTACTGTTGTTGTTTACAACAATAGTCATAGATTGTGCCCAATCGTCTATTGTTTTTTCATAGTCCGATATAGGAACATTAGTTAAATCTAAATATATACCTCCTTGAGCGACATTTCTTTTAAGATCATCTATTTATAAGGTATAGGTGTAGGTGACTAGTTTCTCTTGGAGTTTCCAGTTTTATATCATTAGTAGCTATATTTTCTATTTTATCACCTAATATTCTTGTTGTGTTTTCAACAGATTCATAATTTCTATTAATAGCTCTCAGATTATCATCTTTTTGAATATCTGAGTCTATTTTTCTCTTACCATGAGAATCTCTTTTATCAATTTCCCAAGGTTTCGGTACTACAAAATCATATGGATCTGGTGGTTCAGTATCCATGGGATCTTCAGGAATCTCTATATTCTCTTCTGTTGAAGTGTTTTCTTCATCAGAATTATGACTAGTTACATTAATATCTATTTCTGAATTATTAGGACTTTCACTATTTTCTGTGGTTTCAGATTTATTATTATCATATTCTAACATATAGTGATAATTATATTTTTTAAACAGATCTTTATGTTCTTCATAAAGTTCCTCTATTAACTTAAGATATTCAACTCTTTCATAGCTATCTTCTGTTTTAGAAAATTGGTTTTTCCAATGTTCTATTAGAGTTTTATAAGATTCGTAATCATATTTTTGTTGTTTTTTTATCTTTTTCTCTTTTTTCTTTTGTTTTTTCTTTTTTATTATTATAATTATTAGAAGATTCATCCGAAGACTCATCTTTATCTGACAAAACTAAAATATCATTACTATTACCGTAATATAAAGGACCTAGATCTGATTCTATGTTATTACTATTATAAATAACCTGATCTAATTTATTATTAACATCAGATAATAATTCTTTAGACTTGTTATTCAAATCTAAATTCGTTACTTCTCCCATATTATCTACTTCTTCTTCTACCTTACTGACCTTAGTAAATAATCTATTAAAATATATGGACATCATATCTATTAAACTATTGATACCCTTACTAAGAGCCGAAATATTATTTTCATTCTTAGAGTCTATATGCATAGTATGATTACAAGTTTTATCTTTGTATAAACAATCCATTTGTTCCATGTTTTTATCCCTGGTACCTAAGACCGTCTGTGTCTATACATCTTAAAAAATGCCTACAACGTCCCACTCGGACTCAACGGCAACAAGAAGACAGAATGACAGATATATGGGTTTTGAGACAAAAACAGCAAAATAAACGGAATTGAAGATCAAAGATAGAAACTTACAATGATAACTACGATATTAGAACTCCAGAAATCGTTACTCCAGGGCTCCTCTGATAGGATATCTAATACCAATTACGAGGGGAGGGAGGATATATGCACAAGCGGAAGGCTATATAATATCGTAGGATAATATTTCACAAGAAGAAAATAGATAATTTACAAAAGGATTTACAAAATGAAGATCAAGAAAGGTTTCTTGATTTCTTAAGCAAAAGAGTATACAAGAGAAAACTAAAAGAAAACTCTAATAAGTTATTCTAAAACCCGATACCTTGTTCGGGCTACAAGAATGCCTATTTATAACAAAAATTCTAAACTCAAATTTAATTACAATTGAATTCCGAATAGTATCCTGATAAGGATGCTTTCAATATCAGCTTCATGGTGGTTTCCACGTAGCTTCCTTGAATAGTGTCCTGATAAGGATGCTTGAATTGTCAGCTTCATGGTTGTTTCCACGTAGCTTCCTTGAAATAATAGCTTCCTTGATGTGAAGGTTGCCATCATGGTTGCTTCCACGTAACTTCCTTTTTTGGCAATATTTACTGCTTGCATCATTGCTTACATCATTTTCTACATGGCATTGACGGTTGCTTCCATCATTGCTTGCGTCACTTGATATGGATTATGATGGGTTGTCACATCCAATATCTTTTATGTTTCCTTTTTTGGATTCGATCTTATCCTTCTCGGATATTTCTAAGATTCATCTCCTCGATTTCATCCAGGTGTAGTGATTCAGGTGAAGGTATTGGTGTGTTCCAACTTTCCCACACTTCTCTGATTTCCGCTACTAACGGATAATCTTCGATCTCCATATCAGCTATTTTTGTTAATAACGAAATGGCTTCTTCATTTCTTTCTTCCTGGTGGTTTCCAGTGTCAAATGCCAATATTCTTCTTCCATCGGTCCAGAACTTATAATTGGTTTGTTGAAGTAGAAACTGGGCTTTTGCCATTAAATCAATTCCGGCTTGGATTTGATAATGGGAAAAATTTTTATAACACTCGTCAATGGTTTTTGACAAATGTTGTTGATCTTCCTGGGCTGCCAAGAGGGATCTTCCTCCAAGCATTTTATGAATAGACCATATTTGATATGGCTGATAAAATTTTTCTTTTTCAGCGATACCAATAAGGCTGCTTATTCTTATATAAAAATAGTAGGCAAAATCATCTAAATCAACAAAGTTTGTTAATCTAGATTTTACTATAGCTGGAAAATCTTTTAGTAAATTTAAAGAAAGATTTTGGACTGTTATTTCTTTAACAAATCCCCATTCAATACTGGTTATATCAAATGGATCATGATCAAGTCGAAATTTGATAGTATGAAGTTTTTCTCCTATATCATTTATAAAAACATAAGCTTGTGAAAAATATTTTGAAAAAGTTTCTGAAAATAGAGCTTGCTGGTTGCAAATAGCTCGATTTATTTTTGAAAAAATATCAGGAGGCAGAATTTGTCTACACGTGTTATATAGACATATTCTAAACATCTTATTAATAATAGGAATGTTTTTCCCGTTACTAATAAAATATTGAAATATATCAAGAAGATTGTTTATCTCCTTAATATCCATATATTCGATTAGGATTTCATCCCAATCTCGGTATAAAATGGATTTTAGTAATAAATCTTCGGATTTATTTTCTTTAGTTGTTTTTTCAACTAAGAATTCCGAGAATTGTGTAAGAGCTTTTCGGGAATTTGCTCTTTGTTCCAAAATATGGTTTTTCCATATTCTGTTTATAAAATTGTAATATTCTGGAGGTAATCCAGGATTATAAAAATCTTTTAATTCAGGAAATCCAAGATTTTGTTGTTTTTTCAACAAATCTTCTGTATTTTTTATAATCTCAGAATAGCTTTTTTGATATTCTGAATATGGATTTTGTGAAAATTCAAAATAACTCACCGGGGTTGGTGATTGTGTTCCAAATGGTTGGTTTACCATTGGATATGGTACATAATATCCCTGTTTAGGATAAAATTGTACTTGTGCAGGAGCAACAATAAATCCTTGTTTAAGACTTGCTGGTGTAATAAATCCTTGTTTAGGATTTGTAGGTGTATCAATAAATCCTTGTTTAGGACTCATTGGTGATTTTCCCTTGTTGGGTTTTTTATGGACAGTTCTCCATCCATCATTTTCTTTTAGAGGTTGTTTACCTCTATCCATAAGGCCTGCTAAGAAAATCAGCAAACATTAGTAATTTTATGATATTCTACTAATGGTATTTCTATAGAAGTATTTTCTATAGATAATATAACCGATTTTTTATTAACAGTAAATGGTAGATATTGATTAATAAAATTATTTCCTAATAATATATCACCATACATATCAGGAAAACATAATATTTCTGGAATTATAAATCTAACATTTTTTGTGTAGATTGAAATATTTTTTGCATTATAATAAATAGTAGTTTTGCTACCACTTATTCCATTAATATTTATTATCTTCTTTACAGGTTTCCAATACCCTTCAGGAAGAACATTCTTTTTCCAGCTACTGGTTGTAGCTCCTGTATCTAATAAAGCATGTAAAGAATATTTTTTATAATCTTTATCATATAATGTAATTTCAATGTATTTATTGAAATTTATAATATTATCTACTGAATAATGTATATCTTCCATTCTAGTGTTTCTAGAATTTCTACTAGGTGTAGTAGGAAAAATAGGAATATGAACTGTTTTCATACCTATTGGTGTAGATGTACTTATATTATCATCTTCTTCCTCTGGTTGAGAACTAGAAGGTAGTACTAAATTATCATCTGTATTTGTTATAAGATTATTTTTAAAATATAACTTATCACCAGATGACATATATTCTATAGTACTTACTGGTTTAGAAGTACTAGCATTGTTAGTCTTTTCTATGATCCAGTCTTTTGGAATCGATAGGTCTTTTAGATGTAATAATTTTGGTTGAATTTCCGTTGTAAATTTATTAGGCTCAAAAAGCTCAATTATTTTATTATTTATTTCTTTTATTTCAACCTCTGCCGTATTAGTATATTCATTAATAGAAGTCTAGCTTATTGGTAAATCTTCTGCTAAATCGCTAATATCAGAATTTTTTGTCTGAATTCTAAGGCATAGACACTCTTCTATTAGAGGGTCTGTTATGGATATAAAGTAATTTGGTTTAACTTTAAATCCTATAACACCTGTATGTAAATTTGATTGTATTCCTCCAATAAGTGCTTTTATTGGATTTTCAAATCTCTTATCTAATAATATCGCTAGAATAGGAACATCATGACCTCTTCTAAATAAAGCTCTAATTGTTATCATAATGACTCCTAAATGTATATATCTTACCTGAGGATAGTTTTTTCTAATCCTTTTTACTTTTTCTTTGGTAAATAAGGGAATTTCTGTTAATCCACCTTTGGTATCTTTAGCGACTGTGTTACCGCTAATTTTCTCTATATGTCTTTTTGACCATATTTTAAACTTAGAAATTTTATAAATTTCTTCTTTAGAAATATGATTTTTATTAATTTTTTCTATTATATCATCAGAAAAGTCTATTTCTTCTCCGATTAAATTTCCTAACTTAATATCCTGTTGTTCAGAATTAGGAATTTCTTCTAACTTATTATTAGAACTGCTTCCTATCATAAATATGTATTCTTCAGAATCTACATCAGATTCCGTTTCTATTATAAATATATTATCTATTTTATCACCTAATATTCTTGTTGTGTTATCAACAAGTTCATAATTTCTATTAATAGCTCTCAGATTATCATCTGTTTGAAGATCTGAGTCTATTTTTCTCTTACCATGAGAATCTCTTTTATCAATTTCCCAAGGTTTCGGTATTACAAAATCATATGGATCTGGTGGTTCAGTATCCATAGGATCTTCAGGAATCTCTATATTCTCTTCTATTGAAGTGTTTTCTTCATTAGAATTATGATTCTTGTAACATCCTGAATTAGGGGTTGTTTGAAAATTTAATTATTTGTTCCCATGTGTGTGTGTGCTTGAAGAAATAAATATTATGATTTATTTGGCATGTTCTAAGGTCTAGAATTAAACCCGAGATAGACCTGACTTAGTATTAAAATTTCTTTTTAAGTACCTAAAAGGAGGGAGCTAGGTGAGATAGGGCTTTAAAGAAATTTGGGCGAATTATGGCACAAAGAATAGGCTTGGCACAAGTGGCTTGGTGCGCCTAACGGGGGTAACAAGGGGGGAGGTTCGATCCGTGGAAGTATCAGGGGGGAATTTTTTTTTTCCTTTAGGGCTTTTTGGGCGTTAGGGCTAGGAAGGCCTTATAATTAAATCAGGGGGGCTTATTGACATGAAAGGCAGGTGGGCGGAGTGGCTTGGGGCGCCACTTAAGGGTGTTGGCACGAAGGTCTCGGGTTCGAAATGCAAGGGACGCAAGGAGTGTTATTTTTGGGCTTTGGCGCTAAAAGAGAAAAGGGCTCAGGTATAAGGCTTTATATATAAATGGTGGGAATATTTAACATGAAAGTCCAAAGGGAAGAGTTGGTTTGGGGCGCTTAAAGGGGGGCTGTTGCTGCTTGGGGTCGCTGGTTCGAGTCCAAGAAGCAGCATTTGGATTTTTATTTTTTCCTCTTTGCTGCTGGCGTGAAGGAGAAAAAGAATTGGCATGAATTTGGACTCTTCAAAGTGATAGAGTTTGAGCTTATTTTATTTTTGCTAATAATCGGCTGGAAGAGGGGAAGTTTTAGTGTTTATTTGCTATAAAATTGTTGAGGGGATTAAGGAATTAAAAGTATGATAAAATTAGATTTATCTTTGATAAATCAAGGCTGGGAATTATCACAAATTAAGAGAGTGTTTGCTGAAAATTGGAGACCTTGGGGGGGCTGTCCATATCTGTTTTGTACAGCAAAGATGTGCCAAAGTGGAACCAATTTTCTTTTCTTTTCTCCAAAATTTGCTGCTGCCGAAACTCCTTTGTTGCATTGCCCAAATTATCAAAAAAAAAAATTCCAGCTTCTCTTCTCCTTTTTCAAGCCGAAACCACCCCCTTTCCCTACATCTTCTCTTTTTCTTTTTTCTTCCTCCACTAGCCGAACCTACCCTCCTCCTTCACTAAAATTTCAGCCTCTCCAATTGTGCTTAGGCCGAATCTCCCTTGAGGAAAAGGGTGCTGCCGATTTTCAATAAGTGTGGTAAGGGGTAATCCTCTCTTTTAAAATTAAAGTTATGGCCTATGATTCTTACTAATACGATTAAAGCGATTGTAGGGAAGCCATAACCATTAGGGAAAGCTTTCGGGATTTATTCCCCTAAGGTAAGTGGTGGTAAGGATCTATTTTAATAAACAATATTTTAGTGATCGGAAAGGCGAAGGCTACTAATATGTATGGTTGCCGATTGTAGGGAAGTGAAACGGATTTACATATCGTAAGGTGGTTAGTGTTCAAAGGACGTGTAGGGTCAAGATCTAGCATCGTAGATCGGCTTTTCGGGATCTAGGAATTACGATAGTAACAGGTGTGTAAGATCTCTCTACACACTTTATTAACTTACATGACGTTATTGTTTACCTTAAATCTTTTAGTTGTGGTTAGCTTGTGGCATAATCATGGATTTCGGGTAAGTCCCTTAACTTGTAATTTTTGATATATGCTATGCCATCACATGATGATTAATACTATGACATGATATATGAAATTTGATGTATAAGCATGTGATGGTGGGATTGATGAGAGGAGGGGGATGAATTATGGACTGTCGTCAGTGGTTTTGACCACAAGATGGGTTGGCCCCATCAGACTATTTGTGACCTATGGTCATCAGTGGTTTTGACCACAACGATTAATTATTTGCGACTAAGTCCCAGTGGTTTGGTACCACCAGTGGTTTTGACCACATTTGATATATTGTGACCTATGGTCATCAGTGGTTTTGACCACACGATGGGTTGGCCCCATCATTTAAATTGTGACTTTAAGTCATCAGTGGTTTTGACCACACGGGGTAGAAAAGGAGTATGGATGGCTAGTTGGGTTGCATGAGCATGTTTATTAATGAATTGTGTATGAGATGTATTTTCCGGGTGGGGGATTTACACACTGAGTCTTGGTGACTCACCCTTTCCCTTAACATTTTGCAGATGAGTAGATCGCGGAGGTGGAGCCGGATGGACTCGAGGTGGCCATGCAGTGGAAATTTTAATTAGATGAACTTGGATTTTGTTTTATATTATTTTAATGTTGGTTTTATTTTAATTAAGTTGTAATAAGGCCTCCTAGATATATTTTTTTTTATTATTCTATGCTTTGGGATTAATTTGTTTAAACTATTTCTTAACATTAAATTAAGTACACATGTTTTCTAAAATTTAATCGCAAAATGTTTCATCGTGCCATCGGGCACACCTGAATCGGTAACAATCTGACTTAATGAATATTTTTAAAACAAACCTAAGTATGGTTTTTATACTCCTCGAATGCTTTAAATCGGATACTATCTTTAATCAAAAAGTTAATTCGGCTTAAAGGGATTTTCAGAAAAAAATACTTTCTCTGTAGCACACCAAATTCGGTCGTAGTGTTTGGGCCGGGTTTGGGGTGTTACAAAATTGGTATCAGAGCCCAGTTCAAAGCTCGGCTGTGGGGGCCCAAGGCCCAAAGTGTTTTGGTAGGCCTTTTTGAAATATTTTTGGGTTTTTGAACAGCATGGCACCGAGTCTCCGGCACCAATCCGCCCAGGTAAGTACTTCTAACTCCTTTGTGAATTATTATCTGTAGAAGGGTAGGTATGGAACGTAGATAGCACGATAAGTACTTGGAACTTTAGGACTAGTTTACCCCAACAAAATACATAAGACTTTAATGGCTTAATTAAACCAACCTAGGATCAAGTCGTCGAGTTAGGGTGTGGTAACCTTGGTGCGCATGTCTAGGATTGGATCCGGAAGAGCTTGCTACTTAAGCAGTCCTCGTGACTCACCTCCTCTTCACGGGATTCCTACCTGGTGCGTAGCTTTGGTTCACCCTGACCAAGAGGGCTCGGTCATAGGCTAAACATAATAACTAAAACCCGAAAGGGAACTAGCCATGTTTTTTTTTTGGAAAAGAAGAAAACAAAAAAACTTTAGTTTTTCAGAATTTTTAAAATTACTCTTTTAAATTTGAGAAAAACCGTCTTTACAACGTTTCCAAAAAAAAATTTGTAAAAAATTACAAAAATGCCCTTAGGGGGTAAAATTACTCAGAATACCCTTAGTTCATAAAACGCCAACTACTCAATGGTTTTGTCCAAAATTTCATTACTTTATAAATATCCAAAAACCCTACTTTGCAAACTATCAAAATAAAATACTTTGGTTTTGGAAAAAAAAATTATTACGAACATGCCCTCAACTCGCAAAATTACCAAAATAACCCTGATTTCTAAAATTTTTGCATCATTGCTTTAAAAAGGAAAACTCTCAAAAAGAACCCTCACAGTTTTACAATTGTTAAAATACCCCTGATTTGTTAAATTTACAAAATTACCCCTGATTGACAAAATTACCAAATTACCCCTGGTTTCCAAAATTTTGCCATATCTTTAAATTTTACAAATTTTCAGGAATACCCTCCAGTTTTGGAGATTTCAAGTGACTCGATCTATTAAAGTTTAAAACTCCTCTGATTTATTACGAAAATACCCCTGTAGGAAAATGACGAAAATACCCATGGGATAGAAACTGGACAGAAACGTCCGAAGAGTGAATAGGTATGAAAGGTACTAGGGAATGGATGTTCTTCTCTGTGTGAACTAGGATAGCGAACTTAAAACTTTGTTTGATCGAAAGAATCTCTATTAAACTCTTCATAAAATTTCTTCGCGAATAATTAAGTGGAACAATTACTAATGCAGAAAATTCTTAAGCAGATAAACACAATTGTTAGAATGAGTTCAAGAGGTCGTGGACGTCCGCTGCGTGGCCTTGGTAGGGGTAGGATGACCTTGTCGGAGCCAGCAAGGTCTGGTCACGGGTCTGGAAATGAGATGCCGGATCTGCCGGCGGCGAAAACTGAATTTCAAGATCAGACGGGTGGTAATGATGTCGTATCTCAAGCTGTATTACGGGTATTGGAACGAGTTGCTGAGGCTGGCGCAGGTGCAGGAGCCCGTAAATCTATGGTTGAACGACTTCAGGCTAACGGAGCAGAAGTATTTAGGGGAGTTTCCGGAGTGGCACCCAGTGCGGCGGAGTACTGGCTGGAAGCAACTGAAAGGATCATGGATGACATAGATTTTACAGCTGAGGAGAAATTAAAGGGTATAATTTCTTTGCTTTGGGATGATTCATATCAGTGGTGGCTCACTGTAAGGGATGGAACGGTGACAGAAAATATCACCTGGGAATTTTTCAATGATGCCTATCAAAAGAAGTACATCGGAACTAGCTACGTAGATGCACAGCGGAAGGCTTTCTTGAACCTGGTTCAAGGAAATAAGTCAGTGGCGGAGTATGAGGCCGAGTTCCTCCGATTGAGTAGGTATGCTCGTGGTATTGTGGGTACCGAGCATGAGCGCTGTGTCAGGTTTGAAGATGGCCTGAGAGATGAGCTGAGAATGATGATAGCTCCACAACAGGAAAGGGAGTTCGCGGTCTTAGTGGAGAAATCTAAAGTTGCTGAGGGAGTAAGACAGTCCGTTAGACGAAACCAAGATCAGAATTGGAACAAGAGAAGCTCGGGACCTTCAAAGTTTTTGGGCAATCAGCAAAAGAGGACAAGGTTTGGTGGGTCTGATCAAACTGCTAGGCCTGCCGCTGCTGCTAATCCTCAATGGCCGCCGCGGTGTGATAAGTGTGGCAAGTCTCACAAGGGGGAATGCTGGAATGGTAATCGTGGATGTTTCGAGTGTGGGTCTATGGAGCATCGAGTTAGAGACTGTCCTAAGAAAGCTGCTAGACTGAGATCTGAGGGGCAGGATAGGGCACCGAACAGAAGGGATAACCAACAGCCTCTGAGGGGTCGTGGTAATGGTAGAGGAGGCAATGGTCCTAATCGAGGTCGCGGAACTCAGGGCAGGGGTGCAGGCAACACAGAGGCAAGGCAGCCTGGCTTAGTCTACACGGCAAGGCGTCGCGAGGAGGGCGACGCACCGGATGTCATAACCGGTATGTTCTTGATCTTTGATGTGCCTTATAATACCTTGATAGACATTGGCTCAACCCACTCGTACATTGCTAGTAGCGTAGTGGAAACTTTGCATCTAGACCCTGAGCTTACTTTTAGAAAGATGACTGTACTAAGCCCCCTAGGTCACTCTGTAGAAGTAAGTAGACTTTATAGGGACGTACCCCTAGAACTCCAAGGGGTCATATTTTTGGCTGACTTGATGGAACTACCATTTCGAGAGTTCGATCTAATCCTCGGGATGGATTGGCTAGTAAAGTATCAGGCTAGCCTGGATTGCGCGACTAAGCGCCTGGTGTTAAAGACTGAGAAGGGTGATGAGGTGGTGATGATAGGTAAAAGGAGAGATTGCCTATCCAACGTAGTGTCTGCCTTGAAGGCTGAAAAGATGGTCAGAAAAGGGTGTGAAGCGTTTGTGGTTCGAATATATGCCTTGGAGGCTAAGGAGTCAGTAGTTGAGAAGGTTCGAACAGTAGGGGAATTCGCTGATGTGTTCCCAGAAGAACTTCCGGGTCTGCCTCCAGATCAGGAAGTTGAATTTGGTATAGACTTGTTACCCGAAACGGCGCCTGTGTCTATAGCACCGTACTGAATGGCACCAAAAGAATTGGTGGAACTGAAGGCTCAAATTCAGGAGCTCTTGGATAGAGGGTTTATTCGACCAAGTATATCTCCGTGGGGAGCACCTGTGCTGTTTGTCAAGAAGAAGGACGGTTCAATGCGGATGTGTATCGACTATCGTCAGCTAAACAAATTAACGATCAAAAACAAGTACCCGTTGCCTCGGATCGACGATTTGTTTGACCAACTGAAGGGTGTATCGGTGTTTTCGAAGATAGATCTTAGGTCGGGTTATCATCAACTTAAAGTGAAGGAGGTTGATGTGCACAAGACGGCATTCCGAACTCGGTATGGGCATTACGAGTTCCTAGTGATGCCATTTGGGTTGACCAACGCGCCTGCAGCACTCATGGATTTAATGAATAGGGTGTTTCAGCAGTACTTGGATCAATTTGTCGTGGTGTTCATAGACGACATATTGGTTTATTCAAAAACGGAAGAGGAGCATGATAGGCATTTGCGTATAGTTCTACAAGTATTGAGGGAGAAGCAGTTATATGCCAAATTCAGTAAGTGTGAATTTTGGCTTAGGGAGGTGGCTTTCTTAGGTCACGTAGTATCAGCTGAAGGGATTAGAGTGGACCCTCGCAAGGTTGAAGCGGTGTTGGATTGGAAACCGCCTAGGTCAGTGGCAGAAATTTGAAGTTTTCTGGGCCTGGCAGGATACTATCGAAGGTTTGTGGAAGGGTTCTCTTTAATCGCAGCGCCGTTGACTAAGTTATTAAGGAAAGGAGTTCCATTTGTTTGGTCGGAGAAACAGCAAGAAAGTTTTGAGAAGCTAAGGAAGATTTTGACGGAATCTCTAGTTCTGGTACAGCCTGAGGCAGGGAAATTGTTCACGGTTTATTGTGATCATCCCATACGGGGTTGGGATGTGTGTTGATGCAAGAAGGGAAGGTAGTGGCCTACGCATCCCGTCAGCTAAAGCCGCATGAGGTTAACTACCCAACGCACGACTTGGAGTTAGCGGCAGTAGTCTTCGCTCTAAAGATATGGAGGCATTACTTGTATGGGGAGAAGTCGATAGTCTACACGGATCACAAAAGTTTGAGGTATCTTTTGACTCAGAAGGACTTGAATTTGAGGCAGCGTCGATGGATTGAGCTGTTGAAGGACTACGACTGTTCAATTGAGTACCATCCGGGTAAGGCTAACGTGGTGGCTGACGCGTTGAGTCGGAAGGTCGTAACATGCTTAAGGGCGATGTTTGCTCACCTCAGTCTATACGACGATGGAAGTCTTTTGGCAGAGCTGCAAGTTAAGCCAACTTGGATCGAGGAGATTAAAGAAAAGCAATTGGTGGATGACCAGTTGAATGCTCGGAGGTTGCAAGTTCAAGATGGTGGTTTGGAAGGGTATAGTTTGTCTAGTGATGGTGTACTATGTTTTCAAGGGCGAGCTTGTGTGCCGAAGGATGTGGAATTAAGGCAAAGAATTCTTCAAGATGCCCATAGCAGCCCATACGCTATGCATCCTGGACGTAACACCCCAAACCCGGACAAGACACCACGTCCGAATCTGGTATGTTACGGGGAAAAACGTTTTGAGAGATCAGATTTTTCGTTTAAAAGCGGGGTGAAAACATAGTGAACTTGAAGAAAATTTGATTAGGCTTGTTTGAAATCAAATGGTGTATCTGAGACCCGGAGATTTTGAAAACTTATCCAAAGTGTATAGTTAAAAACGAGTTGATTTCCTTTAATAATTCCAATAGTTTTTTTAGTGCTACTTTAAAACATTTTTGACTTAATAGAAAATCGAGTTTGATTTGAAAATCATTTGAGTTTACTTTGTAACAAAACATAGTGAGATACACGATGGTATAGTTTAAAACACATTGCGTTATAGTTTTGAAAACATTATCTTTCCAATTTTTTTTAGTAAAATTTCATACCAAGTTATTTTGTTACGCATGTTAAGAATCTAATTAAAACATAACCATCATAAAACATATATTAAAGGCCTTTTACAAATCCAAATTAAAACCCAAATAAAAATAAATAAGCTAAAGTACCCAAATTGGATAGTCTGAGCAAAACTTTATTTAGCATGGCATGAGCACCCCGAGTCCATCCCGGCTCCATGTCCGCGTCTACGAGTCACCTGAAATGTTAAAGGAGAGGGTGAGTCGAATGACTCAGTGCATAAATCCCGTTCCCGAGGAGACAACATGCTAACACACATCATACATAGCAATATAATTAATGCAACCCGATCCTAACCATCCGTATCTCCTTTTCTACCCCGTGTGGTACCAAACCACTGGTGGTGCCAAACCACTGGTGACATATAGTCACAATGTGTTACCAAAACACTGGTGTCCCAAAGACACAATATCCGTCAATGTGGTGCCAAACCACTGGTGTCCCAAAGACACGATTGTGATACCAAATCACTGGTGACCGAAGTCACAAATCAATTGATAGGGCCAACCCATCGTGTGATACCAAATCACTAGCAGACGATCCCATATCTCAAGTGGGGCCAACCCATGGTGGTGTCAAACCACAGGGACGAGTCGCAATGAGGTGCCAAACCTCTGGTGTCCCAAAGACACAATGTGGTACCAAACCACTGGTGACCGTAGTCACGATAATCGAGTGATGGGGTCAACCCATCGTGTGATACCAAATCACTAGCAGACGATCCCATATCTCAAATGGGGCCAACCCACGGTGGTGTCAAACCACAGGGACGAGTCGCAATGAGGTGCCAAACCTCTGGAGGTGCCAAACCTCTGGTGACCCAAAGTCACAAAGTGTGTTACCAAAACACTGGTGCTCGTCAGCACAAAATATCACTGCTCCCTCCACTCATATCACCCATCAACATACCATACTCATGTAATCATGCATATCATACAAGTCATGCATATCATGCTAATATGTCTAACCTCATATCCCATGTCACATATATCCATAGCCATGGTATCATATAAATCATCAGTAAACTCATAACAATAATAATACTGACTTACCCGAGTCCAAGATCATACCCATTAGGGTATCATATCCATCATCACTGTTTCAGTACTTATCACACAGGTTATCAATCATATTACTAAACAGAAGTGTGTTAGTTTACACACCTGGTTATTACGAGTCTAAAGATCCCAACGAAACGATCTAGTCCCTCGATTATCAGGCTCCTATAACAATCGACCAGCATAATGGTTAGGCATCTACACATTCGGCCAACACCATTTAGACCAAAAGGGTTTGTCGAATCACCCTTACCTTGCTATTGGTTTGCTTTCTTATCAAACCCGAACCACAATGGTTCTCCTTCCAACAATCGGCACCCTAAAAGAGAATGGTTAAACTTTAATAATCTTGACTTAATCGAAACCAAAAGAGTATATTGAAGAACCAGCCCCTTACCCCTACTTACTAATTGGTTAACAAAAGAATGACGGTTCCCTTGCTTGCTTCCACACTCCAAAGACCCTATAACGAAGGGATTAGAACCCTTCCAAAATGACCATATTCGGCCCTTAATCAACCAACATTGACAAAGTATAAGGGAGAAGGAAGATGACCATTCGGCCAAACACTTACCCAATTCCAAACGATTGAAGCAAGGCCCCAAATACTCCACTGATATTCGGCCAAGAAACCACTAGAAGAGGGAGAAAAGAGTTTCGGTCAAGGCTTCCAAAGAAAGAAAAAGAAATCGGTTTTAAGTGCTTATCACCTCAAATGTTCGGCTTGAGTGGAAGAGAAAGAAAAGAAGTGTGAGAAAAAATGTAGTTTCGGCAATGGCAATTGAGAAAGAGGGAAGTGGATGGAATGAAAGTAGTTTCGGTTTGTCAAAAGAAGAAATGAAGAAAGAGTTTTGAAGGATGGGTTTCGGCTAGATGGTATGGAAAAGGGAAAAAATGAAAGTTAGGAGAACAAGGTAAGATGATTTCGGCTTAACTCAAATGAAAGAAAGAAGAAAGAGTGGGGAGGAGCATTCGGCTAGCCAACACCAAATGTAGAAACACCACTTACAAAATTCGGCAAAATTGCTTTTGGACCTACGGCTTCAAGGAGAAAAAAGAAGAAATTAGCTTGAGAATTCGGCTTGGTATGACAAAAAGAAAGAAAAGTGATTTGACTCCTAATGGCCGATTATGCACCAAAATGCCCAAAAGGAATTTCGGCTACCCCAATTACCACTTACCAACCGGCCAACCTCTCCCCCAAGCATCCAAGCCGTCACTTCCCCATACTCCAAGCTCCCTAAAATTCGGCCACACTCCCCCCATGCACTCACATCCACACATTTCAAATGAGTGGACCACGTCTTTCTCCTAAAGTTGCTCTCCACCTTTCATTTGAAAGGTATGACTTGGTCCAAGGTAGAATTTCACTAGCCTTCTACCTCTCCTCCATGCCGTCCCAAAATGAAGCCAAAATGGAGACTCTGCAGCTCGAACACTAGACCTCCACCCCATGTAGATGACGCCACACCTAGCTCCCCAAGTAACGCATGCTTGCCACCTTGCCAACTCACTTTTTGTGCAACAAAACAACAATTAAAATTCTTAAACCCCAGCTTCCTCAGCTTCCTTCACTTAACACCCAAAACCAAAATTTTCCTACCTACTCAGGCACACTCCTAGCCCACAATCAAGCCCCGATACAACACAAACAACAACCCAGCACACTAAACACATGCAATACCATGCCACAACAAAATAGCCCCTAACCCGGGATATTACAGTTCTACCCCCTTAAAATAATTTCGGCCTCGAAATTACCTGATCAGAAGAGTTGCGGGTATTGCTGTCTCATCATATCCTCGGGTTCCCACGTGGCTTCCTCCACGCCATGATTGCGCCAGAGTACCTTAACCAAAGGTACAGACTTCCTACGCAGAACCTTCACATCCCGATCAAGAATCTGCACAGGTTCTTCTTCCATAGTCAAGTCTGGATTCACCTCGATCCCTTCCACTGCTACCACATGTGACGGATCTGAACGATACCTCCGAAGCATCGAAACGTGAAAAACATCGTGAATCTGACTAAGCTCTGCTGGCAACTCAAGCTGATACGCCACTGGTCCAACTCGTCTCAATACCTTATACGGCCCAATAAACCTCGGACTTAGCTTGCCTTTCTTCCCGAATCTCAACACCTTCTTCCAAGGCGAAACCTTCAGGAAAACTCGATCCCCCACAGCAAACTCTATATCTCTTCGCTTAAGATCGGCATAAGACTTCTGCCGGTCCGAAGCTTCCTTCAATCGAGCCTGAATCAACTTAACCTTATCTTCAGTCTCAGCAACTAACTCTGGTCCCAACAACTGACGTTCACCTAACTCCGTCCAACACGTAGGTGAGCGACACTTCCTACCATACAACGCCTCATACGGTGCCATCTTGATGCTCGCTTGGTAACTGTTGTTGTAGGCGAACTCAGCTAATGGTAGAAACTCCTCCCAACTACCTCTGAAATCCAGAACACAACCTCTCAGCATATCCTCTAAGATCTGAATAACTCTTTCTGATTGACCGTCAGACTGCGGGTGAAAAGCCGTGCTGAAATCCAAACGAGTACCCAGAGCCTGATGCAATGCTTTCCAGAACCTTGACGTAAACCTGGGATCCCTATCCGAGATTATCGAAACCGGCACACCGTGCAACCTTACTATCTCTGAAACATACAGCTTCGCTAACTTCTGAAGTGAGTAGTCAACCCTCACCGGAATAAAGTGAGCTGATTTAGTCAGACGATCCACCACTACCCAAACTGAATCCTTTTTGCTTGGCGTAAGCGGTAATCCACTGACGAAATCCATGGTTATCCTTTCCCACTTCCATTGAGGAATCTTCACAGGCTGAAGCAAACCTGACGGCAACTGGTGCTCAGCCTTGACCTGCTGACAAGTCAGACACTTACTCACGAACCCTGTCACCTCTTTCTTCAAGCTAGGCCACCAAAACTGCTCCCTAAGATCCCTATACATCTTGCTACCTCCAGGATGCATAGCATAAGGACTGCTATGTGTGTCCTGAAAAATCCTTTGCCCCAGCTCAACATCTTTAGGCATACAAGCCTTACCCTGAAAACACAACACCTCATCACTAGACAAGCTGTACCCCTCTAAACCACCATTCTGCACTTGCAACCTTCGCGCACTTAGAACCTCATCCTCTAACTGTTTTTCTCTGATCTGCTCAACCCAAGTAGGCTTAACCTGTAACTCTGCCAAAATACTCCCATCGTCATACAAACTCAGGTGGGCAAACATCGCTCTTAAGTCCGAAACAACCTTACGGCTCAACGCATCTGCCACCACGTTAGCCTTGCCCGGATGATACTCAATCGCACAGTCGTAATCTTTCAGCAACTCAACCCATCTGCGCTGCCTCAAATTCAAATCCTTCTGAGTCAGAAGATACTTCAGACTCTTATGATCTGTGTAGACTATCGATCTCTCTCCATACAAGTAATGCCTCTAAATCTTTAAGGCGAAGACCACAGCCGCTAGCTCCAAGTCATGCGTCGGATAGTTGACCTCATGTGGCCTCAGCTGTCGAGAAGCGTAAGCCACAACCTTACCTTCCTGCATCAACACACAACCCAGTCCCGTATGTGATGCGTCGCAATAGACTGTGTATTCCTTACCAGCCTCAGGTTGAATCAAAACCGGAGCCTCAGTCAAAATCTTCTTTAACTTATCGAAGCTTTCCTGTTGTTTCTCAGTCCATACAAACGGAACTTCTTTCCTTAACAACTTGGTCATCGGCGCTGCTATCAACGAGAAACCCTCAACAAACCTTCGGTAATATCCGGCCAAACCCAGAAAACTCCGAATCTCAGCCACTGACCTAGGCGGCTTCCAATCCAAAACTGCCTCAATCTTACGAGGATCTACCCGAATCCCCTCAGCCGACACTACATGACCCAAGAAAGTCACTTCTCTAAGCCAGAACTCGCACTTACTGAACTTAGCATAGAGCTGCTTTTCCCTCAAAATCTGCAGCACCACTCTCAAATGCGCATCATGCTCTTCCTCTGTCCTTGAGTACACCAAAATGTCGTCTATGAAAACCACGACGAACTGATCTAGATACTGCTGAAACACCCTATTCATCATATCCATAAACGCTGCCGGTGCGTTAGTCAACCCGAACGGCATTACCAGAAATTCGTAGTGCCCATACCGAGTCCGAAACGCTGTTTTATGGATATCAGCCTCCTTGACCTTCAACTGGTGATACCCCGACCTCAAGTCGATCTTCGAAAATACCGCAGCACCCTTCAGCTGATCAAACAAATCATCTATCCGTGGTAACGGATACTTGTTTTTAATCGTCAGCTTATTCAACTGGCGGTAGTCTATGCACATCCGCATTGTGCCATCTTTCTTCTTAACAAAGAGTACCGGCGCACCCCACGGCGAAACACTTGGCCTGATAAAACCCCGATCCAATAACTCCTGAATCTGAGCCTTAAGCTCCACCAATTCCTTTGGCGCCATTCTATACGGAGCAATAGACACTGGCGCAGTCCCGGGTAACAGATCTATCCCGAACTCTACCTCTCGATCTGGCGGCAAACCCGGAAGCTCCTCAGGAAACACATCAGCAAATTCCTTAACAGTACGAACCTTCTCTACAACAGACTCTTTAGCCTCCAAGGCATACACATGAACTACATACGCCTCACAGCCTTTCCTGACCATCTTCTCCGCCTTCAGAGCAGATACCACATTAGATAAGTAATCCCTCCTATTACCAATCATAGCCACCTCATCACCCTCAACCGTCTTAAGAACCATGCGCTTGGCCGCGCAATCCAACCTCGCCTGGTACTTGACCAACCAATCCATCCCAAGAATCAAATCGAACTCCCCAAACGGCAGTTCCATCAGATCAGCAGCAAACACTACCCCTTGGAGTTCTAGGGGTACCTCTCTAAACAGTTTATCTACTACTACAGAGTGACCTAGAGGGCTAATCACAGTCATCTGCCTAGAAGATATCTCAGAGTCTAAATCCATGGTCTCTACTATACTACTGGCAACATAAGAGTGCGTTGAACCCACATCAATCAAAGCAGTATAAGGAGAACCAAAGATCAAAAACGTACCGGTTATGACGTCCGGTGCGTCGCCCTCCTCTCGGCGCCTTACTGCATACACTAATCCAGGCTGTCTGGCATCAGAACTACCCGCACCTCTGCCCGGTGCTCCACGGCCCCGACCAGAACCATTACCACCTCTGCCATTACCACGGCCCCTCTGCGGTGGCAGTCCATTACCTCTAAACTGATTACGCCCCTGACTCTCAGACTGAATCCTAGCCAACCTACGCGGACAGTCCCTCACGCGATGATCCAGAGAACCACACTCGGAGCAACCTTTACCTCCAGTCCAGCAACCACCCCAATGAGATTTTCCACACTGATTACACTGCGGCGGTCCCTGCCTAGCAGCAACAAACCTAGCAGACTGATTCGGCCCACTCGGTCTAGCCCTCTTCTGCGGATTACCCGACGACCCAGAAGACCCAAAGCTCCTCTTGTTCCTATTTCTGTCCATACCCTGCCTCACTGACTCCTTAACACCCTCGGCTACCTTAGCCTTCTCAACTAATACAGTAAACTCGCGCTCCTGCTGTGGAGCAATTAGCAGTCTCAAATCGTCTCGCAGACCATCCTCGAAACGAACACACCTTTCATGCTCAGTGGCCACAATGCCCCTGGCATACCTACTCAGCTTCAGGAACTCAGCCTCGTATTCAGAAACAGATTTACTCCCCTGAACAAGCCTCAGAAATGCCTTTCTCTGGGAGTCAATATAACTAGCTCCGATGTATTTCTTTTGATATGCAGCCCTGAAATAATCCCATGTCAAATCCTCTGCTGCCACACTGTCCCGAACCGTGAGCCACCACTGATATGACTCATCCCGGAGAAGCGATACGATGCCCTTCAGCTTCTCTTCAGCAGTCAAATCCAGATCATCCATGATCCGCTCAGTTGCCTCCAGCCAATATTCAGCAGTGCTGGGAGCAACACCAGATACACCTCGGAAGAATTCGGCCCCATTTGCCCGAAGTCGCTCAGGCACAGATTTTCTAACTCCTGCACCACCACCTACATCAGCTACCCTTTCCAACACTCGCAGCATCGCCTGTGACACTGCGTCATCCCCGGTCTGATCTTGGAACTCACCACCTCCAGCTGGTGGCGGAACCGGTATCTCATTTTCTGAACCCTGACCAGATCCTACGGGCTCAGAAACTGTCATTCTACCCTACCTCTACCACGAGTATTACGACCACATCCGCCTCGAGTGCTCATGACTAAACTTTCTACGTATCTGATTAAGAATTTTATGAATCAGTACTTATTCCACTGTTTTAAAGCAAGTCTTATGAATATTTAAAGAGGATTTGTTCTCGCGAGTTCACAAAATCCTATCAGTTTCAATCTCTAGAGTAGTATACTATTGCTATTCATCAGATCACATCACATCCAATCAAATCACAAGCAATAGTTCGGGGTACTTACCTGGGCGAACTGGTGCCGGAGACTCGGTGTCATGCCTTTTCAAACCATACTTTCATAACAAACACTTAAAACAGACTTTTGGAAACATTTTGGGCCTCAGGTCCACAGCCGAGCCTTTGAACTTGGCTCTGATACCACAATTGTAACACCCCAAACCCGGACAAGACACCACGTCCGAATCTGGTATGTTACGGGGAAAAATGTTTTGAGAGATCAGATTTTTCGTTTAAAAGCGGGGTGAAAACATAGTGAACTTGAAGAAAATTTGATTAGGCTTGTTTGAAATCAAATGGTGTATCTGAGACCCGGAGATTTTGAAAACTTATCCAAAGTGTATAGTTAAAAACGAGTTGATTTCCTTTAATAATTCCAATAGTTTTTTTAGTGCTACTTTAAAACATTTTTGACTTAATAGAAAATCGAGTTTGATTTGAAAATCATTTGAGTTTACTTTGTAACAAAACATAGTGAGATACACGATGGTATAGTTTAAAACACATTGCGTTATAGTTTTGAAAACATTATCTTTCCAATTTTTTTTAGTAAAATTTCATACCAAGTTATTTTGTTACGCATGTTAAGAATCTAATTAAAACATAACCATCATAAAACATATATTAAAGGCCTTTTACAAATCCAAATTAAAACCCAAATAAAAATAAATAAGCTAAAGTACCCAAATTGGATAGTCTGAGCAAAACTTTATTTAGCATGGCATGAGCACCCCGAGTCCATCCCGGCTCCATGTCCGCGTCTACGAGTCACCTAAAATGTCAAAGGAGAGGGTGAGTCGAATGACTCAGTGCATAAATCCCGCTTCCGAGGAGACAACATGCTAACACACATCATACATAGCAACATAATTAATACAACCCGATCCTAACCATCCGTATCTCCTTTTCTACCCCGTGTGGTGCCAAACCACTGGTGACATATAGTCACAATGTGTTACCAAAACACTGGTGTCCCAAAGACACAATATCCGTCAATGTGGTGCCAAACCACTGGTGTCCCAAAGACACGATTGTGATACCAAATCACTGGTGACCGAAGTCACAAATCAATTGATGGGGCCAACCCATCGTGTGATACCAAATCACTAGCAGACGATCCCATATCTCAAGTGGGGCCAACCCACGGTGGTGTCAAACCACAGGGACGAGTCGCAATGAGGTGCCAAACCTCTGGTGTCCCAAAGACACAATGTGGTACCAAACCACTGGTGACCGTAGTCACGATAATCGAGTGATGGGGTCAACCCATCGTGTGATACCAAATCACTAGCAGACGATCCCATATCTCAAGTGGGGCCAACCCATGGTGGTGTCAAACCACAGGGACGAGTCGCAATGAGGTGCCAAACCTCTGGAGGTGCCAAACCTCTGGTGACCCAAAGTCACAAAGTGTGTTACCAAAACACTGGTGCTCGTCAGCACAAAATATCACTGCTCCCTCCACTCATATCACCCATCAACATACCATACTCATGTAATCATGCATATCATACAAGTCATGCATATCATGCTAATATGTCTAACCTCATATCCCATGTCACATATATCCATAGCCATGGTATCATATAAATCATCAGTAAACTCATAACAATAATAATACTGACTTACCCGAGTCCAAGATCATACCCATTAAGGTATCATATCCATCATCACTGTTTCAGTACTTATCACACAGGTTATCAATCATATTACTAAACAGAAGTGTGTTAGTTTACACACCTGGTTATTACGAGTCTAAAGATCCCAACGAAACGATCTAGTCCCTCGATTATCAGGCTCCTATAACAATCGACCAGCATAATGGTTAGGCATCTACACATTCGGCCAACACCATTTAGACCAAAAGGGTTTGTCGAATCACCCTTACCTTACTATTGGTTTGCTTTCTTATCAAACCCGAACCACAATGGTTCTCCTTCCAACAATCGGCACCCTAAAAGAGAATGGTTAAATTTTAATAATCTTGACTTAATCGAAACCAAAAGAGTATATTGAAGAACCAGCCCCTTACCCCTACTTACTAATCGGTTAACAAAAGAATGACGGTTCCCTTGCTTGCTTCCACACTCCAAAGACCCTATAACGAAGGGATTAGAACCCTTCCAAAATGACCATATTCGGCCCTTAATCAACCAACATCGACAAAGTATAAGGGAGAAGGAAGATGACCATTCGGCCAAACACTTACCCAATTCCAAACGATTGAAGCAAGGCCCCAAATACTCCACTGATATTCGGCCAAGAAACCACTAGAAGAGGGAGAAAAGCGTTTCGGTCAAGGCTTCCAAAGAAAGAAAAAAAATCGGTTTTAAGTGCTTATCACCTCAAATGTTCGGCTTGAGTGGAAGAGAAAGAAAAGAAGTGTGAGAAAAAATGTAGTTTCGGCAATGGCAATTGAGAAAGAGGGAAGTGGATGGAATGAAAGTAGTTTCGGTTTGTCAAAAGAAGAAATGAAGAAAGAGTTTTGAAGGATGGGTTTCGGCTAGATGGTATGGAAAAGGGAAAAAATGAAAGTTAGGAGAACAAGGTAAGATGATTTCGGCTTAACTCAAATGAAAGAAAGAAGAAAGAGTGGGGAGGAGCATTCGGCTAGCCAACACCAAATGTAGAAACACCACTTACAAAATTCGGCAAAATTGCTTTTGGACCTACGGCTTCAAGGAGAAAAAAGAAGAAATTAGCTTGAGAATTCGGCTTGGTATGACAAAAAGAAAGAAAAGTGATTTGACTCCTAATGGCCGATTATGCACCAAAATGCCCAAAAGGAATTTCGGCTACCCCAATTACCACTTACCAATCGGCCAACCTCTCCCCCAAGCATCCAAGCCGTCACTTCCCCACACTCCAAGCTCCCTAAAATTCGGCCACACTCCCCCCATGCACTCACATCCACACATTTCAAATGAGTGGACCACCTCTTTCTCCTAAAGTTGCTCTCCACCTTTCATTTGAAAGGTATGACTTGGTCCAAGGTAAAATTTCACTAGCCTTCTACCTCTCCTCCATGCCGTCCCAAAATGAAGCCAAAATGGAGACTCTGCAGCTCGAACACTAGACCTCCACCCCATGTAGATGACGCCACACCTAGCTCCCCAAGTAACGCATGCTTGCCACCTTGCCAACTCACTTTTTGTGCAACAAAACAACAATTAAAATTCTTAAACCCCAGCTTCCTCAGCTTCCTTCACTTAACACCCAAAACCAAAATTTTCCTACCTACTCAGGCACACTCCTAGCCCACAATCAAGCCCCGATACAACATAAACAACAACCCAGCACACTAAACACATGCAATACCATGCCACAAAAAAATAGCCCCTAACCCGGGATATTACACTGGAGGTAGCAAAATGTATGGAGATTTGCGAAAACAGTCCTGGTGGCCAGGGTTGAAGCGCGAGGTAACCGAATTTGTGGGAAGGTGTCTGACGTGTCAACAGGTAAAGGCTGAACATCAGTTGCCATCAGGATTACTTCAACCGGTGAAGATCCCTCAGTGGAAATGGGAGAGGATCACTATGGATTTCGTCAGTGGGCTACCCCTCACGCCCAGCAAGAAGAACGCAGTTTGGGTGATTGTGGACCGTCTGACCAAGTCAGCACACTTCATACCGGTAAGGGTGGATTACTCACTTCAGAAGCTAGCTAAGCTGTATGTGTCGGAGATAGTAAGATTGCATGGTGTGCCAGTATCAATCATCTCAGATAGGGATCCCAGATTTACGTCGAGGTTCTGGAAAGCGTTGCATCAAGCTTTGGGTACACGATTGGACTTCAGTACAGCTTTCCACCCACAGTCTAACGGGCAATCGGAAAGGGTTATACAGATTCTAGAAGATATGCTGAGAGGGTGTGTTTTGGATTTCAGTGGTAGTTGGGAAGAGTATCTACCATTGGCGGAATTCGCTTATAACAATAGTTATCAAGCGAGTATTCATATGGCACCATACGAAGCACTGTATGGGCGAAAATGCCGTACGCCTACGTGTTGGACGGAGTTGGGTGAACGATAAGTTTTGGGTCCAGAGTTGGTAACAGAAACTGAGGAGAAAGTCAAGGTGATCCGGGCTCGTCTCAAGGAAGCGTCAGATAGACAGAAGTCTTATGCTGATCTTAGGCGTAAGGAAATGGAGTATGCAGTAGGAGATAAAGTTTTCCTGAAAGTGTCACCTTGGAAGAAGGTGTTGAGATTCGGGCGAAAAGGGAAGCTAAGCCCAAGGTTCATTGGCCCGTACACAGTGCTAAAGCGAGTGGGACCGGTAGCTTACCAGCTTGAGTTACCAGTAGAGTTGAGCCAGATACATGACGTTTTCCATGTTTCGATGCTGAGGCGCTATCGATCAGATCCCTCACACGTTGTGCCAGTTGAGGAAATTGAGCTGAATCCAGACTTGTCTTTCAAGGAGGAACCGGTACAGATCTTGGATCGGGATGTCAAGGTTCTACGTAGGAAGTCAGTGCCTTTGGTGAAGGTGTTGTGGCGGAACCATGGTACGGAGGAGGCCACATGGGAACCCGAGGATGCGATGCGGCAGCAATACCCCCAGCTCTTCTGATCCAGGTAATTTCGAGGACGAAATTATTTTAAGGGGGTAGAATTGTAACATCCTGAATTAGGGGTTGTTTGAAAATTTAATTATTTGTTCCCATGTGTGCGTGTGCTTGAAGAAATAAATATTATGATTTATTTGGCATGTTCTAAGGTCTAGAATTAAACCCGAGATAGACCTGACTTAGTATTAAAATTTCTTTTTAAGTACCTAAAAGGAGGGAGCTAGGTGAGATAGGGCTTTAAAGAAATTTGGGCGAATTATGGCACAAAGAATAGGCTTGGCACAAGTGGCTTGGTGTGCCTAAGGGGGGTAACAAGGGGGGAGGTTCGATCCGTGGAAGTATCAGGGGGGAATGTTTTTTTTTCCTTTTGGGCTTTTTGGGCGTTAGGGCTAGGAAGGCCTTATAATTAAATCAGGGGGGCTTATTGACATGAAAGGCAGGTGGGCGGAGTGGCTTGGGGCGCCACTTAAGGGTGTTGGCACGAAGGTCTCGGGTTCGAAACGCAAGGGACGCAAGGAGTGTTATTTTTGGGCTTTGGCGCTAAAAGAGAAAAGGGCTCAGGTATAAGGCTTTATAAATAAATGGTGGGAATATTTAACATGAAAGTCCAAAGGGAAGAGTTGGTTTGGGGCGCTTAAAGGGGGGCTGCTGCTGCTGCTTGGGGTCGCTGGTTCGAGTCCAAGAAGCAGCATTTGGATTTTTATTTTTTCCTCTTTGCTGCTGGCGTGAAGGAGAAAAAGAATTGGCATGAATTTGGACTCTTCAAAGTGATAGAGTTTGAGCTCATTTTATTTTTGCTAATAATCGGCTGGAAGAGGGGAACTTTTAGTGTTTTATTTTCTATAAAATTGTTGAGGGGATTAAGGAATTAAAAGTATGATAAAATTAGATTTATCTTTGATAAATCAAGGCCGGGAATTATCACAAATTAAGAGAGTGTTTGCTGAAAATTGGAGACCTTGGGGGGCTGTCCATATCTGTTTTGTACAGCAAAGATGTGCCAAAGTTGAACCAATTTTCTATTCTTTTCTCCAAAATTTGCTGCTGTCGAAACCCCTTTGTTGCATTGCCCAAATTATCAAAAAAAATTCCAGCTTCTCTTCTCCTTTTTCAAGCCGAAACCACCCCCTTTCCCTACATCTTCTCTTTTTCTTTTTTCTTCCTCCACTAGCCGAACCTACCCTTCTCCTTCACTAAAATTCCAGCCTCTCCAATTGTGCTTAGGCCGAATCTCCCTTGAGGAAAAGGGTGCTGCCGATTTTCAATAAGTGTGGTAAGGGGTAATCCTCTCTTTTAAAATTAAAGTTATGACCTATGATTCTTACTAATACGATTAAAGCGATTGTAGGGAAGCCATAACCATTAGGTAAAGTTTTCGGGATTTACTCCCCTAAGGTAAGTGGTGGTAAGGATCTATTTTAATAAACAATATTTTAGTGATCGGAAAGGCGAAGGCTACTAATATGTATGGTTGCCGATTGTAGGGAAGTGAAACGGATTTACATATCGTAAGGTGGTTAGTGTTCAAAGGACGTGTAGGGTCAAGATCTAGCATCGTAGATCGGCTTTTCGGGATATAGGAATTACGATAGTAACAGGTGTGTAAGATCTCTCTACACACTTTATTAACTTACATGACGTTATTGTTTGCCTTAAATCTTTTGGTTGTGGTTAGCTTGTGGCATAATCATGGATTTCGGGTAAGTCCCCTAACTTGTAATTTTTGATATATGCTTGCATGCCATCACATGATGATTAATACTATGACATGATATATGAAATTTGATGTATAAGCATGTGATGGTGGGATTGATGAGAGGAGGGGGATGAATTATGGACTGTCGTCAGTGGTTTTGACCACAAGATGGGTTGGCCCCATCAGACTATTTGTGACCTATGGTCATCAATGGTTTTGACCACAACGATTAATTATTTGCGACTAAGTCCCAGTGGTTTGGTACCACCAGTGGTTTTGACCACATTTGATATATTGTGACCTATGGTCATCAGTGGTTTTTACCACACGATGGGTTGGCCCCATCATTTAAATTGTGACTTTAAGTCATCAGTGGTTTTGACCACACGGGGTAGAAAAGGAGTATGGATGGCTAGTTGGGTTGCATGAGCATGTTTATTAATGAATTGTGTATAAGATGTATTTTCCGGGTGGGGATTTACACACTGAGTCTTGGTGACTCACCCCTTCCCTTAACATTTTGCAGATGAGTAGATCGCGGAGGTGGAGCCGGATGGACTCGAGGTGGCCATGCAGTGGAAATTTTAATTAGATGAACTTGGATTTTGTTTTATATTATTTTAATGTTGGTTTTATTTTAATTAAGTTGTAATAAGGCCTCCTAGATATATTTTTTTTATTATTCTATGTTTTGGGATTAATTTGTTTAAACTATTTCTTAACATTAAATTAAGTACACATGTTTTCTAAAATTTAATCGCAAAATGTTTTATCGTGCCATCGGGCACACCTGAATCGATAACAATCTCACTTAATGAATATTTTTAAAACAAACCTAAGTATGGTTTTTATACTCCTCGAATGCTTTAAATCGGATACTATCTTTAATCAAAAAGTTAATTCGGCTTAAAGGGATTTTCAGAAAAAAAAATACTTTCTCTGTAGCACACCAAATTCGGTCGTAGTGTTTTGGGCCGGGTTTGGGGTGTTACAATTCTTACCATTAATATCTGCAACTATATTATTAGAACTACTGCTACTCTTTGTAGTTTCAGAATTACTATTGTCACTATCATCAATTATATCATAATCTAACATATAGTGGTAATTGTACTTTGTAAACAAATCTTTATGTTTTTCATAAAGTTCTTCTATTAACTTTAAATATTCAACTCTTTCATAACTATCTTCCGTCTTAGAAAATTGGGTTTTCCAATGTTCTATTAGAGTTTTATAAGAGTCGAAATCATATTTTTCTTGTTTTTTATCTTTTTTCTTTTGTTTTTTCTTTTTTATTATTAATATCAGTTGAAGATTCATCCGAAAACTCATCCTCATCCGATAATGCTAAAATAACATTACTATTACCGTAATATAAAGGACCTAAATCTAAATCTGATTCTGTAACACCCTGGTTTAGGGGCTATGCATGTTGGGTATTCTTGGATGTGTTTTAGAGGTGTTGAGAACGCTCGGAGTTAACGGGAAGACTTTGGAAAATTTTGGATTTTTAGTGGGAAAGGGAATCGGGCCAAGGGAGGCCTTAAGATTAATTTTTGGTAATTTATGGCACATGAGAGGCATTGGCAAAGTGGTTTCATGCGCTGCTTAAGGGGCTGGAGGTAGCGCCATTGAGGGTCTTGGGTTCGAATCAAAGAGGCAGCAGGCTGGTTCTAATTTTTGGATCTTGGCGTTACAAGGTGGGAGGCCTTAAAAAAGAGTGGGGGCGTCTTTTGACGCAAACAGCAACTTGTCCAAGTGGTGCTCGTGCGTCACTTAGGCGCTGGAGGAGTGAAAGGGTGCGGGTTCGAGGGCTGGAGCAGCATTTTGGGCGTGATTTATTTTTATATGCGGTTATGGGGCTGGAGTAAGAAGGGTTTAAAATTAAATGGTGTGGCTTTATGGCATGAAAGTCATTGAGGCCGAGTGGCCTGGGGCGTTGAAGGAGAGGTGTGCAGCGGTTCGAATCAAGGGAGTTGCATTTTGGGGTTTGTTTTTATTCTTTTTGGGGAGCAGACTTGAGGGTGTTGGACGGCACATGGGAGCCCCAATTAGATAAGATTAAGCTAAGGTTTTTTTTTAGTTTTTAAATTCGGCTGGTGGGTGGTTTGTTGTTATTTTATTATTTTAGATAATTATGGATTATTTTAGTTAGTTTGAATGGGTTTTGAATGGATGATGATGAGTAAATATAGGGATTTGTTTAATTCAAATTAAATTGAATTAAGTGGCCAGGAGCTCTTGAAGGTGGCAGCCGAATTTGGAGTCTTCAACGGGGGCATGTGCCGATTTGGCTATTTAATGGGCAGCCTTCTACATGAATTTCTTTTGACCCTTTTGCCGAATTCTTTTACTTCCCCTTCCTGTTCTTTTATTTTCTTTCTGTCCAACCCCAAGTCTATACTTTCTCCTAGTATAGTCAAATATTTCACCACTTTTTGGTAGCCATTGTCAAACTACTCAAACATCAACCTCTCCCGCTTTTCATTTCTTCTCTTTTTGCTTGAGCCGAATCCCGTAACCCTCTGTTGCTCTTTAGTTCGTAAGCCTGTAAGTGATCTTTCTTTTGTGGCCGAATTTTCTATTAAGCAAGGGGTAAGTGTTGGTTTTGGTTTGATGGCGTATTGATCGTTGTTTGGAATCGTTTTGGCATAGGGCATTCAGGATTCGAGGCAGTCAAGCATAGCCTCTGTTCTTTGGTTGATAGTTGGTAAGTGGTGGTAAGGATTTGCTTTAGCAGTCTAATCGTTTGGTAGTTGTTTTAACCAAAGGCTGTCATTATTGGTTGGTTGCCGTTTGTAGGGAAGTGAAGCAGGAGCATTGGTGGTGTTGGCTAGTGTTCAAAAGCGCGTGGGTAAGGTCTCGGGTTTCGAGAGTCGACCCTTTTTGGTATGTTCTGTTTTGGCCGAATGGCCTACAGTGCTAATCTCTTGTTTGGTCGTTTTTAGGAGCAAGGGTATCGAGGTTATCAAGGGTCTTAGTTTGGTTCTTCAATTAAGGCTTGCAGGTGTGTACGTACACACACTGTTCTAGTAATTTATGTGCTTATTATATTGTGTGCACATTTACACACTTATCTGTTATTGTATATATATGCATGTTGTGTGTGTTTGGATCCATGGAAGGTGGATTAGATACCATTAAGGTATGAGGCAAGGGGTCAGGTAAGTCCCTGTTACGAGTTCTCATTATGATGCTCTTGGTGAACATGATGTATCTGGCATGTGATATATTGATTGGTTGATGATTAAACCTATGTTCGTTACTAAACATTCATGATGATATATTTTGATATATGTGCATGATTGATGTGGGTTGTACGAGTGGAGGGGGCAGTGATATTTTGTGCTGACGAGCACCAGTGTTTTGGTAACACAACTTTGTGACTTTGGGTCACCAGAGGTTTGGCACCTCCAGAGGTTTGGTACCTCAGCGTCTCGTCCCCGTGGTTTCGCACCACAGTGGGTTGGCCCTACAAGGCGGTATTGAGGGATTGACGCCAGTGATTTGGTATCACACGATGGGTTGGCCCCATCAATTGTTTTGTGACTGCGGTCACCAGTGTTTTGGTAACACACTTCGTATCTTCGGACACCAGAGGTTTGGCACCTCCGGTGATTTGGCATCACATCTGTGACTATACGTCACCAGTGGTTTGGCACCACCAGTGGTTTGGTACCACACGGGGTAGAAAAGGTGTATGGATGGTTAGGGTTGGGTGCATATTAATTGGATGCATTATGATCATGGTTATGTTTGTATATGATATTTTGGTAATCCGGGAAAAAGGGTTGCACACTGAGTCTTGGTGACTCACCTTTTTCCTTTAACCATTTCAGGTAGTGCATAAAGCTGGACCGGGATCGGAGAGGACAAGGTGGCCCATGCCGAAGATGATGTTTAATTATTTCATGCTTGATTTTGACATAAGTACTTTATTTGAATTGTTGGGTTGTAATAAAGGCCATTTTATGTTTTTGGTATTACTTTAACTATGGTTTATTTAAATTAAATTGCTATGTGAAAATGATTTTAATCCTAGCAACCTATTTATGAAGAATATGTTTAATAAAGTTTTTCTAATTCAGCTAATTTATAACTTCAAAGTTTTTCATAAGGTAATAAATGAACAAGGTTTTCACAAGTTAATTTCTTCAAGGTTTATTCAAAAGTGAAGAAGATTTTCAACCGTCTTTCCCCAGTGACATAACCAGATTCGGTCGTAGTGAATGGGCCGTGTTTGGGGATGTTACAGTTTGGTATCAGAGCCCGGTTCAAAACTCGGCTTTGAGGGTTTTGGGCTCAAAAACATTTTCAAAATGGGCTTTTCAAAAATATGGGCTTTTAAGAAACTTTTTCAGGTTTTTCTGGCATGGCACCTGTACCTCCGGCCCGAGTCCACCAGGTAAGTGCTTCAGACTTGTGAGGTAATTTGTTATATGAACTGTTATGGGCTTTGTTGGGCTCGTAGATTAGTGAATTAGGATCAGTTGAACCCTAAGGCTAGTCTACTCAAACATGTGCATAAGACTTAAGGTTACTAAACAAACCTGTGAAGTAAGTCGCCGTGTTAAGGTGTGGCAACCTGTGTGCGCATGTCTAGGAGTGGTATTCAGTGGGAGCTTGGTATCTAAGCAGTCCGTGTTACTCACCTCCTCTCCACTTGAATCCTACCTGGTGCGTAGCTACGGTTCACCTTAACCAAGAGGACTTGTTCACAGGCTGAACCAATTATTAAAACCCGAAAGGGATTAGCCTTGCTGTTTTAAAATTCTTGGTTTTAAAATTTTCAAATTTACCCTTTTTGGTTTGTAAAACCTAAATCTGGTTTTGAAAAAAAAAACGTTTTTCTCGATTTACCAAAATGCCCCTAGCGGCAAATTTACAAAAATGCCACTGTATTGTAAAATCGCACTACCCTCAACTTTTTGTTAAAATGATTTTACTTTGCAAAATACCAAGAGCCTTAATTTTTCAAAATATCAAGATACTCCGATTTGGGGAAATTTACGAAAATACCCCTGTGTTAAAAGTTACCAAAATACCCCTAGTTTTTAAAATCCTGCTATATCTTCAATTTGCGAAATTTTCAAAAATACTCTTCAATTTTGGGAATTTCAAAAAGATCCTGACTTATTAAAGTTTTTGAATCGCTTTGGTTTATTACCGAAATACCCCTATAGAAAAATGACGGAATTACCCCTGGGTAGGGAATGGAACTTTGATTGCTCGAAAGAACTACTCTCGGAAACTTCTTTGCATAAAATTTGCTCGTGGATAAATAGTGGAACCCAATTTCTAATGCATAAAATTTTTTAATTAGATTAAATCGAGGCGCTAGATATGAGTTCTAGGGGGCGTGGTCATATTTCTCGTGGACACGGTAGAGGCAGGATGGCAGTATCAGAACCGGTTGGGTCAGAAAGTAATGTGTCGCCGTCACCAGCTGTCGAGGCTCAGCAGCAGGATCAGACTGGAGGAGATAACGCAGTATCGCAGGCTATGCTGCGGGTGCTTGAGCAAGTGGCAGGAGCCAATGTGGTCAGTGGTATCGCTATTTTCGTGGAAGAAGCTCCGATAGCGGAGGAAGTCAAAAGGGCTGAGAGGCAGAATGGAGTTAGGGGAAGGAACCGTGATGGGAGGAGCTTGGGATCGCTAGAATCGTTTGAGAGGTCTCAGAAAAGACCAAGAGTTGAGGCATCTGTTCGTGTTTCTAAGCCAACTGCTGGGAATCCAGATCGTCCGTGTGCTCAGTGCAGAAGGTATCACGTTGGTGAGTGCTGGAATCGTGTTCGAGAATGTTTCAGATGCCAATCCAAGTCTCATCTGGTTAAGCATTGTCCCCTGGATCCGAAAAGGACTCAGACAGTGGGTCAAGGCTTTGTGCAGCCTGGTGGAGGTGGTCAGCAAGCGACGAGAGGTCGTGGTCCGAACCATGGAGGAAATGGTTTCGGTCGAGGTCGTGAAGCTTTGGTTCGTCAGAAAGAGGAGAGTGATGTGCCGGATGTGTCAGCGGGTAAGCTTCTCTTGGTTGGAATTTCTTTATTGTTTTGGTTGCTGTTTTGGCAGTGGTTATATTGTTAGTAGAGTATCTGGAACCTTGGGTATAGACTGGGTAAGTATGCCTAGGAAGATGTTAGATCAGAGTGCGCAGCGATAGCGTAGCGTGGGGAGTTAGGTTGTGGATTGTTAGTGTAGCCAGGTAATTTCGAGGACGAAATTATTTTAAGAAGGGTAGAATTGTAACACCCTGGTTTAGGGGCTATGCATGTTGGGTATTCTTGGATGTGTTTTAGAGGTGTTGAGAACGCTCGGAGTTAACGGGAAGACTTTGGAAAATTTTGGATTTTTAGTGGGAAAGGGAATCGGGTCAAGGGAGGCCTTAAGATTAATTTTCGGTAATTTATGGCACATGAGAGGCATTGGCAAAGTGGTTTCATGCGCTGCTTAAGGGGCTGGAGGTAGCGCCATTGAGGGTCTTGGGTTCGAATCAAAGAGGCAGCAGGCTGGTTCTAATTTTTGGATCTTGGCGTTACAAGGTGGGAGGCCTTAAAAAAGAGTGGGGGCGTCTTTTGACGCAAACAGCAACTTGTCCAAGTGGTGCTCGTGCGTCACTTAGGCGCTGGAGGAGTGAAAGGGCGCGGGTTCGAGGGCTGGAGCAGCATTTTGGGCGTGATTTATTTTTATATGCGGTTATGGGGCTGGAGTAAGAAGGGTTTAAAATTAAATGGTGTGGCTTTATGGCATGAAAGTCATTGAGGCCGAGTGGCCTGGGGCGTTGAAGGAGAGGTGTGCAGCGGTTCGAATCAAGGGAGTTGCATTTTGGGGTTTGTTTTTATTCTTTTTGGGCAGCAGACTTGAGGGTGTTGGATGGCACATGGGAGCCCCAATTAGATAAGATTAAGCTAAGGTTTTTTTTTAGTTTTTAAATTCGGCTGGTGGGTGGTTTGTTGTTATTTTATTATTTTAGATAATTATGGATTATTTTAGTTAGTTTGAATGGGTTTTGAATGGATGATGATGAGTAAATATAGGGATTTGTTTAATTCAAATTAAATTGAATTAAGTGGCCAGGAGCTCTTGAAGGTGGCAGCCGAATTTGGAGTCTTCAACGGGGGCATGTGCCGATTTGGCTATTTAATGGGCAGCCTTCTACATGAATTTCTTTTGACCCTTTTGCCGAATTCTTTTACTTCCCCTTCCTGTTCTTTTATTTTCTTTCTGTCCAACCCCAAGTCTATACTTTCTCCTAGTATAGTCAAATATTTCACCACTTTTTGGTAGCCATTGTCAAACTACTCAAACATCAACCTCTCCCGCTTTTCATTTTGCTTGAGCCGAATCCCGTAACCCTCTGTTGCTCTTTAGTTCGTAAGCCTGTAAGTGATCTTTCTTTTGTGGCCGAATTTTCTATTAAGCAAGGGGTAAGTGTTGGTTTTGGTTTGATGGCGTATTGATCGTTGTTTGGAATCGTTTTGGCATAGGGCATTCAGGATTCGAGGCAGTCAAGCGTAGCCTCTGTTCTTTGGTTGATAGTTGGTAAGTGGTGGTAAGGATTTGCTTTAGCAGTCTAATCGTTTGGTAGTTGTTTTAACCAAAGGCTGTCATTATTGGTTGGTTGCCGTTTGTAGGGAAGTGAAGCAGGAGCATTGGTGGTGTTGGCTAGTGTTCAAAAGCGCGTGGGTAAGGTCTCGGGTTTCGAGAGTCGGCCCTTTTTGGTATGTTCTGTTTTGGCCGAATGGCCTACGGTGCTAATCTCTTGTTTGGTCGTTTTTAGGAGCAAGGGTATCGAGGTTATCAAGGGTCTTAGTTTGGTTCTTCGATTAAGGCTTGCAGGTGTGTACGCACACACACTCTTCTAGTAATTTATGTGCTTATTATATTGTATGCACATTTACACACTTATCTGTTATTGTATATATATACATGTTGTGTGTGTTTGGATCCATGGAAGGTGGATTAGATACCATTAAGGTATGAGGCAAGGGGTCAGGTAAGTCCCTGTTATGAGTTCTCATTATGATGCTCTTGGTGAGCATGATGTATCTGGCATGTGATATATTGATTGGTTGATGATTAAACCTATGTGCGTTACTAAACATTCATGATGATATATTTTGATACATGTGCATGATTGATGTGGGTTGTACGAGTGGAGGGGGCAGTGATATTTTGTGCTGACGAGCACCAGTGTTTTGGTAACACAACTTTGTGACTTTGGGTCACCAGAGGTTTGGCACCACCAGTGGTTTGGTACCACACGGGGTAGAAAAGGTGTATGGATGGTTAGGGTTGGGTGCATATTAATTGGATGCATGATGATCATGGTTATGTTTGTATATGATATTTTGCTAATCCGGGAAAAAGGGTTGCACACTGAGTCTTGGTGACTCACCTTTTTCCTTTAACCATTTCAGGTAGTGCATAAAGCTGGACCGGGATCGGAGAGGACAAGGTGGCCCATGCCGAAGATGATGTTTAATTATTTCATGCTTGACTTTGACATAAGTACTTTATTTGAATTGTTGGGTTGTAATAAAGGCCATTTTATGTTTTTGGTATTACTTTAACTATGGTTTATTTAAATTAAATTGCTATGTGAAAATGATTTTAATCCTAGCAACCTATTTATGAAGAATATGTTTAATAAAGTTTTTCTAATTCAGCTAATTTATAACTTCAAAGTTTTTCATAAGGTAATAAATGAACAAGGTTTTCACAAGTTAATTTCTTCAAGGTTTATTCAAAAGTGAAGAAGCTTTTCAACCGTCTTTCCCCAGTGACATAACCAGATTCGGTCATAGTGAATGGGCCGGGTTTGGGGATGTTACAGATTCTATATTATTACTATTATAATAACCTGATATAATTTATTATTAACATCGGATAATAACTCATTAGACCTGCTATTCAAATCTAAATTCGTTACTTCTCCCATATGATCTACTTTTTCTTCTACCTTACTGACCTTAGTATATAATGTATTAAAATATATGGACGTCATATCTATTAAACTATTGATACCCTTACTAAGAGCCGAAATATTATTTTCATTCTTAGAGTCTATATGCATAGTATGATTACAAGTTTTATCTTTGTATAAACAATCCATTTGTTCCATGTTTTTATCCCTGGTACCTAAGACCATCTATGTCTATACATCTTCAAAAACGCCTACAACGTCCCACTCGGACTCAACGGCAACAAGAAGACAGAACGACAGATATATGGGTTTTCAGACAAAAACAGCGAAATAAACGGAATTGAAGATCAAAGATTGTAACATCCCGAATTAGGGGTTGTTTGCAATTTTATTATTTTTATTATTTTTATTATTTTCACATGCTCGGAATGATGGAATGCTATGCTCATATGACTTGTTTTAGGGTCTAGTCATAACCCCGGGTTAGGTCGAACTTAGGATTAAAAACTTCTTTTTAGCACTTAAGAGGAAAAAGCCAAGTGAGGAGGTAGCTGGTAGAATGGCTTGGGGCGCTAGGGTGCAAGGGGGCTCCAGGAGGTAAGGGGTTCGAGTCTGGGTGATAGCATGGGAGTGTTTTAATTTTTGCGTTAAAAAGGGATTTGGGCTAGGAAGGCCTTATAAATAAATGGTGCGGTTTATGGGCATGGAAGTCGGCCTGGCAAAGTGGCTTGGGAGCGCCACTTAAGGGCCTGGGGGCGCTTGGACTCAGGTTCGAGTCACCTTGGACGCAAGGGCGTTTTATTTTGTTTTGGCGTTAAAAAGGAAGGGGGCTAAGAAGGCTTTAAAAGAAATTTGGGAGCATTGATGGACATGAAAGTCCAGGTGGTAAAGTGGCATGGGGCGTGTTAGATGGTTGCGGCACGAGGTCCCGCGTTCGAGTCCTGATGGAAGCGCTGTGTGTTTTATTTTGTTTTTAGCGTTAAAGAAAGGGGAGCCAAGGAATGAACGCTTAAAAGGAAATTATAATGCGTTTATGTCACGAAAGGAGCAGTGGCCGAGTGGCTGGAGGCTGGGGGTGCCTTCTGCAGGTCTCGGGTTCGAGACTAAGGGGCAGCACCTGGAGGTGTTTAATTTTTTTTATTAGTGGCCGGCGTGATTAGTGGCCTGCATGGGCTTTCAATTAGATAAAAACAAGTTGTTTTTTTATTTTGTTTGTTGTTTTCAAAAGCTGCATGAGGTATGGGATAGTTTTGTTTTATTTTATTATTTTATAGGAAGATGGGGTAGTAATGGGAGAATGAATAAACAATCTTTTATGGTAATTGATGATGGAAATTATCATGATGAAAGAGAGAAGCATGGCCGAATGAGGCATTCTCTTGGGAGCTTGCTTGGTCGGCTTTGAGTAGCAACGGGAGGTGTCGAAATTCCTTTGATTTGAGCAATCATCTTCTCCATTTTTTTGTTGATCTGCCGAATTCCTTCCCATTTTCCTCTTTTCCCCTTTTATTTTCCTTCAACCTCAATTCCTTCCTACTTCCTTGAAAGCCGAATGCCCTTGGCATTGAAGGTCATAGCCGAAACCTTGTTGCCATCGTCCTCCATCATTTTTGAAGGGCATAGCCGAATTTTTCCTTGCCATTTAGAGCATAGGCCGAACCCCCTAAAGGAAGGTGCTATAGATTTTGAAGGGTGGTAAGTGTCTCATTTTAGCATTTGGATTTTCTTTCTTTTCCTTTTTAGTGTGCCGAATGCAAGTGTCCAAACCTTGGTAAGGTTGGCCGAATGTGTTCTTAAGACATTAAGAGCTTTGCTCTCTTGTGTGTAGTAAACGTAAAGGTGCATTGAAGGAGTGGCTTCCCGGGACTTCGTTTCGTTTTGGTAAGGTGACATGTAGTTTCGGCCAAGGGCCATTTGTCAAGATTTGTACTTTAAGCTGAACTAATATGTGCCATATAGGGATCTCAACGATCTCGAGAATAAGTGTAGTTTCGGGATTTGGTAGAAGACCAAATCGGCACTCAAGGTAGGTGTTCTTCGAGTACTACATATTTTTGCGGGATTATTAATATAGCCGAATGGCTATTAGATCTTAAGTGTGGGTGTTGGCCGAATGTAAGGGAAAACTATAACACGGGATTTTGCTAGTATAGCTCGGGATTCGCTAGTCTCGCAAGAAAACAGGTGTGTAAACTCTTACACACTTTATTAGTATAGACTGTTATTATGATGATATATATAACCTCTCATGTAGTAACTTTGCCTTGTGGGCATAAGCTTGGATTTCGGGTAAGTCCCCTATTACTTGATCTATGATGTATGTTGTGTATGCCATCATATGCTATTAAATGCTATGCTATATACAAATGCATGATATATGGGATCATGATACTTGTTATGTGAGCATGATGATGGTGGGATTGATGAGAGGAGGGAGATGATCTCTATGGACTGTCACCAGTGGTTTTGACCACACGATGGGTTGGCCCCATCACTTGATATATTTGTGACTTCGATCACCAGTGGTTTGGTACCACCAGTGGTTTTGACCACACCGTTAATATAATTTGTGACTAAGTCCCAGTGGTTTGGCACCACCAGTGGTTTGGTACCACATATTGATATTTGTGACTTCGGTCACCAGTGGTTTGGCACCACCAGTGGTTTTGACCACATGTTGATATTGTGACCTATGGGCATCAGTGGTTTTGACCACACGATGGGTTGGCCCCATCACTTGATATATTTGTGACTTCGGTCACCAGTGGTTTGGCACTACCAGTGGTTTGGTACCACACGGGGTAGAAAAAGGAGTATGGATGGCTAGCTTGGGTTGCATAATTGCATGTCTTACTAATATCTTGTGTATGAGGTTCATTTCCGAGTTGGGGATTTATACACTGAGTCTTGGTGACTCACCCCTTCCCATATCATTTTGCAGGTGAGTAGATCGCGGAGATGGAGCTGGAGAGGACTCGAGGCGGCCATGCTTGTTCCTTGGACTTGAAATTTTATTTCGTACCGTTAAAGTTTACTATTTGCTAAATTTTGATTTGGTTTGTAATATGGCCGCTAATTATTATTTGGGTGTTTAAGTAGTTGCTTTTACTTTATTTCTATTATATTGCTAATGAACTTATAAACTGTTAAATCGATCGGTTAAAAGTAACGTTTTCAAAATAAGTATTCGTACGCGTTTTCAAAGATGTTACCATCGGGTAGCAAAATTTACCAAGTTAACGAAAACTCCGATGTTTCTAAAAATTTAAATGATTAAATGGTTTCAAAGGAAAAAGCCTTCAACTCAATCGTGTTTATCAAATCAACCCATCTGAGTTTTAGCAAACACCGTTTTATAACTTCAACAATATCTTCAGATTTCCACTGTTAATCCAAATCTTTCAAAACGTTTTTACTCCGTGACATACCAGATCCGGTCAAGGCTCGTGGGCCGGGTTTGGGGTGTTACATATTTGGTATCAGAGCCCGGTTCAAAACTCGGCTGTGGGGGCCCAAGGCCCAAAAATGTTTTCCTGATAGGCCTCTGTGAAATATTACGAAAATGGTTTTGAACAACATGGCATCGAGTCTCCGGCACCAATCCACTCGGGTAAGTATTTCTAACCTCTGTGTGAATTATTATCTGTAAAGGGGTAGAAATGGAACGTAGATAGTATGAAAGGTATGTGAACCCTAGGACTAGTTTACCCCAACAATCGCATAAGATCTTTAATTGCCTAATTAAACAAATCTATGACTAAGTCGCCGAGTTAGGGTATGGTAACCTTTGTGCGAATGTCTAGGATTGGATCCGGAAGAGCTTGGTTTTTAAGCAGTCCTAGCGACTCACCTCCTCTTCTCAGGAATCCTACCTGGTGCGTAGCTTCGGTTCACCCTAACCGTGAGGACTTGTTTATAGGCTAAACCCGATAACTAAAACCCGAAAGGGAACTAGCCGTATTTTTATAAAAACTCTAGTTTTAAAACTTTTAAAAATTTCCCTTAAACTTGTGGGCATTATTTTACAAAAAAAATTTTGAAAAATTTTTTATTTATGGAAATTACAAAAATACCCTTAGTGGTAAAATTACAAAAATGCCCCTAGTTTCTAAAATTACTAAGCTACCCCCAAATTCAACAAATTTCTCTTATTTTACAAGTATACCCGAAACCCCTAATTTGCAAATATCAAAAATGCCATGATTTTTGGAAAATTACGACCCCTAACTTATAAAATTACCAAAATAACCCTGGTTTTCAAAATGTTTGCAACACTGCCAATTTGGAAAACAAACTTCCAAAAAGAACCCTCAAAGTTTTGCAATTTTTGAAATACCTCGGAATTATTGAAACATTACAAATTTACCCTAGTTTATTACCAAAATACCCCTGTAGGGCAAATGACGAAATTACCCCCGGGGTGGGAATAGGACAAAAAGGTGATGGAATAAGTGAATGTGTATCTTTGAATTAGAATAGAAGACTTGAAACTTGTTTGATCGAAGGAACAACTTTTAAACTTCGTTCATAAAATTTCTTCGCTAATAATCAGTGAAACATTGATTAACTCATAAAACTTTTTAGATAGATCGCGCGATAAGAGATGAGTTCTAGAGCACGCGGCCGTCGGGGACGCGGTAGAGGCAGGATGGCTGTGTCAGAACTCGTTAGGTCGGGCCAGGGATCGGATAATGAGATACCACCTCCACCACCACCCCCAACTTTTGGTGTTGGACAACAGGATCAGACGGGGGGCAAGTCAGTATCGCAGGCTGTGCTGCGAGTTCTAGAAATGATAGCTGGGTCAGGTAGAGGTATAGGAGCTCGTAAATCTATACCTGAGCGACTTCGAGCAAATGGAGCGGAGATATTTTGAGGTGTATCAGGTGTGGCCCCCAGTACGGCGGAGTATTGGCTGGAATCAACGGAGAGGATCATGGATGACCTAGATTTTACAGCTGAGGAAAAGCTGAAGGGTATAATCTCTCTACTTCGGGATGAGTCATACCAGTGGTGGCTCACTGTAAGGGATGGAGCGATAGCGGAGGATCTCACATGGGAATTCTTTAGGGCGGCCTACCAAAGGAAATATATAGGAGCTAGCTACGTGGATGCGCAACTGAAGGCTTTCTTGAACTTGGTTCAGGGTAATAAGACAGTGGCAGAGTATGAGGCTAAATTTCTCTGATTGAGTAGGTATGCTCGTGGTATTGTGGGTACTGAGTATGAGCGCTGTGTCAGATTCGAGGATGGGCTGTGGGATGAACTGAGGATGATGATAGCTCCGCAACAGGAACGGGAGTTCGCTGTTCTAGTAGAGAAGGCTAAAGTTGCTGAAGGGGTAAGAGAGTCTTTTAGACGGAATCAGGATAGGAGCTGGAATAAGAGGAGCTCCGGATCTTCGAGGTTTTCTGGAAATCAACAGAAGAGGACAAGGTATGGTGGGTCAGATCAAGCTGCTAGGCCTGCTGCTGCTGCTAATACTCAATGGCCGCCACGGTGTGCTCAGTGTGGAAAGTCTCACACGGGGGAGTGTCGGAATGGTAATCGGGGATGCTTCGAATGTGGATCCGTGACATATCGAGTTAGGGACTGTCCGAAAAAGGCAGCGAGGCTAAGGTCTGAGGGTCAGGAACGTCCACTGAATATGAGGGATAATTAGTAGCCACCGAGAGGTCGTGGTGCAGGTAAGGGAGGTAATGGTGCTGGCAGGGGTCGTGGGACATCGAGTGGAGGTACCGGTGGTACTGAGGCTAGGCAACCTGGTTTGGTCTATGCCGCGAGGCGTCAAGAGGAGGGCGACGCACCGGACGTCATAACCGGTATGTTTTTGATCTTTGGAGTACCCTATAGCACCTTGATTGATGTTGGCTCGACTCACTCATACATTGCTAGTAGCATAGTGAAAACTCTGAACTTAGACTTTGAGCTTACTTCTAAGAAGATGACTGTGTTAAGCCCTCTAGGTCACTCTGTAGAAGTAAGTAAACTCTATAGGGATGTACCCCTAGAACTCCAAGGGGTCGTGTTCTTGGCTGACTTGATGGAACTACCGTTTAGGGAGTTCGATCTGATTCTCGGGATGGATTGGCTAGTAAAGTATCAAGCTAGCCTGGATTGCGCAGCTAAGCGCATGGTGTTAAAGACTGTGGAAGGAGATGAGGTGGTGATGATAGGTAAGAGGAGAGATTACCTATCTAATCTGGTTTCTGCATTGAAGGCGGAAAAGATGGTTAGGAAAGGTTGTGAGGCATTTGTGGTGCATGTTTGTGCTTTGGAAGCTAAGGATGCAGCTATTAAGGATGTGCGGACTGTAAGGGAGTATGTTGATGTGTTTCCAGAAGAACTCCCGGGTCTACCTCCTGATCGTGAGGTTGAGTTTGGTATAGATTTGTTACCCGGAACTGCGCCAGTATCTATAGCTCCGTATCGGATGGCACCGAGAAAATTAGTGGAGTTGAAGGCTCAGATCCAGGAGTTGTTGGATAGAGGGTTCATCCGACCGAGTGTATCGCCTTGGGGAGCTCCAGTGCTTTTTGTCAAAAAGAAGGATGGAACAATGAGGATGTGCATAGACTATCGACAGCTGAACAAGCTGACAATAAAGAACAGGTATCCTTTGCCCAGGATTGATGATTTGTTCGATCAACTCAAGGGTGCAGCGGTTTTCTCTAAGATCGACCTCAGATCGGGGTATCACCAGCTTAAGGTGAACGAAGCTGATATCCATAAGACGGCATTCCGTACTCGGTATGGGCACTACGAGTTTTTGGTAATGCCTTTTGGTTTGACAAATGTACCAGTCGCGTTTATGGACCTGATGAACCGGGTTTTCCAACCCTATCTGGATCGGTTTGTCGTAGTATTTATAGATGACATTTTGGTGTACTCGAAGTCTGAAGAAGAGCATGACGCACACCTTCATGTGGTTCTGCAAGTGCTAAGGGAGAAACAGTTGTACGCCAAATTCAGCAAGTGTGAATTCTGGCTTAAGGAGGTAACTTTCCTAGGGCATGTTGTTTCAGCTGAGGGGATCAGGGTGGATCCTAGCAAGATCGATGCAGTGTTGGAGTGGAAACCCCCAAAGTCGGTTACGAAAATCTGAAGTTTTCTGGGGTTGGCAGGATATTACAGAAGATTCATGGAAAATTTCTCCTTAATCGCAGCACCGTTGACCAAGTTACTGAGAAAAAGAGTCCCGTTTGTGTGGTCTGAGAAACAGCAAGAGAGTTTCGACAGACTAAAGAAGTTTTTGACAGAAGCACCGGTCTTGATTCAGCCTGAGTCAGGAAAGGAATTCACTGTGTATTGTGATGCATCGCATACTGGTTTAGGGTGTGTGTTGATGCAAGAAGGGAAGGTGGTCGCTTATGCGTCACGACAGTTGAGGCCTCACGAAGGTAACTATCCGACACATGATTTAGAATTGGCCGCTGTGGTTTTTGCCTTAAAGATTTGGAGGCACTATCTATATGGGGAGAAGTTGGTGGTGTACTCGGATCATAAGAGCCTGAAGTACCTCTTGACCCAAAAAGATTTAAATCTGAGGCAGCGGAGGTGGATTGAGTTGCTGAAGGACTACGACTGCTCTATCAAATACCATCCGGGCAAGGCTAATGTAGTCGCTGATGCTTTGAGTCCTAAAGTGGTGGCAGATTTGCGAGCAATGTTTGCTCACCTAAGTCTCTATGAGGATGGTAGTCTTCTGGCGGGATTGCGGGTAAAACCGTCTTGGATCAATGAGGTGAAAGAGAGGCAGTTGACCGACGAAGTTTTGAGTACTCGGAGGTTGCAAGTACAGAATAGTAAGGCCGAAGGTTTCAGCTTGAGTAGTGATGGAGTGTTGTATTTTCAGGGGAGAGTATGTATGCCTAAGGATGATGATTTGAGGCAGCGGATACTTAAAGAAGCGCATAGCAGCCCGTACGCTATACATCCTGGAGGCAGCAAGATGTATCAGGATTTAAGGGAGCAGTTTTGGTGGCCGGGTCTTAAGCGAGAAGTAACCGAGTTAGTGGGCAAGTGTCTGACATGCCAGCAAGTTAAGGCTGAGCATCAGTTGCCATCAGGGCTGTTACAGCCGGTAAAGATCCCACAGTGGAAGTGGGAGGGGATTACGATGGATTTTGTAAGTGGGCTTCCCCTTACGCCTAGTAAGAAAGACTCAATATGGGTGATAGTTGATCGGGTAACTAAATCGGCCCATTTCATACCGGTAAGGGTTGACTACTCGCTTCAAAGGTTAGCCAAGCTGTATATAGCTGAGATAGTGCTGTTGCATGGAATACCTGTGTCCATTATCTCTGATAGAGATCCCCGGTTCACATCGAGATTCTGGAAAGCCTTACATCAGGCGTTGGGTACGAAGTTGAATTTCAGCACGGCCTTTTATCCGCAGTCTGATGGACAATCTGAGAGAGTAATCCAGGTATTGGAAGATATGTTAAGAGGCTGTGTTTTGGACTTCCATGGTAGTTGGGAGGAGTACCTACCCTTGGCAGAATTCGCTTATAACAATAGTTATCAAGCGAGTATTCAGATGGCACCATATGAGGCGCTGTATGGTCGGAAATGTCGTACTCCTACCTGTTGGACAGAACTGGGCGAGCGTCAGATGTTGGGGCCAGAGTTGGTGGCAGAAACGGAAGATAAGGTTAGGGTAATTCGGGCTCGTCTGAAGGAGGCATCGAACAGGCAGAAACCATACGCTGACCTTAAGCGCCGGGATGTGGAGTACGCAGTGGCTGATAAGGTCTTCTTGAAGGTATCACCTTGGAAGAAGGTGTTGAGATTTGGCCGGAGGGGCAAGCTAAGCCCTAGGTTCATCGGGCCGTACACAGTGTTGAAACGTGTGGGACCAGTAGCTTACCAGCTTGAATTGCCGGGAGAATTAAGTCAGATTCATGACGTCTTTCATGTGTCGATGCTTAGGCGCTGTCGGTCAGATCCATCACACATCGTACCGATTGCGGATATTGAGGTGAACGCGGACTTGTCTTTTGAGGAGGAGCTGGTACAGATTTTAGATCGAGATGTCAAAGTTCTAAGGAGGAAGTCGGTACCATTGGTAAAGGTGTTATGGCGAAACCATGGTACGGAAGAGGCCACATGGGAACCCGAGGATGTGATGTGGCAGCAATACCCCCAACTCTTTTGATCCAGGTAATTTCGAGGACGAAATTATTTTTAAGGGGGGTAGAACTGTAACATCCCGAATTAGGGGTTGTTTGCAATTTTATTATTTTTATTATTTTTATTATTTTCACATGCTCGGAATGATGGAATGCTATGCTCATTTGACTTGTTTTAGGGTCTAGTCATAACCCCGGGTTAGGTCGGACTTAGGATTAAAAACTTCTTTTTACCACTTAAGAGGGAAAAGCCAAGTGAAGAGGTTTTAAATAAATAAATTTTGGTGCGAAACATGCCACAAGGAAGCAACTGGTAGAATGGCTTGGGGCGCTAGGGTGCAAGGGGGCTCTAGGAGGTAAGGGGTTCGAGTCTGGGTGATAGCATGGGAGTGTTTTAATTTTTGCGTTAAAAAAGGGATTTGGGCTAGGAAGGCCTTATAAATAAATGGTGCGGTTTATGGGCATGGAAGTCGGCCTGGCAAAGTGGCTTGGGAGCGCCACTTAAGGGCCTGGGGGCGCTTGGACTCAGGTTCGAGTCACCTTGGACGCAAGGGCGTTTTATTTTGTTTTGGCGTTAAAAATGAAGGGGGCTAAGAAGGCTTTAAAAGAAATTTGGGAGCATTGATGGACATGAAAGTCCAGGTGGTAAAGTGGCATGGGGCGTGTTAGATGGTTGCGGCACGAGGTCCCGTGTTCGAGTCCTGATGGAAGCGCTGTGCGTTTTATTTTGTTTTTAGCGTTAAAGAAAGGAGAGCCAAGGAATGAACGCTTAAAAGGAAATTATAATGCGTTTATGTCACGAAAGGAGCAGTGGCCGAATGGCTGGAGGCTGGGGGTGCCTTCTGCAGGTCTCGGGTTCGAGACTAAGGGACAGCACCTGGAAGTGTTTAATTTTTTTTATTAGTGGCCGGCATGATTAGTGGTCTGCATGGGCTTTCAATTAGATAAAAACAAGTTGTTTTTTTTATTTTGTTTGTTGTTTTCAAAAGCTGCATGAGGTATGGGATAGTTTTGTTTTATTTTATAATTTTATAGGAAGATGGGGTAGTAATGGGAGAATGAATAAACAATCTTTTATGGTAATTGATGATGGAAATTATCATGATGAAAGAGAGAAGCATGGCCGAATGAGGCATTCTCTTGGGAGCTTGCTTGGTCGGCCTTGAGTAGCAATGGGAGGTGCCGAAATTCCTTTGATTTGAGCAATCATCTTCTCCATTTTTTTGTTGCTCTGCCGAATTCCTTCCCATTTTCCTCTTTTCCCCTTTTATTTTCCTTCAACCTCAATTCCTTCCTACTTCCTTGAAAGCCGAATGCCCTTAGCATTGAAGGTCATAGCCGAAACCTTGTTGCCATCGTCCTCCATCATTTTTGACGGGCATAGCCGAATTTTTCCTTGCCATTTAGAGCATAGGCCGAACCCCCCCAAAGAAAGGTGCTATCGATTTTGAAGGGTGGTAAGTGTCTCATTTTAGCATTTGGCTTTTCTTTCTTTTCCTTTTTAGTGGGCCGAATGCAAGTGTCCAAACCTTGGTAAGGTTGGCCGAATGTGTTCTTAAGACATTAAGAGCTTTGCTCTCTTGTGTGTAGTAAACGTAAAGGTGCATTGAAGGAGTGGCTTCCCGGGACTTCGTTTTGTTTTGGTAAGGTGACATGTAGTTTCGGCCAAGGGCCATTTGTCAAGATTTGTACTTTAAGCCGAACTAATATGTGCCATATAGGGATCTCAACGATCTCGGGAATAAGTGTAGTTTCGGGATTTGGTAGAAAACCAAATCGGCACTCAAGGTAGGTGTTCTTCAAGTACTACATATTTTTGCGGGATTATTAATATAGCCGAATGGCTATTAGATCTTAAGTGTGGGTGTTGGCCGAATGTAGGGGAAAACTATAACACGGGATTTTGCTAGTATAGCTCGGGATTCGCTAGTCTCGCAAGAAAACAGGTGTGTAAACTCTTACACACTTTATTGGTATAGACTGTTATTATGATGATATATATAACCTCTCATGTAGTAACTTTGCCTTGTGGGCATAAGCTTGGATTTCGGGTAAGTCCCCTATTACTTGATCTATGATGTATGTTGTGTATGCCATCATATGCTGTTAAATGCTATGCTATATACAAATGCATGATATATGGGATCATGATACTTGTTATGTGAGCATGATGATGGTGGGATTGATGAGAGGAGGGAGATGATCTCTATGGACTGTCACCAGTGGTTTTGACCACACGATAGGTTGGCCCCATCACTTGATATATTTGTGACTTCGGTCACCAGTGGTTTGGTACCACCAGTGGTTTTGACCACACCGTTAATATAATTTGTGACTAAGTCCCAGTGGTTTGGCACCACCAGTGGTTTGGTACCACATATTGATATTTGTGACTTCGGTCACCAGTGGTTTGGCACCACCAGTGGTTTTGACCACATGTTGATATTGTGACCTATGGTCATCAGTGGTTTTGACCGCACGATGGGTTGGCTCCATCACTTGATATATTTGTGACTTCGGTCACCAGTGGTTTGGCACCACCAGTGGTTTGGTACCACACGGGGTAGAAAAAGGAGTATGGATGGCTAGCTTGGGTTGCATAATTGCATGTCTTACTAATATCTTGTGTATGAGGTGTAATTTCGGGTTGGGGATTTATACACTGAGTCTTGGTGACTCACCCCTTCCCTATCATTTTGCAGGTGAGTAGATCGCGGAGATGGAGCTGGAGAGGACTCGAGGCGGCCATGCTTGTTCCTTAGACTTGAAATTTTATTTCGTACCGTTAAAGTTTACTATTTGCTAAATTTTGATTTGGTTTGTAATATGGCCGCTAATTATTATTTGGGTGTTTAAGTAGTTGCTTTTACTTTATTTCTATTATATTGCTAATGAACTTATAAACTGTTAAATCGATCGGTTAAAAGTAACGTTTTCAAAATAAGTATTCGTACGCGTTTTCAAAGATGTTACCATCGGGTAGCAAAATTTACCAAGTTAACGAAAACTCCGATGTTTCTAAAAATTTAAATGATTAAATGGTTTCAAAAAAAAAAAGCCTTCAACTCAATCGTGTTTATCAAATCAACCCATCTGAGTTTTAGCAAACACCGTTTTATAACTTCAACAATATCTTCAGATTTCCACTGTTAATCCAAATCTTTCAAAACGTTTTTACTCCGTGACATACCAGATCCGGTCAAGGCTCGTGGGCCGGGTTTAGGGTGTTACAAAGATAGAAACTTACAATGATAACTACGATATTAGAACTCCATAAATCGTTACTCCGGGGCTCCTCAGATAGGATATCTGATACCAATTACGAGGGGAGGGAGGATATATGTACAAGCGGAAGGCTATATAATATCGTAGGATAATATTTCACAAGAAGAAAATAGATAATTTACAAAAGGATTTACAAAATGAAGATCAAGAAAGGTTTCTTGATTTCTTAAGCAAAAGAGTATACAAGAGAAAACTAAAAGAAAACTCTAATAAGTTATTCTAAAACCCGATACCTTCATCAGGCTACAACAATGCCTTTTTATAACAAAAATTCTTAACTCTAATTTATTTACAATTGAATTCCGAATAGTATCCTGATAAGGATGCTTTCAATATCAGCTTCATGGTGGTTTCCACGTAGCTTCCTTGAATAGTATCCTGATAAGGATGCTTGAATTGTTAGCTTCATGGTTGTTTCCACGTAGCTTTCTTGAAATAATGGTCGCCATCATGGTTGTTTCCACGTAGCTTCCTTGAAATAATGGTCGCCATCATGGTTGTTTCCATGTAGCTTCCTTGATGTGAAGGTTGCCATCATGGTTGCTTCCACGTAACTTCCTTTTTTGGCAATATTTGCTGCTTGCATCATTGCTTACATCATTTTCTACATGGCATTGACGGCTGCTTCCATCATTGCTTGCGTCACTTGATATGGATTATGATGGGTTGTCACATCCAATATCTTTTATGTCTCCTTTTTTTGGATTCGATCTTATCCTTCCTGGATATTTCTGAGATTCATCTCCTCGATTTCATCCAGGTGTAGTGATTCAGGTGAAGGTACTGGTGTGTTCCAGCTTTCCCACACTTCTCTGATTTCCGCTGCTAACGGATAATCTTCGATCTCCATATCAGCTATTTTTGTTAATAGCGAAATGGCTTCTTCATTTCTTTCTTCCTGGTGGTTTCCAGTGTCAAATGCCAATATTCTTCTTCCATCGGTCCAGAACTTATAACTGGTTTGTTGAACTAGAAACTGGGCTTTTGCCATTAAACCAATTCCGGCTTGGATTTGATAATGGGAAAAATTTTTATAACACTCGTCAATGGTTTTTGACAAATGTTGTTGATCTTCCTGGGCTGCCAAGAGGGATCTTCCTCCAAGCATTTTATGAATAGACCATATTTGATATGGCTGATAAAATTTTTCTTTTTCAGCGATACCAATAAGGCTGCTTATTCTTATATAAAAATAGTAGAAAAAATCATCTAAATCAACAAAGTTTGTTAATCTAGATTTTACTATAGCTGGAAAATCTTTTAGTAAATGAAAAGAAAGATTTTGGACTGTTATTTCTTTAACAAATCCCCATTCAATACTGGTTATATCAAATGGATCATGATCAAGTCGAAATTTGATAGTAGGAAGTTTTTCTCCTATATCATTTATAAAAACATAAGCTTGTGAAAAATATTTTGAAAAAGTTTCTGAAAATAGAGCTTGCTGGTTGCAAATAGCTCGATTTATTTTTGAAAAAATATCAGGAGGCAGAATTTGTCTACACTTGTTATATAGACATATTCTAAACATCTTATTAATAATAGGAATGTTTTTCCCGTTACTAATAAAATATTGAAATATATCAAGAAGATTTTTTATCTCCTTAATATCCATATATTCGATTTGGATTTCATCCCAATCTCGGTATAAAATGGATTTTAGTAATAAATCTTCGGATTTATTTTCTTTAGTTGTTTTTTCAACTAAGAATTCCGAGAATTGTGTAAGAGCTTTTCGGAAATTTGCTCTTTGTTCCAAAATATGGTTTTTCCATATTCTGTTTATAAAATTGTAATATTCTGGAGGTAATCCAGGATTATAAAAATCTTTTAATTCAGGAAATCCAAGATTTGTTGTTTTTTCAACAAATCTTCTGTATTTTTTATAATCTCAGAATAGCTTTTTTGATATTCTGAATATGGATTTTGTGAAAATTCAAAATAACTCACCGGGGTTGGTGATTGTGTTCCAAATGGTTGTTTTACCATTGGATAAGGTACATAATATCCCTGGTTAGGATAAAATTGTACTTGTGTAGGTGAAGCAATAAATCCTTGTTTAGAATTCATTGATTCAGGTGTAGCAATAAATCCTTGTTTAGGACTCATTGGTGAAGCAATAAATCCCTGTTTAGGACTCATTGGTTTTCCCTTATTGGGTTTTTTATGGACAGTTCTCCATCCATCATTTTCTTTTAGAGGTTGTTTACCTCTATCCATAAGGCCTGCTAAGAAAATCAGCAATCATATTGTTAGTACCTTTTATGTATATAACTTCGAAATTAAACTGGCATAATTCATTATACCATCTAATTCTTCTAGGTACTGTTTCTAAACTTTTGTTAGTAAGAAATTGTTTAACAGCTTGATTATCAGTTTTAATGATAAAATTTTCTGGTGCTAGATATATTAGGAATTTTTTTATTCCTTTTTTTATTGCTAATAGTTCTTTTTCATAAATAGCATAATTTATTTCGTTTGGTTTAAACTTTCCAGAACTATATCCACAAATTAATTCTTCATTAGCCATTGTTTTAGCTTTTAATACGTATCCCGAATTTTTTTCTGAGGCATTTGTTTCTAGAATTAATTTATCACCTTGTTTAGGTAAATAAACTTTAAGAATATAATTTATTTCAGACTTTATTTGTTTTCTAATGTCTGAATCTTTTTTAGACCACTCAAAAGGTTTGTCCTTTTTATAATCATCTATATATATTACACAAAATTTTTTATATTTTTTAAATATAGAGTCCATCCATCTTTGGAAGACTTGTGGTGCATTACATAATCCAAATGGCATTACTCTCCATTGATAATGACCATTGGGTGCACTAAAGGCTGTTAAAGGTTTGGATTCTTCTGTTAGCATGATTTGCCAGAATCCTGATTTACAATCAAATTTACTAAAATATTTTGCTTGTTTAGCTTGATTTATTAGAACTTCCTTTCTTGGAATAAAATAGCCATCAAAAATAGTATTTTGATTTAATCTTTTATAATTAATAACCATTCTAGCTTTTCCTCTTTTTATTTCAGCGTGGTTTCTTACCATAAAAGCAGGACTAGAATGTGGACTAGTAGTTTCTTCTATTAATCCTTTATCTAATAATTCTTTTATTTGTATATCAAATTCATCTATATCTTGCTTAGTATAGATCATAGGTTTTACTCTAATAATTTTATTGGGGTTTTCCAATTTTATGGTACAATATCTAGGACTATTTTTCCATAATTTTAATGGTTCTTCACTAAAATTATTTTCTAATATCTTGAACAACCAATGATTAGTATCAAGTTATTTTATTTGTTCTTTCCTAGGTGGTATAAATTCTTGATCACATATATATTTATGATTTTCTACTAAAGGTACTTCTACCGAAGTATTTTCAGTAGTTAATACAACAAAATTTTTGTCTATAGAAAATGGTAGATGTTGATATATAAAATTATTACCTAATAATATATCTCCATGCATTTCATGAAAACATAATAATTTAGGAATCACAAATCTTACATTGTTTATGTAGATTGGTATATTTTTGGCTTTAAAAAGAATTAGGGTTTCAATTCCATTAACTCCAACAGCTCTAATGGGATTTCTCATAAGTTCCCATTTTTCTGATGGAATAGCATTTTCTCTACAGCTACTGATTGTAGCTCCAGTATCTAATAAAGCATTTAAAGAATATGTTTTATATTCTCTAAATTGAAATGTAATTTCTATATAAGTATAATATTTCCTTGATTGGAAATGTGAAAAGGTAATTATATCCTTTTTCCCAAGTTTCATTTGTTGAATTATTGGGTTCTCTTTTATATTTTTATAATTTTTTCTTAATTTATTAGAATAATGAACTGGTTTTAGTTCAATTAGATATTTATTTTCCCAATATTTCTTTGGTTTGATGTTTCCATAAGGATCTTGTTTATCAATTTCCCTAGGTTTAGGTATTTCATATTCATATGGAACTAGTTGTTTAGTATCCATAGAGTCTAATTTTTTTATATTTTTCTCTGTTGAAGTGTTTTCTTCATCAGAATTATGATTCTTACCATTAATATCTACAACTATATTATTAGAACTACTGCTACTCTTTGTAGTTTCAGAATTACTATTGTCACTATCATCAATTATATCATAATCTAACATACAGTGGTAATTGTACTTTGTAAACAAATCTTTATGTTTTTCATAAAGTTCTTCTATTAACTTTAAATATTCAACTCTTTCATAACTATCTTCCGTCTTAGAAAATTGGGTTTTCCAATGTTCTATTAGAGTTTTATAAGAGTCGAAATCATATTTTTCTTGTTTTTTTATCTTTTTCTCTTTTCTCTTTTGTTTTTTCTTTTTTATTATTAATATTAGTTGAAGATTCATCCGAAGACTCATCCTCATCCGATAATGCTAAAATAACATTACTATTACCGTAATATAAAGGACCTAGATCTGATTCTATGTTATTACTAATATTAATAACCTGATCTAATTTATTATTAACATCAGATAATAACTCTTTAGACCTGCTATTCAAATCTAAATTCGTTACTTCTCCCATATTATCTACTTTTTCTTCTACCTTACTGACCTTAGTATATAATCTATTAAAATATATGGACGTCATATCTATTAAACTATTGATACCCTTACTAAGAGCCGAAATATTATTTTCATTCTTAGAGTCTATATGCATAGTATGATTACAAGTTTTATCTTTGTATAAACAATCCATTTGTTCCATGTTTTTATCCCTGGTACCTAAGACCGTCTGTGTCTATACGTCTTCAAAAACGCCTACAACGTCCCACTCGGACTCAACGGCAACAAGAAGACATAACGACAGATATATGGGTTTTGAGACAAAAACAGGGAAATAAACAGAATTGAAGATCAAAGATAGAAACTTACAATGATAACTACGATATTAGAACTCCAGAAATCGTTACTCCGGGGCTCCTCTGATAGGATATCTGATACCAATTACGAGGGGAGGGAGGATATATGCACAAGCGGAAGGCTATATAATATCGTAGGATAATATTTCACAAGAAGAAAATAGATAATTTACAAAAGGATTTACAAAATGAAGATCAAGAAAGGTTTCTTGATTTCTTAAGCAAAAGAGTATACAAGAGAAAACTAAAAGAAAACTCTAATAAGTTATTCTAAAACCCGATACCTTGTTCGGGCTACAAGAATGCCTATTTATAACAAAAATTATAAACTCAAATTTAATTACAATTGAATTCCGAATAGTATCCTGATAAGGATGCTTTCAATATCAGCTTCATGGTGGTTTCCACGTAGCTTCCTTGAATAGTATCCTGATAAGGATGCTTGAATTGTCAGCTTCATGGTTGTTTCCACGTAGTTTCCTTGACATAATGGTCGCCATCATGGTTGTTTCCACGTAGCTTCCTTGAAATAATGGTCGCCATCATGGTTGTTTCCACGTAGCTTCCTTGATGTGAAGGTTGCCATCATGGTTGCTTCCACGTAACTTCCTTTTTTGGCAATATTTTCTGCTTGCATCATTGCTTACATCATTTTCTACATGGCATTGGCGGTTGCTTCCATCATTGCTTGCGTCACTTGATATGGATTATGATGGGTTGTCACATCCAATATCTTTTATGTCTCCTTTTTTGGATTCGATCTTATCCTTCCTGGATATTTCTGAGATTCATCTCCTCGATTTCATCCAGGTGTAGTGATTCAGGTGAAGGTACTGGTGTGTTCCAGCTTTCCAACACTTCTCTGATTTCCGCTGCTAACGAATAATCTTCGATCTCCATATTAGCTATTTTTGTTAATAGCGAAATGGCTTCTTCATTTCTTTCTACCTGGTGGTTTCCAGTGTCAAATGCCAATATTCTTCTTCCATCGGTCCAGAACTTATAACTGGTTTGTTGAACTAGAAACTGGGCTTTTGCCATTAAATCAATTCCGGCTTGGATTTGATAATGGGAAAAATTTTTATAACACTCATCAATGGTTTTTGACAAATGTTGTTGATCTTCCTGGGCTGCCAAGAGGGATCTTCCTCCAAGCATTTTATGAATAGACCATATTTGATATGGCTGATAAAATTTTTCTTTTTCAACGATACCAATAAGGCTGCTTATTCTTATATAAAAATAGTAGACAAAATCATCTAAATCAACAAAATTTGTTAATCTAGATTTTACTATAGCTGGAAAATCTTTTAGTAAATGAAAAGAAAGATTTTGGACTGTTATTTCTTTAACAAATCCCCATTCAATACTGGTTATATCAAATGGATCATGATCAAGTCGAAATTTGATAGTAGGAAGTTTTTTTCCTATATCATTTATAAAAGCATAAGCTTGTGAAAAATATTTTGAAAAAGTTTCTGAAAATAGAGCTTGCTGGTTGCAAATAGCTCGATTTATTTTTGAAAAAATATCAGGAGGCAGAATTTGTCTACACTTGTTATATAGACATATTCTAAACATCTTATTAATAATAGGAATGTTTTTCCCGTTACTAATAAAATATTGAAATATATCAAGAAGATTGTTTATCTCCTTAATATCCATATATTCGATTAGGATTTCATCCCAATTTCGGTATAAAATGGATTTTAGTAAAAAATCTTCGGATTTATTTTCTTTAGTTGTTTTTTCAACTAAGAATTCCGAGAATTGTGTAAGAGCTTTTCGGAAATTTGCTCTTTGTTCCAAAATATGGTTTTTCCATATTCTGTTTATAAAATTGTAATATTCTGGAGGTAATCCAGGATTATAAAAATCTTTTAATTCAGGAAATCCAAGATTTTGTTGTTTTTTCAACAAATCTTCTGTATTTTTTATAATCTCAGAATAGCTTTTTTGATATTCTGAATATGGATTTTGTGAAAATTCAAAATAACTCACCAGGGTTGGTGATTGTGTTCCAAATGGTTGGTTTACCATTGGATATGGTACATAATATCCCTGTTTAGGATAAAATTGTACTTGTGCAGGAGCAGCAATAAATCCTTGTTTAGGACTTGCTGGTGTAATAAATCCTTGTTTAGGATTTGCAGGTGTATCAATAAATCCTTGTTTAGGACTCATTGGTGATTTTCCCTTGTTGGGTTTTTTATGGACAGTTCTCCATCCATCATTTTCTTTTAGAGGTTGTTTACCTCTATCCATAAGGCCTGCTAAAAAAATCAGCAAACATTAGTAAGTTTATGATATTCTACTAATGGTATTTCTATAGTTATTATCAAACATAAATATACTCATCAGAATCTATATCAGACTCTATTTCTGAAATTAATTCATATAATATTTCAGAAAGATTTATTTCCTCACTAAAACATATTTCTAAATCTTGTTCTTCAAGATTTTTAATCATTTTTCTAGCATTTTTGCCTTTGTTAGGACAATTTGTTGCTATATGACCTTCGTCATCACAAATAAAACATTTACAAATTTGTTTTTTAGTTTTATTAGAAGTTTTTCTTCTAACAAATTTTTTCTTTTTATTATTACTATTTTTATTTCCTGGTTTCCATCTAGCTAATCTATATTTTTTATTCTTTTTATAGGGTTTTGAACGTATAGAGTTACGACCAAATTCCCATTCTCCTTCTAGCATTTTTGTGCAATATCTATGACTTAATTTATTCTTGACTTGTTTAGCCGCCTTACTCTGTAAACAATGTAATATAATTCTTTCTTTAGCAAAATTAATTCTATTACCTATAGTATCTATATTTGCTACTTCTGTATTATTATCATTACTATGTTTTATTATGAAAGAAGCATATTTGTTTATGCAAATTTCATCCCAAGGTGGTGGCAATTTATGAAAATATTGGTTTTTCCAAAAGTCTATACTTTCATTTTTCAACTTTTGATATTCATGAAGAAATTTTTTTGAAAATTCATCTAAATATTTAATATCACATAATTTTAATTTTGACAAAATATAGCTGGATTGGCTATCTTGATCTTTTTTATTAGTGTAACCACAAAATTCTATTTTTAGAATTGAGGTTAAACCTTTTAATAAATCTTTAGGGGTACTTATTTGATTAATAAGCTGATTCTTTTGTTCTCTTCCTTTCTCAGATTCTTCCCATCATCCGAGAAATTGAAAAACATCCCCTTGAAAAGTTCCAACAAAATAGTTTAAAAATTTTTCTTTTGACCAGACTGTACTGTTGTTCTTTACAACAATAGTCATAGATTGTGCCCAATCGTCTATTGTTTTTTCATAGTCCGATATAGGAACATTAGTTAAATCTAAATATATACCTCCTTGAGCGACATTTCTTTTATTAAGATCATCTATATTATAAGGTATAGGTGCAACATCCCAAACCCGGCCCAAACATTACGACCGAATTTGGGTTGCTACCGAGAAAACATTTTGAAATCTTTTCAAAACCATTTTAAGTTTTGTCGAAAACCTTGTGTTTTCAAGTCTCTTGTTAAAAAACCATACTTGGTGTTGTTTAGAAGTATTTATTAAGTCGGGTTGTTTATAGATTGCAAATGTGCCCGATGGCATTTTTAAAACATTTTACGTTTGAGTGGGAAAAACATGTGAATTCATTTTTAACATAGTTAAATAGTTTAAACAAATATTCAAAGCATGTAACAATAATAAAATAATTCTAGGAGGCCTTATTACAACTTAACAAAAATAAAACCAACATAAAAATTAAATAAACTACAAGTCCATCTAATTAAAATTTCCACTGCATGGCCACCTTGAGTCCATCCGGCTCCATCTCCGCGATCTACTCATCTGCAAAATGTTAAGGGAAGGGGTGAGTCACCAAGACTCAGTGTGTAAATCCCCTACCCGGAAAATACATCTCATACACAATTCATTAATAAACATGCTCATGCAACCCAACTAGCCATCCATACTCCTTTTCTACCCCGTGTGGTCAAAACCACTGATGACTTAAAGTCACAATTCAAATGATGGGGCCAACCCATCGTGTGGTCAAAACCACTGATGACCATAGGTCACAATATATCAAATGTGATCAAAACCACTGGTGGTACCAAACCACTGGGACTTAGTCGCAATCAATCGTTGTGGTCAAAACCACTGATGACCATAGGTCACAAATAGTCTGATGGGGCCAACCCATCTTGTGGTCAAAACCACTGACGACAATCCATAATCCATCCCCCTCCTCTCATCAATCCCACCATCACATGCTTATACATCAAATTTCATATATCATGTCATAGTATTAAACATCATGTGATGGCATGCAAACATATATCAAAAATTACAAGTTAGGGGACTTACCCAAAATCCACGATTATGCCACAAGCTAACCACAACCAAAAGATTTAAGGCAAACAATAACGTCATGTAAATTAATAAAGTGTGTAGAGAGATCTTACACACCTATTTCTACCGAAATTCCTAGATCCCGAAGTTTCCAATCTTTAGTGTTATATGTTGACCCTATATTCGGCCAATCATCAATGTTAGTACCAAAGGCCTATTCGGCCAAACCAAGTAAATCTAGAGGGTTACTGCTTGAATCCGAAACCTTACCCAATTGCCTTTGAACATTAGCCAACACACTCCACGTGTGAATCGGCTTCACTTCCCTATAATCGGCACTTATCCAAAATTAGTAGCCTTCGGCTTTGAACACCAATTAAATAACTCACTAGAATATAGTCTATTTAAAATAAACTCTTACCACCACTTACCAACCGGTCAACAGAGAAAGAAGGCTACGCTTGATTGCTTCCAAGTCCCGGAGACCCCTTGCCAAAACGATTGTCAATGAAAATCTGAAGAGATCTATCCCACTTAATATTCAGCCAAGGCTACTAAAGAAATAGCAGGGAGATTCGGCTTGAATGGAAAGAAAATAGTGAGAAAAGGGGAGATAGGGGTTCGGTTTTGAGAAGGAAAGAAAAGAAAATAAATTGAAGGTGAGGTGTATAGGATTCGGCCAAGGTCTAAAATAAAAAGAAAAGGTAGATTGCAATAGTGTTTCCGTTTGAGAGAGAATGAAAAAGAAAATCAAAAGATGGAGGTTTAGCCGAAATTATAAAGAAAAGGCCAAAAGAATTCGGCATTATCCCCCCCTATGTTGCCGTCCACTCTTCCCATGAAGAGTTTAAAATTCGGCCAATTACTTGAATTGCTCTTGACCAATAATTTAAACTATTCAAAATAATTTGAATGCTCACATGCCTAAATTCTCTCTTGCCAACTATTAAGGATTAATCAAATAATAATCTAATTAAAATCTAACTTAATCCTTATTATTCCTTATTATCTCATCAAATATAATAAAAAAAAAAACAAAGAAGCCATGTGCTCATCAACTTCCTTCCAGCCGAATGCAAAAACAACAAGGAAACCATGTGCAGCCCAATTCACTTTGTCACGCCAGCAGCAAAAAGGAAAAAAAAAACAAAATGCTGCTGCTTTGATTCGAACCAACGACCTCACGCACCAGCCCTCTCTTCCAACGTCCCTAGCCACTTCTCCCATTAGACTTTCATGTCAAATAACCCCACCATTTAATTATAAGGCCTTCTTACTTAAGCCCATCACCGCATATAAAAAATAAGACGCAAAATGCTGCTCCAACTACTCGAATCTGCGACCTCCCTGGAACCATAATCTGCAGCCAACGTCCCAGCCAATTTGCCAATGCGCCATTTGTGATATAATCCCCCCAAAACCTCTTTTAAGGCCTTCTTCGTTAGCTCCCTTGTCTCACGCTAAAACCAAAAATAAAACCCATGTGCTTCCCATGTTACTCGAACTTGAGTCCCTTGCCAAGACCCTCAAGTGGCGCCCCAAGCCACTCCACCAACCTGCCATTCATGCCATGAACCTTCACTAATTAATTTTAAGGCCCTCTTTTCTGGCCCCCCTTACCTTTAACGCCAAAAAGCCCAAAAAATAAAACATTTCCCCCTTGTTACTTCCACGGATCGAACCTCCTCCCTTGTTACCCCCCTTAGGCGCACCAAGCCACTTGTGCCAAGCCTATTCTTTGTGCCATAATTCGCCCAAATTTCTTTAAAGCCCTATCTCACCTAGCTCCCTCCTTTTAGGTACTTAAAAAGAAATTTTAATACTAAGTCAGGCCTAGCTCGGGTTTAATTCTAGATCCCAAAACATGCTAAATAATCATAAAATTTAATTCTTCAAACACACACATGGGAAAATATTTAAATTACACACAACCCCTAATTTAGGATGTTACAATAGGTGTAGGTTGACTAGTTTCTCCTGGAGTTTCCAGTTTTATATCATTAGTAGCTATATTTTCTATTTTATCACCTAATATTCTTGTTGTGTTTTCAACAGATTCATAATTTCTATTAATAGCTCTCAGATTATCATCTTTTTGAAGATCTGAGTCTATTTTTCTCTTACCATGAGAATCTCTTTTATCAATTTCCCAAGGTTTCGGTACTACAAAATCATATGGATCTGTGGTCCAGTATCCATGGGATCTTCAGGAATCTCTATATTCTCTTCTGTTGAAGTGTTTTCTTCATCAGAATTATGACTAGTTACATTAATATCTATTTCTGAATTATTAGGACTTTCACTATTTTCTGTGGTTTCAGATTTATTATTATCATATTCTAACATATAGTGATAATTATATTTTTTAAACAGATCTTTATGTTCTTCATAAAGTTCCTCTATTAACTTAAGATATTCAACTCTTTCATAGCTATCTTCTGTTTTAGAAAATTGGTTTTTCCAATGTTCTATTAGAGTTTTATAAGACTCGAAATCATATTTTTGTTGTTTTTTATCTTTTTATCTTTTTATCTTTTTTCTTTTGTTTTTTCTTTTTTATTATTATAATTAATAGAAGATTCATCCGAAGACTCATCTTCATCTGACAAAACTAAAATATCATTACTATTACCGTAATATAAAGGACCTAGATCTGATTCTATGTTATTACTATTATTAATAACCTGATCTAATTTATTATTAACATCAGATAATAATTCTTTAGACTTGTTATTCAAATCTAAATTCGTTACTTCTCCCATATTATCTACTTTTTCTTCTACCTTACTGACCTTAGTATATAATCTATTAAAATATATGGACGTCATATCTATTAAACTATTGATACCCTTACTAAGAGCCGAAATATTATTTTCATTCTTAGAGTCTATATGCATAGTATGTGTAACAACCCAAACCCGGCCCAAACACTATGGCCGAATCCAGTTTGTTACAGGGAAAAATATTTTGAAATCCTTTTTAAAATCGATTTAAGTTTTGAAAACCCTTCATTTTAGTGGTTTTGTTAAAACCATACTTAGGTTTAATTTGGAAATCGATTAAGTCAAGTTATTTCTAAAGTTTCAAATGTGCCCGATGGCACGGTAGAACATTTTCGTTTACTTTGAGAAAACACGTGATTTTAATTAATATTAATAACATAGTTTAAAACATATATCCAACATATAAAAAGTAACAGAATAAAATATCGGGAGGCCTTATTACATCCAATTAAAAAAAACCGGAAATAAAAATATTATAACTAAAATTTAAAGTCCATTTAAATTAAATCCATTGCATGGCCACCTCGAGTCCATCCGGCTCCACATCCGCGATCTACGTGTCACTTGAAAAATGTAAAGGAGAAGGTGAGTCACCAAGACTCAGTATGTAACCCCTCCCCCGGTTTTAGACCAATTTCATACACAAGTTATAACGATTAACATGCATAATATTATGTACCCCAACCTAGCCAACCAAACGCCACTGTCTACCCCGTTGTGGTACCAAACCACTGGTGGTGCCAAACCACTGGTGACATATAGTCACAATGTGTTACCAAAACACTGGTGCCCGTAGACACAAATCAGTTGATGGGGCCAACCCATCGTGTGATACCAAATCACTGGCAGACGATCCCATATCTCAAGTGGGGCCAACCCACGGTGGTGTTAACCACAGGGAAAAGTCGCTATGAGGTGCCAAACCTCTGGAGGTACCAAACCTCTGGTGACCGTAGTCACAGTGTGTTACCAAAACACTGGTGCCCGTCGGCACGAATAATACTGCCCCCTCCACTCATCCTTCCCACATCAGTCATTAATATATACATTTCATGCCATCACAAACTTAAATCTCATGTGTCAATACATCATGCTTCCCAAAAGCATCAAATAACAAATTCATATTAACAGGTACTTACCTGAATCACCACTTATACCGTTATGGTATTAAATCCAATGCTACATAAATCAAAGTTAGCATACATAACACTCAGCACATTTAATAAGTTATAACGTGTGTACGTACACACCTGTCACCCTTAGATGCTCTAAATCCCGAAAGAGAAGTCGGCCACCTAAGATCCACTTGTCCCTATATTCGGCCAAATACCCGGGTTAGTACCATGGCCTATTCGGCCAAACCAAATAAAAGGGTTCTCTTTTTGAACCCGAATCCTTACCTTCACACTTTTGGATACCAATCGCAACACTCGATTCCTGAATCTGCTTCATCAACTATAATCGATCAGTCACTATTACCCATAACCAAAGCTTTCGGCTCTTGAATACTAAAAGTAAACCTTACCCTTACTTACCAAATTTGACAGAGGATGATGGACTTGAATACTTTGAGATCCCAGAACCTAGGTGATGTTGATTCCAAAAAGGGGTTAGTCTTCCCTTCCATCTAAACGACAACTATAAGAGGGAAAAAGAAATAGCCATTCGGCTAGTACACTTACCTACCCCAAACTGATTGGAAAATTTAGATGAGGAATCACCCTTGCTTTGATATTCGGCCAAAGGTACACCAAATGGCAAAAAGAGAGTTTCAGCACCAAGGTATAGAGTACTTCGGCTAAAGAGAAAAATAATGAGGGAAGGAGGTGTTTAGAGTTTCGGCAACAGAAGAGGAGGGTATTCGGCCAATAGAGAAAACAAGAAAAGGGAAAAAGAAGATGGGAAAGAATCAATGGTGCATTCGGTTTTGTTGAAGGTTGAAAAGAAATAGATGGAGGGTGAAGTATAGGAGGTTCGGCTAAGATCTAAAAGAAAAAGGATTTTTAGTTTTGAGAGAATAAAGAGAAGAAAATTAAAAGATGGAGCCTTAGCCGAAATAATGAAGAAAAATAACAAAGAAATTCAGCTTCCCCCCTCCTATGCTTGCCGTCCACTCTCCCTAGGGAGAGTTCAAATTTCGGCAAAACACTCCAAGTTACTCTTGGCCACACATTTGTATTAATTCAAATAATTTGAATTAATTCCAAGGCCTATATTTTCTCTGGCTAATACTTAGAGATTAATCTATAAATTTATTAATTAATCTACTTAAAAATCTAACTAAATCCTATTATTATCCCATTATTTAAAAGAGTTTAAACTGAGGAGAACTCTCCCCTTGTTGCCGTCCAAATAAAGAGCAAAAAGGGGAATTTTGTGACTCGAACCCAGGATCCCCCCTTGCTTGATGTGGCGTCACTTCTAGCTCCTAAGTGGCCCTTTTTTTGCCACTTTTCCAAGGCTTAACTTGTGTCAAATCATCCCTTATTTATTCTTATAACCCCCTTCTGCTAAGGCTCCCTGCTTTTAAAGTTCAAGATGAAATTTTCTGCTAAACCGAGCCAACTCAAGGCCTTTAATTAAGTCCTATTATTCCTTAAACAATATCACAGCAGTTCAAACATAGGAAAAATAATTTAATTCCAAATAGCCCCATTTCTAGGATGTTACAGTTCTACCCCCCTTAAAATAAATTTCGTCCTCGAAATTACCTGGTTAGAAGAGGTGGGGGTATTGCTGCCGCATCACATCCTCGGGTTCCCACGTAGCTTCCTCTGTACCATGGTTCCGCCATAGCACTTTCACTAAGGGCACTAGCTTTCTACGTAGAACCTTCACATCTCGATCTAAGATCTGGACTGGTTCTTCTTCAAAAGATAAGTCCGAGTTGACCTCAATCTCTGCTACTAGCACAACATGCGAGGGATCTGACCGATACCGTCTCAGCATCGATACATGGAAGACGTCATGAATCTGATTCAGTTCTGCCGGCAACTCAAGCTGATAAGCTACCGGTCCTACTCGCTTCAATACTTTGTATGGCCCGATGAACCTTGGGCTTAGCTTTCCTTTCCGACCAAATCTTAACACCTTTTTCCAAGGCGACACCTTCAGAAAAACCTTGTCCCCTACAGCATACTCCATTTCCTTGCATTTTAAATCAGCATAGGACTTCTGCCTATCTGATGCTTCCTTGAGACGAGTCCGGATTACCTTAACTTTGTCCTCAGTTTCTGCTACCAATTCTGGACCCAGAACTTGTCGTTCACCCAACTCCGTCCAACATGTAGGAGTACGGCATTTCCGTCCATACAGTGCTTCATATGGGGCCATCTGAATACTCGCTTGATAACTATTGTTATAAGCGAATTCCGCTAATGGTAGATACTCCTCCCAACTACCACTAAAATCTAAGACGCATCCTCTTAACATATCCTCCAAGTTCTGTATCACCCTTTCCGATTGTCCGTCAGACTGTGGATGGAAAGTTGTACTGAAATCCAACCGTGTACCCAAAGCTTGATGCAATGCTTTCCAGAACCTTGACGTGAATCTGGGATCCCTATCCGAGATAATCGATACTGGCACACCATGCAATCTTACTATTTCTGACACATACAGCCTAGCTAGCTTCTGAAGAGAAAAATCCACTCTTACCGGTATGAAGTGTGCTGACTTAGTCAGACGGTCCACAATTACCCAAACTGCGTCCTTTTTGTTGGGCGTAAGGGGTAGCCCACTGACAAAATCCATAGCGATCCTCTCCCATTTCCATTGAGGGATCTTTACTGGTTGGAGTAGCCCTGATGGCAACTGATGTTCCGCCTTAACCTGCTGGCATGTCAGACACTTTCCCACAAATTCAGTTACTTCACGCTTCAACCCGGGCCACCAGAACTGTTTCCGTAGATCTCCATACATCTTGCTTCCTCCCGGATGCATAGCGTATGGGCTGCTATGTGCATCGTGGAGAATTTTCCACCTCAGCTCCATATCCTTTGGCATACATGCTCGCCCTTGAAAACAAAGCACTCCATCACTAGACAGACTGTACCCTTCCAGACCACCATCCTGGACTTGCACCCTTTTAGCATTCAACCCTTCATCCACTAATTGCTTTCCCTTAATCTCCTCAACCCAAGTTGGCTTAACCTGAAGCTCTGCCAAAAGACTTCCATCGTCGTATAGACTCAACCGAGCAAACATCGCTCTTAAGTCTGTCATGACCTTCTGGCTCAACGCGTCAGCCACCACGTTAGCCTTACCCGGATGGTACTCGATTGAACAATCATAGTTCTTTAATAGTTCAATCCACCGACGCTGTCTCAGGTTTAGATCTTTCTGAGTCAGAAGATACCTCAAACTTTTGTGATCCGTGTAGACTATTGACTTCTCCCCATACAGGTAATGCCTCCATATCTTCAGAGCGAAGACAACTGCTGCTAACTCCAAATCGTGCGTTGGGTAGTTAACCTCATGCGGTCTTAACTGACGGGATGCATAGGCTACTACCTTCCCTTCCTGCATCAGCACACACCCCAAACCAGTATGGGATGCAACACAATATACTGTAAACAACTTCCCTGCCTCAGGCTGTACCAAAACCGGAGCTTCTGTCAAAATCTTCCTCAACTTATCAAAACTTTCTTGTTGCTTCTCTGACCATGCAAATGGAACACCTTTCCTTAGTAACTTAGTTAACGGCGCTGCGATTAGAGAGAATCCTTCCACGAATCTTCGATAGTACCCCGCTAGACCCAGAAAACTTCGTATTTCAGCCACCGACCTAGGCGGTTTCCAATCCAACACCGCTTCAATCTTGCGAGGGTCCACTCTAATTCCTTCCGCCGACACTACGTGACCTAAGAAAGCCACCTCCCTAAGCCAAAATTTGCACTTACTGAATTTGGCATATAACCGCTTCTCCCTCAGCACTTGTAGAACTATACGCAAGTGCTTGTCATGCTCCTTCTCCGTCTTTGAATAAACCAATATGTCGTCTATGAATACCACGACAAATTGATCCAAGTACTGTTGGAATACTCTATTCATCAAGTCCATGAACGCTGCCGGCGCGTTGGTCAACCCAAATGGCATCACTAGGAACTCGTAGTGCCCATACTGAGTTCGGAATGCCGTCTTGTGAACATCAACCTCCTTCACCTTGAGTTGATGATAACCCGACCTAAGGTCTATCTTTGAAAACACCGAGGCACCCTTCAGTTGATCGAACAAGTCGTCAATCCGAGGCAACGAGTACTTGTTCTTAATCGTTAACTTGTTCAGTTGGCGGTAGTCGATACACATTCGCATTGAACCGTCTTTCTTCTTGACAAACAATACCGGTGCTCCCCACGGAGATATGCTTGGTCGAATAAACCCTCTATCCAAGAGCTCCTGAATTTGAGCCTTAAGCTCCACCAATTCCTTTGGTGCCATTCGGTATAGTGCTATCGACACAGGTGCCGTTCCAGGTAGCAAGTCTATACCGAATTCGACTTCCCGATCCGGGGGCAGACCCGGAAGTTCTTCTGGGAATACATCAGCGAATTCCCCTACTATTCGAACTTTTCCAACTACTGACTCCTTAGCTTCCAAGGCACATATTCGAACCAAATACGCCTCACAACCCTTCTTGACCATCTTTTCAGCCTTCAAGGCAGACACTACGTTGGATAGGTAATTCCTTCTATCACCTATCATAACCACTTCATCACCTTCAGCCGTCTTAAGAACCATGCGCTTAGCCGCGCAATCCAAATTCGCCTGATACTTAACCAGCCAGTCCACTCCAAGGATCAAATCGAACTCCCCAAACGGTAGTTCCATCAGATCAGCCACAAATACTACCCCTTGGAGTTCTAGGGGTTCATCTTTATAAAGTTTGTCTACCACTACAGAGTGACCTAAAGGGCTAACTACAGTCATCTCCCTAGAAGCAGTTTCAGAGTCTAGGTCCATAGTCTCTACCACACTACTAGCAATGTACGAGTGCGTCGAACCCACATCAATTAATGCAACATAAGGAAGGCCAAAAATTAGAAACGTATCGGTTATGACATCCGGTGCGTCACCCTCCTCGCGACGCCTCGCTGCGTAAACTAAGTCAGGCTGCCTAGCCTCTGTATTGCCTGAACCTCTGCCCTGAGTTCCACGACCTCAGTTAGGACCGTTGTTTCCTCTGCCATTACCACGACCCCTCTGTGGTGGTCTAACATTTCTGCCCTGAGCACGGTTCTGTCCCTCAGGCTGATTCTTAGCTGGCTTTTGAGGACAGTCCCTTACACGATGCTCCAAAGACCCACACTCAAAGCAGCCCCTATCACCGGTCCAACAACCTCCCCAATGGGTTTTTCCACAGCGGTTACACTGAGTCGGCCTCTGATTAGTAGTCATGGGCCTTGCTGCCTGATTTGGCCCACTTTGTCTGGCCTTTTTCTGGGTACTACTACTTGACCCAGCTGACCCAAATCCTCTCTTCTGACTATTCCTACTATAGCTTTGCCTCACAGCCTCCTTGATCCCTTCGGCTACTTTAGCCTTTTCCACTAGAGATGAAAACTCACGAACCTGCTGCGGGGCAGTCAGTAACCTCAAATCATCTCTGAGTCCATCCTCAAAGCGGACACAGCGCTCATGTTCAGTAGCCACGATGCCTCTAGCATACCTACTCAGCCTTAAAAAATCCGCCTCATATTCCGCTACTGACTTAGTTCCTTGCACTAGGCTCAGAAAAGTTTTCCTTTGAGCATCAGTGTAGCTAGTGCCCACATACCTCTTCTGAAAAGCGGTTTTAAAGTAATCCCACGTGAGATCATCCGCCGTGGCTCCATCTCGGACCGTCAGCCACCACTGGTACGCTTCATCCTTTAGAAGCGACACAGCCCCTTTCAACTTTTCCTCCTCAGTCAGGTCAAGATCATCCATGATCCTTTCAGTCGACTCTAACCAGTATTCCGCTGCACTGGGTGCCACTCCTGACACACCCCGGAATACCTCCGCTCCGTTAGATCGGAGTCGCTCGGGAACAGATTTTCGAGCTCCCAAATTTCCACCAGCCCTAGCCACCATCTCCAAGACTCGCAAAACAGCTTGCGATACAGCCTCACCACCGGTCTGATCCTGCTCCTCAGCTCTAAAAGTAGGAGGTGGTGGTGGCGGTGGTACCTCGTTTTTCGAGCCTTGACCCGACCTGACGGGTTCAGACACCGTCATCCTACCCCTACCGCGTCCACGGCGTCCACGTCCTCTAGAACTCATTCTATCTACTGCGCTTTCAATCTGATTAAGAAAATTTTTATGCGTTAGCATTTGTTCCACTTTGTTAATCGCGAAGAAGTTTTATGCAGAAAGTTTAGTTAGGGATTCTTTCGAGCAAACAAGTTTTTAGTCTTCTATCCTAGTTCACACAAAGGAGTACATGCATCCATTCCCTAACACTTTCCATACCTATTCGCTCTTCGGACATTTCTGCCCATTTCTAACCCAGGGGTATTTTCGTCATTTTCCCTACAGGGGTATTTTCGTAATAAAAGAAGTTGTAAAATTTTAATGAAACAAATCACTTTGAAATTCCCCAAAACTGGAGGATGTTTTCGAAAATTGGCAAAATTTAAAGATATGGCATCGTTTTGGAAACCAGGGGTATTTCGGTAATTTTGTCAATCAGGGGCAATTTTGTAATTTTGATAAATCGGGAATATTTCCAACAGTTGTAAAGCTTCTAGGGTTCCCTTTTTGAATATTTGTAAAATAGTTGAAATTTTTGAGCAAAACCATTGAACTGATATTTTATGAGCCGAGGGCATTTTAGTAATTTTACCCACAAAAAAAATTTTTTTCTTTTTTTTTTCGAGAAAATCGTTGTAAAAGTGATGTTCTCAGATTTGAAAGAGTTATTGCAAAATTTTCGAAAACATTAGGGTTTTGTTGTTCCGTTCTTTTTCGAAAAACATGGCTAGTTCCTTTTCGGGTTTTAGTCATTAGGTTTAGCCTATGACCGAGCCATCTTGGTCAGGGTGAACCAAAGCTACGCACCAGGCAGGATTCGAGTGAAGAGGAGGTGAGTGACGCGGACTGCTTAAATATCAAGCTCTCACTGAACCTTTCTAGACATGCGCACAGAGGTTGCCACACCACTGAGCCCTCTGAGTTAGGGTGAACCGAAGCTACGCACCAGGTAGGATACCTGCGAAGAGGAGGTGAGTCACACGGACTGCTTAAATACCAGGCTCTTTCGGTTCCATTCCTAGACATGCCTACAGGGGTTACCACACCCTAGCTCAGTGACTAAGCCATAGGTTGGTTTCGTTCCTTAAGTCTTATGTTTCGTTTGAGTGTTTGAGTACTCTAATCCTAGGGTCCAAGTTCCTATAAGTCTATCTACGTTCCATGCTTCCTACCCTTCTACAGAATATAATTCACAAAGAGGTTTCGATGTACTTACCTGGGCGGATCGGTGCCGGAGACTCGGGCCATGCTGTTCAAAAATCAAAAATCATTCCATAAGGACTACCAAAACATTTTTGGGCCTTGGGCCCCCACAGCCGAGCTTTGAATTGGGCTCTGATACCAATTTTGTAACAACCCAAACCCGGCCCAAACACTATGGCCGAATCCAATTTGTTACAGGGAAAAATATTTTGAAATCCTTTTTAAAACCGATTTAAGTTTTGAAAACCCTTCATTTTAGTGGTTTTGTTAAAACCATACTTAGGTTTAATTTGGAAATCGATTAAGTCAAGTTATTTCTAAAGTTTCAAATGTGCCCGATGGCACGGTAGAACATTTTCGTTTACTTTGAGAAAACACGTGATTTTAATTAATATTAATAACATAGTTTAAAACATATATCCAACATATAAAAAGTAACAGAATAAAATATCGGGAGGCCTTATTACATCCAATTAAAAAAACCGGAAATAAAAATATTATAACTAAAATTTAAAGTCCATTTAAATTAAATCCATTGCATGGCCACCTCGAGTCCATCCGGCTCCACATCCGCGATCTACGTGTCACCTGAAAAATGTAAAGGAGAAGGTGAGTCACCAAGACTCAGTATGTAACCCCTCCCCCGGTTTTAAACCAATTTCATACACAAGTTCTAACGATTAACATGCATAATATTATGTACCCCAACCTAGCCAACCAAACGCCACTGTCTACCCCGTTGTGGTACCAAACCACTGGCGGTGCCAAACCACTGGTGACATATAGTCACAATGTGTTACCAAAACACTGGTGCTCGTAGACACAAATCAGTTGATGGGGCCAACCCATCGTGTGATACCAAATCACTGGCAGACGATCCCATATCTCAAGTGGGGCCAACCCACGGTGGTGTTAACCACAGGGACAAGTCGCTATGAGGTGCCAAACCTCTAGAGGTACCAAACCTCTGGTGACCGTAGTCACAGTGTGTTACCAAAACACTGGTGCCCGTCGGCACGAATAATACTGCCCCCTCCACTCATCCTTCCCACATCAGTCATTAATATATACATTTCATGCCATCATAAACTTAAATCTCATGTGTCAATACATCATGCTTCCCAAAAGCATCAAATAACAAATTCATATTAACAGGTACTTACCTGAATCACCACTTATACCGTTATGGTATTAAATCCAATGCTACATAAATCAAAGTTAGCATACATAACACTCAGCACATTTAATAAGTTATAACGTGTGTACGTACACACCTGTCACCCTTAGATGCTCTAAATCCCGAAAGAGAAGTCGGCCACCTAAGATCCACTTGTCCCTATATTCGGCCAAATACCCGAGTTAGTACCATGGCCTATTCGGCCAAACCAAATAAAAGGGTTCTCTTTTTGAACCCGAATCCTTACCTTCACACTTTTGGATACCAATCGCAACACTCGATTCCTGAATCTGCTTCATCAACTATAATCGATCAGTCACTATTACCCATAACCAAAGCTTTCGGCTCTTGAATACTAAAAGTAAACCTTACCCTTACTTACCGAATTTGACAGAGGATGATGGACTTGAATACTTTGAGATCCCGGAACCTAGGTGATGTTGATTCCAAAGAGGGGTTAGTCTTCCCTTCCATCCAAACGACAACTATAAGAGGGAAAAAGAAATAGCCATTCGGCTAGTACCCTTACCTACCCCAAACCGATTGGAAAATTTAGATGAGGAATCACCCTTGCTTTGATATTCGGCCAAAGGTACACCAAATGGCAAAAAGAGAGTTTCGGCACCAAGGTGTGGAGTACTTCGGCTAAGAGAAAAATAATGAGGGAAGGAGGTGTTTAGAGTTTTGGCAACAGAAGAGGAGGGTATTCGGCCAATAGAGAAAACAGGAAAAGGGAAAAAGAAGATGGGAAAGAATCAATGGTGCATTCGGTTTTGTTGAAGGTTGAAAAGAAATAGATGGAGGGTGAAGTATAGGAGGTTCGGCCAAGATCTAAAAGAAAAAGGATTTTTAGTTTTGAGAGAATAAAGAGAAGAAAATTAAAAGATGGAGCCTTAGCCGAAATAATGAAGAAAAATAACAAAGAAATTCGGCTTCCCCCCTCCTATGCTTGCCGTCCACTCTCCCTAGGGAGAGTTCAAATTTCGGCAAAACACTCCAAGTTACTCTTGGCCACACATTTGTATTAATTCAAATAATTTGAATTAATTCCAAGGCCTATATTTTCTCTGGCTAATACTTAGAGATTAATCTATTAATCTATTAATTAATCTACTTAAAAATCTAACTAAATCCTATTATTATCCCATTATTTAAAAGAGTTTAAACTGAGGAGAACTCTCCCCTTGTTGCCGTCCAAATAAAGAGCAAAAAGGGGAATTTTGTGACTCGAACCCAGGATCCCCCCTTGCTTGATGTGGCGTCACTTCTAGCTCCTAAGTGGCCCTCTTTTTGCCACTTTTCCAAGGCTTAACTTGTGTCAAATCATCCCTTATTTATTCTTATAACCCCCTTCTGCTAAGGCTCCCTACCTTTAAAGTTCAAGATGAAATTTTCTGCTAAACCGAGCCAACTCAAGGCCTTTAATTAAGTCCTATTATTCCTTAAACAATATCACAGCAGTTCAAACATAGGAAAAATAATTTAATTCCAAATAGCCCCATTTCTAGGATGTTACAGTATGATTACAAGTTTTATCTTTGTATAAACAATCCATTTGTTCCATATTTTTATCCCTGGTACCTAAGACCGTCTGTGTTTATACGTCTTCAAAAATGCCTACAACGTCCCACTCGGACTCAACGGCAACAAGAAGACAGAACGACAGATATATGGGTTTTGAGACAAAAACATCGAAATAAACGGAATTGAAGATCAAAGATAGAAACTTACAATGATAACTACGATATTAGAACTCCAGAAATCGTTACTCCGGGGCTCCTCGGATAGGATATCTGATACCAATTACGGGGGGAGGGAGGATATATGCACAAGCGGAAGGCTATATAATATCGTAGGATAATATTTCACAAGAAGAAAATAGATAATTTACAAAAGGATTTACAAAATGAAGATCAAGAAAGGTTTCTTGATTTCTTAAGCAAAAGAGTATACAAGAGAAAACTAAAAGAAAACTCTAATAAGTTATTCTAAAACCCGATACCTTGTTCGGGCTACAAGAATGCCTATTTATAACAAAAATTCTAAACTCAAATTTAATTACAATTGAATTCTGAATAGTATCCTGATAAGGATGCTTTCAATATCAGCTTCATGGTGGTTTCCACGTAGCTTCCTTGAATAGTATCCTGATAAGGATGCTTGAATTGTCAGCTTCATGGTTGTTTCCACGTAGCTTCCTTGAAATAATGGTCGCCATCATGGTTGTTTCCACGTAGCTTCCTTGAAATAATGGTCGCCATCATGGTTGTTTCCACGTAGCTTCCTTGATGTGAAGGTTGCCATCATGGTTGTAACACCCCAAACTCGGACAAGACACCACGTCCGAATCTGGTATGTTATGGGGAAAAACGTTTTTGAGTGATCAGGTTTTTCGTTTAAAAGCGGGGTGAAAACATAGTGAATTTGGGGAAAATTGGAGTAGGCTTGTTTGATTAGATTTTGAAAACTTATCCAAAGTATATAGTTAAAAACGAGTTGATTTTATTTAGTAATTTCAATAGTTTCTAAGTGCTATTTTAAAACATTTTTGACTTAGCAGAAAATCGAGTTTGATTTGAAAATCATTTGAGTTTACTTTATAACAAAACATAGTGAGATACCCGATGGTATAGTTTAAAACACATTGCGATATAGTTTTGAAAACATTGTATTTCCAAGTTTTTAGTAAAATTTCATACCAAGTTATTTGTTAAGCAGGTTAAGAATCTAATTAAAACATAACCATCATAAAACATAAATCAAAGGCCTTTTACAAATCCAAACTAAAACCCAACTAAAAGTAAATAAGTTAAAGTACCCAAATTGAATAGTCTGAGCAAAACTTTTATTAAAGCATGGCATGTGCACCCCGAGTCCATCCCGGCTCCATGTCCGCGTCTACGAGTCACCTGAAATGTCAAAGGAGAGGGTGAGTCGAATGACTCAGTGTATAAATCCCGCTCCCAATAAAACAACATGCTAACACACATCATACATAGCAACATAATTAATGCAACCCGATCCTAACCATCCGTATCTCCTTTTCTACCCCGTGTGGTACCAAACCACTGGTGGTGCCAAACCACTGGTGACATATAGTCACAATGTGTTACCAAAACACTGGTGTCCCAAGGACACAATATCCGTCAATGTGGTGCCAAACCACTGGTGTCCCAAAGACACGTTTGTGCTACCAAAGCACTGGTGACCGAAGTCACAAATCCAATGATGGGGCCAACCCATCGTGTGATACCCAATCACTAGCAGACGATCCCATATCTCAAGTGGGGCCAACCCACGGTGGTGTCAAACCACAGGGACGAGTCGCAATGAGGTGCCCAACCTCTGGTGTCCCAAAGACACAGATGTGCTACCAAAGCACTGGTGACCGTAGTCACAATAATCGAGTGATGGGGCCAACCCATCGTGTGATACCCAATCACTAGCAGACGATCCCATATCTCAAGTGGGGTCAACCCACGGTGGTGTCAAACCACAGGGACGAGTCGCAATGAGGTGCCAAACCTCTGGAGGTGCCAAACCTCTGGTGACCCAAAGTCACAAAGTGTGTTACCAAAACACTGGTGCTCGTCAGCACAAAATATCACTGCTCCCTCCACTCATAACACCCATCAACATACCATATTCATGTAATCATGCATATCATACAAGTCATGCATATCATGCTAATATGTCTAACCTCATATCCCCTGTCACATATATCCATAGCCATGGTATCATATAATTCAACAGTAACTCATAACAATAATAATACTGACTTACCCGAGTCCAAAGTCATACCCAAAACGGGTATCATATCAATCCATCAAACTGCCATGATTTTAATAGACCAACAGGTTTAATAACAATATCACTAAATATGGGTGTGTTAGTTACACACCTGGTAAATACGAGTCTAGAATCCCGACGAAAACGATCTAAGCCCCCGGATTACTAGCTCCTACAATCGGCCAAGACATAGGGGTTAGGTACTAAAGCCATTCGGCCAAGGATTTTAAGCCAACAGGAATTGCTACCAACCCTTACCTTCACTTGATTTGGTTTCCTACCAAATCCGAACCCACAGTGGTTCCTTCTTCAACAATCGGCACCCTATCAAAATATTTAATCACAAATCACCTTTGACTTAATCGAAATCACGAATAAACCATGAACGATATATCACCATCACTTACCGAATTGGTTAACAAAGGGAGAAGGCTCCACCTGACTGCTTGGAACTCCCTGATTGCCCTATCACACAATCGGTTCAATCATAAGAGACCACACCTTTACCACATGCCTAGAATCGGCTAATAATCCAATCAAAACCCATTAAGCACTAGAGAGGGAAGAAATGGCTATTCGGCCTAGCACTTACCAACACCAGCCAATTATTCGGCCAAGACGCCACTAGGGAAGAAGATAGGTTCGGTCCACACTTTGCACCACAATCAAACAAAAGGTACGGCTAGGGGGTTTATCACTCTTATTTTCGGCCTTGAAAGAAAAAGGAGGAAAAATAGAGGTGAGAAGAAATGGGGAAATCGGCAATTGAGTTTAAAGAAAAGAAGAGGAATAAAGTTGGATAAGGGAGGGTACTTTCAGCTTGTAAATGAAAGAAAAAGAAGATGTGTTCTAAGAGAATGGAGTTTCGGCTAGCAAGAAAAGAAGTGGAAAAACGGTTTTGGAGAGGTGGGGTTTCGGCTCAACACAATGAACAAAAGAAATAGGTGAGAGGGAGCATTCGGCCTACACCAATGAAAGAGGGACAGAGATGATTGAAAACTTTCGGTTTGCAAAAAGTAAAGATGGAGTCACTCACTTGGATTTTTGGTTTCAAGAAATGGAGAAAAAATGAGAAAAAACCTTGAAGAAAATTCGGCTACAAGTATCAAAAGGGAACTTTTGCTTTTTACCAAATGTGACCGAAAATGCCAAAATTTCGAAAAAAATTTCGGCACTCCACCAACATCACACTACTATGCCGTCACTCTTCCTCCCCTAAAATTCGGCCATGATCCCCCCAACTACTCCATGCCATACATTCAAATGTGTTTACCAAGTCTTCCTCCTAAAATCCCTCTCCACCCTCCATTCAAATGGGAAGACTTAGTCTTAGGCAGAGTTTGAACTGCCACAAACTCCTCCCTCCATGCCGTCAAAATGAGTGCCAAAAAGTGGCCACTCCGCAGCTCGAACACAAGGCCTACACCCTTGCATTAGGCGTTACCCACACAAAGCCTTAGTGGCGTCTAGCTTGCCACTACACCAGCTCCCTTTTTGTGATAACTCTTGCCAAATAAAACTCTTAAGCCCCAGCTACTTCTGCCCCTCATACCTTAGCTCAAAACTAAAATTTTTCCACCTATTCCGGCTTACTTCTAGCTCATAACTAAGCCCCAAAATTACACAAACGACAACATAACGATCCAATAACATGCAAACAAAGTTACAACAGAATAGCCCCTAACCCGGGATATTACAGTTCTACCCCCCTTAAAAATAATTTCGGCCTCGAAATTACCTGATCAGAAGAGTTACGGGTATTGCTGTCTCATCATATCTTCGGGTTCCCACGTAGCTTCTTCTACGCCATGATTCCGCCAAAGAACCTTAACCAAAGGCACAGACTTCCTACGCAGAACTTTCACATCCCGATCTAGGATCTGCACAGGTTCTTCTTCCATAGTCAAGTCTGGATTCACCTCGATCTCCTCCACCGCTACCACATGTGACGGATCTGAACGATACCTCCGAAGCATCGAAACGTGAAAAACGTCGTGAATCTGACTAAGCTCTGCTGGCAGCTCAAGCTGATACGCCACTGGCCCAACTCGCCTCAGAACCTTATACGGCCCAATAAACCTCGGACTTAGCTTGCCTTTCCTTCCGAACCTTAACACCTTCTTCCAAGGTGAGACCTTCAGGAAAACTCGATCCCCCACAGCAAACTCTATATCTCTTCGCTTAAGATCGGCATAAGACTTTTGCCGGTCCGAAGCTTCCTTCAAACGAGCCTGAATCACTTTAACCTTATCTTCTGTCTCAGCAACCAACTCGGGTCCCAACAACTGACGTTCCCCCAACTCCGTCCAACACGTAGGTGAGCGACACTTCCTATCATACAACGCCTCATACGGTGCCATCTTGATGCTCGCTTGGTAACTGTTGTTGTAGGCAAACTCAGCTAATGGTAGAAACTCCTCCCAACTACCTCTGAAATCCAAGAGACAACCCCTCAGCATATCCTCTAAGATCTAAATAACCCTTTCTGATTGACCGTCAGACTGCGGGTGAAAAGCCGTGCTGAAATCCAAACGAGTACCCAGAGCCTGATGCAATGCTTTTCAGAACCTTGACGTAAATCTAGGATCCCTGTCCGAAATTATCGAAACTGGCACACCGTGCAACCTCACTATCTCTGACACATACAGCTTCACTAGCTTCTGAAGTGAATAGTCAACCCTCACCGGAATAAAGTGAGCTGATTTAGTCAGACGATCCACCACTACCCAAACTGAATCCTTCTTGCTTGGCGTAAACGGTAACCCACTGACGAAATCCATGGTTATCCTTTCCCACTTCCACTGAGGAATCTTCACAGGCTGAAGCAAACCCAACGGCAACTGATGTTCAGCCTTGACCTGTTGACATGTTAGACACTTCCCAACAAACTCTGTCACCTCTTTCTTCAAACCAGGCCACCAAAACTGCTCTCTAAGATCCCTATACATCTTGCTACCTCCAGGATGCATAGCATAAGGACTGCTATGTGCGTCCTGAAGAATCTTCTGCCTTAGCTCAACATCTTTAGGCATGCAAGCCTTACCTTGGAAACACAGAACCTTATCACCAGACAAGCTGTAACCCTCCAAACCACCATTCTGCACTTGTAACCTTCGCGCACTCAGAACCTCATCCTCTAGCTGTTTCTCTCTGATCTGCTCAACCCAAGTAGGCTTAACCTGCAGTTCTGCCAGAATACTCCCGTCGTCATACAAACTCAAGTGGGCAAACAATGCTCTTAAGTCCGAAACAACCTTACGGCTCAACGCGTCTGCCACCACGTTAGCCTTGCCCGGATGATACTCAATCGAGCAGTCGTAATCTTTCAGCAACTCAACCCATCTACGCTGCCTCAAATTCAAATCCTTCTGAGTCAGAAGATACTTCAGACTCTTATGATCTGTGAAGACTATCGATCTCTCTCCGTACAAGTAGTGCCTCCAAATCTTTAAGGCGAAGACCACAGCCGCTAGCTCCAAATCGTGCGTTGGATAGTTGACCTCATGTGGTCTCAGCTGCCGAGAAGCGTAAGCCACAACCTTACCTTCTTGCATCAGAACACAACCCAGTCCCGTATGTGATGCATCGCAATACACTGTGAATTCCTTACCAGCCTCAGGTTGAATTAGAACCGGAGCCTCAGTCAAAATCTTCTTTAACTTATCGAAGCTTTCCTGCTGTTTCTCAGTCCATACAAACGGAACTTCTTTCCTCAGCAACTTGGTCATCGGCGCTGCTATCAACGAGAAACCCTCAACAAACCTTCGGTAGTATCCGGCCAAACCCAGAAAACTCCGAATCTCAGCCACTGACCTAGGCGGCTTCCAATCCAACACTGCCTCAATCTTACGAGGATCTACTCGAATCCCCTCAGCCGACACTACATGACCCAAGAACGTTACTTCTCTAAGCCAGAGCTCGCACTTACTGAACTTAGCATAGAGCTGCTTTTCCCTTAAAATCTGCAGCACCACTCTTAAATGCGCATCATGCTCTTCCTCTGTCCTTGAGTACACTAAGATGTCGTCTATGAAAACCACGACGAACTGATCCAGATACTGCTGAAACACCCTATTCATCATATCCATAAACGCTGCCGGTGCGTTAGTCAACCCGAACGGCATTACCAGAAATTCGTAGTGCCCATACCAAGTCCGAAACGCTGTTTTATGGATATCAGCCTCTTTAACCTTCAACTGATGATACCCAGACCTCAAGTCGATCTTCGAAAATACCGCAGCACCCTTCAGCTGATCAAACAAGTCATCTATCCGTAGCAACGGATACTTGTTTTTAATCGTCAGCTTGTTCAACTGGCGGTAGTCTATGCACATCCGCATTGTGCCATCTTTCTTCTTAACGGAAAGTACCGGCGCACCCCACGGCGAAACACTTGGCCTGATAAAACCTCGATCCAATAACTCCTGGATCTGAGCCTTAAGCTCCACCAACTCCTTTGGTGCCATCCTATACGGAGCAATAGACACTGGCGCAGTCCCGGGTAACAGATCTATCCCGAACTCTACCTCTCGATCCGGCGGCAAACCCGGAAGCTCCTCAGGAAACACATCAGCAAATTCCTTAACAGTATGAACCTTCTCTACAGCAGACTTTTTAGCCCCCAACGCATACACATGGACTACATACGCTTCACAGCCCTTCCTGACCATCTTCTCCGCTTTCAGAGCAGATACCACATTTGATAAGTAATCTCTCCTATTACCTATCATAGCCACCTCATCACCATCAATCGTCTTAAGAACCATGCGCTTGGCCGCGCAATCCAACCTCGCCTGGTACTTGACCAACCAATCCATCCCAAGAATCAGATTAAACTCCCGAAACGGCAGTTCCATCAGATCAGCAGCAAACACTACCCCTTGGAGTTCTAGGGGTACCTCTCTAAACAGTTTATCTACTACTACAGAGTGACCTAGAGGGCTAATCACAGTCATCTGCCTAGAAGATATCTCAGAGTCTAAATCCATGGTCTCTACTATACTACTGGCAACATAAGAGTGCGTTGAACCCACATCAATCAAAGCAGTATAAGGAGAACCAAAGATCAAGAACGTACCGGTTATGACGTCCGGTGCGTCGCCCTCCTCTCGGCGCCTTGCTGCATACACCAATCCAGGCTGTCTGGCATCAGAACTACCCGCACCTCTGCCCGGTGCTCCACGGCCCCGACCAGAACCATTACCACCTCTGCCATTACCACGGCCCCTCTGCGGTGGCGGTCCATTACTCCTGAACTGATTACGGCCCTGACTCTCAGACTGAATCCTGGCCAACCTACGCGGGCAGTCCCTCACACGGTGCTCCAGAGAACCACACTCGAAGCAACCTTTTCCCCCAGTCCAGCAACCACCCCAATGAGATTTCCCACACTGATTACACTGCGGCGGTCCCTGCCTAGCAGCAACAAACCTAGCAGGCTGATTCGGCCCACCCGGTCTAGCCCTCTTCTGCGGATTACCTGACGATTCAGAAGACCCAAAGCTCCTCTTATTCCTATTTCTGTCCATACCCTGCCTCACTGACTCCTTAACACCCTCGGCTACCTTAGCCTTCTCAACTAAGACAGCAAACTCGCGCTCCTGCTGCGGAGCAATCAGCAGCCTCAACTCGTCTCGCAGACCATCCTCGAAACGAACACACCTCTCATGCTCAGTGGCCACAATGCCCCTGGCATACCTACTCAGCTTCAGGAACTCGGCCTCATACTCAGCAACAGATTTACTCCCCTGAACAAGCCTCAGAAATGCCTTTCGCTGAGAGTCAATATAACTAGCTCCGATGTACTTCTTTTGATATGCAACCCTGAAATAATCCCATGTCAAATCCTCCGCTGCCACACTGTCCCGCACCGTGAGCCACCACTGGTATGACTCATCCCGGAGAAGCGATACGATGCCCTTCAGCTTCTCCTCAGCAGTTAAGTCCAGATCATCCATGATCCGCTCAGTCGCCTCCAGCCAATATTCAGCAGTGCTGGGAGCAACACCAGAAACTCCTCGGAAGAATTCGGCCCCATTTGCCCGGAGTCGCTCAGGAACAGATTTCCTCACTCCTGCACCACCACCTACACCAGCTACCCTTTCCAACACTCGCAGCATCGCCTGTGACACTGCGTCATCCCCGGTCTGATCTTGGAACTCACCACCTCCAGCTGGTGGCGGAACCGGTATCTCATTCTCTGACCCCTGACCAGATCCTACGGGCTCAGAGACTGTCATCCTACCCCTACCTCTACCACGAGTATTACGACCACGTCCGCCTCGAGTGCTCATGACTAATCTTTCTACGTATCTGATTAAGAATTTTATGCATCAGTATTTATTCCACTGTTTTAAAGCAAGTCTTATGAATATTTAAAGAGGATTTGTTCTCGCGAGTTCACAGAATCCTATCAGTTTCAATATCTAAAGTATACCATTGCTACTCATCAGATCATATCACATCCAATCAAATCACAAGCAATAGTTCGGGGTACTTACCTGGGCGAACTGGTGCCGGAGACTCGGTGCCATGCCTTTTCAAACCATAAAAACACTTAGAGCAAACTTTTGAAAACATTTTGGGCGTCAGGCCCACAGCCGAGCCTTTGAACTTGGCTCTGATACCAAAATTGTAACACCCCAAACTCGGACAAGACACCACGTCCGAATCTGGTATGTTACGGGGAAAAACGTTTTTGAGTGATCAGGTTTTTCGTTTAAAAGCGGGGTGAAAACATAGTGAATTTGGGGAAAATTGGAGTAGGCTTGTTTGATTAGATTTTAAAAACTTATCCAAAGTATATAGTTAAAAACGAGTTGATTTTATTTAGTAATTTCAATAGTTTCTAAGTGCTATTTTAAAACATTTTTGACTTAGCAGAAAATCGAGTTTGATTTGAAAATCATTTGAGTTTACTTTATAACAAAACATAGTGAGATACCCGATGGTATAGTTTAAAACACATTGCGATATAGTTTTGAAAACATTGTATTTCCAAGTTTTTAGTAAAATTTCATACCAAGTTATTTGTTAAGTAGGTTAAGAATCTAATTAAAACATAACCATCATAAAACATAAATCAAAGGCCTTTTACAAATCCAAACTAAAACCCAACTAAAAGTAAATAAGTTAAAGTACCCAAATTGAATAGTCTGAGCAAAACTTTTATTAAAGCATGGCATGTGCACCCCGAGTCCATCCCGGCTCCATGTCCGCGTCTACGAGTCACCTGAAATGTCAAAGGAGAGGGTGAGTCGAATGACTCAGTGTATAAATCCCGCTCCCAATAAAACAACATGCTAACACACATCATACATAGCAACATAATTAATGCAACCCGATCCTAACCATCCGTATCTCCTTTTCTACCCCGTGTGGTACCAAACCACTGGTGGTGCCAAACCACTGGTGACATATAGTCACAATGTGTTACCAAAACACTGGTGTCCCAAGGACACAATATCCGTCAATGTGGTGCCAAACCACTGGTGTCCCAAAGACACGTTTGTGCTACCAAAGCACTGGTGACCGAAGTCACAAATCCAATGATGGGGCCAACCCATCGTGTGATACCCAATCACTAGCAGACGATCCCATATCTCAAGTGGGGCCAACCCACGGTGGTGTCAAACCACAGGGACGAGTCGCAATGAGGTGCCCAACCTCTGGTGTCCCAAAGACACAGATGTGCTACCAAAGCACTGGTGACCGTAGTCACAATAATCGAGTGATGGGGCCAACCCATCGTGTGATACCCAATCACTAGCAGACGATCCCATATCTCAAGTGGGGTCAACCCACGGTGGTGTCAAACCACAGGGACGAGTCGCAATGAGGTGCCAAAGCTCTGGAGGTGCCAAACCTCTGGTGACCCAAAGTCACAAAGTGTGTTACCAAAACACTGGTGCTCGTCAGCACAAAATATCACTGCTCCCTCCACTCATAACACCCATCAACATACCATATTCATGTAATCATGCATATCATACAAGTCATGCATATCATGCTAATATGTCTAACCTCATATCCCCTGTCACATATATCCATAGCCATGGTATCATATAATTCAACAGTAACTCATAACAATAATAATACTGACTTACCCGAGTCCAAAGTCATACCCAAAAAGGGTATCATATCAATCCATCAAACTGCCATGATTTTAATAGACCAACAGGTTTAATAACAATATCACTAAATATGGGTGTGTTAGTTACACACCTGGTAAATACGAGTCTAGAATCCCGACGAAAACGATCTAAGCCCCCCGATTACTAGCTCCTACAATCGGCCAAGACATAGGGGTTAGGTACTAAAGCCATTCGGCCAAGGATTTTAAGCCAACAGAAATTGCTACCAACCCTTACCTTCACTTGATTTGGTTTCCTACCAAATCCGAACCCACAGTGGTTCCTTCTTCAACAATCGGCACCCTATCAAAATAGTTAATCACAAATCACCTTTGACTTAATCGAAATCACGAATAAACCATGAACGATATATCACCATCACTTACCGAATTGGTTAACAAAGGGAGAAGGCTCCACCTGACTGCTTGGAACTCCCTGATTGCCCTATCACACAATCGGTTCAATCATAAGAGACCACACCTTTACCACATGCCTAGAATCGGCTAATAATCCAATCAAAACCCATTAAGCACTAGAGAGGGAAGAAATGGCTATTCGGCCTAGCACTTACCAACACCAGCCAATTATTCGGCCAAGACGCCACTAGGGAAGAAGATAGGTTCGGTCCACACTTTGCACCACAATCAAACAAAAGGTACGGCTAGGGGGTTTATCACTCTTATTTTCGGCCTTGAAAGAAAAAGGAGGAAAAATAGAGGTGGGAAGAAATGGGGAAATCGGCAATTGAGTTTAAAGAAAAGAAGAGGAATAAAGTTGGATAAGGGAGGGTACTTTCGGCTTGTAAATGAAAGAAAAAGAAGATGTGTTCTAAGAGAATGGAGTTTCGGCTAGCAAGAAAAGAAGTGGAAAAACGGTTTTGGAGAGGTGGGGTTTCGGCTCAACACAATGAACAAAAGAAATAGGTGAGAGGGAGCATTCGGCCTACACCAATGAAAGAGGGACAGAGATGATTGAAAACTTTCGGTTTGCAAAAAGTAAAGATAGAGTCACTCACTTGGATTTTTGGTTTCAAGAAATGGAGAAAAAATGAGAAGAAACCTTGAAGAAAATTCGGCTACAAGTATCAAAAGGGAACTTTTGCTTTTTACCAAATGTGACCGAAAATGCCAAAATTTCCAAAAAAATTTCGGCACTCCACCAACATCACACTACTATGCCGTCACTCTTCCTCCCCTAAAATTCGGCCATGATCCCCCCAACTACTCCATGCCATACATTCAAATGTGTTTACCAAGTCTTCCTCCTAAAATCCCTCTCCACCCTCCATTCAAATGGGAAGACTTAGTCTTAGGCAGAGTTTGAACTGCCACAAACTCCTCCCTCCATGCCGTCAAAATGAGTGCCAAAAAGTGGCCACTCCGCAGCTCGAACACAAGGCCTACACCCTTGCATTAGGCGTTACCCACACAAAGCCTTAGTGGCGTCTAGCTTGCCACTACACCAGCTCCCTTTTTGTGATAACTCTTGCCAAATAAAACTCTTAAGCCCCAGCTACTTCTGCCCCTCATACCTTAGCTCAAAACTAAAATTTTTCCACCTATTCCGGCTTACTTCTAGCTCATAACTAAGCCCCAAAATTACACAAACGACAACATAACGATCCAATAACATGCAAACAAAGTTACAACAGAATAGCCCCTAACCCGGGATATTACAATGGTTGCTTCCACGTAACTTCCTTTTTTGGCAATATTTGCTGCTTGCATCATTGCTTACATCATTTTCTACATGGCATTGACGGTTGCTTCCATCATTGCTTGCGTCACTTGATATGGATTATGATGGGTTGTCACATCCAATATCTTTTATGTCTCCTTTTTTGGATTCGATCTTATCCTTCCTGGATATTTCTGAGATTCATCTCCTCGATTTCATCCAGGTGTAGTGATTCAGGTGAAGGTATTGGTGTGTTCCAGCTTTCCCGCACTTCTCTAATTTCCGCTGCTAACGGATAATCTTCGATCTCCATATCAGCTATTTTTGTTAATAGCGAAATGGCTTCTTCATTTCTTTCTTCCTGGTGGTTTCCAGTGTCAAATGCCAATATTCTTCTTCCATCGGTCCAGAACTTATAAATGGTTTGTTGAAGTAGAAACTGGGCTTTTGCCATTAAATCAATTCCGGCTTGGATTTGATAATGGGAAAAATTTTTATAACACTCGTCAATGGTTTTTGACAAATGTTGTTGATCTTCCTGGGCTGCCAAGAGGGATCTTCCTCCAAGCATTTTATGAATAGACCATATTTGATATGGCTGATAAAATTTTTCTTTTTCAGCGATACCAATAAGGCTGCTTATTCTTATATAAAAATAGTAGACAAAATCATCTAAATAAACAAAGTTTGTTAATCTAGATTTTACTATAGCTGGAAAATCTTTTAGTAAATGAAAAGAAAGATTTTGGACTGTTATTTCTTTAACAAATCCCCATTCAATACTGGTTATATCAAATGGATCATGATCAAGTCGAAATTTGATAGTAGGAAGTTTTTCTCCTATATCATTTATAAAAACATAAGCTTGTGAAAAATATTTTGAAAAAGTTTCTGAAAATAGAGCTTGCTGGTTGCAAATAGCTCGATTTATTTTTGAAAAAATATCAGGAGGCAGAATTTGTCTACACTTGTTATATAGAAATATTCTAAACATCTTATTAATAATAGGAATGTTTTTCCCGTTACTAATAAAATATTGAAATATATCAAGAAGATTGTTTATCTCCTTAATATCCATATATTCGATTAGGATTTCATCCCAATCTCGGTATAAAATGGATTTTAGTAATAAATCTTCGGATTTATTTTCTTTAGTTGTTTTTTCAACTAAGAATTCCGAGAATTGTGTAAGAGCTTTTCGGAAATTTGCTCTTTGTTCCAAAATATGGTTTTTCCATATTCTGTTTATAAAATTGTAATATTCTGGAGGTAATCCAGGATTATAAAAATCTTTTAATTCAGGAAATCCAAGATTTTGTTGTTTTTTCAACAAATCTTCTGTATTTTTTATAATCTCAGAATAGCTTTTTTGATATTCTGAATATGGATTTTGTGAAAATTCAAAATAACTCACCTGGGTTGGTGATTGTGTTCCAAATGGTTGGTTTACCATTGGATATGGTACATAATATCCCTGTTTAGGATAAAATTGTACTTGTGCAGGAGCAGCAATAAATCCTTGTTTAGGACTCATTGGTGATTTTCCCTTATTGGGTTTTCTATGGACAGTTCTCCATCCATCATTTTCTTTTAGAGGTTGTTTACCTCTATCCATAAGGCCTGCTAAGAAAATCAGCAAACATTAGTAATTTTATGATATTCTACTAATGGTATTTCTATAGAAGTATTTTCTATAGATAATATAACCGATTTTTTATTAACAGTAAATGGTAGATATTGATTAATAAAATTATTTCCTAATAATATATCACCATACATATCAGGAAAACATAATATTTCTGGAATTATAAATCTAACATTTTTTATGTAGATTGAAATATTTTTTGCTTTATAATAAATAGTAGTTTTGCTACCACTTATTCCATTAATATTTATTATCTTCTTTACAGGTTTCCAATACCCTTCAGGAAGAACATTCTTTTTACAGCTACTGGTTGTAGCTCCTGTATCTAATAAAGCATGTAAAGAATATTTTTTATAATCTTTATCATGTAATGTAATTTCAATGTATTTATTGAAATTTATAATATTATCTACTGAATAATGTATATCTTCCATTCTAGTGTTTCTAGAATTTCTAGGTGTAGTAGGAAAAATAGGAATATGAACTGTTTTCATACCTATTGGTGTAGATGTACTTATATTATCATCTTCTTCCTCTGGTTGAGAACTAAAAGGTAGTACTAAATTATCATCTTTTTTTGTTATAAGATTATTTTTAAAATATAACTTATCACCAGATGACATATATTCTATAGTACTTACTGGTTTAGAAGTACTAGTATTGTTAGTCTTTTCCATGATCCAGTCTTTTGGAATCGATAGGTCTTTTAGATGTAATAATTTTGGTTGAATTTCCGTTGTAAATTTATTAGGCTCAAAAAGCTCAATTATTTTATTATTTATTTCTTTTATTTCAACCTCTGCCGTATTAGTATATTCATTAATAGAAGTCCAGCTTATTGCTAAATCTTCTGCTAAATCGCTAATATCAAAATTTTTTGTCTGAATTCTAAGGCATAGACACTATTCTATTAGAGGGTCTGTTATGGATATAAAGTAATTTGGTTTAACTTTAAATCCTATAACACCTGTATGTAAATTTGATTGAATTCCTCCAATAAGTGCTTCTATTGGATTTTCAAATCTCTTATCTAATAATACCGCTAGAATAGGAACATCATGACCTCTTCTAAATAAAGCTCTAATTGTTATCATAATGACTCCTAAATGTATATATCTTACCTGAGGATAGTTTTTTTCTAATCCTTTTTATTTTTTCTTTGGTAAATAAGGGAATTTCTGTTAATCCACCTTTGGTATCTTTAGCGACTGTGTTACCGCTAATTTTCTCTATATGTCTTTTTGACCATATTTTAAACTTAGAAATTTTATAAATTTCTTCTTTAGAAATATGATTTTTATTAATTTTTTCTATTATATCATCAGAAAAGTCTATTTCTTCTCCGATTAAATTTCCTAACTTAATATCCTGTTGTTCAGAATTAGGAATTTCTTCTAACTTATTATTAGAACTGCTTCCTATCATAAATATGTATTCTTCAGAATCTACATCAGATTCCGTTTCTATTATAAATATATTATCTATTTTATCACCTAATATTCTTGTTGTGTTATCAACAAGTTCATAATTTCTATTAATAGCTCTCAGATTATCATCTGTTTGAAGATCTGAGTCTATTTTTCTCTTATCATGAGAATCTCTTTTATCAATTTCCCAAGGTTTCGGTATTACAAAATCATATGGATCTGGTGGTTCAGTATCCATAGGATCTTCAGGAATCTCTATATTCTCTTCTGTTGAAGTGTTTTCTTCATCAGAATTATGACTAGTTACATTAATATCTATTTCTGAATTATTAGGACTTTCACTATTTTCTGTGGTTTCAGATTTATTATTATCATATTCTAACATATAGTGATAATTATATTTTTTAAACAGATCTTTATGTTCTTCATAAAGTTCCTCTATTAACTTAAGATATTCAACTCTTTCATAGCTATCTTCTGTTTTAGAAAATTGGTTTTTCCAATGTTCTATTAGAGTTTTATAAGATTCGAAATCATATTTTTGTTGTTTTTTATCTTTTTCTCTTTTTTCTTTTGTTTTTCTTTTTTATTATTATAATTATTAGAAGATTCATCCGAAGACTCATCTTCATCTGACAAAACTAAAATATCATTACTATTACCGTAATATAAAGGACCTAGATCTGCTTCTATGTTATTACTAATATTAATAACCTGATCTAATTTATTATTAACATCGGATAATAACTCTTTAAACCTACTATTCAAATCTAAATTCGTTACTTCTCCCATATTATCTACTTTTTCTTCACCTTACTGACCTTAGTATATAATCTATTAAAATATATAGACGTCATATCTATTAAACTATTGATACCCTTACTAAGAGCCGAAATATTATTTTCATTCTTAGAGTCTATATGCATAGTATGATTACAAGTTTTATCTTTGTATAAACAATCCATTTGTTTCATGTTTTTATCCCTGGTACCTAAGACCGTCTGTGTCTATACGTCTTCAAAAACGCCTACAACGTCCCACTCGGACTCAACGGCAACAAGAAGACAGAACGACAGATATATGGGTTTTGACAAATGTTGTTGATCTTCCTGGGCTGCCAAGAGGAATCTTCCTCCAAGCATTTTATGAATAGACCATATTTGATATGGCTGATAAAATTTTCCTTTTTCAGCGATACCAATAAGGCTGCTTATTCTTATATAAAAATAGTAAACAAAATCATCTAAATCAACAAAGTTTGTTAATCTAGATTTTACTATAGCTGGAAAATCTTTTAGTAAATGAAAAGAAAGATTTTGGACTGTTATTTCTTTAACAAATCCCCATTCAATACTGGTTATATCAAATGGATCATGATCAAGTCGAAACTTGATAGTAGGAAATTTTTCTCCTATATCATTTATAAAAACATAAGCTTGTGGAAAATATTTTGAAAAAGTTTCTGAAAATAGAGCTTGCTGGTTGCAAATAGCTCGATTTATTTTTGAAAAAATATCAGGAGGCAGAATTTGTCTACACTTGTTATATAGACATATTCTAAACATCTTATTAATAATAGGAATGTTTTTCCCGTTACTAATAAAATATTGAAATATATCAAGAAGATTGTTTATCTCCTTAATATCCATATATTCGATTAGGATTTCATCCCAATCTCGGTATAAAATGGATTTTAGTAATAAATCTTCGGATTTATTTTCTTTAGTTGTTTTTTCAACTAAGAATTCCGAGAATTGTGTAAGAGCTTTTCGGAAATTTGCTCTTTGTTCCAAAATATGGTTTTTCCATATTCTGTTTATAAAATTGTAATATTCTGGAGGTAATCCAGGATTATAAAAATCTTTTAATTCAGGAAATCCAAGATTTTGTTGTTTTTTCAACAAATCTTCTGTATTTTTTATAATCTCAGAATAGCTTTTTTGATATTTTGAATATGGATTTTGTGAAAATTCAAAATAACTCACCGGGGTTGGTGATTGTGTTCCAAATGGTTGTTTTACCATTGGATAAGGTACATAATATCCCTGGTTAGGATAAAATTGTACTTGTGTAGGTGAAGCAATAAATCCTTGTTTAGAATTCATTGATTCAGGTGTAGCAATAAATCCTTGTTTAGGACTCATTGGTGAAGCAATAAATCCCTGTTTAGGACTCATTGGTTTTCCCTTGTTGGGTTTTTTATGGACAGTTCTCCATCCATCATTTTCTTTTAGAGGTTGTTTACCTCTATCCATAAGGTCTGCTAAGAAAATCAGCAATCATATTGTTAGTACCTTTTATGTATATAACTTCGAAATTAAACTGGCATAATTCATTATACCATCTAATTCTTCTAGGTACTGTTTCTAAACTTTTGTTAGTAAGAAATTGTTTAACAGCTTGATTATCAGTTTTAATGATAAAATTTTCTGGTGCTAGATATATTAGGAATTTTTTTATTCCTTTTTTTATTGCTAATAGTTCCTTTTCATAAATAGCATAATTTATTTCGTTTGGTTTAAACTTTCCAGAACTATAACCACAAATTAATTCTTCATTAGCTATTGTTTTAGCTTTTAATACGCATCCCCAATTTTTTTCTAAGGCATCTGTTTCTAGAATTAATTTATCACATTGTTTAGGTAAATAAACTTTAGGAATATAATTTATTTCAGACTTTATTTGTTTTATAACGTCTGAATCTTTTTTAGACCACTCAAAAGGTTTGCCCTTTTTTAGTTTTTCATATAACTCATCTAATTTTTTAGATTAGTTAGGAAAGCAATTTCTGCCATAATTAACAATTCCTAAAAATTGTTGAAGTTGTTTCTTGTCAACAATATTTTCAGGAAATTCTTTTATTTTTACTATAATATGATCTTGGAGTTTAAGACCATCGGATGATAATATTAGTCCTAAAAATTCTATTTCAGTTTTTTCTAATTCAATTTTCTTAAGGCTTAATATTATTCCATGCTTTATAAATTCTCTAGCTATAATATTTAGATGTTTTCTATGATTTTCCAGTGTTTCTGAAAAAATTAGAATATCATCTATATATATTACACAAAATTTTTTATATTTTTTAAATATAGAGTCCATCCATCTTTGGAAGACTTGTGGTGCATTACATAATCCAAATGGCATTACTCTCCATTGATAATGACTATTGGGTGCACTAAAGGCTGTTAAAGGTTTGGATTCTTCTGTTAGCATGATTTGCCAGAATCCTGATTTACAATCAAATTTACTAAAATATTTTGCTTGTTTAGCTTGATTTATTAGAACTTCCTTTCTTGGAATAAAATAGCCATCAAAAATAGTATTTTGATTTAATCTTTTATAATTAATAACCATTCTAGCTTTTCCTCTTTTTATTTCAGCGTGGTTTCTTACCATAAAAGCAGGACTAGAATGTGGACTAGTAATTTCTTCTATTAATCCTTTATCTAATAATTCTTTTATTTGTATATCAAATTCATCTATATCTTGCTTAGTATAGATCATAGGTTTTACTCTAATAATTTTATCGGGGTTTTCCAATTTTATGGTACAATATCTAGGACTGTTTTTCCATAATTTTAATGGTTCTTCACTAAAATTATTTTCTAATATCTTGAACAACCAATGATTAGTATCAAGTTGTTTTGTTTGTTCTTTCCTAGGTGGTATAAATTCTTGATCACATATATATTTATGATTTTCTACTAAAGGTACTTCTACCGAAGTATTTTCAGTAGTTAATACAACAAAATTTTTGTCTATAGAAAATGGTAGATGTTGATATATAAAATTATTACCTAATAATATATCTCCATGCATTTCATGAAAACATAATAATTTAGGAATCACAAATCTTACATTGTTTATGTAGATTGGTATATTTTTGGCTTTAAAAAGAATTAGGGTTTCAATTCCATTAACTCCAACAGCTCTAATGGGATTTCTCATAAGTTCCCATTTTTCTGATGGAATAGCGTTTTCTCTACAGCTACTGGTTGTAGCTCCAGTATCTAATAAAGCATTTAAAGAATATGTTTTATATTCTCTAAATTGAAATGTAATTTCTATATAAGTATAATATTTCCTTGATTGGAAATGTGAAAAGGTAATTATATCCTTTTTCCCAAGTTTCATTTGTTGAATTATTGGGTTCTCTTTTATATTTTTATAATTTTTTCTTAATTTATTAGAATAATGTTATTTTAGCATTATCGGATGAGGATGAGTCTTCGGATGAATCTTCAACTAATATTAATAATAAAAAAGAAAAAACAAAAGAAAAAAGAGAAAAAGATAAAAAGATAAAAAACAAGAAAAATATGATTTCGACTCTTATAAAACTCTAATAGAACATTGGAAAACCCAATTTTCTAAGATGGAAGATAGTTATGAAAGAGTTGAATATTTAAAGTTAATAGAAGAACTTTATGAAAAACATAAAGATTTGTTTACAAAGTACAATTACCACTATATGTTAGATTATGATATAATTGATGATAGTGACAATAGTAATTCTGAAACTACAAAGAGTAGCAGTAGTTCTAATAATATAGTTGCAGATATTAATGGTAAGAATCATAATTCTGATGAAGAAAACACTTCAACAGAGAAAAATATAAAAAAATTAGACTCTATGGATACTAAACAACCAGTTCCATATGAATATGAAATACCTAAACCTTCTAGTTCTCAACCAGAGGAAGAAGATGATAATATAAGTACATCTACACCAATAGGTATGAAAACAGTTCATATTCCTATTTTTCCTACTACACCTAGTAGAAATTCTAGAAACACTAGAATGGAAGATATACATTATTCAGTAGATAATATTATAAATTTCAATAAATACATTGAAATTACATTACATGATAAAGATTATAAAAAATATTCTTTACATGCTTTATTAGATACAGGAGCTACAACCAGTAGCTGTAAAAAGAATGTTCTTCCTGAAGGGTATTGGAAACCTGTAAAGAAGATAATAAATATTAATGGAATAAGTGGTAGCAAAACTACTATTTATTATAAAGTAAAAAAATATTTCAATCTACATAAAAAATGTTAGATTTATAATTCCAGAAATATTATGTTTTCCTGATATGTATGGTGATATATTATTAGGAAATAGTTTTATTAATCAATATCTACCATTTACTGTTAATAAAAAATCGGTTATATTATCTATAGAAAATACTTCTATAGAAATACCATTAGTAGAATATCATAAAATTACTAATGTTTGCTGATTTTCTTAGCAGGCCTTATGGATAGAGGTAAACAACCTCTAAAAGAAAATGATGGATGGAAAACTGTCCATAAAAAACCCAACAAGGGAAAATCACCAATGAGTCCTAAACAAGGATTTATTGATACACCTGCAAATCCTAAACAAGGATTTATTACACCAGCAAGTCCTAAACAAGGATTTATTATTGCTCCTGCACAAGTACAATTTTATCCTAAACAGGGATATTATGTACCATATCCAATGGTAAACCAACCATTTGGAACACAATCACCAACCCCGGTGAGTTATTTTGAATTTTCACAAAATCCATATTCAGAATATCAAAAAAGCTATTCTTAGATTATAAAAAATACAGAAGATTTGTTGAAAAAACAACAAAATCTTGGATTTCCTGAATTAAAAGATTTTTATAATCCTGGATTACCTCCAGAATATTACAATTTTATAAACAGAATATGGAAAAACCATATTTTGGAACAAAGAGCAAATTTCCGAAAAGCTCTTACACAATTCTCGGAATTCTTAGTTGAAAAAACAACTAAAGAAAATAAATCCGAAAATTTATTACTAAAATCCATTTTATACCGAGATTGGGATGAAATCCTAATCGAATATATGGATATTAAGGAGATAAACAATCTTCTTGATATATTTCAATATTTTATTAGTAAAGGGAAAAACATTCCTATTATTAATAAGATGTTTAGAATATGTCTATATAACAAGTGTAGACAAATTCTACCTCCTGATATTTTTTCAAAAATAAATCGAGCTATTTGCAACCAGCAAGCTCTATTTTCAGAAACTTTTTCAAAATATTTTTCACAAGCTTATGTTTTTATAAATGATATAGGAGAAAAACTTCCTACTATCAAATTTCGACTTGATCATGATCCATTTGATATAACCAGTATTGAATGGGGATTTGTTAAATAAATAACAGTCCAAAATCTTTCTTTTCATTTACTAAAAGATTTTCCAGCTATAGTAAAATCTAGATTAACAAACTTTGTTGATTTAGATGATTTTGTCTGTAACACCCCAAACCCGGCCTAAACGTTACGACCGGATCTGGCATGTCACATGAAAGGAATGTCTAAAAACTGTGCGTTCATTAAAAAGCTCGTATTCTTTATAGTTGTTGTGAAAAATCGAGTTGAAGTAATTTTGAATAAGAAACGGTTTATTATCATCTTAGGAAAATCCCATATTGATCATTTAATAATAAACAGTAAACAAATCAAAAGCTAAACCAAATAAAATACCAAAAATACAGTTAAAGTGGCCCTATTACATAACAAAAATCCCAGTTACAAATAAGTTTAACTAAGAGAACGAGTTTACGAGAAAAACATTGTATGGCCACCACAAGTCTGCCTCGGCTCCCAAATCCGCGATCTAATGATTACCTGCAAAATTAACTAAGGGGTGAGTCACCAAGACTCAGTGTGTAAATCCCCATCCAAAGGATGTTAAGCTCGTACACAAATTTATATGCAAATATGCATGTCATGCAACCCATCCAACCTATCCATCCGAAACTCCCAGATCTACCCCGTGTGGTACCAAACCACTGGTGGTGCCAAACCACTGGTGACCCAAAGTCACTGATATCAATATAATTGTGGTGCCAAACCACTGGTGACCCAAAGTCACGAATAATCCATATGTGGGGCCAACCCACGTTGTGATACCAAATCACTGGCGACAATCCCGTTATATCAAATGTGGGGCCAACCCACTGTGGTGCTAAGCCACTGGGACGAGTCGCTATGAGGTGCCAAACCTTTGGTGACCCAAAGTCACGAACATCAATAATCCAAGTGTGGGGCCAACCCACATTGTGATACCAAATCACTGGCGACAATCCCAATATCAACTGTGGGGCCAACCCACTGTGGTGTTAAACCACTGGGACGAGTCGCTATGAGGTGCCAAACCTCTGGTGACCCAAAGTCACGAAATTAACTGTGGTACCAAACCACTGGTGGTGCCAAACCACTGGTGACCCAAAGTCACGGATATCAATCTTCCCCCTCCTCTCATCATACCCATGCAATATGACATAATAATTCGTATGCAGTATTACATGTATGCAAATCATATATCACAGATACCGTATGAAACAAATTACCATCATAATAAAAATAACAAATACGACATAATCAAACCAATCAACCTCTAAGGGTATAACAGTAATTTACCTTCTAGGGGTATTTTGGTAATTTACCCACTAAGGGTATTTCAGTAATTTCGTACCTGGAATGGCCTTTCTGAAGGCCCAATGTCGCCCCGAGCGACTCGACTACCAATTCTGTCTTTACCGGACTATTGGGCTTAAAACCTGATTCCGGCCCATTCGGGCCCACACGCTCGTGTGGCCCACCTAGCACAAATCTAGCCACGTATATAAATTCCACCTAGTCTAGTTTAACATAAACTAAACAATCATACAATTTACTCATTTGGGCCCACGGGCCCATCGGGCCCAAGCAGCCCCAACCCACAAGAATACTACTGATGGCCTCAACTATCGCGTCGAAGCCCCACACGTGCGCTCGCACGCTCGTGTGGCTACTATTGCCGAGATCAGCACTTCGGCATTTGCCGCTCTACAACTAGAGTAGAGAGAGTTACACACCTGATAGGACTCTGGTGTTAAACCGCGCTGCGCCCACTGCTGTGCCCAAACGCCCACAAAGGTATGTTAACTCTCCTCCTGGAATGCTCTTTATATAGCTAGCTCTTCACCCTTCTTCTTTGTGTCTTTCCGATGTGGGATCCCTTCGTCAGTAGAGTTTAAATTCAACTAAAACTCTTGCCGTCCAATCCGCAAAATAAATACTCCCTTGCTTCTCATGAGATTCGAACCCAGGCTCCGCTGTAGCATAATCCACGCCGCTAACCACTTGGCCATAAGCTCCTCTTGTGTCTTAAACCATGCGCAACTAAATATAAACTATGACCCAAATTCTAAGATCCAAGTAAAAAGAAACCAAAATGCAAAAGCCAAGACTTGAACCTTGGACCTCCTTCCTTCCTTGTGGCGTCACCCCCTTGTCTCTTATGTGGCGTCACTTTGCCACTACACCACACACTCCACTTGTGTCATTTTCTCCATATTTTATTCTTAAGGCCTACCTGCCAACTTCCAGGGTTTTTTTTCACCTAAAACCAAAATTTCCCCAAAGCCAATATTTGATCCCGGGACTTTATAGAAGCCCTCTAATCTTCCAAAATCACTTACCTAATAAGTCTAACTTGCATTAATACCGTTCTCTAAAATTTTAAACGCTACTACTCCTAAGGCCCATTGGGCTCAATCCTACTATGTAACACCCCAAACCCGGCCCATTCGCTATGACCGAATTTGAAATGCCACTGCGGAAAACGTTTGAAAAACTTTTGACTTAGAGTTAAAAACATAAAATTTTGTTGTCTTTACTAAAACATTGTGTAATTAAAATTTCAAGTAAAATTAAGTTGTTTAAAATAAAACATTTTTAAACTATAATATAATATATTCAACAACCAACTTAAAACATAATAATAATCAAAAATTGGTTAAATGGCCCTTATTACAACCAATACTTAAAACAAAATACTCAATATTAAAATGCTTAAAATAATTAAAATATCTTCTTCTGCATGGGCCACCTTGTATCTGTAACAACCCAAACCCGGCCCAAACATTATGACCGAATTTGGTTTGTTACGGAGAAAAACTTTTTGAAATCCATTTTAAAACCAATTTAAATTTTGTTGAAAACTTCTCGTTTTTGGTTATCTTGCTGAAACCATACTTAGATTAAATTTTGAAAATTCAATTGGGTCGAGTTATTATACAAATTTCTAATGTGTCCGATGGCACGATAAAACATTTTCGTAATTAATTTAGGAAAACATGTGGTTTAATTTAATTTTAATAATATAGTTTAAAATAAAGTATCCAACATATGAGAAATAACAAAAATAAAGTATATGGAGGCCTTATTACATCCAAAATAAAAATAAACCAAAAATAAAATAGCTAGGTTTAAAGTTCAATTAATTCAAGTCCACTGCATGGCCACCTCGAGTCCATCCGGCTCCATATCCGCGGTCTATGTATCACCTGAAAAATATAAAGGAGAAGGTGAGTCACCAAGACTCAGTATGTAACCCTTTCCCCGGTTTAAACCAATCTCATACACAAATTATAACAATTAACATGCACGAGAAAGTGTACCCAACCTAGCCAACCAAACGCCTCAGTCTACCCCGTTGTGGTACCAAACCACTGGTGGTGCCAAACCACTGGTGACATATAGTCACAAATGTGATGCCAAATCACTGGAGGTGCCAAACCTCTGGTGTCCATAGACACAATCGATTGATGGGGCCAACCCATCGTGTGATGCCAAATCACTGGCGTCAATCCCTTATATAACATGTGGGGCCAACCCACTGTGGTGCTAAGCCACTGGGACGAGACGCAATGAGGTACCAAACCTCTGGAGGTACCAAACCTCTGGTGACCGTAGTCACAGTGTGTTACCAAAACACTGGTGCCCGTCGGCACAATATCACTGCCCCCTCCACTCATTTAACCCACAATAGTCAAATAGTCATGATCAGATCTCATACATTTATCACATGTATCATATAAGCCATGCTTCCCAAAAGCATAATAATCTCGTATTAACAGAGACTTACCGGAATCCTCGCTTGTACCATTAAGGTACTAAATCCGTATCTACATCAAACAGATTTACATACAACATATATCTAGCACAGTTATTAATTGCTATAAGTGTGTATGTACACACCTGTCACCCTTGGATGCTCTAAATCCCGAAAATAGAAGTCGGCCACCTAGATCTACTGGTCCCTATATACGGCCAAATATGGGAGTTAGTACCATGGCCTATTCGGCCAAACCAAATATTTAAAAGGGTTCTCTTTTTGAACCCGAATCCTTACCCAAGTGCCTTTGAACCCAAGTCACTATACTCTGAATGATTTTACTTCCCTGAAATCGGCAACTATTAGTAGCCACTTAATAGCCTTTGGCTTTTCTTAATCATTAGAAGAATAATCTTTTATAAGTAGGCACTTACCACCACTTACCCAAATCCGATTGTCAGAGAATGCAAGATCTGATCTCACTGCTTTGAAATCCCGAAGTGCCTATCATCGATTTCACACTGGTTAGAACCCTTGCTACTGATTGCCGAAATTTCGGCTTTTCCAACTAACCAAATCGACAGAGAAAAGGCTATGGGAGAGGAGTTTCGGCATACTTACCCCTTTCTTCACTATTCGGCCAAGACCTCACAAAGTATGGAGAAGGAAATTCGGCTATGGCTAAGGAGTAGGTTCGACTATCAAAGAAAAAGAGGAAACGAAAGTGAAGATGAAAGAGAGATTCGGTAAAGAGGAGCAAGGTAAGTTTCGGCACAAGAGTTTTATGAAAGAAAGAGAATAAAAGGAAGAGAGGGATGAGAGGAAGGGATGTTCGGTTTTGAGAAAGAAGAGGAAAAGAGATAACAATTGGGAAGGATGCTAGCCGGAATTGTCAAGTAAAAGACTAGGAAAGCATTCGGCTTTTTTTAGCATAAATGGCTAAAAGAAATTCAAGAGGGTAGATGGGTGCTTATAAAGGAATTCGGCACCCCCTCCCCCTTATGCTTGTCGTCCAAAGAGTTTAACTCTAGCCAAGACCTTGCTTTTCTCTAGGCCACTAATTTGAATTAACTCAAAATAATTTGAATCAATCCCACATAATCACTAAATAATTCCTTAATATCCAAATAATATCCCTTTTAATCAAATAAAATCCTTGATTATCCTATCAATTAATCCTATGATAATTCATTTAAAATAAATAAAATACATCCTTATTATCCCATAGTAATATCCATCATCCTTATTATCTAAAATAGAAATAATTAATAAAAAAAATGAGATAATCTCCCCTTTAATGCCGTCCATACTAAAGAGTAAAAAGAGAATTTCGCGACTCGAACCCAAGCTCTCCCTTGCTCAAAGTGGCGTCACATGTAGCTCCCAAGTGGCCCTCCCTTTGCCACTTATTCTAGGCTCATTTTATGACAACAAATCCCTTATTTATTCTTGTAACCCCCACTTGCTAAGGCTCCCTGCCTTTAGAGTTCAAAACTGAAATTTTCCACTAAACCGAGCCTACTCAAGACCCCTAATTAAGCTATATTATTCCATAAATAATACCATAGCAACACAAACTCCGGCAAAATCATGCAAACACGAATAACCCCTATTTTAGGATGTTACAGTTCTACCCCCTTAAAAGAATTTCGTCCTCGAAATTACCTGATCAGAAGAGGTTGGGGTATTGCTGCCGTATCACATCCTCGGGTTCCCACGTAGCTTCCTCTGCACCATGGTTCCGCCACTGCACCTTCACTAAGGGCACTGACTTCCTGCGTAGAACCTTTACATCTCTATCCAAGATCTGAACCGGTTCTTCCTCGAAAGATAAGTCTGAGTTGACTTCAATCTCTGCCACCGGCACAACGTGCGATGGGTCTGACCGATATCACCTAAGCATTGATACATGGAAGACGTCATGAATCTGACTCAACTCTGCCGGCAACTCAAGTTGATAAGCCACCGGTCCCACTCGCTTCAACACCGTATATGGGCCAATGAACCTTGGGCTCAGCTTCCCTTTTCGCCCAAATCTCAACACCTTTTCCCAAGGCGACACCTTAAGAAAAACCTTGTCTCCTACCTCATACTCCATTTCCTTGCGTTTCAAGTCAGCATAAGATTTCTGTCTATCTGATGCTTCCTTAAGACGATCCCGAATCACCTTAACTTTGTCCTCAGTTTCTGCAACCAATTCCGGACCCAAGACTTGTCTCTCACCTAACTCCGTCCAACATGTAGGAGTACGGCATTTCCGTCCATACAATGCTTCGTATGGTGCCATCTAGATACTCGCTTGATAGCTATTGTTGTAGGCGAACTCTGCTAATGGTAGAAATTCTTCCCAACTACCTCGGAATTCTAAGACGCAACCCCTCAGCATATCCTCTAAAATCTGTATGACCCTTTCTGACTGCCCGTCTGACTGCGGATGGAAAGCTGTACTGAAATCCAATCGCGTATCCAAAGCCTGATGCAACACTTTCCAAAACCTCGACGTGAACCTTGGATCCCTATCCGAGATAATCGATACTGGCACACCATGCAACCTCACTATTTCCCCTACATACAACTTCGCTAGCTTCTGGAGTGAGTAATCCATTCTCACCGGTATGAAATGAGCTGATTTAGTCAGGCGATCCACAATTACCCAAACTGCATCCTTCTTGCTGGGCGTAAAGGGTAGCCCACTAACGAAATCCATGGTGATCTTCTCCCATTTCCATTGAGGAATCTTTACCGGTTGAAGTAGTCCCGATGGTAACTGATGTTCAGCCTTAACCTGCTGGCATGTCAGACACTTTCCTACGAACTCAGTTATCTCACGCTTCAACCCAGGCCACCAGAACTGTTTCCGCAAGTCTTCATACATTTTGCTGCCTCCCGAATGCATAGCGTATGGGCTGCTATGTGCATCTTGGAGAATTCTTTGTCTCAGCTCCACATCTTTCGGCATACAGAGCCGTCTTTGAAAACATAATACACCATCACCAGTCAATTCGTACCCTTCTAAACCACCATCCTGAACTTGCATCCTCTTAGCATTCAACCCTTCATCCACTAATTGCTTTTCCCTAATCTCCTCAATCCAGGTTGGCTTCACCTGTAGTTCCACCAAAAGACTTCCATCGTCATATAGACTCAAACGAGCAAACATCGCTCTTAGATCTGTCACCACCTTCCGGCTCAACGCGTCAGCCACCACGTTAGCCTTGCCTGGATGATACTCGATTGAACAGTCGTAATCCTTCAACAGTTCAATCCATCGGCGCTGTCTCAGATTCAGATCCTTCTGAGTCAGAAGATACCTCAAGCTCTTGTGATCCGTGTAGACTATTGACTTCTCCCCATAAAGGTAATGTCTCCATATCTTCAAAGCGAAGACGACTGCTGCTAACTCCAAGTCGTGCGTCGGGTAGTTAACCTCATGCGGTCTTAACTGACGGGATGCATAGGCTACTACCTTTCCATCCTGCATCAACACACATCCCAAACCAGTGTGAGATGCATCACAATAGACTATGAATAACCTCCCTGCCTCGGGTTGTACCAAAACCGGAGCTTCCGTCAGAATCTTCCTCAGCTTATCAAAACTTTCTTGCTGCTTCTCTGACCATACAAATGGGACACCTTTCCTTAGTAACTTAGTCAACGGCGCTGCGATCCGAGAGAACCCTTCCACAAACCTCCGATAATACCCTGCTAAACCCAGAAAACTTCGTATTTCAGCCACCGACTTAGGCGGTTTCCAATCCAACACCGCTTCAATCTTGCGGGGGTCTACTCTAATCCCTTCCGCTGATACCACATGACCTAAGAAAGCCACCTCCCTAAGCCAAAATTCGAACTTACTGAATTTGGCATATAACTGCTTCTCCCTCAGCACTTGTAGAACTATTCGCAAATGCCTGTCATGCTCTTTCTCAGTTTTTGAGTAAACCAATATGTCGTCTATGAACACCACGACGAATTGGTCCAAGTACTGCTGAAATACCCTATTCATCAAGTCCATGAATGCTGCCGGCGCGTTGGTCAACCCAAATGGCATCACTAGGAACTCGTAATGCCCATACCGAGTTCGGAATGCCGTTTTGTGAACATCAACCTCCTTCACCTTTAATTGATGGTAACCCGACCTAAGGTCTATCTTCAAAAATACCGACGCACCCTTCAGCTGGTCAAACAAGTCGTCGATCCGAGGCAACGGATACTTGTTTTTGATCGTTAACTTGTTTAACTGACGGTAGTCGATGCACATCCGCATAGAACCGTCCTTCTTCTTGACAAATAACACGGGTGCTCCCCATGGAGATATGCTAGGTCGGATAAACCCTCTATCCAAGAGCTCCTGAACTTGGGCCTTCAGCTCCACCAATTCCTTTGGTGCCATTCGATACGGTGCTATAGACACAGGTGCCGTTCTGGGTAGCAAATCTATACTAAATTCAACTTCCCGATCCAGAGGCAGACCCGGAAGTTCTTCTGGGAACACATCAGCGAATTCCCCTACCGTTCGGACCTTTTCTACTGCTGATTCCTTCCCTCCAAGGCACAAATTCGAACTAAATACGCTTCACAACCTTTCCTGACCATCTTTTCAGCCTTTAAGGCAGACACCACATTGGACAGGTAGTTCCTTCTATTACCAAACATAACCACTTCGTCCCCTTCAGCCATCTTAAGAACCATGCGCTTTGCAGCACAATCCAACCTCGCTTGGTACTTAACCAACCAGTCCATTCCGAGGATCAAATCGAACTCCCCAAATGGCAGCTCCATCAGATCAGCCACGAATACTACCCCTTGGAGTTCTAGGGGTACGTCTCTATATAGTTTGTCTACGACAACAGAGTGACCTAAAGGGCTAACTACAGTCATCTTCCTAGAAGCAGTTTCAGAGTCTAGGTCCATAGTCTCTACCACACTACTAGCAATGTACGAGTGCATCGAACCCACATCAATTAATGCAATATAAGGGAAACCAAAAATTAAGAACGTACCGGTTATGACATCCGGTGCGTCACCCTCCTCGCGACGCCTCGCCGCATAGACTAAGCCAGGCTGCCTTGCCTCTGTACTGCCTGAACCTCTGCCCAGAATTCCACGACCTCGATTAGGACCGTTGCTTCCTCTGCCATTACCACGACCCCTCTGTGGTCCCACATTTCTGTTCTACGTACGGTTCTGTCCCTCTGGCTGATTCTGAGCTCGTTTCCGGGGACAATCTCTCACACGGTGATCCAAAGACCCACATTCAAAGCAACCCCTTTCACCAGTCCAACAACCTCCCCAATGGGCTTTTCCACAACGGTTACACTGAGCCGGTCTTTGATTAGCATCCATGGGCCTCGCTGCCTGACTTGGCCCACTCTGTCTAGCCTTTTTCTGAACATTACTACTAGACCCAGACGACCCAAAGTTTCTCTTCTGCCTATTCCTGTCATAACCTTGCCTTACAGACTCCTTGATCCCCTCGGCTACCTTAGCCTTTTCCACTAGGGATGAAAACTCACGAACTTGCTGTGGGGCAATCAGTAGCCTCAAATCATCTCTAAGTCCGTCCTCAAAGCGGACACAGCGCTCATGTTCAGTATTCACAATGCCTCTAGCATACCTACTCAGTCTTAGAAACTCCGCCTCATATTCCGTCACTGACTTAGTTCCTTGCACTAGTCCCAGAAAAGTTTTCCTTTGAGCATCAGTATAGCTAGTGGCTACATACTTTTTCTAAAAAGCGGTTTTGAAATATTCCCACGTGAGATCATCTGTCGTGGCTCCATCCCGAACCGTGAGCCACCACTGGTACGCTTCATCCTTCAGGAGCGACACTGCCCCTTTTAACTTTTCCTCTCCAGTCAGGTCAAGATCACCCATGATCCGTTTAGTAGATTCCAGCCAATATTCTGCTGCACTGGGTGCCACTCCAGACACACCCCGGAATACCTCAGCTCCGTTAGACCGGATTCGCTCGGGAACAGATTTCTGAGCTCCTAAATTTCCACCAGCCCCAGCCACAATCTCCAGAACTCGCAATACCGCTTGTGATACTGCCTCACCACCGGTCTGATCCTGCTCCTCAGCTCTAACAGTAGGAGGTGGTGGTGGCGGTGGTACTTCATTTTCAGAACCCTGTCCCGACCCGACAGGTTCTGACACGGTCATCCTACCCCTACCGCGTCCATGGTGTCCACGTCCTCTAGAACTCATTCTATCCACTGCGCTTTTAATCTGATTAAGAAAAGTTTTATGCGTTAGAATTTGTTCCACTTTCTTATTCGCGAAGGAATTTTATGGATAAAGTTTAATCAGGGATTCTTTCGAGCAAACAAGGTTTCAGTCTTCTAGCCTAGTTCACACAAAAGAGTACATACATCCATTCCCTAATACTTCCCATGCCTATTCGCTCTTCGGACATTTCTGCCCACTTCTATCCCAGGGGTATTTTCGTCATTTTCCTACAGGGGTATTTTCGTAATAAAAGAGATTGTAAAACTTTAATAAAACATGTCATTTTGAAATTCCCAAAACTGGAGAGTGTTCTGAAATTTGTAAAATTTGAAGTTATGGCATCATTTCGGAAACCAGGGGTATTTTGGTAATTTTGTCAATCGGGGTAATTTTGCAAATTTTTTTTTATAATCCTGGAATTTTTTTTTTTAACAGTTGTAAAACTCTGAGGGTTCCTTTTGCAAGTTTTTTTTTCTTTCTTAAAACGTTGCTGTTTGCAAAAAGTTCAAAAGTCAAGGTCATTTTGGTAATTTTGCAATTTGAGGGCGTTTTCGTAATTTTTCCAAAACCAAAATATTTTATTGGTAATTTGAAAAGCATGGTTTTTTTAAATTTTGTAAAATCATCGAAATTTTGGGCAAAACCATTGAGTTGAAATTTTATGAACCGAGGGCATTTTGGTAATTTTACCCCTAAGGGAATTACTGTAATTTCCACAAATCAAGTTTTTCGAGGAAACGTTGTAAAAATGATGTTCTCAAATTTGAAAGGGTTATTGCAAAAATTTCGAAAACATTAGGGTTTTTGTTGTTTCATTCATTTTCGAAAACATGGCTAATCCCCTTTTCGGGTTTTAATCATTATGTTTAGCCTATGACCGAGCCCTCTTGGTCAGGGTGAACCAAAGCTACGCACCAGGCAGGATTCGAGTGGAGAGGAGGTGAGTCACACGGACTGCTTAAATACCAAGCTCCCACTGAACCTTTCTAGACATGCGCACAGAGGTTGCCACACCACTGAGCCCTCTGAGTTAGGGTGAACCGAAGCTACGCACCAGGTAGGATACCTGCGAAGAGGAGGTGAGTCACTCGGACTGCTTAAGTACCAAGCTCTTCCGGTTCCAATCCTAGACATGCGTACAGGGGTTACCACACCCTAGCTCAATGACTTAGCCATAGGTTGGTTTAGTTCTTTAAGTCTTATGTTTGGTTTTTGTGTTTGAGTACTCTAATCCTAGGGTTCAAGTTTCTATAAGTCTATCTACGTTCCATGCTTCCTACCCTTCTACAGAATATAATTCACAAAGAGGTTTAGATGTACTTACCTGGGCGGATCGGTGCCGGAGACTCGGGCCATGCTGTCCAAAAATCAAAAATCATTCCATAAGGCCTACCAAAACATTTTTGGGCCTTGGGCCCCCACAGCCGAGCTTTGACCTGGGCTCTGATACCAATTTTGTAACAACCCAAACCCAGCCCAAACATTATGACCGAATTTGGTTTGTTACGGAGAAAAACTTTTTGAAATCCATTTTAAAACCAATTTAAATTTTGTTGAAAGCTTCTCGTTTTTGGTTATCTTGCTAAAACCATACTTAGATTAAATTTTGAAAATTCAATTAGGTCGAGTTATTATACAAATTTCTAATGTGTCCGATGGCACGATAAAATATTTTCGTAATTAATTTAGGAAAACATGTGGTTTAATTTAATTTTAATAATATAGTTTAAAATAAAGTATCCAACATATGAGAAATAACAAAAATAAAGTATATGGAGGCCTTATTACATCCAAAATAAAAATAAACCAAAAATAAAATAGCTAGGTTTAAAGTTCAATTAATTCAAGTTCACTGCATGGCCACCTCAAGTCCATCCGGCTCCATATCCGCGGTCTATGTATCACCTGAAAAATATAAAGGAGAAGGTGAGTCACCAAGACTCAGTATGTAACCCTTTCCCCGGTTTAAACCAATCTCATACACAAATTATAACAATTAACATGCACGAGAAAGTGTACCCAACCTAGCCAACCAAACGCCTCAGTCTACCCCGTTGTGGTACCAAACCACTGGTGGTGCCAAACCACTGGTGACATATAGTCACAAATGTGATGCCAAATCACTGGAGGTGCCAAACCTCTGGTGTCCATAGACACAATCGATTGATGGGGCCAACCCATCGTGTGATGCCAAATCACTGGCGTCAATCCCTTATATAACATGTGGGGCCAACCCACTGTGGTGCTAAGCCACTGGGACGAGACGCAATGAGGTACCAAACCTCTGGAGGTACCAAACCTCTGGTGACCGTAGTCACAGTGTGTTACCAAAACACTGGTGCCCGTCGGCACAATATCACTGCCGCCTCCACTCATTTAACCCACAATAGTCAAATAGTCATGATCAGATCTCATACATTTATCACATGTATCATATAAGCCATGCTTCCCAAAAGCATAATAATCTCGTATTAACAGAGACTTACCGGAATCCTCGCTTGTACCATTAAGGCACTAAATCCGTATCTACATCAAACAGATTTACATACAACATATATCTAGCACAGTTATTAATTGCTATAAGTGTGTATGTACACACCTGTCACCCTTGGATGCTCTAAATCCCGAAAATAGAAGTCGGCCACCTAGATCTACTGGTCCCTATATTCGGCCAAATATGGGAGTTAGTACCATGGCCTATTCGGCCAAACCAAATATTTAAAAGGGTTCTCTTTTTGAACCCGAATCCTTACCCGAGTGCCTTTAAACCCAAGTCACTATACTCTGAATGATTTTACTTCCCTGAAATCGGTAACTATTAGTAGCCACTTAATAGCCTTTGGCTTTTCTTAATCATTAGAAGAATAATCTTTTATAAGTAGGCACTTACCACCACTTACCCAAATCCGATTGTCAGAGAATGCAAGATCTGATCTCACTGCTTTGAAATCCCGAAGTGCCTATCATCGATTTCACACTGGTTAGAACCCTTGCTACTGATTGCCGAAATTTCGGCTTTTCCAACTAACCAAATCGACAGAGAAAAGGCTATGGGAGAGGAGTTTCGGCATACTTACCCCTTGCTTCACTATTCGGCCAAGACCTCACAAAGTATGGAGAAGGAAATTCGGCTATGGCTAAGGAGTAGGTTCGACTATCAAAGAAAAAGAGGAAAAGAAAGTGAAGATGAAAGAGAGATTCGGTAAAGAGGAGCAAGGTAAGTTTCGGCACAAGAGTTTTATGAAAGAAAGAGAATAAAAGGAAGAGAGGGATGAGAGGAAGGGATGTTCGGTTTTGAGAAAGAAGAGGAAAAGAGATAACAATTGGGAAGGATGCTAGCCGGAATTGTCAAGTAAAAGACTAGGAAAGCATTCGGCTTTTTTTTGCATAAATGGCTAAAAGAAATTCAAGAGGGTAGATGGGTGCTTATAAAGGAATTCGGCACCCCCCTCCCCCTTATGCTTGCCGTCCAAAGAGTTTAACTCTAGCCAAGACCTTGCTTTTCTCTAGGCCACTAATTTGAATTAACTCAAAATAATTTGAATCAATCCCACATAATCACTAAATAATTCCTTAATATCCAAATAATATCCCTTTTAATCAAATAAAATCCTTGATTATCCTATCAATTAATCCCATGATAATTCATTTAAAATAAATAAAATACATCCTTATTATCCCTTAGTAATATCCATCATCCTTATTATCTAAAATAGAAATAATTAATAAAAAAATGAGATAATCTCCCCTTTAATGTCGTCCATACTAAAGAGTAAAAAGAGAATTTCGCGACTCAAACCCAAGCTCTACCTTGCTCAAAGTGGCGTCACATGTAGCTCCCAAGTGGCCCTCCCTTTGCCACTTATTCTAGGCTCATTTTATGACAACAAATCCCTTATTTATTCTTGTAACCCCCACTTGCTAAGGCTCCCTGCCTTTAGAGTTCAAAACTGAAATTTTCCACTAAACCGAGCCTACTCATGACCCCTAATTAAGCTATATTATTCCATAAATAATACCATAGCAACACAAACTCCGGCAAAATCATGCAAACACGAATAACCCCTATTTTAGGATGTTACAGTATCCACTCCAAACCCGGTCCAACGTTTACGCATCACCTGAAATGGTTGAGAAAAATTGGGTGAGTCCACAGACTCAGTGCATAATCATCACACATGCCTCCACATATGGGCTTGGCCCAAATCCACACAGTTCACATACATAAATATGCAAAATGACGCCCAACCCAACCTAATTCCATCCATTACACCAACCCCGGCACACCTGCCGTCCAAGGCCGTGGCTAATCCACCGATCAAATAGTGATCCTTATATCTTACCTTGGCAGACTTGCTGCTCAAGGCCGTGGCTAAGCCACCGATCAAATAGTGATCCCAACATTAATTCGTCTACGGTGATGCACACAGCCATCAACCGCCGAGATGGGCACCTAGCCAACACCTCCCTTGATGTAGCACACAGCTGATCATCAAGCGCTAATATAGCACGAGGCTAACATTAGACCACGTACATAAATATGTACACCCGTCCTTCCTTGATCAAATCCAATCCCCATGCATATATGTTAATGTATCATGCCAAATCAACATATAGAATGAACATACATCACATGCTCATTATCATATTACACAGTCACCATAAATAATTTAATATCACATATTACTGACCTGTTAACCGATTACCCCAATCATGGGTTTTCACCACTTTAGCCTTTGTTGTCGGCTATCACACATCATACAAGAATATATATATATATATATCAATACACAAAACAGGAGAAATAGTGCGATAACTACGCACCTGCTAAGGCACAAACGATCAAATCCCGAAAACGTCACTTGATTAAGAACTCTGCCGAAATCCCTAAATGGAATCATATTAGTTTTGGCCTCTATACCAAAAACATTAGAAAGTGGCCTACGCCCTCAAGAAAACGACATAAAAAAAGAAAGGAAAAACGGCCATAAACACTTACCTATCTTCCAAAACCGATTGAAGAAAACCCAAAAATGAATGCCTACCCTTTGAATATTCGGCCAACAAAAATAATACTAATAAGGAAGTAGAAGATTCGGCTATGGTTTTGAATGAAGATAACGAAAGATATTATGGAGAAAAAGAAATAGAGTATGTGAGTAGCAAAGAAAATGAGAATGAGAGGGAGAGGATTCGATTTTAGAAATAATGGAAGAAAAGAAAAGAAAAGAAAAGAAAAGAGGATTTGGGGAAGAAAGAGGTTCGGTCAAGAAGAAAATAAAAAGGAAAAAGTGATGTTGAGCAAATACCAAAAGTAAGAAAAGAGGAAGAGAGATGGGAGAAAGGGTGTACAAAAGTGCAAAAGATGTTTTCGGTTTCAAAGGAAAAGATGAGAGAAAGAAAATATAAATTTTGGTTCAAACAAAATGAAGGCTAACCAAAAGCAAAACTTGCACAAAATGTACAATACTCATTCGGCCAAACAAAGGATTTTTGGAGAGGAAAAACAAAAATGCAAAAGATATTCAAAAGGAGAATTGGCCAACTATTCCCCCCAAGCTACCTAACAAAATTCGGCCACCCCTCTAGACACCCATGCTGTCCACATACATGCACTAAAAGCATAGGAATTGTTTCCAAAACATTTTCCACAAGCCAAGCCTTTTGTCCCCTCAATATACCATAACTTTAAGATATCCTTCCATAACCTTTAAAATCTTATCCCTTAAATTAAGCTTTCCTTAAACAAAAATTCAACTTACCAAAAGTTATTAGTCCACCTATCATAAATAAGTTTGACCGTCCATTAATGCTAGAACACAAAAAAATAAAGTTTTCAGAATGCTAAACATGCTACTCGAACCTCTAACCTCAAGCCACCTTTCAAACTCCTTAACCACCTTGCCACTTACTCCTCTTATGCTATAAATGAACACTTAAATTAACTTAAGTGCTAAGCTCACTAAATCCACTTCATTAAATAAACCATACTAAAAATTATTCTAGCTTCCTAATTAAAATCAAGCCTTCATAAGACTATACTAACACACCAAATTCATACCCAAGCCAACACAATAATAAAATAATATTCTAATTTTCCTAAAGCTCAAGGCCCAATCCTACTAGGCCCAATTTTGGGATGTTACATACTAGGCCCAATTTCAGGATGTTACAAATCTACCCTCCTTAAAGAAATTTTGTCCTCGAAATTTCCAACTAACTAACAGTCGTACATCCTAACCTACCACACTACGCTCTTGCTGCGCACTCTAATCTTAATAAACTAATATACTTTCTAACTAAATCTTGAAACCCCTTCACATAACCAACTATCTAACACCGAAGCAAGCAGATATTTTTCACACATACATACAATTCCTATATTCAAGCATCACATCCACACATCGCAGAATAATACAATCATTCAGCATATAATAGAATAAAGTAAAAAGGAACTTACGGATTTGGTGCCGGAGACTCGGGTGCCATACTTCCAGAAAAGAGATATATATTTTTCTAAACCATCCTTTAAAAATATTTTTGAACCCAAACCCACAGCCGAGTTTTTGAACCTAGGCTCTGATACCATAATTGTAACACCCCAAACCCAGCCTAAACGTTACGACCGGATCTGGCATGTCACATGAAAGGAATGTCTAAAAACTGTGCGTTCATTAAAAAGCTCGTATTCTTTATAGTTGTTGTGAAAAATCGAGTTGAAGTAATTTTGAATAAGAAACGGTTTATTATCATCTTAGGAAAATCCCATATTGATCATTTAATAATAAACAGTAAACAAATCAAAAGCTAAACCAAATAAAATACGAAAAATACAGTTAAAGTGGCCCTATTACATAACAAAAATCCCAGTTACAAATAAGTTTAACTAAGAGAACGAGTTTACGAGAAAAAAATTGTATGGCCACCACAAGTCTGCCTCGGCTCCCAAATCCGCGATCTAATGATTACCTGCAAAATTAACTAAGGGGTGAGTCACCGAGACTCAGTGTGTAAATCCCCATCCAAAAAATGTTAAGCTCGTACACAAATTTATATGCAAATATGCATGTCATACAACCCATCCAACCTATCCATCCGAAACTCCTAGATCTACCCCGTGTGGTACCAAACCACTGGTGGTGCCAAACCACTGGTGACCCAAAGTCACTGATATCAATATAATTGTGGTGCCAAACCACTGGTGACCCAAAGTCATGAATAATCCATATGTGGGGCCAACCCACGTTGTGATACCAAATCACTGGCGACAATCCCGTTATATCAAATGTGGGGCCAACCCACTGTGGTGCTAAGCCACTGGGACGAGTCGCTATGAGGTGCCAAACCTTTGGTGACCCAAAGTCACAAACATCAATAATCCAAGTGTGGGGCCAACCCACATTGTGATACCAAATCACTGGCAACAATCCCAATATCAACTGTGGGGCCAACCCACTGTGGTGTTAAACCACTGGGACGAGTCGCTATGAGGTGCCAAACCTCTGGTGACCCAAAGTCACGAAATTAACTGTGGTACCAAACCACTGGTGGTGCCAAACCACTGGTGACCCAAAGTCACGGATATCAATCTTCCCCCTCCTCTCATCATACCCATGCAATATGACATAATAATTCGTATGCAGTATGACATGTATGCAAATCATATATCACAGATACCGTATGAAACAAATTACCATCATAATCAAAATAACAAATACAACATAATCAAACCAATCAACCTCTAAGGGTATAACAGTAATTTACCTTCTAGGGGTATTTTGGTAATTTACCCACTAAGGGTATTTCAGTAATTTCGTACCTGGAATGGCCTTTCTGAAGGCCCAATGTCGCCTCGAGCGACTCGACTACCAATTCTATCTTTACCGGACTATTGGGCCTAAAACCCGATTCCGGCCCATTCGGGCCCACACGCTCGTGTGGCCCACCTAGCACAAATCTAGCCACGTATATAAATTCCACCTAGTCTAGTTTAACATATACTAAACAATCATACAATTTACTCATTTGGGCCCACGGGCCCATCGGGCCCACTTTGGCCCATCGTGGCCCAAGCAGCCCCAACCCACAAGAATACTACTGATGGCCTCAACTATCGCGTCGAAGCCCCACACGTGCGCTTGTACGCTCGTGTGGCTACTATTGCCGAGATCAGCACTTCGGCATTTGCCGCTCTACAACTAGAGTAGAGAGAGTTACACACCTGATAGGACTCTGGTGTTAAACCGCGCTGCGCCCACTGCTGTGCCCAAACGCCCACTAAGGTATGTTAACTCTCCTCCTGGAATGCTCTTTATATAGCTAGCTCTTCACCCTTCTTCTTTGTGTCTTTCCAATGTGGGATCCCTTCATCAGTAGAGTTTAAATTCAACTGAAACTCTTGCCGTCCAATCCGCAAAATAAATACTCCCTTGCTTCTCATGAGATTCGAACCCAGGCTCCGCTGTAGCATAATCCACGCCGCTAACCACTTGGCCACAAGCTCCTCTTGTGTCTTAAACCATGCGCAACTAAATATAAACTATGACCCAAATTCTAAGATCCAAGTAAAAAGAAACCAAAATGCAAAAGCCAAGACTTGTGGCGTCACCCCCTTGTCTCTTATGTGGCGTCACTTTGCCACTACACCACACACTCCACTTGTGTCATTTTCTCCATATTTTATTCTTAAGGCCTACCTGCCAACTTCCAGGGTTTTTTTTCACCTAAAACCAAAATTTCCCCAAAGCCAATATTCGATCCCGGGACTTCATAGAAGCCCTCTAATCTTCCAAAATCACTTACCTAATAAGTCTAACTTGCATTAATACCGTTCTCTAAAATTTTAAACGCTACTACTCCTAAGGCCTATTGGGCTCAATCCTACTAGGCCCAATTTCAGGATGTTACATTGTCTACTATTTTTATATAAGAATAACCAGCCTTATTGGTATCGCTGAAAAAGAAAAATTTTATCAGCCATATCAAATATGGTCTATTCATAAAATGCTTGGAGGAAGATCCCTCTTGGCAGCCCAGGAAGATCAACAACATTTGTCAAAAACCATTGACGAGTGTTATAAAAATTTTTCCCATTATCAAATCCAAGCCGGAATTGATTTAATGGCAAAAGCCCAGTTTCTACTTCAACAAACCAGTTATAAGTTCTGGACCGGTGGAAGAAGAATATTGGCATTTGACACTGGAAACCACCAGGAAGAAAGAAATGAAGAAGCCATTTCGTTATTAACAAAAATAGCTGATATGGAGATCGAAGATTATCCATTAACAGCGGAAATCAGAGAAGTGTGGGAAAGCTGGAACACACCAGTACCTTCACTTGAATCACTACTTGTAACACCCCAAACCCGGCCCATTCACTACGACCGAATTTGAAATGCCACTGCGGAACACGTTCGAAAATATTCTTACTTAAGAGTAAAAACCGTTAAAAATTTGTTTCCTTTAATAAAACATTTTCGTGACTTAAAATATCCTACGTAAGAATTAAAGTTTGTTATAAAAATACCGGATTCAAGCTTTATTATACATACTTAAGAAAATAAAATCATTTGCAATCAACATTTAAATTGTCGATCCATAATAGAACATAATAGTAAAGATACTTAATAAAAATACTTAAATACTTTATATGGGCCTTACTACAATAAACACTTAATCAAAATACTGAAATTATAAATACTTAATTAATTAAACAAAATATCCTTTTGCATGAAAATCCGCTTCTGCATGGCCACCTTTGTATCCACTCCAACCCGGTCCGAGCATCACCTGTAAGGTTGAGAAAAATTGGGTGAGTCACACGGACTCAGTGTGTAATTAATCCACTGAATTCCACCCACATGTTAACCACATATTAACCAATAAATCAGATAATAATTAACACATTCTCATATTATCACATTCTGGGCTTGGCCCATATTCAAATCTCTGATCGAGTAACAAGGTAATTAACCACATAATTTCCACATACTGGGCTTAGCCCATTTCTTATTCAAATCCACACTCACATACTGGGCTTGGCCCATTTCCACATTAAACAACATATCAGAATCATGCAATTATGCAAAGTGTACCCAACCCAAACCTAGGGTCCATCCTCTACACTCCCCCGTATCCAGCCTACCACACACCAGGGGATTATCAAATCACCCTCTCCTTATCACTCCAAAAGGCAATCAATGTCGTCCACATGCAATTAAGCACAAAAATCCACAACGCGACCTCAGTCAGCGCCAATCCACGATGTAGCCGTAGCTAACACCAAAACCACAATGGGACACATAGTCACTCATCAACCACGATATGGCACATAGCCGATATCAACCACGATGAGGCACAAAGCTACTCATCAAGCCACGTGAACTAAATCGCAAGTAATCCACAACGTGACCTCAGTCAACGTCAATCCACGATGTAGCTCAAGGCTAACATCAAACCACGTACTCGAAGTACACCCGTACCTTCTTTCATATCCCACCCATGCACATGCAACATAAAAATAATGCCATGATAATGCATGTACATGTTGTTCATAATCATAGGCATACTCACATATACAATTTAATGATCACATCTCATAGATTCGATACTAACCTGGTCATCGTCATACCCTTTAAGAGTATCTATTTCACATTTATCACTGCACTTATTAATAAACACATAACACATGCAAATATCACATAAATCCCGGAAAATAGTAGGCTAACTACACACCTGATTACTAGAAGCGTTATGCCCTCAATCCCGATACTATCACTAAGCGACACTACGGCTATCTACCTACTTTGCTGCTCGGACGCTGGCCCGCATCCCGGTGGCCAATCTCATACTGCAGAGACTGCTCCCCTTTTAAACTTGGGGATAGGGGCTACCCCTTTACCTTCTAGGCTAACACTTGCGTCCATCGTAGAACACTTAATCAGAAACATTCGGTCAATCGATAACATCATAATCCAAACAATACGAATCTTAACTATACTTACCAAAGATGACGAATCTGAATCCCAAAACTTGTCTACTGCTGTCGATTTTCCTTAAAAACCAAAGTTAGAAATTGTACAAAGTGAATTATGAGTTATAATTTATATGTATAGATTCCTTAGTGAGCCTATTTTCAATAGAAATAAGTGGGAGCAACATATGAAAACTGTACAGTGAGATATATGAATTTCAGGTAAAGAGAGGTCAGAACCGTTGGTCAGTGAAACAAGGGAAACTTTAATGAATAAACTATACTAAATGGCTAAGCCAAAAATTTAGAAAAATTTTAGTAAGAAAATATATGAGTCTAGTTTCAAGGAAAATTTACGGATCTAAATTTTGAGTTTCCTAACTCGAGTTATAGTCAGTTTAGTCAATATGACGCAAATGGACAGTTTCAATTTTTATGCCCCACATTAGTAGTTAAGTCTGGGTTGCGAAATTACCAAAATACCCTTAGAGGGTAAATTACCGAAATACCTCTGGGTTGCGAGATTACCGAATTAACCTTAGTGGTTAAAATTTTTGAATTACAAAAATGCCCTTATGGGTCGATTTACGAAAATGCCCCTATTGGCCGATTTACTAAAATGCCCCTATGGGCTGAATTGCTAGAATGCTTTAGTGGACCAATTTACAAAGTTCTATAATTGGCTGATTTACCGTAATAAATTACTGGATTAATGATTGTTGTTTATATATGTGGATATTATGCTTTATTATGTATGTTGCATTTACATATTTTGCATGGGATGGGAAAAATGTTGAAGAGAAATGTAGCCTGGTGGCATTGCCACAAAAATGTTTGTTATTATGTTTCATTATGATTTCGGTGGCTCTGCCACAGATTTTGATAATGGCTTTGTGCCATCGTGATATCGGTGGCTTGGCCACAATAAAATATTATAAATGGCAACTTGCCTGCGAATTGGTGTGATTGGCAGGGTGGGTTGACTTGATCCCCACAGGTGTGATTGGTCGGTACGGGGGTGTGTTGGATGGATGGGTTGGGTTGCATACATTGAACATATATATATTGTTATGTAAATGGGCTTCGGCCCAAGATTATGCTTTATGGGCTCAGGCCCAAGTTTTTACTAAATGGATTCAGGCCCAATGGATGACGGTAAGGGGACTATACACTGAGTTCTAGTAACTCACCCCTTTTCCTTAACCCTTGCAGGTATAGTGAGGTGGACTTGGGCCATGGATGACTCGGTAGAGGCCATACTTCAGAAATGGTGTTTTATTTTGAACTTTAGATTTTTATTTCCGTTCACTTTACTATTTTGGGTTTTTATGTTGTAATAAGGCCTCTGGAATATTTTATTTTTGCTTTATGTTTAACGTACTTATTATCTTGCTTGAATTGTTTTAAATGAGAATTTTCTAAAAAACTTAAATAAAGGTTTTCCAAAATAGATTAACATATGGATTTCATAACAAACTTTTACAAATATTTTAACTCGAAAATTTTCTCTCGAATCATCAACAAATTTTTTTAGAAGTTATGGTTTATAAGATCTCTAGTTCAAATTATCGATTTATCAATCAATCTTCGAGGTTAGTAGTATTTTATCAAATGTTTCAAATCAAACTTGTTTTTCTTGATTATAACAATTCAATACCTATTTTAGTACGAATAAAAAGGATTTAACATGTTTTTCTCATGTGACATGTCAGATCCGGTCATAACGCACGGGCTGGGTTTGGGGTGTTACAATATCGTTTAAAACTAATTAGGATTCGAATCGTTACCTTAGTTGACAAAAAATTGAGCGTATGATCGAAAATCGAAAGCTTGGCAATGGAGAAAACTATAGTGTTTTTAGGTGTTTCTCTAAACTTCTATGGAGGTTTATGACTAGGAGGATGAAAGAAATAAAAGGAATAGGGTTTAGGAATCGAAAGTGGAAGATTTTTGCTTAAAAAACTCAAGGGACGACAACACTAAAATATGAAGGAGAAACTATCGTGACCTTGATATAGATGAAGGTGAAAATATGGTGTTTTTAAAGTTTTGGTTTAATGTCTTTTAAACACCTTTTTCAAAAATTGACTTGATTTTCTAAAAACCATAGACAAAAACATTTCCAAATATCATGCTAACGAAATTCCTGAGCTCATTAAAGCAAAAATCCCTAAAATATCCTAAAACTTCTAAGCCCTATTTTGGAGTGTTACAATTCTCTCCCTCTAAAAAGAATTTCATCCTCGAAATTCCCTGTTAACACGTTACTTACTTAATCAAAAAATATGATATTTCTACTTTTAAACTAATCATCACAGTTTTGTTACGCACTCTGATTCTTATTCTCTCTAGCTTCCTACTGCTTTTCTTTTAAGATTCTTTTCACTACCATGGACTATTCTACGGAAACTTTGCTAACGGCTTCCTCTTTTCACTACGACACTTTCGTCTAAAGAACTCGTAACTGATGTTCCTAATTCCATAGTCTCTATCGAGATTCTTTACCTATTAGCTAAGTCACTCAACATTTACAAGAGAATAGAACCTAAATATACCAACAAGAGTAAATGAAGTGATTACAAGGGAAAAATACCCTCAACAAGCACTCATACCGGAAGTTCTAACTTACTAGCTAATGCATTCAGAACATACGTATACATTCATACTCACATTAACACGTCTACGAGGCATATCTAATAATCTAGTATATAAAAAAAATAAACGGTGTGAGTGGCGAGGAGATGATCCCAGTCTTGTTCCTACAAGCAAACTTCAGGATTAAAGGCAATGTGTTCCAGTTCCTACCCTAAGTGAAATTCAATTAAATTGTTTCAAACAATTCCATGCAATTCAATTAGATCATTTCAAACAATTCCATGCAATTTAATTAGATCATTTCAAACAATTCCATGCAATTCAATCAGAATATTTCAAGCCACCTCATGCAATTCAAACAGAATTATATCACAATTCCAAGAAAACAGAGAAATTTAGACTCATGAATTTTGAAACTCCAAACACACAATAATCACCTAGGTCTGAGAGTTAATGAACCTAGAGCTCTGATACCACCAAATGTAACACCCTATACCTGGCCTAGTCGTCAGGCTCGAATATCAGGATGTGGCACCATCGTCTCATGTCATACTCATAGTAAATTGTCACATTATTAAGAAATCATCCTCTTTATCAGTGATCTTATAAATTTTTAGTTAAACATATATCAATCATCATTAGAACATACCAAACATACTTTAAATAAACTTATTGTAATAATTGAACATGCACTAGGATCACTTAGTAAAATTTCCAAGACAATCACGTAGGTACCGATACTAGAACATGGGTATTAATATTTTCCTCGCACGGTATCGACATCGTATAGAAAATTTGTTGTTGCTACTACTACTGCTACTATCGGTGATTCCTTCCGATTATTCTATCTAGATCTATAGTTGCTACAATAGGTGTGCCTCTACTGCGAGTCATACACCAAACCCAGATAGAGAAGATTAAAAAGACTAAAATAAAATAAAATTGTATCTATAGTTGAGAAATTTCCTAATTATTCTATTGGAATGTGAAAATTAAAATCAATCTAGTGATGTTGCCTCCCGGTAACGATGACAACAACTTGACCGCCTCTGTACATACTAACGTCCAGAGTGTGAAATTGCAATAAAATTGAAAGTTATGAGGCGGTATTCGTAAGTATACGGGTCGAGTTGTAATATAGATTTTACAACGAAGTAGGTGAGTACTCCGAGGATCGTACTTAAGGGAGGCGAGACTAAATCAATCTTAACCTAAACAATTAAAGATCTAATTAATATTTTAAGTCAACTATAGTACGAAAGTAAAATAAGAGATAATTTTAGGGTTTCTTAAATAAAATAAAATAACATAAAAGAATTGAATTTAAAGAATAAAGTGAATCGAATTTGAAGATGGGTGATTAGCTCGCTTCAGTAATCTCAATCAACTATCGTCTCGGGTTCCTCGTCAACCAACTAGTCGCTACCCTAGTAGGATATTTTGACCTTCCACTAACATAACGAGTCAGCAGGGACTACTTAGCGTTCGACCCCATAGTCCAGACTGGCTTGGGATAAAGGTGTTCAAAAATGGGCAATACCAATTTTGGGTCAATTCCCACCTTGATGACTTCTCGGGGTTGTCAGGCCTAGGGTTCGTTTTACGTTCTTCCTTTCCCAAACAATTGATCTGTTGAGTAACCCTACAAAACAGTTAAGAGATCATGCTTCCACTCGCTAATCCCCCATAGAAGGATTAGTTCCTCATGGCTTCCATAAATAACATAGAATAGATGGAAGAATTAATCATAAGGAATGGATTGAAAATAGAGAGTTTAAGAAAAGCCTGATTGATATTGATAATAAGTACGAATCCACAACAGTTGATATCCTTTATGTATCAGAACTCTTGAAAGAGATAAAGAACAAATAAACTAAAATTATGAAAACCTAAAGAAAGCAAGAAAACAAAACTTAAACCTAAAGAGAGAATCTAAGCTAATGGAATGTCTCCATAATGTGTGCCAAATGAGCCTATTTATAGCCTTCAGGTAGTCGTCATCATTAACCCTAGGTTAGCTGACATTCTTGAGCTTTAAGTTCGATTGTGCAACCAAAATGCCCCCTTTGTGTTTTATTCTTGTCACAGAGTTGATGTTTCGACACACGAGGACATGTGTCGCCAGCCAGCCTACTTCTCTGTAGCTGTCTTCAGGTGTCGTGACATTGAAGGTAGTTTTTTACTTTCTCTATTCTGCTATCTATGTTGCAACATTTGATCTCTTATGTTGTGACATAACATCCAATATTGACCTGAAATGCCTTTTAATTTTCTCCTGCACACTCATGAAATACGTTAGCTCTCCCTTAGGCCTTATTCGACCCTTAAAGTTAATAAAAGACTCAATGTACACATTTTATTGGCTGTAAATAAAACTAAAGAAACTTAATAAAAACATAACGAAAATGCTTGTATTCATGCTCCTTAAATGTAAAAACCAGTTTAATCTACTACAACGAATCACAACAAATCAAACTCTCCCACACTTAGGTCATTGCTTGTCCTCAAGCAACATAAACAAAGAGGACAAAATAAAAATTATGACCATTGAACAAGTATGGTACAAGTATTAATTTCGGAGCATATGACTTAGGCATTTCATGTTTACTAACAATTTCAACATGGTGAGTATTTGACTTACCACTTTTGATCACAAACATCTAAGTTCAGTATGTTACAAAATGTACAAATATTAAGGTTTTCACATATAGGAGTCCATCAACGAATCATACAAGTACTTTGATTATCCGAGCAGAATACAAATAGTCATTTATGCATATGTTCAATATGATGTCCATTCACGTATGAGGATACTTAGGCCACAAAGGGCTTTTCGACTTGTAACGTTCTACAACTTAGGACAAGTATAAAATTCACAAACATTAAGTGTCAAAAGCTTAAAAACACGAAAATAATTTGGCAGATCGTATTGATCCCAATTCTTCCCCCTTAGTGGCCCTTACCTACTTACCGCCTTATTTCTTATTCTCTCACCGTCCTTGTCTCTCCATATATTGGAAATCATAGCATGATATAGTAACTACAGCTAGCCTACGAGTTTTGGTGCACTAATAAACGAGTTTTTTTTTCTATTGTTGTGACTTTGTCACTCTTCTTTTTCTTTTTCAATTTTTTTCACTCAATAATGCTCTTTGGCATTTTAGGTACTTTTTCTACTCGTCTTTTAGTTTTGTGTATTTCTCTTTTATAGTTCCCACATCACACTAATCTTTCTTATTTCACCTATTTTTACAACCTCCCCATGATGTATCTACTTAACCCTCAATACGTATGGCTAGATGTTTATAATCGTGCAGTGCAGGACCAAAGAAAAAGGGAAAATACAAAATTGATGTTTTCAGGCTTAGGGCTTGTAATGTGGTTCATCAAGAAGTGTCAACAAGGTCAAAAATTGGTACTAAGGGTGAAATGTAATTAGGATAGATTTTTGGCTCTGAATGTGTTCCAAACAATACCTTAGGTTATCTTTAAATATCTCAACATGCACAAATTTAATCAACCAATCAAACACAACTTCAACCATTTATCAGTCATACTAGCATGCTCGTTTCCTTGTATTTTCTATATCACTTGGTACAAATGATGGCTTAATACCTATTTACAGTGTAACATATAGAACTTTCGTAGTCCAATACTCAAAATTTTAAAATCTCCTATCATCATGCTAAATTTATTCTTAAACACAAGCAACCTATGTATATGTTTCTAACTTATCACTTGTACTTCTACAAGTTCAAGCACGCCAAAGGACAAGAAAAAGCAACAAATGGATGATGAGACCTTGTATGAGGTATGGGAAAGGTACAAAGAATTATTACGGAAGTGCCCTTATCATGGAATCCTACATTGCATCCAACTTGAGACGTTTTATAATGGTTTCAATGCTCACACGAGGATGGTAATGGATGCTTCTGCTGATGGTGCTCTCCTTTCTATGTCTTATAATGAGAATTATGAAATCATTGAGAGGATTGCTAGCAACAATTATCAATGGCCAACCAATCAAGCAATGCCAGGAAGACGAGTTGCTGGAATACATAAAGTAGACGCTCTTACTTCACTCGCATCTCAGGTATCATCAATATCCTCAATGTTAAAAAATTTACTACTAATTGGTCTAATAGTTTTGCAGCATAGCCACCAAATCAATTTGAAAATATAACCTAGAACCAAGAATGTCCATCGAACCCAGAATCCGTATATTACATGGGTAACCAGAACCAAAATCAAGGAAGGCAAGGACTGTAATCCAATTTCTATAACCGATCATGGCGAAACCACCCGAATTTTTCTTGGAGTAACTAAGGGGCTTGTAACACCCCAAACCCAGCCTAGAAGTTAGGCCCGAATCTGGTGTGTCACATGGAAGTGTTTTTGAAAACCCTATTTCTTATTGGTAAAACTTGTTTGAGAGTTAAAGCCTCTTCATTAAAACTCAAAACACTTAAGCAAATGCTATCCACTTGAAAATCGAATTACTTTTAAAACCTTATCTATTTAAAATAAACAATTTACAAAAATGTGATGTATAGAAATAGAGTTGCAGAAGCATTTTGAAAATGTTGCGAAAACGTAGTGTTTTGAAAAAAATTATCGTTTTGGAAATCGTATTCCACCTTTAGCAGTTAGAAAACATCATAAATAAATATCCGAAATAATAAGTTAAAAGTAAAAAGGCCTTATTACAAAATTATTAACCCAATAAATTTAAAGAAAATGAAATAAAGTCGCTAAGTTTAACTTTAAAGCATATCTGACGTGTGGCCACCTCCGAGTCCCTCGCAGCTCCGAGCCGTCTAAGACTGGCGATTACTTGCACAGTTAAAAACAGGGTGAGTTTACAAAAAGTCAGTGTGTAATCCCCTTACTAGAGTAATAGTCAGTATATAGAAACAGAAACTGAAATAGTCTAGGCCAAAGCCCTTTAACAGTAACAGTCCAGTCCAGTTCAAAGCATACGTGGGCCATAGCCCACTACCATATCATTTGGGTCACAGCCCATACAGAATCAATTGGGCCTAGCCCAAAACAATAACAGAACAAGTGGGCCTAAGCCCAGTACAGTGACAGATCTCATAAATAGATATGCAACAGTATGAGGATGCATCACACCCCGATCCAGCCAACACACCACCCGTACCAACCAACATACCCTGTGGGGATAAAATTGACCCACCCAGCCAACACACCAAGCTTAGCACCGGTTGCGGCACTAAGTCAACAGAACGGCTCGGCGCCGTGGACAAAATGGCTAAAAGCCATAATATCGCATCAATGCTGCCTGTTAACAGAACGACTAAAAGTCGTAAATAGAATGGTTATAAACCATAATCAGGATGGCACAAAGCCATAATCAGGATGGCACAAAGTTATCGGTGACTGTAATAAGTTTGGCACATAGCCATCAGCGACGGTAATATAATCGGCACACATCCACGGGTAATTATGATCGACACAGAGACATCAATATATATGTTAGGCACATAACCACGGGTAAATACAGTTAGCACAAAGCCATAATCAAGATGGCACAGAGCCATATTTATCACAGAAAGTCTGAAAGCCTTGTACAGAATGGCAATGGGCCGTACTCTTCCTATGTAACTTTGTCCCAACCCCAAGCAATATGTCGTGTATGTCATGCTCAATCATCACAAGTGTATGCAGAATGACCATACTTAGTAACAATCATTTAAACATGTAATAAAAGCATATCAATCATACAACCACAGTCAAGTTAGTTAAAACACAGTCATACGATCACAGTCAAGTCATGGCACAAAATCAGTCTTTTACCCTCAGGGGCAAAATAGTCATTTTACCCTATAAGGGTATTTCGATAATCCTACCCTACATGGGTAATTTGGTAATTTTACTCATAACTAATCCATGTATGTAGTGCATCTCAAACATAATCAATCATACAAGTAACACATTCAACACTAGTACTACCACGAGGGTACGACGGTCATTTAATCGGTTAGGGGTAAAACGATCATTTTGTCTCGTAAGTGCATCTCGAAAATTTTACCCGTCGAGGGTATTTCGATAACTTTACCCATAAAGGGTATTTCGGTAACTTTACCCATAGAAGGTATTTTAGTAATTTCACAAACCAGGGGTATTTTGGTAATTTCACAAATCGGGGTATTTCGGTAATTTCACAAATTAGGGGTATTTCAGTAATTTTGCAATCCGAGGGTATTTCGGTAATTTCACAAATCGGGGGTATTTCGGTAATTTTGCAATCTGAGGGTATTTTAGTAATTTCATAAATTAGGGGTATTTCGGTAATTTTGTAATTTGAGGGTATTTCGGTAATTTCATAAATCAAGGGTCTTTCGGTAATTTCACAAATCAGGGGTATTTCGATAATTTTACAATCCGAGGGTATTTCGATAATTTTACAAATCGAGGGTATTTCGGTAATTTTACAAATCAGGGGTATTTCGGTAATTTTGTAATCTGGGGTATTTCAGTAATTTTGCAATCTGGGGGTATTTCAGTAATTTCACAAATCGGGGGTATTTCAGTAATTTTGTAAATTAGGGGTATTTCGGTAATTTTGCAATCCGAGCGTATTTCAGTAATTTTGCAAATCAGGGGTATTTCGGTAATTTTGTAACTGGGGGTATTTTAGTAATTTTGTCAACCCCTTAGAAGGTCCACAGTCGCCTCGAGCGACTCAAGTATTCAAAACAGAGATAATGATGCGAATGGGCCCAAGTGGGCCCACACGCTCGTGTGGCCCGTTTAGCCCAAATCTAGCCACAGATATGAGAATCACATAGTCTAGTCTAATATTTACTACACAATCATACAACTTATCCGATTGGGCCCACGGGCCCATTGGCCCTACATGGCCCCTTTCGGCCCATCGTGGCCCAAACAGCCTAAACCCACAAGAACACTTATGATGGCCTCAACTATCATGTCGAAGCTCCCACACGTACGCTCACACGCTCGTGTGGCTACCATCGTCGTGTGACCGGCATTTCAGCATTTGCCGCTCTACAGCTAGAGTAGTGTGAAATACACACCTGATAGGAATCTGGAGTTGATCCGCACTCCGAACACTCCTATGCCCAAACTCCAACCAAGTTATCCTTACTCTCCTCATAGATTGCTCTATTTAAAGCCAGCTTCTCACCTTCCCTCAAGCTAGCTTCCCGATGTGGGATCCCTCCTTCAGCAGAGTTTAAATCCACCACAACCAATTACCGTCCCAACTTAGCAAAATAAATATCCCTTTTTGCTTGCAATGTGATTCGAACCCTTGCCCTTTCCTATGCTCCAAACACCATTTGCCACTAGACCACAACTCCTTTTGTGTCATTTTTCTCCACATTTTATTCTTAAAGCCTACTTACTAACTCCCAGGGTTTTATTCACCTAAAACCAAAATTTTCCTAAAGCCCAGGTTTGATCCCGGACTTCATGGAAGCCCTCTACCCTTCCAAAATCACTCACCTAATAGGTCCAACTTGCATTAGTGCCGTTCTCTTGTTCTCAAAAATTTTAAACGCTCCCGTGCCCAAGGCCCAATGGGCCCAATTCTACCCAAATTCGGGTCTTTACAGGGCTGGAACTAGTAACACTTACGCCCAACCTAGATCGACCTAGCCACCTAGTTTCCCTAACAAGTTTAGAAACCAACCCAAGTTGAACCATCCAGTGGCTTAGAAAATTTGTTAAAGGCATACATGACGAAGAATGATATTAATTTAAAGCCAAGCAGCTACATTGAAAAAACTGGAAAACCAAATGGGACAGCTTGTAAATGAACTTAGAAACTGACCACAAGGTGTTTTACCTAGTGATACGGAGAATCTGAGGAATCCAGGGAAGGAGCATTGTAAAGCATTGACATTGAGGAGCGAAAAAACATTAGAGCCCAACACCGTCGAAGTTCAAGAGGAGCCAGCTGAAGCTCAAGACTTAAAGAAAGTTCAACCAAGTGTTGGAATTCCAATTTCACTGGAACCAGAACCTGTAACAATCGACAAGGTAACTTCAGAACCAGTTAATTCTTATAAACTAACAACTTCGTTAGATGCAGAATTGCCACAGAAGACGAATCAACCAGTTCCAGTAAAGAAACCTCCACCACCCTACCCTCAAAGACTTCAGATGCAGAAGCAAGAAATTCAATTCAAGAAGTTCCTAGACGTACTCAAGCAACTTCATATCAACATCCCGTTGGTTGAAGCACTTGAACAAATGTCGAACTACGTCAAATTCATGAAGGATATCCTATCAAAAAAACGAAGGCTTGGAGAATTTGAGATGGTAGCCTTGACGAAGGAATGCAGTGCATATCTTCAAGACAAACTACCCCCAAAATTGAAGGATCCTGGATGTTTCACCATACCTTGCAACATTGGAGCAACATATTGTGGTAAGGCACTATGTGACTTGGGTGCTAGTATCAACTTGATGCCTATGTCAATATTTAGGAAGTTAGGGATAGGTGAAGTTAGACCGACTATGGTTACACTTCAATTAGCAGATCGATCCTTAGCACATCCAGAAGGAAAAATTGAGGATGTATTGGTACGTTTAGACAAATTTATCTTTCCTTTTGACTTTGTGATTCTAGACTTTAAAGCAGCCAAAGAGGTGCCAATCATCTTAGGAAGGCCTTTCCTAGCAACTGGAAGGACCCTTATTGATGTGCAGAAGGGCGAGCTTACTATGCGTGTTCAGGATGATCAGGTAACATTTAATGTTTTGAAGTCTATGTGATTTCCTGACATAATTGATGATTGTTCTGCAGTTTCCGATTTAGAGGAGTTAATCATGGAAAAGGAACTCAACTATGTTGAGGACCTATTGGAAAAAAATTTGACATTAGACCCTCCAAATAATGAAGAGGAGGATGAATACTTAGCTTTACTAGAAGCTAATCAAAGGGGATTTAATCCGTAATCCCGTTTTGAATCTTTAGAGTTAGAGAATAAGGATTATGCCCAACCAAAAGCGTCAATCGAGGAGCCAAGTAAATTAGAACTCAAGGTACTTTCTTCACATTTAAAATATGTTTATTTAGGTAACACTTCTACTCTGCATGTGATTGTTTCAGTAGAATTAACTATTGAGCAAGAAGAGAAACTCATCTTGGTATTGAAACAATTCAAGAAGGCTATTGGATGGACCATAGTCGATATTCGCGACATTAGTCCGTCTTTATGCATGCACAAGATCATCTTGGAAGATGGCAAAAAAGGGACGATTGATGGAAAATGAAGACTGAACCCCATCATAAAGGACATAATCAAGAAAGAAATCATCAAGTGGTTAGATGGGGATAATTTACCGCATCTTAAACAGTTCGTGGGTAAGTCCGGTCCAGTACGTGCCAAAGAAAGGAGGTTTTACGGTAATTGAAAATGAGAATAATGAGTTGATACCAACTAGAACGGTTATGGGATGGAGAATTTTCATCGATTATCGAAAGCTAAACAAGACGACTAGGAAAGATCACTTTCCTTTGTCATTCTTGGACCAAATGCTAGATAGACTCGCGGGGTGAGACTACTATTGTTTTCTCGATGGATACTCGGGGTATAATCAGATTACAGTAGCACTAGAAGATCAACACAAGACAACATTCACCTGCCCGTACGGTACATTCTCATTTAGACGCATGCCATTTGGTTTATGTAATGCACCTGCTACATTTCAAAGATATATGATGTCTATTTTTACTGACATGGTTGAAAAATACTTGGAAGTCTTTATGGATGATTTTTCAGTATTTGGACATACATATGATGAGTGCCTAGCCAATCTAGCCAAGGTACTAAGGCGATGCGAAGAAACAAACCTCGTACTCAACTGGGAAAAGTGCCATTTCATGGTACGAGAAGGTATTGTTCTAGGGCATCGGATAATGAGGCATGGAATCGAGGTAGATAAAGCAAAGGTCGATGTTATTGAGAAACTCCCACCTACAACATCTGTAAAGGGTGTTAGGAGCTTTTTGGGCCACACCGATTTCTATCAAAGATTCATCAAGGACTTCTCCAAAATTGCTAAACCCTTAAGCAAATTATTGGAGAAGGAAACGACGTTCAAATTTGATGAGGAGTGCTTAAGAGCTTTCCAAGATTTGAAGAATCGACTAGTCTCAACACCCATAATTGTCACACCAGACTGGGATTTTCCATTTGAATTGATGTGTGACGCAAGTGACTACGTGATAGGAGCTGTCATGGGCCAGCGAAGGAACAAAGTTTTCATCCATCTACTACGCAAGTCGGACTCTAAAAGGAGCTCTACTAAATTATACGGTAACAGAGAAAGAGTTACTTGCTGTTGTGTTTGCTTTTAACAAGTTTCGATCCTATCTTGTAGGTACCAAGGTGACTGTCTATAGGAACCATTCGACAATTAAGTATTTACTTGCCAAGAAAGATGCTAAGCTGAGACTGATCTGGTGGGTACTTCTACTTCAATATTTCGATCTAGAAATTCAAGTAGCAGACCACTTGTCCAGATTGGAGCCGCAAGAAGGGAATTCTCCTCTTATACCAATTCAGGAGACATTTCTAGATGAACACATACTGAAGGTAAATCATGTCCATAATACCCCTTGGTTTGCTGATATTGCTAACTATTTAGCTTGTGGTTTGATGTTGATTGATAAGACATATCATCAAAAGAAAAAGTTTCTTCACGATGTGAAGTATTATTTCCAGGAAGAATCATACTTGTTTAAAAAGTGTGCAGATCAAATGATCAGGAGATGCGTGGCAAAAGATGAAGTACATAAGATTCTATATCATTGTCACTCAGCTCCGAGTGGGGGACACTTTGGAGGTACACGTCGGATTCTTTTGGCCAACACTATATAAAGACGCATATGCTTACGTAAAGAGTTGTGATCGATGTCAAAGGGTTGGAAATGTCACCAACAGAAATAAGATGCCTTAAACAAACATCATTAAGGTAGAATTGTTTGATGTCTAGGGTATTGACTTTCTCGCTCCTTTTCCTCTGTCTTTTGGTCACAAGTACATATTGCTAGCAGTAGACTATGTGTCTAAATGGGTTGAGGTTGAGGCATATCCGACAAACAACGCTAAGGTTGTGATGAAGTTTTTGCAGAAGCATGTGTTCACAAGGTTTGGAACCCCAAGAGCCATCATCAGTGATGAGGGGTCCCATTTTGTGATCAAGTGGTTGAAATGGTTACTTGACAAACATGAAGTGAAGCACAAGGTTGCCACAGTTTACCATCCGCAGAAGAATGGGCAAGCTGAACTGGCAAACAAAGAGATCAAAGGCATACTTGAGAAGGTATGTAATATCCCGAAATAAGGGTTGCGAGTTTGGCAAATAACTCGAGTGTTATTAGGCCTCAAGAGTGATTTTGATGTGTTTTTAGAGTTCCTAAAACTCTCGGATTAAAAAGGGAGTATTTTGAAAATTTTGAAAATTTTGGGCTAAAAGTGAAATTTGGTTGAGGGAGGCCTTAAGTAAAAATTTTGTAAAGTTTTGGACATGAAAGTCCAGTAGCAAAGTGGCTTCCGTGTGCCACTTAAGGGTCAGCGCCAAAACAAGTCAGTGGTTCGAGTCTCGTGTGCGGCAAAAGCATTTTTATTTTGAAAAAGGGCGCTGCTTTGAAGAAGGCCTTAAAAGAATTTATGCGAGGTTTATGTCGCAAGAAACCACTTAGCAGAGTGGTTAAGACGCTTGCAGCATGGAGGCCATCACGAGAACTCATGTTCGAATCCCATTAGGGGCGCGGATGTTTTATTTTTCTGCTCCTAGCGTTAAAATGAGAAAGCCAGCGAAGTAGGGCTTAAAAGAAATTCAGCGTGTTTAATGGCATGAAATTCTAAGTGGCCAAGTGGCCAAGGACCTTGCTGGAGAACCACGACTTGAAAGACTCATGTTCGAGTCCTGGAAATCGCGCATAAGGCGCTTTATTTTTATTTTAGCGCTAAAGTGAAGGGAGCCAAGGCAAGGATAGTTTAAAAGAAATTCGCAATGAGTTATGGCATGAAAGTCTCAGTAGCGAAAATGGCAGGACGCTTGGGCATAGTGCTCCAGGTCTCGGGTTCGAGACCTGGGGGCTGCAGCTTGGCCTTGTGTTATTTTGGCCGGCGTGGGAAGCCCTGCATGGCCCATGCACGCGTGAAACAAATGGGCATTTCTTTTATTTTATTTTTGTTGTTTCAAAGCTGTAAAAGCATGGGTTGTTCCCTTTTATTTTTATTATTATTTTTTTTATGAATGGTATTTGTTTGTTTGCTTATTTTAATGTATAGAAAAATGGATAAGTGATGAGAATATTGGAAGATGGCCGGCCTTGGTTTGATAAAAAGAGAAACATGGTTATTGATCTTTTATTTTATTAAGAGATGGCAAGGTGAAGGAATAAATAATGTTTTGATATTGATGTTGGGTCTTGGCATTTGGGAAAGGAGAGCATGTGCAGCATGGAGAGTAGCAAGGTATGGCAGTTTGAAGCATGCCTTGGGGAGAGCATGGCCGGCCTTGTCCTTGGTCCTTGACAAAGTTTTTGAATCCTTGACTCTCTTTTCCCTCCCACTTGAGCATGGCCGAATGTAGTCTAACTAGGGGCCTTTATTCTTGGTTTTGATTAGCTAGAGAGGTGACCTTTGCCTTGTTTTATTTTCCTTCTTCTTCCATCTTGTCTTGGCCGAAAGTAATGTTGATTTTTTTTCTCTTATTTTCCTTTTTGTTCTTGACCGAGAGAGAGGGAGAGAAAGAGCAAGTTGGGCTTTGGTCTTGAAGAAGTTAGAGGGTATTTCGGCTAGCAGTTATTGTTTCTTCATTGTTGAGTAGCCGCATGTTTCATTATCATTTGAAACATAGCCTCATTGTCACTCTTTTCCTCTCCATTAGTACATTGCCGAAACACCTTGATAGAAGGTGCTATCAACTATGGGTTTGTGATCTCTTCGAACGTTGGTAAGTACTCCTATTAAGTAGTTGGTTTCTTCTCTTTTTCTTTTGCATGCCGAGATCAAGGCTAGACTGTGACTTCAAGAATGGCCGAATATGCTTAGGGCCATATTGATGTGTTTCTATTGTGCCAATGTTAGGGAGCATTAAAGGAGTCCTTCGAGTTTTACAGAGATTAAGGTGAAGAAGTGTGACTTTCGGCCTTAAGACTATGTTTTGAGTTTTGATGATAAACGAATGATTGACCTTGGTTTAAGGAGGTGGCCGAATGTGTATAAGGCTATAATGATGTATTCTGTTTGTGTGTAGCTAGTGCTAAGGAGCACAAATGAGTCTTTCGGGAATTTAAGTGCTCAAGGTAAGTGGTTGTGGTATTCGGCCTAAGGCCATGTTATTGGTACTAAGTGTGATCGATTTCGGTTATGTGTTCTAGGGGCAAATCGAAAGAAGTAACAGAAGCTCTCGGAATTTTAGACTTTATTAGAATCAATAGATCAGAATCTCGCTAAAGTCAGGTGCGTAATTATCACACTGTACTCTTGTTTGTTATACATGATAGGTGTTGTATGTGTTGTTTTATGTAAACGAATATGTTATGCATGTTAGCCAAAATAAAGGCTACGAGTGAGGATACCAAGGTAAGTGATCGAATAATCAGGTTAGTGATTATGATATTAACCTGTCAGTGATTTGCGATAATCATTGATTGGTGATGAATGTAAAATAAAGTGATTGACATGTGATGTATATTGTTCTGAATAAAATGTGACCATATATATAAAATATATATATTTGTTTCGTACAAAATGTTGCTATGGTATATATACGTAAGCATGAGACTTGTGATGTGACTATTGAAGAAAATGGTGTACAATATGTGAGTGGTCTAATCCGAACCTCGTGCTGCATTCGTGCTTGATGATTTGTGAATTGAAAGATATGTGGGATCCCTATGGGATCGGTGGCTTAGCCACGACCTTAAGAAATAATGTGCAAAAGAAAGATATGTGGATCACTTTGTGGATTGGACTTCGTAATTGTATTTTCGTAAATCATATTTATAATATGGTGTATTCATAATTGCATATTTATAATTGTATGTTATATATATGGATTGTGTGGATATGGGTCAAGCCCATATGTGAGGACGTGTGTATTAACTATGCACTGAGTCATGGTGACTCACTTAATTTTCTTAACCCTTTCAGGTGGCGCGTAAAGCTTGGACCGGGTCGGAGAGGGTACAAAGGTGGCCATGAGGAAATGGATTTTCATGCAAAGGAATCTCTTGGTTAATGAATTAAATAATTATATTTTCAGTATCTTGATCAAATGTGTATTGTACAAAGGCCCACTTAAGTATTTAAGCATCTTTATTATATGCCCTATTATGAATGAATGATTTAAGGATGATTACAAATGGTTTTATCTTCTCAAGTAAAGTTTAAATCCGATAGTTTTATAACAAACTCCGATTTTACTTAGAATATTACAAGTCACGAAAATGTTTTATTAAAGGAAACAAATTTCTATCGGTTTTACTCTTAAGTAAGGATATTTTTCGAATGTGTTCCGCAGTGGCATTCCAAATTCGGTCGGAGTGAATGGGCCGGGTTTGGGGTGTTACAAGGTAGTTTGCCCGAACCGACAAGATTGGTCCAAAAGACTGGATGATGCTTTATGGGCTTACAGGATAGCATACAAGACACCTTTAGAGATGTCACCCTATAGGTTGGTCTTTGGGAAAGCCTGTCATCTGCCCTTGGAGTTAGAGCATAAAGCTTAATGGGCTCTCCAACAACTCAACTTGGATATTAAGCTTGCCAAATAGAAACGGATGCTCCAACTCAACAAGTTAGAAGAATTTTGAATCTTCTCAAACGAGAATGCCAAATTACTCAAAGAGAGACTTAAGAAATGGCATGACAAGCACATTCGAGTTCGAGAATTTGAAGTAAGTCAGCAAGTCTTGTTATTTAATTCCAGATTAAAGTTCTTTCCAGGTAAGTTAAAATCATGTTGGTCTAGTCCATTTATGATTCACCGAGTTTATCCATACGAAGTTGTCGAACTTCAAGGTAAGGGAGGTAATTTCTGAGTCAATGCTCAGCGCCTGTAACACTATTGGAGGGATAAAATTGAACGGGATCACATCTCGTTCATTTTATTAGATATTTAAATTTTCTTATTTTTCGTTTTAAATAAATGATTTAGGGTATATTGTAACACCCCAAACTCGGTCTATGCGTTAAGACCAGATTTGACATGTCACACGAAATGATCATATGTAAAGTCTTTTAAAGATTTGTAGAAAACAGATTTTAAAATAAAGATTTTGAAAAGGTGTTTATTGAAAACCGAGGTTGATTGTTAAATTTAATAATTTAAGGCGTAAGAGTTTATAAATTCAAACTTAGAAAAAATAATTGATTCAATATTCCGAGAAATGTAAAAGAGTTTGAAAGAAATTTTGAAAGCAAGATTTTTAGAAGAATTGTTACAGAAAATTTCCGAGTTAAAAAAATATTTAAAATGGAACTTTTTGTTTAACAAATATATTTGAGGAAAACATTTGTTTCTATTTTAAAATGAAATAGTCCCACTTAAGTATTTAAATCATAATAAAATTCCATCCACGAGTAAAACATCCATAAAAATTTGACCAGAGGCCTTATTACAAAATAGCAAAAATAATAAAAAGTACTTAAAAAGAAATCCGAAATTAAAATAACCCATAATTCGTAGTATGGCCTCCACTGAGTCGTTCCAGGCCCAAGCCTTCATCACTGATCATTACCTGAAAAGGGTAAAGAAAACGAGGTGAGTTACTTAAAACTCAGTGTGTAACTCGCTTACCATAGTCCACTGGGCCAAAACCATTTAAGCATTTATTTGGGCCTGAGCCCATTACAAATGTAACCATTTAACATGAATAGAATGTATGTGATATGCAATTCCCAAAACCAAACCTAAATTTCCATCCGCTACACACCACCCGTACCAACCAGCACACTCGTGGGGAGCTTTAGTCACCCACCCCGCCAACACACCAAACTGGGCTTTAAGCCATATATCAAACTGGGCACGAAGCCATATATTAAACTGGGCACGAAGCTATCAGAATTTTGTAGCAAAGCTACCAGAACTTCTCTTCGTCAAAAAGCCCAACCCATGCAATCATGTATATAATATGCATAACAATCCATTCATACAATTATTCCAACATAAGGCCCATTATTCAAATTATTATAATCTGGCCCATTACACATTTTGGCCTATATAATCTCATATCACACTTGGCCCATTTATCAAATATCACATATAGCCCATTTATCACATATCACTTATGGCCCATTTATCACATATCGCATAAGGCCCATTTAGTTACATTTATCGATTTAGCCCATTAAGGGCAATTTTGTAATTTTCATGGTCTTAATATCGATTTCATAGTTTTTACCATTAGAGTGATAAATATACTATTTTACCCGATTTCACTAACTTGTGATTTAATCCAACGATTACTACGATACAGTCATCTAACCCATGAGATACGGTGTGAGATTTACACACCTGATTACGGTGAGCAATACACTTTCTTGATCGTCAACACCTAGAATATTTTTAACGCTCGATTAGATCATTAACACTTATAGTAATTTATTCTAAGATAACGGTCTAGGATTTTTACCCTCGGAATCGCGAATAACTATGATTTACCGGTTTTCCCCGATTGACGGTCCACAACCCGTTGGGAAACCCCGAACAACTAATGGCTCAGAACTGCGAATAACCTCGAATAATTGATTTTCACCAGAGGAAGGTCCACAACCCAGTGGAAAATCCCGGATTGCCGAAACGGACCTTTGTTTGAATCTAGGAGTTGAGAACGCCAAGCCACTCCTTTTGGAAACACCACTAGATTTCCCTTTCAAAACGTCACTACGGGCCTCCATTCGTTAGATCTTTAGTAAATCGATAATATACTAAAGTATGGACTTAAAGAAATGGTATAGATAAGCTTACCACGATGTTCCGAGTGATCCCCAAAAGAATCCCTATATAAAATTATCGGTTACTTCATTCCAAATTGATAATCATCTTGATAATATTGAGGATGATCATGAAATCCATGAAGAAATCTTTTTACCTTGAAGGTTTTTGATCCACACTCTAATGATTTCGAGATAACTTCGAAGAGATGGTGATTCGGCCCTACACTATTTCACTTAAAAAAAACGAAAATGATTTGTCTAAGAAAAATGAATGATTATTTCGATCAAAAAGGCTCTCCTAAGCCAACCTATGGATTCGGCCAAAAGCAAACAAATAAAAAATTAGAAACCAATGAAGAGAATTCTTAACGATTGTCCAAAGTTTGAATAGAAGAAATGATTGAGAAGAAATATATGAGAAATGGAAGATTCAGCTATGAAGATGGTTATTAACATTCGGCCATGGTGAAAGATTTTGGAAGAGAAGAAAAAAAATGTTTAAAAGTTCTTTGCAAGAAGGAAGAAAGGAGAAAAAGAATTAGAAGAAAGAGAGTGTTTATGTATCGATTTTCAATGATGGAAGATGAATAGAGAAAGGGTCTTGCGGTTGGTGTATAATCGGCCAAATGAAAGACAAAGAAAATGTCACTCAAGGACTATATGATTTTGGCACAAAGAGGAATAGAGTTTAGGGAGAAAAGATGATATCAAAATGGTCAAAAATGAAATGGCCAAAAGAAACAAAAACTTACCTATTGCTCAAATTCAGCTAGGGAGAGAAGTTGTGGAGAGAAAAGAAGAATAATGCACTAATTTGCTAAAGCATTTTGGCCAACTAGCTCCTAATCCTTACCAATATTCGGCCAACCCCCTTCTAGCCCCAAAACCGTCCAAGTACATTGGCCAAAAAGTCAAAGTTTAGCCATCCCAAAGTTTCCAAAACATCTCCCTTGTTTCATGCCTTATGTCCCCCCTTACATGCCTTTTCCATATGATTCTTTTCCTTAAGTTCACTCTTACCATATCTCTTAGCCATCATACCATAAAAATAAAAGTCTAACTTAACAAAAATATGATGTTTGGCCGACACTTGCTAGGAAAGAGCAAAAATTAATATTCACAAAATGCATACTAGGGGATTCGAACCTCTCCCTTGAAGACCATACATGTAGCGCATAACCTCTTAACCAATAGCTCAATTATGATAGTTATGTACTCATAATTTTCCATATACCATGAGTTCACTGTCTCCCTCTCTTTAAAGTACTATAAGCTAAAAATTTTCACTAGGTCCAAATAAATCCCAAGCCTTCTCATGTAACATCCTGGTTCTAGGGGTTAGGCATTTGGTGCATAGTTCAGGTGTTGGCACACTTCAGGGTGTGGTTGGGTGAGTTTTAGGGGTCTTGAGAACCCTAGGTGGTGGTGGAATGCCTTAGGAAATTTTTAGTTCTTAGTGATTAAAAGGGGAGCTTGGCAAAGTTGGGTCTTAAGAGAAATTTTGGTGAAGATTTGGCACAAGAATTGGCTTTGGAAGAGTGGCAAGGAGGCGTCACATAAGGCATGGAGAAGTGACGTCTCATGGGAGCTGGAAGGGGTCTCAGGTTCGATTCGCAAGGGCAGCAGGAGGGCCTTTGTTTTTGCGTCAATTTGGTAAGGTGTTGGACGGTTTTTGAGTGTTAAAAAGAGGGAGGAAGACTTGGTCTTCTATTTTGAATTCGGCTAGGAAGGTAAGGAGTAAGGGTTGACTCATTCAAACCTTTTTGAATGGGTGTTAGGGAGGAAAACTAGGAAGAAATCTTGGGATTTTTTGTGAGGGGTTGAGTAGTGGCCGGTTTTGGGGAGCTAGGGGGTATTTTCGATTTTTGGAGGGTGTTTAGGTGGGTGCCGATTTTTAGTAGTATAAATAGGGGAGAGGTGTTCACCTTTTAGGTTTTTTCACCATTTGTGCTCCCTTGCCGAAATTCTTTGTCCCATTTCTTTTGGTTGCCGAAACCTTCTTCTCCAAAATACTTGTTCTTCTTGTTGCTATCAAGCTTTCTAAGTGGCCGAATCCTTTACTCTCCCTTTTTCCCTTCCTTTTCCCTTCAAAACCGAAAGCACCTGGTCATCTTTTACTTCTTTCTCAAACCTTGTTGCCGAAACCTTCCTCTTTGTCCTAGTGGTGGTTGGTCGAACCTTAAGCAGAGGGGGGTGGAGCGTTTGGGTCTCTGCTTTAGTCGTTGTGAAGGGTAAGGTTTTACGTCATAGTTTATTTCTTTTTGTATTTCGTTAACCAAAGGGTGGTCTAGGTGTATGAGGTTGGCCGAATATTCTTGTGGTCTTAATGTAGCAATTCTTTCATGTGTAGCCAGCAAGGAGGAGCGGTAAGGAGGACTCTTAGGTCCGATTCATCAAGTGTTGTAAGAGTATTCAAGAGTTGATCAGTTGAGGTAAGGATATTTAGTAAGCTTAAATACTTAGTTTGTGATTTGGAGGGTTAACCCGTTTATCTGATTAAGTGTGTTGATGGAGACCAACACCAGTCAAGGTGGGCAGGCGAAAGTCCCTATCCCGAAGTTCAAGAAGAGGGCTATCTCGGTGGTTCGGGATTGGCCACCGGGGTGTGGGCCAGCAGCAGGGGATAGCTATAGGCAAATAGCTGTTGTCTCGTTGAGCGATAGCGTTGGGGTCGAAAGTTTAGAACTGCAAGTGTTAAGGTGCGTAATCATCGCACTATTTCCTCGGTTTTGCTTGCTAACGTTTATACATGTTTATTATGTGTGGTAGCCGATCATAATGGCTTAAGTGGTGAATACCATATTTTGGGTAATCGGATATCAGGTGAGTAAGTTGTGATATGATGTTATTGTGATGTGTATATATATATGATGTGGTAATGATGTGAGATGTATACTCATTTTATATGCTGAATTAACTTGTAGCATTTACATATTTGCATGGGAGTTGGGTTTGAATCGATGAAGGACGAAGAGTACATATTGATGTACGTGGTCTAATGTTAGCTCGGGCTACATTAGCGCTTGATGGTGTGCTGTGTACTACCTCAAGGGAGGTGTGGCTCGGTGCCCATCTCGGCGGTTGATGGCTATGTGCATCACCGTAGACGGATTATGCTATTGGGATCACTTTGGTTGATCGGTGGCTCATCCACGGCCTTGAGCAGTGAGTTTGCCAAGGTAAGGATTATGGATCACGATGTGATCAGTGGTGGGTTAGCCACGGCCTTAGGCAGGGGGTCTGCTAAGGTCGGTGTTACGGTTGGATTGCAGGTTGGGGGGAGATGCATATTTACATGACTTGCTATGAGAACAGAATGGTTATGGGCCAAGCCCATACGTGTGAAATACGTGTATAATTATGCACTGAGTCTGTGGACTCACTCTATTTTCTTAACCATTTCAGGTGATGCGTAGAGTTGGACCGGGATCGGAGAGGACACATGGTGGCCCATGCAGAAAGAAGAGTTTAAATATTTTAAGCTTATTTATATTAAGTATTTGGTTTTCAATATTGGTTGTAATAAGGGCCTTTTAATTATTTTATTATTATTTTTGATATTATTTTAATTATGTCTTGATTAAATTAAATCACTATATAAAGGATGACTTTATTTTTAGCAATCTATTTATTCAAATATATTTATACACCAAAGTTTTAATATGGGCTATTTTTAATAACAAAGTTTTACTTATAAGTTTAAAAGGACATGGTTTTCAAAAGTTGACAAATTTTTTTATGTTTAATGCTAAAGTCCAAAGATTTTCAATCGTCTTTCCGCAGTGACATAACCAGATCCGATCAGGGCTCATGGGCCGGGTTTGGGGGTGTTACAGTTTGGTATCAGAGGCCGGTTCAAAACTCGGCTTTGAGGGTTTTTGGGCCCGAAACAGTTTTGCCAAATGGACTTTTTGAAAAATGGGCTTTTATAAAAAGTTTTCAGGTTATATTGGCATGGCACCTGTACCTCCGACCCGAAGTCCACCAGGTAAGTACTTCTAGCTTTTAAAATGATTTGTTGGTATGATCTATTATGGGCTTAGATTGGGCTCGTAGATTAGAATATTAAGGTTATTGGACCCTAGGCTTAGTTTACTCAAACATATGCATAAAACTTAAGGTTATTAAACAAACCTGTGAAGTAAGTCGCCGAGTTAAGGTGTGGTAACCACTGTACGCATGTCTAGGAGTGGTATTCAGTAAGAGCATGGTATTTAAGCAGTCCTAGCGACTCACCTCCTCTTTACTTGAATCCTACCTGGTGCGTAGCTACGGTTCACCTTAACCAAGAGGACTTGTTCATAGGCTAAACCGGTTATTAAAACCCGAAAGGGAATTAGCCTTGTTATTTTTTTAAACCTTCTGTTTTAAAATTTTTCAAACTTACCCCTTTGGTTTGTGAAACCCTAAATCTTATTTTGAAAGACGATTGTCGATTTACAAAATTTCCCCAAAATGCCCTAGTGGCAAAATTATAAAAATGCCCTTGTGTTGTAAAATTACCGTACTACTCTTAATTTTTGATAAAATGATTTATACTTTGTAAAATACCAAAATCTCAGAATTTCAAATATTAAGATACTCTGGTTTGTGGAAATTTACGAAAATACCCCTGGTTGATAAAAATTACCAAAATGCATTGGTTTCTAAATTTTTAGATTTCTCTCGACTTTTACTGAAATATTCCTATTTTACCAAATATCAGAAAATCTTATTTTATGAGATATTGTGATATTCCGATTTGGAGAATTTATGAAAATGCCCATGATTTCCAAAATTACTGAAATAACCCCGATTTTTGAAATTTTTGCAACACATCTGGTTTGGAAAACAAAATTTTCAAGATGACCCCTGAGATTTTGTAAATTTTGAAATATCTTTAAGTTGGAAAACTATTTTCAAAAATTTACCCTGAGTTATTACCGAAATACCCCTTTAGGAAAAATGACGAAACTACCCCTGGGTAGGGAATGAAACTTGATTGCACGAAAGAACTACTCTCGGATACTTCATTGCATAAAATTGCTCATGGATAAAACAGTGAAACAAGAATTTCTAATGCATAAAACTTTCTAAACAAATTAAATCGAGGCGCTAGATATGAGTTCTAGGGGGCGTGGTCGCAATACTCGTGGACGTGGTAGAGGCAGGATATCAGTATCGGAACTGGTTGGGTCTCGCCATGGGTCAGAGAGTGATGTGCCGCCACCAGCTGTTGAGGTTGAACAGCAGGATCAGACAGGAGGGGATGATGCAGTATCACAGGCTATGCTGCGGGTGCTTGAGCGAGTGGCAGGAGCCAATAGGGGCAGTGGGACTCGGAAGTCAGTACCTGAAAGGCTTAGGTCGAATGGAGCTGAGGTTTTCAGAGGAGTGTCTGGGGTAGCTCCAAACGTGGCAGAGTACTGGCTTGAGGCAGTGGAAAGGATTATGGACGACCTAGACTTAGCTGCTGAGGAGAAGCTTAAGGGTGTTGTTTCGTTGCTGCGGGATGAAGCCTACCAGTGGTGGCTCACTGTTAAGGAAAGTACCCCTGCGGATCGAGTGGACTGGGGTTACTTTAAGATCAAGTTCGAGGGGAAGTATGTCGGAGCGAGCTACGTGGACGCTCAGAGGAAGGCGTTCCTCAATCTGGTGCAAGGTAGCAAGTCAATAGCGGAGTACGAAGCTGAGTTTCTGCGTTTGAGCCGGTATGCTCGGGGCATCGTGGCTACAGATTATGAGAGATGCGTCAGATTTGAAGATGGGCTACGGGATGAGCTGCGAGTTTTGATTGCTCCGCAACGGGAAAGAGACTTCGCCATATTAGTGGAGAAAGCTCGGATAGCTGAGGAGGTCAAAAAGGCTGAGAGGCACAACAGAGAAAGGAACCGTGATAAGAGAAGCGTTGGATCGCCAGAAGTGGTTGAGAGGGTTCAGAAAAGACCGAGGGTCGAGACTTCTGCTCGTATTCCTAAGCCAGCTGCTGGGAATCCAGATCGTCCGTGTGCTCAGTGTGGAAGGTATCATGTTGGCGAGTGCTGGAACCGGGTTCGAGAATGCTTCAGATGCAAGTCCAAGTCTCATCTGGTTAAGGATTGTCCCCAGGATCCGAATAGGACTCGAACATTAAGCCAAGGTTATGTGCAGCCGGGCAGAGGTGGTCAGCAAGCTGCAAGAGGTCGTGGTCCGAACCATGGAGGAAATGGTTCCGGCCGAGGTCGTGGAACAGTAGGCCGCGGTAATGGTGGCACTGAGGCAAGACAGCCAAGTCTGGTTTATGCAGTTCGTCGGAGGGAGGATAGTGATGTACCAGATGTGTCGGGGGGTAAGTTTCTCATGTTTGGAATATTCTTTGTTGTTTGGTTCGTTTTGGTAGTTGGTTGTTTTGTTGCTCGTAAAGTATTTGGAACCTTGGGTATAGACTTAGGAATTGTGCATAGATACATGATAGCTCTTTAAGATCAGAGTGCGCAGCGGTAATTCCTGTTGAGTCTAGCCAAGTAATTTCCAGGACGAAATTATTTTAAGGAGGGTAGAATTGTAACACCCTGGTTCTAGGGGTTAGGCATTTGGTGCATAGTTCAGGTGTTGGCACACTTCAGGGTGTGGTTGGGTGAGTTTTAGGGGTCTTGAGAACCCTAGATGGTGGTGGAATGCCTTAGGAAATTTTTAGTTCTTAGTGGTTAAAAGGGGAGCTTGGCAAAGTTGGGTCTTAAGAGAAATTTTGGTGAAGATTTGGCACAAGAATTGGCTTTGGAAGAGTGGCAAGGAGGCGTCACAGAAGGCATGGAGAAGTGACGTCTCATGGGAGCTGGAAGGGGTCTCAGGTTCGATTCGCAAGGGCAGCAGGAGGGCCTTTGTTTTTGCGCCAATTTGGTAAGGTGTTGGACGGTTTTTGAGTGTTAAAAAGAGGGAGGAAGACTTGGTCTTCCATTTTGAATTCAGCTAGGAAGGTAAGGAGTAAGGGTTGACTCATTCAAACCTTTTTGAATGGGTGTTAGGGAGGAAAAGTAGGAAGAAATCTTGGGATTTTTTGTGAGGGGTTGAGCAGTGGCCGGTTTTGGGGAGCTAGGGGGTATTTTCGGTTTTTGGAGGGTGTTTAGGTGGGTGCCGATTTTTAGTAGTATAAATAGGGGGGAGGTGTTCACCTTTTTGGTTTTTTCACCATTTGTGCTCCCTTGCCGAAATTCTGTGTCCCATTTCTTTTGGTTGCCGAAACCTTCTTCTCCAAAATACTTGTTCTTCTTGTTGCTATCAAGCTTTCTAAGTGGCCGAATCCTTTACTCTCCCTTTTTCCCTTCCTTTTCCCTTCAAAACCGAAAGCACCTGGTCATCTTTTACTCCTTTCTCAAACCTTGTTGTCGAAACATTCCTCCTTGTCCTAGTGGTGGTTGGCCGAACCTTAAGCAGAGGGGGGTGGAGCGTTTGGGTCTCTGCTTTAGTCGTTGTGAAGGGTAAGGTTTTACGTCATAGTTTATTTCTTTTTGTATTTCGTTAACCAAAGGGTGGTCTAGGTGTATGAGGTTGGCCGAATATTCTTGTGGTCTTAGTGTAGTAATTCTTTCATGTGTAGCCAGCAAGGAGGAGCGGTAAGGAGGACTCTTAGGTCAGATTCATCAAGTGTTGTAAGAGCATTCAGGAGTTGATCAGTTGAGGTAAGGATATTTAGTAAGCTTAAATACTTAGTTTGTGATTTGGAGGGTTAACCCGTTTATCTGATTAAGTGTGTTGATGGAGACCAACACCAGTCAAGGTGGGCAGGCAAAAGTCCCTATCCCGAAGTTCAAGAAGAGGGCTGTCTCGGCGGTTCGGGATTGGCCACCAGGGTGTGGGCCAGCAGCAGGGGATAGCTATAGGCAAATAGCTGTTGTCTCGTTGAGCGATAGCGTTGGGGTCGAAAGTTTAGAACTGCAAGTGTTAAGGTGCGTAATCATCGCACTATTTCCTCGGTTTTGCTTGCTAACGTTTATACATGTGTATTATGTGTGGTAGCCGATCATAATGGCTTAAGTGGTGAATACCATATTTTGGGTAATCGGATATCAGGTGAGTAAGTTGTGATATGATGTTATTGTGATGTGTATATATATATGATGTGGTAATGATGTGAGATGTATACTCATTTTATATGCTGACTTAACTTGTAGCATGTACATATTTGCATGGGAGTTGGGTTTGAATCGATGAAGGACGAAGAGTACATATTGATGTACGTGGTCTAATGTTAGCTCGGGCTACATTAGCGCTTGATGGTGTGTTGTGTGCTACCTCAAGGGAGGTGTGGCTCGGTGCCCATCTCGGCGGTTGATGGCTATGTGCATCACCGTAGGCGGATTACGCTATTGGGATCACTTTGGTTGATCGGTGGCTCAGCCACGGCCTTGAGCAGTGAGTTTGCCAAGGTAAGGATTATGGATCACGATGTGATCAGTGGTGGGTTAGCCACGGCCTTAGGCAGGGGGTCTGCTAAGGTTGGTGTTACGGTTGGATTGCAGGTTGGGGGGGGAGATGCATATTTACATGACTTGCTATGAGAACAGAATGGTTATGGGCCAAGCCCATACGTGTGAAATACGTGTATGATTATGCACTGAGTCTGTGGACTCACTCTATTTTCTTAACCATTTCAGGTGATGCGTAGAGTTGGACCGGGATCGGAGAGGACACATGGTGGCCCATGCAGAAAGAAGAGTTTAAATATTTTAAGCTTATTTATATTAAGTATTTGGTTTTCAATATTGGTTGTAATAAGGGCCTTTTAATTATTTTATTATTATTTTTGATATTATTTTAATTATGTCTTGATTAAATTAAATCACTATATAAAGGATGACTTTATTTTTAGCAATCTATTTATTCAAATATATTTATACACCAAAGTTTTAATATGGGCTATTTTTAATAACAAAGTTTTACTTATAAGTTTAAAAGGACATGGTTTGCAAAAGTTGACAAATTTTTTTATGTTTAATGCTAAAGTCCAAAGATTTTCAATCATCTTTCCGTAGTGACATAACCAGATCCGGTCAGGGCTCGTGGGCCGGGTTTGGGGGTGTTACATCTCAGGACCTCATCATCAAGCAAAAATTAATAATCTAACACGTTAAATAACCAATTTAATGTAACTCAAATAAAATTCAAATTCTAGGATGTTATATATATTTTCAGGATTAGTATGTTTAAATGAATTCTGTCAAGGAGTTTGGAACTTAAGCGGGACCACTCGTGACCCCTCCAATCTTACCTGGGAATTAATTTTAACATAATCTTCCGAGAAATTATCCCCTAAATGGCAAAATAAATTTTTAGTTTTTCAAATAAAAGGGTAAATTTTGATCCAAGTTTTAAAATTGCAACTCAATTTCAAATTTTCTTTAAGTCTAGGTACTTAATTGAATTATTTTCAAAACTCGGTTGCTCTTTTTATAAATATTAAAAATTAGATGCCTCTTTTTGTAAATATTTTTAAGGCATCTAGAATAAATGTTTTTTAAATAAAAAAAAGATGATAATCATTAATATATAATAATATCCATTATAATATATATTAATTATTATCAACTTTGCATTGAATTAGGATTAGTTTTAATTTAATCATATTTTATTTAATAAGCTTTTATCCTTAATAAATTAATAACAAATAATAATTTAATATGCCTTATATTAATTATTAAATGTTGTTAACTTTGGGATTAGAACATAGAATAATTTAATTATTAAATTGTTCTAAGAATTCTACTTCAATTCCTACTCCCCTTATTATAAATACCACCAACCTTCTCCATTATTCATCAATCAAACCTACCATCTAAAACCCACCACATCACCTAGTGTCGCAGCTCCGTAGCAGTAACACCGCCGACAGCCCCAATTGGCCAGCACGCACCCAGCAGCCCATGCACACAGACGCACCGGCAGCTACTCATTGGCGCCACACCAAGCTCCAGCGCTCGCTAAGCCTGCTCCTTGGCGCCGCACCTGCTCCTTGGCGCCGCACCTGCTCCTCGCACCTGCTCCTCGCTCCAGCTCATGCACACCCACGTTGTTGCCTACTGCCGAGTAGCTGCTCACTCCAGGTTGCACCGCTCCTCGATCCTGTTCGATGTGTCCGCTTGCTGCTCAGCATCCGTGCGGCACATTAGCCTTATTACTCACACCAACACCCCATCCTTAGCTGATAACCCTCCAACCTACCCTAATTCGACCTCTTTTGTTTTCTAATTTCTTTTAGGAGTTCTTAATTTTTATAAAAAGGTGGTAAGACGAATTTTTCTCCTAAATTTTAATTATTTAATTTTTCAATTTATTGAATTATTAATAGTTTATACTAATTAAATTTTTGAGAAAATAATTGTTTTCCATCTTACGTTCAGGTTAATCATGCCTCGCAAGAGAACTCGTGCCTCTGCCCAAATTGATGAATCATAAAACAAATTCCACTGTGAAGAAGCCAAAGTAAGATGCGAAAGTATCTTCAAGAACCAACAGATGCATCCAGAGAAAGGCTTCACATTGAAAGAAAGCAATTATATTGATTTCATGGTGCGCGTTCATCAAGTTACTGAAACTCTCAATTGGGAGTTGTTTTGTGAGAAAAGACCTAATGTGAATGAGGAGTTAGTTCGTGAATTTTATGCAAATTTAACCTCAAGTGAGTTGATGGAAGTTTCTGTTCGCGGAATCAAGTTCCAAATTCCAAGTGGATTGTGTTAAAACAAGGAATTCACACTTGTCAAATAGAATATTTGACACCACTAGCAAATGTATGGTTCTATTTCGTCCGATTCAGCCTTATGCCTAGTTCACATGGGACTACGATTTCATTAGAGTGAATGGTCTTATTATACTCGATTTTAACTGGAAAGACCATTGATGTGGGAAAAATCATCTCGAAAGAGACGCGAAATTGTGCTGCTAGATGTTCTGGGCCAACTTACTTCCCCTTTACGATAATAATTTTGTGTTTAAAAGCTAAAATTCTTTCAAACGTAAAGAAGACAGGCTATAGCCAGGGCACAATCACAAATTGGGACCTCTACTGAATAGCTAGAGACTTTGTTCTATAGCAACGAGTTGAAGAAAGTGAGGATCCCGAAGAAGAAGAAGAAGATCCCACAGAGGTCGAACCAATGCAATCAACTGAAACCCCTGATAAGGCAGAACCAATGGAACCAGAAGTCGAACCTAATGTCGCAACTTTAATGTTCAGAACTCAATTACCTCACCCAGATCTTTGAGATGAGCTGTCAAAATTGATGGAGTTAATGCAACATATGCAGTGGCGGCAACAAGCTTATTGGAGATATTCAAAAATAAGGGATGGCTCCATGAGAAGCTGTAACGCCCCAAAATCCCGAAACTCTAAATTCCTGTGCACTGAGGTTGGTATGTAAAAGTAGCACTTGGAATATTAATTTTAAGGCATTATCGAGATTATATGAAGTCTTAAGGATAGGGAAGACCATAGGGAAAAATTTATTTTTCTTGCTTTAGTGGACCCTAGTCTCAGGCATTAGGCCTCTTAAGCAGATTAAGGGAAAATAGGACACAAATGGGCTTGTGGTCCAGTGGGAAGTGGCGTCACTTGGAGAGCTATAAGGTGGCGTGTTTGTCAACTGAGGAGGTCCAAGGTTCGAGCATTAGGAGTGGTATTTTTGGAGTGTTTTATTTTGCATAGGTGGACAGCCAGAGTTGTGTTGAATATGAACTCTTGCTTTGGAGTGTTTGAGTGGTAAGGGGAACTGATAATGGAGGAAAATTCGGATAAGGCTAAGGTGTTATCAGGAGAAAAGTTAGGAGATGAGGAGGGGGAAGAATTGGTGCCGAATGGGACTTTGGGGGGAAGCATATTCGGCTTATGGCCTATATAGGAGAGGGTCGAATGTCTTTGGAAGGTTCTTTGAGTTCCAATAGTTTTTCTTATTTCACTCAATCGCTTTCTTTTGTGCCGAATCACCATCATCTCTTTGTGCCGAATTCTTTAGTAGGGCTCTTTTGGTTTTCAATACTTTTCTTTTCTCTCTCATTCTATTCTTCTATAGCCGAATTCCCTCATTACCAAGTTACCACCATCTTTCCCTTGCTGAAGTTCCTAATAGTGCCGAATCGTTGTGGTTGTTCCTCCATTGCAAACTGATTGTTACTTACCCGCAGTCAAGTTTTGAAAGCCGGATCTAGTTAATAGCTATCTAGGCCGCAGGATCAAGAGGGGATTTGGTAAGTATTCGGTTAACCTCTTTTGTATGTTTTGCTAAAAGCCGAAAGGCTATCTAACTGTCCTATCATTAACTCTGTGATAACAAGGTTAAGGTTCAAAGATCGCAAGCGTGGTAGGATCGTTAGCAAGGGTAAGTGTACTCAACTCGATTGTGGTTTAAGTGAATGGCCGAATGTGTGTATGATCTATAGGGGGCTTGTGTGGATTATGAGTCAATCGGATTTTGATGGTGTATGTGTGAGTGCAGATCTAGGGATACTCCTGATTAGTAGCTAAGGAAGGGCTATTAGAACTCGGTGGCACACGGTAAGGTTACGGTAAGGCTTCGGCTTTTGGTAAATGTTTTGATTTAGTGATTGATTGAAGGTTGGTTGGTTGTAGGTTCAAGGCTAAGGATAGTATAGCACGTCGTAGTAACCAGGTGTGTACAAATACTACACACACGATATCGGCAATGCTGGAAAGCCGAAAATGCCGAAAGTGGCTAAATGGGCCCGTTGGGCCCTGAGGCTAAATTTGATGAAATTGTTGGTTGGTTATACGAATTGAGTTAGTCATGCATGTTACATGATCTGGAATTGTTTTGGACCTAATAGGCCATATGGATGAGATTTGGGCCTAATGGGTCGTAAAGATGTGATTTGGGCTTGATGGGCTTTATGGGGACGTAGACAAGTATGCTAGGGTTTAATGGACTTTAGGCCTAGTTCTGAACAACTCTTGAACCGCATAAGACTTAATCTAATAATTCAACATGTCCGTGAACAAGTTGTTGGGTTAGAGTGTGGCAACAGACATATGCATGTCTAGGATTGGATTTAGGGAGAGCTTGGTACTTAAGCGGTCCTAGCGGCCCACCTCCTCTTCTCTAGAATCCTACCTGGTGCATAGTGTCAGTTCACTTTAATTGCAAGAACTTGTTAATGGGCCAAAGTTCATAAATAAAACCCGAGAGGGACCAAATCCCCCTGATTTAGAAATTACCAAAATACCCTTAGATTTGTAAAATTATTAAAATACCCTTGATTTGAAAATTACCAAAATACCCTTAGTTTAAAAATTAGCAAAATATCCTTAGATTTGCAAAATTACTAAAATACCCCCAAATTATGAAATTACCAGAGTACCCTTGACTTGCAGAATTACCAAAACATCCCTAATTTACAAAATTTCCAAAATACCTCTGTTTTGCAAAATCACCTAAACACCCCTGTAGAGTAGATTTACGGAAATACCTCTAGGTAGTGAAATGACTAAAATACCCCTAAGTGTCGAATGGGTGGAAATATGTATGTTGCATTCATGGAATATATGTTGCACTTGGGTGGGTTTTGATGGTACGGAGGAAGATTTGAGGATCGCATAGTCGCTTGACGACCGTGGATCCACCGGTGGCTTTTAGCCCACTAAAGCAGCTTTGCTGCAACGTTTGAGTAGTGTCGCTACTAGTGCTAACTTTGGTGTGCAGGGATGGGTGGGTTGGTATTTATATCCCCACAGGTGTGTAAGGTTGGAAGGGAAATGGTGTGCAGGGTTGGATTTGGGATGGGTGCATTGCATTCATGTGACTCTGATATGGTCTGAGGTCATTGTAGGCTAAGGCCCAAGACCACAGATTTTGATAGGGCTTAGTCCCAATGTAATATTTGTATGTTGATTTGATTGCCAAGGGTCGTACACACTGAGTTTTGAAACTCACACCCTTTTTATTAAATGTTTCAGGTGATCCTCAGTAAATGGCTCGACGTGGGAGAGGACTTGGAGATGGCCACACTACAAGATATTTAGAAATTTTATTTATTTGTTTCAAAAGTCATGATTTTAAATTGCTTTATTTTCATTGGATGTAATAAGGCCTTGTACTCCGTTTTGACTTTAGATTTTGAGTTTTGTTGTTTCAATTGTTTACTTAATTATTAAATCTGAGTAAGTTCTTATGTTTAAACATGGTTCTCGGGATACTTAAAATAATTAAATGGGCTTTTATCACTACTTAACAAGATTCAAGGATTTTGGGCTCTTAGGCCTTAAATTTTAACTTAGCAAAATTGTTTGAGATTGTGCCTTTGATGTGACATTCTCGGATTCGGCCATAACGTCTGGGCCGAGTTTGGGGTGTTACAGAAGCGCTTTTACAAAAATATACAATGACCCGTTTATTTTTTTTGCCCAAGTTTCCAGATTTCATATTCGAACCATGGAGTCCACTATCGAAGAGGGAGCGAAGTGATTCATGCAAAAATAAAGATGATAGAGCAAAAGACTAGTCGAATTTGGAGGAATTTGCAAATAAATAAAAAGGGGGGGATCTTGACTTTATTTTATTTCCGTTCTTAGGTTATTTTAGGATTAGCTTTAATTAGGAATTTTTATTTTCACATAATAAAACAAGAGGTGGAAATCATAAATAAAAATGAACAAGTTGCAAAGTTTAAAAGTGTGGCAATAGATATATACATGTCTAGGATTGGATCTAGAGAGAGCTTGGTACTTAAGCAGTCAAATTAACTCACCTTCTCTTTTCTAGAATCCTAACTGGTGTATAGTATCTATTCACTTTTAACAATAAGGACATTGTTCATCTTAAGTAGGGGGACCGAAAAATTGAAATTTGTTCCATTCAGAATAAAATTTTCTTTTAATTATGGTTAGGATATATTTAGTTCAATAAATTTGAAATTTTGTTAAGTATGCTAAACTTCAGTATGAATAAAGTTCGATTATTTCAATAAATTGTTATGTTAGCTTAATAATGACATAAATGTATTTTTAATAAAGCATACAAATCATACCATTAAATTTTAGCTCCTTAGGAAAGTTAGGCATGCATGAAAGTTTAAGTCTTTAGAATTGACTTAATAGTTTCTTGAGGCGAAATCCTAGGAAGCATGGAATGTTGAAAATGATTTAGGCAATTGTTGTTTGGACCATTTAAGCCTTTGAAGCCAACCATGATGAAATTTATCCTTTGAAACCCAAACTTGAGACTATATGGAATAATTTTATTTAAACTCTTGCAATATTTAGCCATCGCTTCTCTCTTAATTATCTTTAAATTGTCCCAAATACTAGACTCAGCACTATTCAGAATATTCTTTGAAAATAAGTTTGGGGGAGTTGAAAAGAAGTATCAAATGCTCTAAAAATTGTAGTACATTCAGTAAAATGCTTGTGTTAATTGAAAAATAGAGAGAAAGAGAGCACATGTACTTGAAAGAAAATAGATGTACAAAAGAGCATGTGAAAGCAAAGTAAGTTGGTGTATTGAGGGAAATTATTCCAAAGGTTCGATTGAAGCTGAGTCTAAGGTTTTAAGCCTAAATTTATCTATCTTTTATGTAACATCCTAAATTTATGGGCCTATGCATTTAGTGTAGGAATATGTTTAATATGTTAACTTAGGTGAAAGGGGTCTAAATTTGGGCTTAGAATTAGGCAAAGGCCCAGATTAAATTATTTTAAGGTAGCATCATTAACAACTAAAAAGGAACAAGTTTTGGGTCGCAAGGAGCCCATGTTTTTGGGCCATTTTCAGCAGTTAAATGGGAGCAAAGGTGACGCCACAACAAGGGATTTAAGGGCCCAAAGTTTAAGTTTAATGAAGCCCAAACCTTTTAATTTAAATGAGTTAAATTTCAGCATTTAGAATTAATGAGGTGGACGACTACAAGGCTTAAAAATAGGAAGATATATATATATTTTTAAGTGATAATATTATAGATAAAAAGGAGAAAAGTTAGGAGCTTATCTTAAAAGGAAGTGTTGGCCAAAAATCCACCACCTAGAGGAGCGTAAAATTCGGCTACTGCATGGCATAGAGGGTGCCGAAATTCTCTTCCCTTCTAGCTTAAAATTTAAGGGCGTTTTCGGTATTTAGCAGTAGGTGTCAAAAATCTATAAATAGGGGGGGCTAGCTCCTTGTTTCTGACATTGAAAAACCCTAAAATCCTCTCCCTTGGTGCCAAAATTCCCTAGCCTCTCCCTCTCCAACTTTATTTCTTCAATTTCTTCAAAAGCCAAAACTTTTCCCCACTTTCTTTTCCCTTGTGCCGATTTCTCTAAAAAGCCGAAGCATCCATCGCTTTTTCTTTTATTCATCCTATTTGAGAAATTATTCTATACTTCCGGCATTTAAATCTTCCATTGGCATTGCCGAATCCTCTCTCTAGTGCTAGCCGAATCTCCTAAGCTAAGGAAGCTTGGTCGACTAGATCTAAAAGCCGAAAATCGTTAGTCTTCAACTTCGGGATTTTAAGGAGAGGCCCTAGTTTCACATCCTTCCGGCTTTTTGAGCAAAGCTGTAGATCGGTTTAGCAAGGATATCAACATTAATCAGGTGTGTAGATCTCTAACACGCTACTGATAAACCTGTATGTATATTTATTTTTGTATGTTATGGGCTAAAAAGCCGGAATAAGGCTGTATAGACAGTTGAATGGAACCCTAAAAAGGGTTAGGCAAGGATGCCAGGTACGTAAACATAGAACTCCCTATGTGTATTGAAGAATATATATATCTGCTTGATGTTTCTTTATGTATGTATGCATGGGGTGGGAATGATGATAATTGAAGGAGAATTTCATGATAGGTCACTTGGTGATCGGTGGTAGAAATCCCACATAATTTACATGTAAGGTCACATTGTGATCGGTGGCTATGCCAAATTTAATGATTCCTACTTAATAGGAATAGGCAGTACGGCTGTCGTTTTGGTGTGTAGCAGATGGAGGGTTGATTGTAGAAATCCCCAAGGTGTGATGGTTGGCACGGGTTGGTGTGTAGAGGATGGAAACCTAGGATGGGTTGGGTTATTCATTCTTTATTGTTTATTATGTGATTATGATTGATGCCTTCCTGTATGGGACAGGGCCCATAATGTGTTTGTAGGCTCAGGTCGATGTGTGTTTTGAGATTTATACACTGAGTCTTTGTGACTCATGCTTTCCTTCTCTCTACTCTTCCAGATGAATAGTAGATCATGGACATGGGAGCCGATACGGACTCGAGGGGCCATCAAGTTCTATTTCTACAAGTTATTTTCTTTTGAGATTTCTTTAAGTTTAATTTATTTCAATGTTAATTCGAGGATAGTTATGTAATAAGGCCCCTAGTTTTCATTCAACTAAGTCGTTTTCAATGCTAAGCAACTTATGGATTTTATGATAAGGTTTATTTATACATAATAATAAATACAAGGTTATTTTTTAAAATGCCGCTTATTTACTTCAATATTGTCTAATTAACTCACAATTTCAAAAACCAACAAAGCTAAAGTTTTCAAAGTACAAGCAGTGACATGCCAGATCCGGTCGAAACGCATGGGCCGGGTTTGGGGTGTTACATTTTATCTACCTCTAGCCTAGCCACGTTACAACCTTTTTAAAGACCTATTGATTCAAGTTTTCTATGCTACCTACATTAGTGGATAGAAATTGCTATGTTCAACATATGAAGGCATAAGTTAAACTTAATGATTGCAGCTTAATCTTGAATAAGGAGATAAAATCAAATGGGTAAGGGTTAACATGCCTTTTTTAACGAAGCATTTAGTCTAATTTCACTATCATAATAGTTGTTGAGATTAATTTGAACGATATGTATACTTAAGTAGCATAACTATCAAATTTCTTGTTTTTGAGCATAAGTATATTAAATTCATAATTCTGGAAGGAATGTTGATCTGAAGGAATCTTTCAAAGGTGTTTTTCGAGTAATTCTTTTCAGTTTGTGCATTACTCGGGACGAGCAATGAATTAAGTTTGGGGGTGTGGAAACACGAAAATTTACACATTTTTACATACCCTTTTTAACTTAAAATCATGCAGTTTCGATAAAATTCTTGTCGAAAAATAATTGAAGTGCACTTAAAATATGAACATGTTGAATTTTAGTTAATTTTATAATTAATTTTGATGAATTTTGGTTATTTTCAATAGATTTGCACAAAGGGCAAAAAATGGCTCAGCAGACACAACTAGAAGCACCAAACCGAGAAGCAATTTGAAGTATCGAGGCGAACTAAATTTCAGCCTAAGACGGTCCAAAATTATATGTATTAATTCATAATATAATTAATTTTAATTTATATCCAATTTAATTTGGGTTAATAAATTATTATTAATTAATTATGAAAAAGTGGTCCAGTTGAACTGAATTGACCAAGAAATGGACAGCCCAAAAACCGTCCCAAGAGCTGACCCAAATCAGCATATTAGTTGATTATTTAAGCTTGCAAAGAGGCCCTTGAAGACTTGTTCAAGTTGCATTCAAACCCCTCCACAATTGGTGGCTTTGTAGATATGCCTCAAGCCAAATTTAGCAAAGTTGAAACCATCAACCTTGCCACATGTGTAGCCTGCCAAGGGATGGCTCTTTGGCTACTATTTTTAGCTAATTTTAGCAGCCATCTTCAGCTATAAACCCCCCTTGGCTGATTATTCAACACACCTCAAGCGTTCACATCTTTTCTCTCTTCTCTCCACTTTCTCTCTTCTTTTCCATTCCAAATTCCCTTGCTCTCTTGGCAATTTCTCCTATTGGAAAAGGGGCATTCATTAGCCATTCGGGGCAGCAATTAAGTGTTCATAGTAGCCTTGGTCGACGAGGACAACGGAGAAGGAAGAACTCAGCAAACTAGTCAAGCCACGGAAAAACATCGAATTTGATTCTTGTTCCCTATCTCTTTAATTTTTGTTGTTGTTATGATGGACATATCTATGAATATTTATGTTGTTGGAATGGTTAATTTAATCAATTTAGCTTGAATTTAATTCGTGTTAGGTTGATTGCATTTCGTTAGCTAAAATTGTTAAAATTGTGTTTATGTTGTTATAGGCCTCGGTAAGATGCTTGGTTAAGTAAAATCATGACTAAGTTATTCTTGCATTACAATTGCAAGGTAGCCAAGGAATTAATTATTTAAGCGGATTGAAATTGTAATTAATGGACATAGTACTTAATCAGTGCATGTAATCATCTAAGGTAGCTGAGGGTTAAATTAGCAACGATATCTGACGATACATTTGCCTTGTGTCGAAACCTATTTTTTAACGGAAAACAGAGGTCGACTTTGGTTTTGAAAGCAAAAATAAAACGGGAGTCGCCACCAATCCTTTTTGATGAGGTGTGATCGGGTCACCTCGTAAAGCGGTTGTTTGTAATAAACAGTTTGATTTATCAAAACAACGATTTTGGTCTACGAAACTCAGAAAATGGGTTCGGTAGTCGGTTACATACGAGGAAGGGTTAGCACCCTCGATACGCCCAAAATTGGTACCTACATTTTGGATTCCCGAAACTGAGCTTGTCTCTTGACTTTAAAATTCGGATTTAAGTTTGAGGAGGATATTCTGTTATTTGTCAAATGAGAAACCGGAACTCAGTAAATCAGGGCTCGATTTCTTGAAATTCCAAATGTGGAATATTGCCTCTATTTTCTTAAAAACTTATCTCGGGATATCTAGATATTTTGTCTAGTAAGTTAGGGCACAACATTTCGAATTTCCAAGAACAAGTATTTTATTCAAAACTTGTTTTGCGATTTAAAAGGGATATTCCGTTATTCAGATTGAATGAGGAAAACCGGAACCCAGTAAGTTAGGGCTCGATTTCCTCGAATCTTTAATGTGAAATATCGGCTATTTTAAAAACCTGATGCATCGAGAGAGATTAGTGTGACAAATGATAATATGAAAATACGATGTTACATGTGAAAAGAATAATAATAATAATATACCGACATGAAATCCGAATGGAAATGCTAGTACGAGTGTTACTAAAATATTAATAATAATGACAAAGTAAAAATAATAATATAGGTAGTGATAAAATGAAAGTATTATGATAATAGTCATATATTAACAGTAGTAGAAAATAATGATAAAATAATGATGATGATATAAAAAATAATAATAATAACGATAATAATGGTGGCAATTAATAAATGAAATAATATATATAAAAAATATATACATATAAAAATAATAATATAATATAATAATAATAATAATAATATGATGATGATAAAAATGCTAAATAATAATAATAATGATGATGATGATGATAATAGGAGTAAATAATAGGAAAAAAAATTAAATAAATAATAGTGATAATAGAAATGAAAATAATACTAGTAGTGAAATAAATAATAATAATAATAGTAATAATATAATAATAATACTAATACTAATAAAAATATTAAAATTAATAATAATAATAATAATAATAATAGCAATATAATTACAAAAATAAACAAAGAAGGGCTAAATTGGAATCAGAATAAAATTAAGGGGGCTAAAATAGTAATAAATTAAAATAAAAGGGGGCGAACTGGGATTAAAATGTAATGCGCGAAAAACTAGGAGGACCGCACGAGCAAATATCTCGGCCTCTATGCACTGCGTTTTGCGCAGGGCTAAATTGGAATTGAAATAAAATTCGCGGGGAAAATGTAAAATAAAAGAAAAACCAAATTGAAGCAATGGAAAAATGCGGAAGGACCACGGGCGTAAATATCCGATTTTACCAAAACACGCGGATCCTGGCTTACTGGGTCGGGTACAGGTCTGCCTCCCCAAAACGACGCTGTTTTGGCGTCTGGGGAGGCCTTATGGAAACGGCGCCGTTTGGTAATAATTTTTAAGCCCAAATTTTTTTCAATATTCATTTCTGCCTATGTTCCTTTAAAAAAACAAGTAGACCTTATTTTCTCTGATAGGGTTTTCTTTGAACCCGCTTTTTGTGCCGGCGTGAATCCGATCGGCGACTGGCCGTGCGACTGCCATGGCCGGTGGCTGGCGTTGCGCAAGGCGGCCTTTCAAGCCTCCGACGACAGGGAAATGAACCGATTTAGGTATGTTTCCTTCCCTCTTTTTGTTATTCTTGTTTGTGTAAAAAAAACTTAACAGAAAAATTAAAAAATAAACAGTATTTAGACAACAGAAAAATGAAAGACTAAAAATCACCTTCTGAAATTTTTTTTTTTTATTTTCGACCTTCGTTTGTAAAGGTTTTGAAATAATAAAATAAAATAAAAACAACAGTAAATGACAATGGGTAATAAAAATGAAATCAACCTTTAATATTTCTATTGTGTTTTTACTTGCTGGAGATTCATATTTTTGTTTTTTTTATTCCGAAATCCCCCCTTTACATTTGGTTTTGGAATGGCTTTTATAGCCATTGAAAATTACAAAATATCAATAATTTTGCTACTGTTGCTGTCTATTTCTTGTCCTGTTTGCAGATTATGGGTGGTGGAAGGGCGGTGGCAGAGCAAGTGGCACAGGTGGTGGCAGAGCAAGTGGATGTCAGAAGACTGGGCAAGTGGGACGACGGCTGGTTAGAAGGCTGCGGCGCTAGGGCTTTCAAAAACCCTAGCATTCTGAAAAAATTTTAATCCTTTGGGCCTTTTAGGCCACTTGTAAATTGGGCTTGTTTGTATTGGATTGCTGACATATTTTTTTTATTTTTGCTTGTCTGATTTAGGGTGTAGTGGGCCAGGCAATAATTGGGCTGTACAGGTGCCCCTCTTTGCTCATTGTCGTGTAACGGGAATGGAGCAAAGACTTTCAAGAAAGACTAATTTTGCCCGGTCTCGCTGAGTCTTAACTTCTTCGGTGCTCCTTTTCTTTAGGTAGTCTCATTCCAGTCCACCGCATCTTGTTGCTTTGATCCACTTCACTACTGCAACTTCAAAGGTATAGGATTCATCATTTTAATCTGCTCCACTACAACTTCAGAGATAAGATGTGATGTCTTCGATCTGCTCCCGAAACTTCAAGAATGCCAGACCTGCTATCTTCAATCTGCTCCTGCAACATCAGGAATGCCAGACTTGCTAACTTCGATCTGCTCTTGCAACATCAAGAATGCCAGACTTACTAACTTTAATCTGCTCCTGCAACATCAGGAATGCCAGACTTGCTAACTTCGATCTGCTCCTGCAACATAAAGAATGCCAGACCGGCTATCTTTGATCTGCTCCTGCAACGTCAGGAATGCCAGACTTGTTAACTTCAATCTGCTCCTGCAACATCAGGAATGCCAGACTTGCTAACTTCGATCTGCTCCTGCAACATCAGGAATGCTAGACTTGCTAACTTCAATCTGCTCCTGCAACATCAGGAATTCCAGACTTGCTAACTCCGATCTGCTCCTGCAACATCAGGAATGCCAGACCTGCTATCTTCGATCTGCTCCTGCAACATCAGGAATGCCAGACCTGTTATCTTCAATGTGCTCCTACAACATCAGGAATGCCAGACTTGCTAACTTCAATCTGCTCCTGCAACATCAGGAATGCCAGACATGCTATCTTCGATCTGCTCCTGCAACATCAGGAATGCCAGACATGCTATCTTCGATCTGCTCCTGCAACATCAGGAATGCCAGACATGCTATCTTCGATCTGCTCCTGCAACATCAAGAATGTCAGACTTCCTAACTTCGATCTGCTCCTGCAACATCAGGATTGCCAGACCTGCTACCTTCAATCTACTCCTGCAACATCAGGAATGCCAGACTTGCTAACTTCAATCTGCTCCTACAACATCAGGAATGCCAGACCTGCTATCTTCGATCTGCTCCTGCAACATCAGGGATGCCAGACCTGCTATCTTCGATCTGCTCCTGCAACATCAGGGATGCCAGACCTGCTACCTTCAATCTCAGGAAGACTTCAATCCTCGATCTGCCCCACTAAGGGACAATATCTAAAATCTTCAATATCGCTACACCGCTTTCTGAGGAACCCGTCCTGTAGAATTTGTCTTGCATGTTTATGCTTATGCAAATGATAAGGATGCTATGATCGAAATGACTCAAATGCTCCCAACTAAATGATATTATGGATGACATTTACATGAATGCAGAATGTCATGAGAATGATGATTTTTTTCACAATGATTAAGATGCAATGATCGTAATAAATCGAATGCTCCTAACTAAATGATATTATGGAGGACATTTGCATGAATGATAATAATTCTTTGTTAAATATGTATAAGGATCAGGATGCGATGATCGAAACGCTCCTAATGATGATGTATGAATGTAAAATGAAATGACCCCTTTTTAATACTTAGGTTTGTCACTGCTCGTCATCCATCAGAGTCCTATTACTGACGTATTACGCTGCTATCTCGCTCTGCTGGTACCTTTGTCAAAAACTCAAAGAAACAACCATATTTTGCTCAAATGACTTGCCCCAATGTAACTTCAAGGTCCATTCTACGGTACCTATAGGACTTTAAGGCTTATACCATCTTCGGACCCCCTCTCTACAACTTCAGGGGGTATAGGGTCTGTGTCATCTTCAATCCATCCCATTGCGATTTAAGGTATAGAATTTGTATCGTCTTCAGTCCATCCCACTACGACTTAGGGGTATAGAATTTGTAACTTATTCACGGTTTGGTCTACTACACCTTTCATTCCCTGGGTGTCATGACCAGGTGTGCATGCATGATATTTGCACGGATACAGAATATCATTTTTTCTCGCGAATGATTCCCCATTTACACATAGGTTAACATTGCCCTTTTTTCGTCAAGATGGTATTACTGACGTAATATCTTGTCATTTTGTTCAATCACCATTTTTGACAAAATCCAAAGAGATAGCCTCAGTTCAGACTTTTCCTCCGCCAATATTTCTATTCCTTAAACTTGAGGAGTTTTAAGCAATAGTCATGTTTCAGGTTCTTGTACTATTTAGAAGTTCTCAGAGTAATATGCGAAACTTCTTTTGTGAAAGTGTCGTTAGTCCATTAATTTTTATTTCAATGCTAAATGCTTTGAAAGAGATCATAACTATGGATAAAAACGAAGTTAATTAGGAGCATAGCTCGAAACAAATAGGTTAAGCAAAGATAGCAAATGCGATCAAGAAGGAAATTTATTGGCAATGCATTTTGAAACGAATGAAATAATTAAAGATAGCAAATTCAGAATGGGTAAGATGGAAACTAGGTGCCCCAGATATCGTAGCCTGAGCTTCTCTGTTCAAACTTCTTGAGGACCATTTTAAGCTCAATGTGTTTAGGGGATCTGGAGTACTTTGTCGATGCCCCAAGACACAACATACTTCTTCATTGTTAATTCAAGCATTGCAAGACTATTGTATGCCCTACTTTCGATCAAAATTTGAGCTGCCCTTCTCAGGTTTTCAACTCAAATCCCTTATGATCTCAAGGCGCCCTTTGCGGGTTTTCGCCTCGGCCTCTCCTTTTTTCTTTTTTTCATTTTTTTGTTTTTTTGTTTTTTTTGGAAAACTTTTTTTTATTGAATCTGAACTCACCAGATTGGGCAGGTCCTTGCCATCCATCTTGATTAGTATCCATGTTTCCCCAGAACAAGCCTTCTTTGCTGCATAAGGCATTTACTTTTCCTCTGGAGTCCTTTTGGATAAGAAGAATCCTTCTTAATACCAGGTCCCCCTCCTGAAATTCTCTTGAGCAAGCCTTTTTTCGTAAGCCCGTATCATCCATTTTTGGTACATTCGACCATGAATACTTTCAATCAAGCTTACTGTAGACGTTCTGCTTCATCCAAAAAGGAATCTTAACTTCCAACAATTGCTCCCCTTTTGTGAACCAATGAGAAAGATGTTGCCTCGGTGAAGGCCCTGGTCAATGCTCACGAAGCATAGAAGGTAAATGGTAACTTCTTTATGCCAACTTTTACAAATATCAGTCGTTTTTTCAAAAAAAATTTGAATGGTTTTTTTTTTGCTGCCTTTGCTGCATCGATATTGTGTCTGATCTTTGAACAGACTGTAAATTTATGCAATTATGTTAAACATGTTTCTTTCTGACATTCTTTATTGTCACTCCTTTTTTGGATTTTAATTTGAATTTGATGACTGCTGACTTTGTAATTTTGGCATATGAAGCGACTTTCACCCTCTCAGTAAAGTAACTAACAACCATGAATATGAATCGACGTTGGCTAAAAGCTTTTGAGGAGACTGGCTTGGTAACGTCCGTGCCCCACATATAGGGAATCTGTGAAGAAATAGAGGAAGCGCATAAGTCCTGTATTCAATTTCCCTTTCTTGGTAAACCAGTAGCTCGAATCTCCTGGCCGTTGTAGAACCATTAACATGGGTTCTTTAAACACCAATCTTAACAACATACCCACGTTTTAGTAGCCTAGGCGTGTCTTGATGTGATCATGCGATAACATCTTTGAATTCTTGGAGATAACTCAATGATGCCTTGCCTTATTCTTGTGGTGAGCTTAAGCTTCCACCTTCATCTCCCTCGTTAGCTCGTAGTGTCCGCTGACACTTCGTAAGGTAGGATCTACCATTTTTAACAAGTTAGGAAATGAGTTGCAATCTCTGTCATCTTCTAAGTCCTTAGATCCCTCTAGACACATATCCTACTAGAAAGGGAGTCAGTAACAACGTTGCTCATGTCATTGATATCTGAGACCCATTGTGGGTATGAAGGTAAATTCCAGAGAATAAATGATTCCAAGAATGATTATTTATGAATGAAGAATAAAACAATATTTAATAGGATGTATAGTATGAAAGAAAAAATATTTGTTCAAAAAGATGCATTTTACTGAAATAGTAATTTTGGACACAAAGCCTATTTCACAAAAGAAATCTTATTGCTTCTAGGCTTAAAGCAACAAGTACGTTTTGTACATTACTCAAAGTAAGCTTCTAAATAGTATAGGAATTTCTTCCGCAGTCTCATTGCCCAAAACGCTCACAGGTTCATATTTCTACATTTGGCGCGTCATCTATCTTTACAATACCCATGTTGATGAATTTTTCCACCAATTTCTTCAAAACAAGGAAATTTTCTATCGAATGCCCTGTGACCCCTGCGTGGTACTCACACTGGGCATTTAGGTTATACCATTTGGGTATGGAGGTTGCATAGGTTTCGTGTAATAATGAGCTACAGCATGCATATCAAATAAGTTCTGGTATAACTCCCTATACGTCATGGGAATAGGAGTGAACTGGGGTTTTTCTGAATTCGATCTTGGATTGGATTTTTGCTTTGGTGGGATCAGATAGCTGGTAACTGCCTTCTTTGGTTGGTTCATTATAAACAGCTTCGAATAACCCTTGTTATACCCGTTTGTGTTATTCACATACTTGTCTTTCCTCTTCGAGGCCTTTGAATCCCACTCTCCCCTTTTTCTTTGTCTCTACTAGGCCAAGAACAACAGGATTGACTTGATCCTCACCAGGACCCATCGGAAAGTGTAGCAGCACCGAGGTATCAGTCTGATATTGGGATCCGATATGGCAGGTACCGCATGCGAATGTGTGACTGGTTGAGTCAGGACACTTGTTGGGGAATAAACGATGTCTTCATCATCATCCACACTGTTGACCACTGGGCTACTCCTTTTTTCAAGTCCTCCGGCTAGTAACTGGGTTAACTAGCCCATTATATTCTTTTGGAAATCTAGCATTTGTTCCCGCATTTCTTGTTGAATTTTGGACAATTGCTCTTGCATCTGCATTTGTATTTGCTCTATTCTTTCCAACCTTCGATCCATAGCTTTCTAGGTTAACTGAAATAATTTTACCTAATTAGGACCTTTCTACAAATTTTAATGCATATGATGAGATGTAATGCAAATGCATGAAGTGCAATGCAAATGCATGAATGCAAAGAGGCATCGATTCTGATCAACTTCATTTTAGAAAACTTTATTAGAAAATAAAATCCTTTACATAAAACGGACTACAAATATGCTTTTGCCCTAAGTCCTAAGGTTTTGATTTTCCCAAGCAATGAAGCTAGCTCTTGACTATGATCTGACTACAGCTTATACTTCACGCTCAATGTATCAGCCTGTGATGCCAAAGTCTGTAGATGATCAGCTACCTCTCGAATCTAAACTATTGCTTCACCCATGAGGTAACCCCGACTTCTAACTTGGTCATGGGAATGATGAAGCTCTTCCTTCTAACGCCCTTCGCTTGTTTCAAGGAGCTCGATCTGAAGTTCACAACTGTGCAATGCTGCTTCTAACTCTTCAGTCTTACCTCAGGCTTAACTTTAACTCGATCGCGGAATTATAGCTTCAATAGTGATGAAGAGACCGTCCAAGCTTAGCATTGATCTTTAGAAGAATATTTGTGCAGTATTGATCATATACCGTAGTTGGTGCCATACACTGAGTCATAAGGCCATACTCAGAAAGATTCTTCCGCTTCTATGACCCATAAAGATCAGAATTTTTCCTATCAGGGAGCAGACAAAGAAGAAACTACGGAGCTCCAAGAAGTTTAGATTGTATCTGTTCAACCATCTTTCAACTCTAACCACAGGTGAAAGGCGTCTATTCTGGTTCATCTCATTGAATATATCAAATAAGGGATCAATACGGCTTCCTTTCATTTCTCCACAACGAATCAAATCCCTTGCAATGTTGTTTGGATCACGAGGAGTCGAGAAGTTTGGTAGCGTGCCTATAGTAAATAAACCCCTTTTTTACCATCATAGGCAAAATTCTTTCCATCATTTTTGTAGGTCTCATGCACTCTGTCGATCACTTTCTTTCCAACACCCTTACTATCCACAAGGCGACCATCTTTATATGAAAGAAAAGCGCTGTAATGGTAGAAGTGTCTATCCATACTTCCCACATTCACTTTGAAGTGATTGGTGAGTATAGCTTCCTTCTACCCTTTAGTTCCAACACCATGCCTTGCCATAGGGTGTTGTATAGTCTTCTTCGCATCCGATTCTGCTTTGATCAGAACAACATCAGGAGGCACAGGTGGTAGGGATTTTAGCGCTGCCTCATTTCCCTCTTGCTCAAATGAATCCATACCGTTCTTTCTCTAATTGTCTTTGCTACATACGAACGACTGCATTGTCTTCCACTTTATCAAGGAATTCGTTCTCCATAACCAGCTTTCTAACTTAGAAACTGACCGTGAATCGATACCTCTTAAAATATGAAATGTTATGTACAAAAGAATAAAACACAAGTTTGTACTATGGAATATAAAGCAAGTAAAATAAACAAACACCTATTTGGTTGACCATTAAGGTTTGACATAGTTCTACCTAAGGTGGGCTCTTAGGGTTCACTGTATGCGGTTTAGTTCTAAAGTTGAGGTACCCGAACCAGCAGATTCCTCGATCCTCACCCATTACAGGCTCATATGGACCGAGTTCGGTTCAGGGGAATACATTCCCCTATGGCCATGCGGAAGTGAAAATTTCACAAAGACATAGGTTCAGATGTATCCCGAAAGTAATCCACTAGCCCATGCGGAGGTGAAAACCTCACGAAGGCATAGTTTCTCGCTCCCACTTAAAGATGCGACCATAACGGTCATGCAATGCAATGTGCGCAAGAAAACGACAAACAAATGCAACTAAAGGATCGTAATTTTCAAATCAAATTTTCAAATTGCATTTTCAAATTTTCGACATCGGACAGAAAATAATCAATTTACGGCCTGACTCTCCCAACTCCCCAGTGGAATCGCCAAGCTGTCGAAACCTATTTTTTAACGGAAAACAGAGGTCGACTTTGGTTTTGAAAGTAAAAATAAAACGAGAGTCGCCACCAATCCTTTTTTATGAGGTGTGATCGGGTCACCTCGTAAAGCGGTTATTTTTAATAAACAGTTTCATTTATCAAAACAACGATTTTGGTCTACGAAACTCAGAAAATGGGTTCGGGAGTCGGTTACTGTAACATCCTAGATTAGGGGTTATGCGTTCGTGCGTAATTCATGAGATAGTGGGCTCAGTGGGTGTGTTGGATGTGTTCTGAGAAGTTCTAGGAACCCTAAGGTGTATGGAAATGTATGGAAATGTATGGAAATGTATGGAAATGTGTGGAAATGTATGGAAATGTAAGGCAATGTATGGAAATGTAAGGAAATGTAAGGAAATGCTTTGGAAACGTTAAGTTTAAAAGAGGAAAGTGAACATTTTTGGAAACTAGGGGATGTAAGGAAATGATGTGGAAATGATTCAAAAAGAGGAAAGTAAACATTTCTGGAAACTTGAAAATGTAAGGAAATGTCAAGTTTAAAGAGCCAAACGAAAATTTTTGGAAACTTGGAAATGTAAAGAAATGTCAAGTTTTAAGGCTTAAAAAGAGAAAACTAAGGCAAGGTGGCCTTAAGAAAAATAATAGGAGGAATTTGACACACAAACAGGCTTGGAAAAGTGGCCTGGAAATGCCACTTAAGGCACAGGTAAGTGACGCCACCTACATGAGCAAGTGGGCCTGAGTTCGAGTCACATGGGAAGCAAATAAAAGAAATTTTATTTTGCTTCCAGAAGAAGTGAGGTGGACGGCACAAGCTATTTAAAAAGGAAGAGTTTTATTCTCTTTAAAATTCGGCTAAATGATGGATAAATAAGGGATTTATTTATCATTATTTTCAAGAGATAATGGTTGGATTAAATTCTTTTATTTAGTGATAATACAAAGGATAAAGCTATCAAATAGAAGAGTGGTGGCCAAGTAAGGGACTCTAGCTAGTAAATTCGGCTATAAAAGGAATAGAGAGGCCATTCAGCATTATTTACTCTTCCTTGATAACCTCTACTGAATTTTCTCTGCAACCCCTATTCTTTTCTTCTTCATTCTTCTCCTCTCAATATTCCAAAAGCCGAAAGCTTGCTAAGATCAAGGCCATAGCCGAATAGTTTGAGACTTCAAGCAAAGGAACTGTCGATATCTAAAGTAAGGGTAAGATCACATTCAATTTTCATCCTTTTTCTTTTAAGATTTACCGAAATCTAGGACTAATCCCATTAGAAACTTGTTTGCCGAAATTTGGAAGGATCTTCCGGGATTTACTAAGTGTCGACTACAAGGAAGGAGAAGTTCTTTTCCCGAAGGTACACCATAAGCTACGTGTTCCCTAGTTATTCGGTGAATTTCGGGATTTAAAATCCACAAGGTAAGTGTATATAGCATTCGGCCAAGGCTTATTTTAGTATTTGGATCTATCTTTTATTATCTTAAAAGCCGAAAACTAATATGTTAAAGGGATCTAGAGTTGGCCGAATACAAGGAAGAAGGATACAAAGTTTCGGGACTTGGTTCTTAAGTCAATCGGCAACAAGGTAAGTTTTAGGTGTACAAATCCTACTAGGATTTGGTTTTATAGCCAAATAGGTTTTTACTAAATAGTAAGTGATTAATCAAATGTAGGAATTGAGATCTAAGGCGATAGATCAGATCTCGAGATTTCAGTGAAGTTGTTAAGCGAATCAGGTGTGTACCCCACACTATCTTTTAATACGTTATATGGTAATATGTAATATAAGTATGTATAAGAATGTGAATATGGCTAAGTACCCTAATGTGGTACAAAGTACTCAGGTACGTTTCTTACTCCTACTAGGATTACGAAATATGTTATATTTAACATGTAAAAAGTAACGTGAATGTGAATTTAAGTATGATATGCATGATATGAATAATATGGGCATTCGGGTTATATGAGAAAGGGGAAGTGAATGTGATGACTTCGGTCTCACTATCTGAATGTGGTGACTTCGGTCACATTATCTGAATGTGGTAACTTCAGTTACATTATCTGAATGTGGTGTCTCATGACACAATTATCTGAATCTGGTGGCTATGCCACGAATTTTATATGGGCGATGAACACGTCGACTGCAGCGACTGCCTTCGATGGTGTGTAGCGGAAGGAGGGTTGACTTAGTAGTCCCCACGGTGTGCAGGTTGGTACGGGGATGTGTAGCGGATGGCATCTAGGTTTGGGTTCGGGATTGCATCATTATCTTGAATTATTATGTGAACATGATATGTATGGTAGGCCTAAATCTATTAAATTTTAGTGTTGGTTGCACATTGAGTCTGTTTGACTCACCCCGTTGGGGAAGATTTTTCAGGTAATCAGCAGTAATGGACCGGGTCGGCAGGAGCTTAGGGATGGCCATGCACAGCAAGAAATCTATGATTTGGACTTTTATTTTCTTTAAGTACTTTGGTTTTAAATTTGGGTTATATTTGATGTAATAAGGCCATAGTTGAATTTCTTTATTTTTACTTTTATTTATTATGATTACGAACTATTATTAATAAATGGATTACATAAATTTATTTTTAAAACAAACCCTAAACGTTTTGTCACCTAAAGTAAGGGATTTTTAATGAAATAAACTTGTTTTCAACTCAAGCCCAACCCAAAACAATATTTTTTTTTTTAAAAAATCGCACAAGTTTTTCCTAAGAAGCAAAAGAATTTGAACCGGTTTTCTTGAGGAACATACCAGATCTGGTCAAGGCTCGTGGGTCGGGTTTGGGGTGTTTCAATTTGGTATCAGAGCCCAGTTTCAAACCCTCGGCCTGGGGTTTAAGGCCCAAAACGTTTTCAAATCGAGCCCAAATGAGTTTTTGAAGATAAGCAGATTTTCTGGCATGGCACCTAAGTCTTAGACCCGCAGTCCACCAGGTAAGTACCCCTAACCATCTGTGTGCTGTATGTCATTATATTATGAAGGGTAGAAATGGAATGGAACGTAGAGTGGTATGATAAGTATGTGAACCTTAGGACTAGTCTACCCCAACTACTACATAAGACTTAAATGCCTAATAAAACAAACCTATGGTTAAGTCGCCAAGTTAGGGTGTGGCAACCATTGTGCGCATGTCTAGGATTGGTATTCGGTGGGAGCTTGGTATTTAAGCAGTCCGCGTGACTCACCTCCTCTCCACTCGAATCCTACCTGGTGCGTAGCTTCGGTTCACCCTAACCAAGAGGACTTATTCATAGGCTAAACCCCTAACTAAAACCCGAAAAGGACCAGCCGCATTTTTATGGAAACCCTAGTTTTCAAAAAAATTACGAAAATACCCCTGTAGGACAAATTACGAAAATACCCCTGGGTAGTGGAAAAACAACAACAATGAAAACTACAACGTTTCTCTGAATGAACGAAAGTTCATAATTGATTGATGAATGTATGAATGTAAAGACTGTGTGCATGTATGAATACGAAAGAACCACTCCTAAAATTCTTTCCATAAAACTTCTTCGTTGGTAATCAGTGGAATAAAAGCTAATTCATAAAATTTCTTAATTAGATTAAAGCACGATCGTAGAAATGAGCTCTAGTGGACGTGGTTCTGGAATACCTTAATTGCCTTATTCGTTGTAAAGTCAGTTCATTCTTATGTTGCTAGTAAGGTGTATGGAACCTTGATTGTAAACTAAGAGAAAGTGTCGAGAAAGTATGATGGTTCTATAAAGATCAGAGTGCGCAGCGTAAGCATAGTGCGGTGAGAAGGATTGTACGACTGTTAATAAGTAATTTCGAGGACGAAATTATTTTTAAGGAGGGTAGAACTGTAACATCCTAGATTAGGGGTTATGCGTTCGTGCGTAATTCGTGAGATAGTGGGCTCAGTGGGTGTGTTGGATGTGTTCTGAGGAGTTTTAGGAACCCTAAGGTGTATGGAAATGTATGGAAATGTATGGAAATGTGTGGAAATGTATGGAAATGCAAGGAAATGTATGGAAATGTAAGGAAATGTAAGAAAATGCTTTGGAAATGTTAAGTTTAAAAGAGGAAAGTGAACATTTTTGGAAACTAGGGGATGTAAGGAAATGATGTGGAAATGATTCAAAAAGAGGAAAGTAAACATTTCTGGAAACTTGGAAATGTAAGGAAATGTCAAGTTTAAAGAGCCAAACGAAAATTTTTGGAAACTTGGAAATGTAAAGAAATGTCAAGTTTTAAGGCTTAAAAAGAGAAAACTAAGGCAAGGTGGCCTTAAAAAAATAATAGGAGGAATTTGACACACAAACAGGCTTGGAAAAGTGGCCTGGAAATGCCACTTAAGGCCCAGGTAAGTGACGCCACCAACATGAGCAAATGGGCCTGAGTTCGAGTCACATGGGAAACAAATAAAATAAATTTTATTTTGCTTCCAGAAGAAGTGAGGTGGACGGCACAAGCTATTTATAAAGGAAGAGTTTTATTCTCTTTAAAATTCGGTTAAATGATGGATAAATAAGGGATTTCTTTATCATTATTTTCAAGAGATAATGGTTGGATTAAATTCTTTTATTTAGTGATAATACAAAGGATAAAGCTATCAAATAGAAGAGTGGTGGCCAAGTAAGGGACTCTAGCTAGTAAATTCGGCTATAAAAGGAATAGAGAGGCCATTCAGCATTATTTAGTCTTCCTTGATAACCTCTGCCGAATTTTCTCTGCAACCCCTATTCTTTTCTTCTTCATTCTTCTCCTCTCAATATTCCAAAAGCCGAAAGCTTGCTAAGATCAAGCCCATAGCCGAATAGTTTGAGACTTCAAGCAAAGGAACTGTCGATATCTAAAGTAAGGGTAAGATCTCATTCAATTTTCATCCTTTTTCTTTTAAGATTTACCGAAATCTAGGACTAATCCCATTAGAAACTTGTTTGCCGAAATTTGGAAGGATCTTTCGGGATTTACTAAGTGTCGACTACAAGGAAGGAGAAGTTATTTTCCCGAAGGTACACCATAAGCTACGTGTTCCCTAGTTATTCGGTGAATTTCGGGATTTAAAATCCACAAGGTAAGTGTCTATAGCATTCGACCAAGGCTTATTTTAGTGTTTGGATCTATCTTTTATTATCTTAAAAGCCGAAAACTAATATGTTAAAGGGATCTAGAGTTGGCCGAATACAAGGAAGAAGGATACAAAGTTTCGGGACTTGGTTCTTAAGTCAATCGGCAACAAGGTAAGTTTTAGGTGTACAAATCCTACTAGGATTTGGTTTTATAGCCAAATAGGTTTTTACTAAATAGTAAGTGATTAATCAAATGTAGGAATTGAGATCTAAGGCGGTAGATTAGATCTCGAGATTTCAGTGAAGTTGTTAAGCGAATCAGGTGTGTACCCCACACTATCTTTTAATACATTATATGGCAATATGTAATATATGTATGTATAAGAATGTGAATATGGCTAAGTACCCTAATGTGGTACAAAGTACTCAGGTACGTTTCCTACTCCTACTAGGATTACGAAATATGTTATATTTAACATGTGAAAAGTAACGTGAATGTGAATTTAAGTATGATATGCATGATATGAATAATATGGGCATTCGGGTTATATGAGAAAGGGGAAGTGAATGTGATGACTCCGGTCTCACTATCTGAATGTGGTGACTTCGGTCACATTATCTGAATGTGGTAACTTCGGTTACATTATCTGAATGTGGTGTCTCATGACACAATTATCTGAATCTAGTGGCTATGCCACGAATTTTATATGGGCGATGAGCACGTCGACTGCAGCGACTGCCTTCAATGGTGTGTAGCGGAAGGAGGGTTGACTTAGTAGTCCCCACGGTGTGCAGGTTGGTACGGGGATGTGTAGTGGATGGCATCTAGGTTTGGGTTCGGGATTGCATCATTATCTTGAATTATTATGTGAACATGATATGTATAGTAGGCCTAAATCTATTAAATTTTAGTATTGGTTGCACATTGAGTCTGTTTGACTCACCCCGTTGGGGAATATTTTTCAGGTAATGAGCAGTAATGGACTGGGTCGGCAGGAGCTTAGGGATGGCCATGCACAGCAAGAAATCTATGATTTGGACTTTTATTTTCTTTAAGTACTTTGGTTTTAAATTTGGGTTATATTTGATGTAATAAGGCCATAGTTGAATTTCTTTATTTTTACTTTTATTTATTATGATTACGAACTATTATTAATAAATGGATTACATAAATTTATTTTTAAAACAAACCCTAAACGTTTTGTCACCTAAAGTAAGGGATTTTTAATGAAATAAACTTGTTTTCAACTCAAGCCCAACCCAAAACAATATTTTTTTTAAAAAATCGCACAAGTTTTTCCTAAGAAGCAAAAGAATTTGAACCGGTTTTCTTGAGGAACATACCAGATCTGGTCAAGGCTCGTGGGCCGGGTTTGGGGTGTTTCAATTTGGTATCAGAGCCCAGTTTCAAACCCTCGGTCTGGGGTTTAAGGCCCAAAACGTTTTCAAATCGAGCCCAAATGAGTTTTTGAAGATAAGCAGATTTTCTGGCATGGCACCTAAGTTTCCGACCCGCAGTCCACCAGGTAAGTACCCCTAACCATCTGTGTGTTGTATGCCATTATATTATGAAGGGTAGAAATGGAATGGAACGTAGAGTGGTATGATAAGTATGTGAACCTTAGGACTAGTCTACCCCAACTACTACATAAGACTTAAATGCCTAATAAAACAAACCTATGGTTAAGTCGCCGAGTTAGGGTGTGGCAACCATTGTGCGCATGTCTAGGATTGGTATTCGGTGGGAGCTTGGTATTTAAGCAGTCCGCGTGACTCACCTCCTCTCCACTCGAATCCTACCTGGTGCGTAGCTTCGGTTCACCCTAACCAAGAGGACTTATTCATAGGCTAAACCCCTAACTAAAACCCGAAAAGGACCAGCCGCATTTTTATGGAAACCCTAGTTTTCAAAAAAAATTACGAAAATACCCCTGTAGGACAAATTACGAAAATACCCCTGGGTAGTGGAAAAACTACAACGTTTCTCTGAATGAACGAAAGTTCATAATTGATTGATGAATGTATGAATGTAAAGACTGTGTGCATGTATGAATACGAAAGAACCACTCCTAAAATTCTTTCCATAAAACTTCTTCGTGGGTAATCAGTGGAATAAAAGCTAATTCATCAAATTTCTTAATTAGATTAAAGCACGATCGTAGAAATGAGCTCTAGGGGACGTGGTTCTAGAATACCTTAATTGCCTTGTTCGTTGTAAAGTCAGTTCATTCTTATGTTGCTAGTAAGGTGTATGGAACCTTGATTGTAAACTAAGAGAAAATGCCTAGAAAGTATGATGGTTCTATAAAGATCAGAGTGCGCAGCGTAAGCATAGTGCGGTGAGAAGGATTGTACGACTGTTAATAAGTAATTTCGAGGACGAAATTATTTTTAAGGAGGGTAGAACTGTAACATCCTAGATTAGGGGTTATGCGTTCGTGCGTAATTCGTGAGGTAGTGGGCTCAGTGGGTGTGTTGGATGTGTTCTGAGGAGTTCTAGGAACCCTAAGGTGTATAGAAATGTATGGAAATGTATGGAAATGTATGGAAATGTGTGGAAATGTATGGAAATGTAAGGCAATGTATGGAAATGTAAGGAAATGTAAGGAAATGCTTTGGAAACGTTAAGTTTAAAAGAGGAAAGTGAACATTTTTGGAAACTAGGGGATATAAGGAAATGATGTGGAAATGATTCAAAAAGAGGAAAGTAAACATTTCTGGAAACTTGGAAATGTAAGGAAATGTCAAGTTTAAAGAGCCAAACGAAAATTTTTGGAAACTTGGAAATGTAAAGAAATGTCAAGTTTTAAGGCTTAAAAAGAGAAAACTAAGGCAAGGTGGCCTTAAGAAAAATAATAGGAGGAATTTGACACACAAACAGGCTTGGAAAAGTGGCCTGGAAATGCCACTTAAGGCCCAGGTAAGTGACGCCACCTACATGAGCAAGTGGGCCTGAGTTCGAGTCACATGGGAAGCAAATAAAAGAAATTTTATTTTGCTTCCAGAAGAAGTGAGGTGGACGGCACAAGCTATTTAAAAAGGAAGAGTTTTATTCTCTTTAAAATTCGGCTAAATGATGGATAAATAAGGGATTTATTTATCATTATTTTCAAGAGATAATGGTTGGATTAAATTCTTTTATTTAGTGATAATACAAAGGATAAAGCTATCAAATAGAAGAGTGGTGGCCAAGTAAGGGACTCTAGCTAGTAAATTCGGCTATAAAAGGAATAGAGAGGCCATTCAGCATTATTTAGTCTTCCTTGATAACCTTTGCCGAATTTTCTCTGCAACCCCTATTCTTTTCTTCTTCATTCTTCTCCTCTCAATATTCCAAAAGCCGAAAGCTTGCTAAGATCAAGGCCATAGCCGAATAGTTTGAGACTTCAAGCAAAGGAACTGTCGATATCTAAAGTAAGGGTAAGATCTCATTCAATTTTCATCCTTTTTCTTTTAAGATTTACCGAAATCTAGGACTAATCCCATTAGAAACTTGTTTGCCGAAATTTGGAAGGATCTTCCAGGATTTACTAAGTGTCGACTACAAGGAAGGAGAAGTTCTTTTCCCGAAGGTACACCATAAGCTACGTGTTCCCTAGTTATTCGGTGAATTTCGAGATTTAAAATCCACAAGGTAAGTGTCTATAGCATTCGGCCAAGGCTTATTTTAGTGTCTGGATCTATCTTTTATTATCTTAAAAGCCGAAAACTAATATGTTAAAGGGATCTAGAGTTGGCCGAATACAAGGAAGAAGGATACAAAGTTTCGGGACTTGGTTCTTAAGTCAATCGGCAACAAGGTAAGTTTTAGGTGTACAAATCCTACTAGGATTTGGTTTTATAGCCAAATAGGTTTTTACTAAATAGTAAGTGATTAATCAAATGTAGGAATTGAGATCTAAGGCGGTAGATCATATCTCGAGATTTCAGTGAAGTTGTTAAGCGAATCAGGTGTGTACCCCACACTATCTTTTAATACGTTATATGGCAATATGTAATATATGTATGTATAAGAATGTGAATATGGCTAAGTACCCTAATGTGGTACAAAGTACTCAGGTACGTTTCCTACTCCTACTAGGATTACGAAATATGTTATATTTAACATGTGAAAAGTAACGTGAATGTGAATTTAAGTCTGATATGCATGATATGAATAATATGGGCATTCGGGTTATATGAGAAAGGGGAAGTGAATGTGATGACTTCGGTCTCACTATCTGAATGTGGTGACTTCGGTCACATTATCTGAATTTGGTAACTTCGGTTACATTATCTGAATGTGGTGTCTCATGACACAATTATCTGAATCTGGCGGCTATGCCACGAATTTTATATGGGCGATGAGCACGTCGACTGCAGCGACTGCCTTCAATGGTGTGTAGCGGAAGGAGGGTTGACTTAGTAGTCCCCACGGTGTGCTGGTTGGTACGGGGATGTGTAGCGGATGGCATCTAGGTTTGGGTTCGGGATTGCATCATTATCTTGAATTATTATGTGAACATGATATGTATGGTAGGCCTAAATCTATTAAATTTTAGTGTTGGTTGCACATTGAGTCTGTTTGACTCACCCCGTTGGGGAATATTTTTCAGGTAATGAGCAGTAATGGACCAGGTCGGCAGGAGCTTAGGGATGGCCATGCACAGCAAGAAATCTATGATTTGGACTTTTGTTTTCTTTAAGTACTTTGGTTTTAAATTTGGGTTATATTTGATGTAATAAGGCCATAGTTGAATTTCTTTATTTTTACTTTTATTTATTATGATTACGAACTATTATTAATTAATGGATTACATAAATTTATTTTTAAAACAAACCATAAACGTTTTGTCACCTAAAGTAAGGGATTTTTAATGAAATAAACTTGTTTTCAACTCAAGCCCAACCCAAAACAATATTTTTTTTTTAAAAATCGCACAAGTTTTTCTTAAGATGCAAAAGAATTTGAACCGATTTTCTTGAGGAACATACCAGATCTGGTCAAGGCTCGTGGGCCGGGTTTGGGGTGTTTCAGTTACATACGAGGAAGGGTTAGCACCCTTGATACGCCCAGAATTGGTACCTAATTGATTTATTAATGTCTTAACGTCGAGAATTTGAAAACATTTTAAAATACGAATCCTTCTTTTATTTTTAAAATTTGAACAAATCAAAACGGATGATAAGACCCTCTTATTTCGAAGAGATAAAATGTCCTACTCAGTAAGTTAGGGCACGATATTTTGGATTCCCGAAACTGAGCTTGTCTCTTGACTTTAAAATTCGGATTTAAGTTTGAAGAGGATATTCTGTTATTCGTCAGATGAGAAACCAGAACTCGGTAAGTTAGGGCTCGATTTCTCAAAATTCCAAATGCGGAATATTGCCTCTATTTTCTTAAAAACTTATCTCGGGATATCTAGATATTTTGTCCAGTAAGTTAGGGCACAACATTTCGAATTTCCGAGAACAAGTATTTTATTCAAAACTTGTATTGCGATTTAAAAGGGATATTCCATTATTCAGATTGAATGAGGAAAACCGGAACCCAGTAAGTTAGGGCTCGAATTCCTCGAATCTTTAATATGAAATATCGGCTATTTTAAAAACCTGATGCATCGAGAGAGATTAGTGTGACAAATGATAATATGAAAATACGATGTTACATGTGACAAGAATAATAATATACTGACATGAAAACCGAATGGAAATGCTAATACGAGTGTTACTAAAATATTAATAATAATGACAAAGTAAAAATAATAATATAGGTAGTGATAAAATGAAAGTATTACGATAATAGTCATATATTAACAGTAGTAGAAAATAATGATAAAATAATAATGATGATATAAAAAATAATAATAATAACAGTAATAATGGTGGCAATTAATAAATGAAATAATATATATATAAAATATATTGTAACACCCCCAAACCCGGCCCAAACCCTATGGCCGAATCTAGTTTGTTACGGGGAAAACCTTTTTGAAAACCATTTTGAAACCCATTAAAATAATTGGAATTGAAATAATAATATGATGATGATAAAAATGCTAAATAATAATAATAATGATGATGATGATAATAGGAGTAAATAATAGTAAAAAAATTAAAAAAATAATAGTGATAATAGAAATGAAAATAATACTAGTAGTGAAATAATAATAATAATAGTAATATAATAATAATACTAATAGAAATATTAAAATTAATAATAATAATAATAATAATAATAATAATAATAGCAATATAATTACAAAAATAAACAAAGAAGGGCTAAATTGGAATCAGAATAAAATTAAGGGGGCTAAAATAGCAATAAATTAAAATAAAAGGGGGCGAACTGGGATTAAAATGTAATGCGCGAAAAACTAGGAGGACCGCATGGGCAAATATCTCGGCCTCTATGCGCTGCGTTTTGCGCAGGGCTAAATTGGAATTGAAATAAAATTCGCGGGGAAAATGTAATGTAAAAGAAAAACCAGATTGAAGCAATGGAAAAATGAGGAAGGACCACGGGCGTAAATATCCCATTTTACCCAAAACAGGCGGATCCTGGCTTACTGGGTCGGGTTTGGGTCGGCCTCCCCAAAACGACGCCGTTTTGGCGTCTGGGGAGGCCTTATGGAAACGGCGTCGTTTGGTAATAATATTTAAGCCCAATATTTTTTCAATATTCATTTCTGCCTATGTTCCTTTAAAAAAACAAGTAGACCTTATTTTCTCTGATAGGGTTTTCTTTGAACCCGCTTTTTGTGCCGGCATGAATCCGATCGGTGACTGGCCGTGCGACTGCCATGGCCGGTGGCCGGCGTTGCGCAAGGCAGCCTTTCAAGCCTCCGACGACAGGGAAATGAACCGATTTAGGTATGTTTCGTTCCCTCTTTTTGTTATTCTTGTTTGTGTAAAAAAACTTAAAAGAAAAATAAAAAATAAGTAGTATTTAGACAATAGAAAAATGAAAGACTAAAAATCACCTTCTGAAACATTTTGTTTTTTTTTATTTTCGACCTTCGTTTGTAAAGGTTTTGAAATAATAAAATAAAATAAAAACAACGATAAATGACAATGGGTAATAAAAATGAAATCAACCTTTAATATTTCTATTATGTTTTTGCTTGCTGGAGATTCATATTTTTTTTATTCCGAAATCCCCCTTTTTACATTCGGTTTTGGAATGGCTTTTATAGCCATTGAAAATTACAAAATATTAATAATTTTGCTACTGTTGATGTCTATTTCTTGTCCTGTTTGTAGGTTATGGGCTGTGGAAGGGCGGTGGCAGAGCAAGTGGCGCAGGTGGTGGCAGAGCAAGTGGATGTCAGAAGACTGGGCAAGTGGGACGACGGCTGGTCAGAAGGCTGCGGCGCTAGGGTTTTCAGAAACCCTATGTAACATCCTGAATTGGGGGTTGTGCATTTGATGTGTTTCTATGTGTATGTTTTGTGCTGTGTGTTGTGTTGGTGTGTTTGGGGGTTCCGGGAAGGCTTGGGGTTAAGTCTGAGCCTTGTTAGAAATTTTATTTTTGGGCACTCTAGGGGAGAGCTGAGTGGGGTAGGTCTTAAGTGTTGTTCTTGTGGGTATTTGACACAAGAAATGCCTTAGTAAAGTGGCAAGGAGGCGCCACTTAGGAGGCAAGGGAGTGACGCCTCAAGGGAGCTGGCAGGGAGCAGGTTCGAGTTGCGTGGTCTCCCTTTTGGAGATTTCTTTTTGACGCCAAGGTAAGGGAGAGTTGCACTCAGCTGGGACTCTGGTAGATGAGTGTTGAATGGGTCAACATCTTTGAATGAGTGGAAGAGAGTAATTCAAGGAGTTTGAACCATTCAAACAAGTTTGAATGGGTGATCAGGAGAAAATTAAGGAGGAAAAGAAGGGATTAAAGAGTGTGAAATGTTAGCCGAAATTTGTGAGGAGTGTGAGGGGTATGGAGCATTTGGTTTTGGCAAGGTGGTGTGGGTGCCGAATTTAGGTGGATTAAGTAGTGTGTGGGGGTGTAGATGTTTCTTTTTCGGCATTTGTGAGTGTGCTCTATTCTAGTTCTCTCTTTTTTCTTCTTATTCTCTGTTGTTGAAATTTGTTAGCCAACTATCATTTTCTTTCTCTATGATCTATACCCGAAACTGAAGAGACCATTTGAGGGCATTCTCGTTTCATTTTCTTTTTCTCTCTACTCATTCTCCAAAACTCCTCAACCGTAAGCACCACACCCCTCCCTTGCAACTCTTTTCTTCTCTACTTACCCTCTTAAACCGAAACCTATGCACTCCACCTTTGTTCTTCTTTCACTATTTCTTCCTTATCATTCTTTTCTCTTGACCTTCATCCCTCCTTGGTGATCTTTAGTTTTGCCGAAACTCCTAAGCCTCCATCAAAGTTCTTTTTGCTTTATTTTCGGTTTTGCATCTATTTCTCCTCTATTCTGGGTTCTAGCTGAATCTCATCTCAGGTGTAGGTAAGTTCGTGGTTGCATTCTTTTCTTTTCTTTTCCTTATCTACTCAAGGCCGAATCATCTTTCTTAATCCCTCTCTGAGTTATTTTTTTCCATTCTTTTTCCTTGTAGCCGAATTCTCTCTACTTTGTCAGTGTGTGCCGAATCCTCAGAGGGGTATTTGCTAGAAGTTAAGGTAGGTGGTGATTCCTCCTATTTCGTTATCTCTTTCTGGTATTGGTAGCCAAAGCCGAATGGCTAATTGGCCTGATGTTTGGATGCTTGGCCGAATATAGGTGGAAGTGGTGTCGCATCCTGTTTGGAGATTTTCGGGATTCGCTTGACTTGTGAATCAAGCCTAAAGCTTCGGCTTTTGTCGATCTAGGTAAGGAGATCTTTTCTATTAACGTGTTAATCTATTCACATTTACCCTATGTGTTAACTCAGTTTTCTGACCAAGATCTGTTCCATGGACTCGAATGCCAGCAATTCTAAGGAGGGGGTTGGACCCGTAAACCCAGCCCCTAAGTTTAAGAAGCGAGCAGTGTCAGCAGTTCGAGATTGGCCACCAGGTTGTGGGCCGGCTTCCGAGCAGAATAGTAGGCAGATAGCGGTAGTGCCTATTAACGATAGCGTCGACGTAGAAAGTATTGTGTTACGCGTTATCAAGTGTGTAACTCTTACACACTTCATATGTTCAATATGTTATTATCTGTGTATGGCTAAAAGCCGAAGTGACGTTTTGGTCACTAAAATACCCTTGTGGGTAAAAGCGAGGACTCCGGGTAAGTCTATTATCTTTTCCTATCAATAAATGCATATGTTAAAAGCCTGAATGTGCCATGTTAATTAATCGTTAAGCATGATCATATCATATTAACTGTTGAACATGAGATTGGGATATGAGATGAAGAGGGAGGAAACATGATCTTTCAGACTGTCACCAGTGGTTAGGTATCACAAGTGGGTTGGCCCCACATATAATTATTTTTTGACTAAGTCTCAGTGGTTTGGAACCACCGTGGTTAGGTACCACATATATCTTATTTCTGTGACTCGTCCCAGTGGTTTGGTACCACAGTGGGTTGGCCCCACGTATCGATATTAGGGATTGTCACTAGTGGTTAGGTACCACAAGTGGGTTGGCCCCACATATTATTATTGTGACTTTTGGTCACCAGTGGTTTGGAACCACCAGTGGTTAGGTACCACCAGTGGCTAGGTGCCACAGATTGGGTAGAATCAGGAGATATGGTGGCTGAACATTATAGGTTGGTTGGGGCTGCATTGCATGTTTGCATCATATATGAAATTGTGTGAGGGCCCAAAGCCCATTTGGAGGGGAATTTACACACTGAGTCTCGGTGACTCACCCCTCCGTTAACTTTTGCAGGTAATCCTTAGACCGCAGATATGGGGCCGAGGTGGACTTGAGGTGGACTTGAGGTGGCCATGCAACCGTTTTCAGTTAACTCTATTTTCAATAGTTATTATGGATCTTTACTTCTTCGAATTGGTTTCTGGTATTGCAATAAGGCCTTTTAAATGTTAATTTGGTTTCGTTCCTTCGATTTTGATTCAATTGTTATGCCATGGTTAATAAATAATTTAAGTGGATGTTTTCCTACAAGTAGAATACTTTAAATTTTAAGATTTACAATCGGCTAACTAAAACCGGGATTTAGTAACATGCTAAAGCAAAATTTTCAAGCTATGACTCAAAATAGTTTTCAACTGATCGCGCAATATATATATTGTTTTTAAAAATTCAACTGTGGATTACAAAACCTGAATTGTACAAAGGCTTAAGTTACACAATTATTTTCAAATCTTCACCGAAGGCACAGTGATGTGCAAAGATTTTTCTCAACTCATGATTTTTAACTCGGTTTTCCAAAATTTCTTTTTCCTGTAGCATGCCAGATTCGGTCGTGGCGTTTTGACCGGGTTTGGAGTGTTACAATTGTGGTACCAAAGCTTGGTTCAAAAGCTCGGCTGTGAGTATAAGTCCCAAATTATTTTCTATAGATAGTTTGAAAAATGGTTTATGACAAAATACACGTTTCCAGGAAGCATGGCACTTGAGTCTCTGGCACCGATCCGCGATGGTAAGTTTTCTAACTATCACCTGTATGATGTGATGGTAATGTTGATATGATTGTATCAAGATAGGATTACTAGTATTAGAAAATCTTACTTTAGAGATTGAAGCCTGTAGGAATTTACGTGCTCGCGAAAGAAACTACTCTAAATATATACTCATAAGACAGTTCTGTAATAAACAGTGGAAGAAACTAATTCATAAAATTTTTCCTAAATCAGATTAAATTACGAACGTTAGTGGTGAGCACTCGTGGACGTGGGCGTAATGTACGTGGTCGTGGTAGGGGTAGGACTACCGTATCAGAACCAGTAGGGTCTGGTCATGGGTCAGGAAATGAGGTGCTGCCATCGCCAGCTGTGGAAGCAGAGTTTCAAGATCAAACGGGTGGAGACGATGCGGTGTCTCAGGCGATGCTACAGGTTTTGGAGAGAGTTGCAGGAGCAGGCATGGGTGCGGGGGCTCGGAAATCTGTGTCTGAATGACTCCGAGCCAATGGAGCAGAAGTATTTAGAGGTGTTTCTGGTCTAGCTCCCAACGCGGCTGAATACTGGTTAGAAGCGACTGAGCGTATAATGGATGATCTTGACTTCACAGCAGAGGAGAAGTTGAAAGGGATTGTGTCTCTTCTTCGAGACGAATCCTATCAGTGGTGGCTCACGGTTAGAGATGGAACGGTGGTTGATGATATCACCTGGGATCTCTTCAAATCGGCATTTTAGAGGAAGTATGTCGGATCGAGTTTTGTGGATGCGCAGCGTAAGGCTTTTCTGAATCTGGTTCAAGGGAGTAAGTCGGTGTCTGAGTATGAGGCGGAGTTCTTACAGTTAAGCCGTTATGCCCGAGGTATTGTGGCCACGGACCATGAGCGCTGTGTTCAGTTTGAGGACGGGCTGAGAGATGAGTTGCGGGTGTTGATTGCTCCACAGCGAGAGAGGGAATTCGTTGTTCTTATGGAAAAGGCTAAGATAGCCGAGGAGGTGAAGCAGTCCGAGAAGCAGAATTAGGACAGACATAGGAATAAAAGGAGTTTTGGGCCATCAGGGTCTACTGGGAGTTTTCAAAAGAGGACTAGATTAGGTGGGCTGAGTCAAGCTACGAAGCCGGTTGCTGCTCAGTGGCCACCGCAGTGTGCTCGATGCGGGAAGTTTCATTCGGGAGAGTGTTGGATAGGTAACAGAGGGTGCTTCGAGTGTGGGTCGATGGATCATCGGATAAGGGATTGCCCGCAGAGGCCAGTTAGGACACAGTCTGAGGGTCGTGGACGTGCACAATTCAGACGGGATGGTCAGCAACCGTAGAGGGGTCGTGGTCCAGCCAGAGGAGGTAATGGTTTTAGTCGAGGCCGTGGAACACCGGGCAGAGGTGCTGGGAATACAGATGCGAGACAGCTTGGGTTGGTCTATGCAGCTAAACATCGAGAGGAGGGCGACGCACCGGACGTCATAACCGGTACGCTCCTAATTTATGGTTTGCCTTATACTGTCTTGATTGATATTGGTTCGACGCACTCTTATGTTGCTAGTACTATAGCGGGAACTTTGAACTTAGACTATGAGACTTCTTCTAGGGAGATGACTGTAGTTAGCCCTCTAGGACAAACTGTAGTGGTGAATAAATTGTATAAGGATGTACCTCTGGAAGTTCAAGGGGTAGTTTTTCCGGCTGATCTGATGGAACTGCTGCTTGAGGAGTTCGATTTGATCCTAGGTATGGGTTGGCTAGTGAAGTATCAAGCAAATCTGGACTGTACAGCCAGGCGCATGGTGTTAAGGACCGTAGAGGGTGTAGAGGTGGTGGTGATAGGCGAAAGAAGGAATTACCTATCTAATGTGGTATCCGTTTTGAAGGCCGAGAGGATGGTGAGAAAAGGATGTAGGGCGTTTATGGCTTATGTTTGTGCTTTGGAGGTCAATGAGTCAACTGTGGGGGATGTTTGAACGGTGAAAGAATTTTCCGATGTGTTCCCAAAAGAGCTTCCGGGATTGCCTCCAGATCGCGAGGTGGAGTTTGGTATTGATCTTCTACCCGGAACAGCGCCAGTGTCTATTGCCCCGTATAGAATGGAGCCGAAGGAGTTAGTGGAGCTGAAAGCGCAGATTCAGGAGTTGTTAGACTGGGGTTTTATCTGGCCGAGTGTATCGCCTTGGGAAGCACCCGTGCTTTTTGTTAAGAAGAAGGACGGATCAATGCGAATGTGTATTGATTACCGTCAGCTGAATAAGTTGACGATCAAGAATAAGTATTCGTTGCCGAGGATAGACGATCTGATCAACTTGAGGGAGCATTAGTTTTCTCCAAGATAGATTTGAGGTCGAGGCATCACCAGATTAAGGTCAAGGAGGCGGATATTCATAAGACGGCGTTTCGTACTCGCTATGGTCACTACAAATTCTTGGTGATGCCGTTTGGATTGACCAACGCGCCAGCAGCGTTTATGGACATGATGAATCGGGTTTTTCAATCGTATCTGGATCGATTCGTCGTAGTGTTTATAGACGATATTCTGGTGTATTCGAAGTCCGAGGAGGAGCATGATTCACATCTTCGAGTGGTTTTGCAAGTGTTGAGGGAGAAGCAGTTGTTCGCCAAGTTTAGTAAGTGCTTCTGGCTAAGGGAAGTTACCTTTTTGGGTCATGTGGTGTCAGCTGAGGGGATTAGGGTGGACCCTTGAAAAATTGAGGCAGTGTTGGATTGGAAACCACCTAAGTCTGTGGCAGAGATTCGGAGCTTTCTTGGTCTAGCTGGGTATTATAGAAGGTTTGTGGAAGGGTTCTCTCTGATTGCAGCGCCGTTAACCAAGTTGTTAAGGAAAGGGGTTCCGTTTGTGGGGTCCGACAAACAACAAGAAAGTTTTGAGAAGTTAAAGAGGATTTTGACAGAGGCTCCGGTGTTGATTCAGCCTGAAGCAGGGAAAGAGTTTACCGTCTATTGTGATGCATCGCATACAGGGTTAGGATGTGTGCTGATGCAAGAGGGGAAGGTGGTAGCGTATGCTTCCCGATGGTTGAGACCTCACGAAGTGAATTATCCGACGCATGACCTGGAGCTAGCTGCAGTGGTTTTCGCCCTGAAAATCTGGAGACATTACTTGTATGGGGAGAAGTCTATTGTCTACATAGATCACAAGAGTTTGAAATACCTCCTTACCCAGAAGGAGTTGAATTTAAGGCAGCGGAGGTGGATCAAGTTGTTGAAGGATTACGACTACTCGATTGAGTACCATCCGGGTAAGGCTAACGTGGTGGCAGACGCGTTGAGCCGTAAGGTAGTATCAGACTTGAGAGCAATGTTTGCTCACCTTAGTTTGTATGATGACGGAAGTTTATTAGCGGAACTGCAAGTGAAGCCGACATGGGTAAATCAGGTTAAAGAGAAACAATTATTAGATGAGGTCTTGAGCGCTCGATTTTTGCAAGTGCAGAATGGTGGGTTTGAGGGGTATAGTTTGAACAGTGATGGAGTTTTATGCTTCTGTGGGAAGGTTTGCATGCCAAAAGATGTGGATTTGAGGTAGAAGATTCTTCAGGAAACACATAGCAGCCCATACGCTATAGCAACCCATACGCTATGCATCCTGGAGGTAGTAAGTTGTACCGAGATTTACGGGAACAGTTTTGGTGGCCGGGTCTAAAGCGAGAAGTAACTGAATTTGTGGGTAAGTGTTTGACGTGTCAACAGGTAAAGGCAGAACATCAGTTGCCTTCAGGGTTGTTGCAACCAGTCAAGATTCCGCAGTGGAAGTGGGAAAGGATCACGATGGACTTCGTTAGTGGGCTACCTCTTACGCCTACTAAGAAGGATTCGATTTGGGTAATAGTCGACCGTTTGACAAAGTATGCTCATTTCATACCGGTTCGGGTTGATTACTCTCTGCAAAAGTTGGCTAGGTTGTATATAGCAGAGATCATAAGGTTGCACGGGGTACCAGTGTCTATCATCTCAGATAGGGACCCTAGGTTCACGTCAAGATTTTGGAAGGCGTTACATCAAGCTTTGGGTACAAAGTTGGATTTCAGTACAGCGTTTCATCCACAGTCTGATGGACAGCCGGAGAGGGTAATTCAGATTTTGGAGGATATGTTGAGGGGCTGTGTCTTAGACTTCAGAGGTAGTTGGGAAGAATTTCTACCGTTGGCGGAATTCGCGTATAACAATAGCTACCAGTCGAGTATTCGGATGGCGCCGTATGAAGCGTTATATGGTCGGAAGTGTCGTACACCTACGTGTTGGACAGAGTTGGGTGAGCGTCAGTTGTTGGGTCCAGAGTTGGTTGCTGAAACGGAAGACAAGGTTAAGCTAATTCGAGCTTGATTGAAGGAAGCTTCAGACAGGTAGAAGTCCTATGCCGATATAAAGCGGAAAGATATAAAGTTTGCAGTGGGTGACAGGGTTTTCTTAAAGGTGTTGCTGTGGAAGAAAGTGCTAAGATTCGGTCTAAAAGGCAAGTTGAGCCCCAGGTTTATCGGGCCTTATCGGGTGTTGAAACGTGTGGGTCCTGTAGCCTATCAGCTCGAGCTACCTTCGGAGTTGAGTTAGATTCATGATGTATTTCACGTTTCTATGCTTAGACACTATCGTTCGGATCTGTCTCATGTTGTGCCAGTAGAAGAAATTGAGGTAAGCCTAGACTTATCTTTTGAGGAGGAACCAGTGCAGATCTTGGACCGGGACATCAAAGTATTGCGTAGGAAATTGGTTCCTTTGGTGAAGGTTCTGTGGCGAAATCATGGTTCAGAGAAAGTGACGTGGGAACCAGATGATGTAATGCGACAGCAATACCCTCAACTCTTTTGATCAGGTAATTTCGAGGCCGAAATTATTTTAAGGAGGTAGAACTGTAACATCCTAAATTGGGGATTGTGCATTTGATGTGTTTCTGAGTTGTTTTTTTCCATTCTTTTTCCTTGTAGCCGAATTCTCTCTGCTTTGTCAGTGTGTGCCGAATCCTCAGAGGGGTATTCGCTAGAAGTTAAGGTAGGTGGTGATTCCTCCTATTTCGTTATCTCTTTCGGGTATTGGTAGCCAAAGCTGAATGGCTAATTGGCCTGATGTTTGGATGCTTGGCCGAATATAGGTGGAAGTGGTGTCGCATTCTGTTTGGAGATTTTCGGGATTCACTTGACTTGTGAATCAAGCCTAAAGCTTCGGCTTTTGTCGATCTAGGTAAGGAGATCTTTTCTGTTAACGTGTTAATCTATTCAAATTTACCCTATGTGTTAACTCGGTCTTCTGACCAAGATCTGTTCCATGGACTCGAATGCCAGCAATTCTAAGGAGGGGGCTGGACCCGTAAACCCAGCCCCTAAGTTTAAGAAGCGAGCAGTGTCAGTAATTCGAGATTGGCCACCAGGTTGTGGGCCGACTTCCGAGCAGAATAGTAGGCAGATAGCGGTAGTGCCTGTTAGCGATAGCGTCGGCGTAGAAAGTATTGTGTTACGCGTTATCAGGTGTGTAACTCTTACACACTTCATATGTTAAATATGTTATTATCTGTGTATGGCTAAAAGTCGAAGTGACATTTTGGTCACTAAAATACCCTTGTGGGTAAAAGCGAGGACTCCGGGTAAGCCTATTATGTTCTGCTATCAATAAATGCATATGTTAAAAGCCTGAATGTGCCATGTTAATTAATCGTTAAGCATGATCATATCATATTAACTGTTGAACATGAGATTGGGATATGAGATGAAGAGGGAGGAAACATGATCTTTCAGACTGTCACCAGTGGTTAGGTACCACAAGTGGGTTGGCCCCACATATAATTATTTTGTGACTAAGTCTCAGTGGTTTGGAACCACCAGTGGTTAGGTACCACATATATCTTATTTTTGTGACTCGTCCCAGTGGTTTGGTACCATAATGGGTTGGCCCCACGTATCGATATTATTGTGACTTTTGGTCACCAGTGGTTTGGAACCACCAGTGGTTAGGTACCACCAGTGGCTAGGTGCCACAGATTGGATAGAATCAGGAGATATGGAGGTTGACATTATAGGTTGGTTGGGGCTGCATTGCATGTTTGCATCATATATGAAATTGTGTGAGGGCCCAAAGCTCATTTGGAGGGGAATTTACACACTATGTCTCGGTGACTCACCCCTCCGTTAACTTTTGCAGGTAATCCTTAGACCGCGGATATGAGGCCGAGGTGGACTTGAGGTGGCCATGCAACCGTTTTCAGTTAACTCTATTTTCAATAGTTATTATGGATCTTTACTTCGTCGAATTGGTTTCTGGTATTGTAATAAGGCCTTTTAAATGTTAATTTGGTTTCGTTCCTTCGATTTTGATTCAATTGTTATGCCATGGTTAATAAATAATTTAAGTGGATGTTTTCCTACAAGTAGAATACTTTAAATTTTAAGATTTACAATCGGCTAACTAAAACCAGGATTTAGTAACACGCTAAAGCAAAATTTTCAAGCTATGACTCGAAATAGTTTTCAACTGATCGCGCAATATATATATTGTTTTTAAAAATTCGATTGTGGATTACAAAACCTGAATTGTACAAAGGCTTAGGTTACACAATTATTTTCAAATCTTCACCGAAGGCACAGTGATGTGCAAAGATTTTTCTCAACTCATGATTTTTAACTCGGTTTTCCAAAATTTCTTTTTCCTGTAGCATGCCAAATTCGGTCTTGGTGTTTTGACCGGGTTTGGGGTGTTACACCCTAGCATTCTGAAAAAATTTTAATCCTTTGGGCCTTTTGGGCCGCTTGTAAATTGGGCTTGTTTGTATTGGACTGCTGACATATTTTTTATTTTTGCTTGTCTGATTTAGGGTGTAGTGGGCCGGGCAATAATTGGGTTGTACACCTTGCATAACTTGCAAGATGATTGTGATTAAACTTTTTCAAGGTAAAGATCATTTGTTACCTCACATAGTCTTTTATGTGCTTAGTAAATTGAGATAATTTTTTGAATTGACATAGGGATATGTAGAAGAGATTATTTCGATTTAACAAGTATGTATGTGCAATAAAATATTTGCCTATTAAGATTTGCTTAATCAGTTGAATTGACATAGGGATATAGTTAAAAAATGAATGGATTTTGGTAGGTGAGTATGTTCATAAGTTAGCAAATTACCAAGTTGCCGTGAATTTGTTCATAACAATATAAACATGAGTTTAATAATTCTAAGTTAAGAAATGTAATTAATCTAACACAATTATGTCATCTTGATTAAAATTGTATTTTGAAATCGTGCATTTGAGATTTATTTGTTTAGTTTACTTAGTTTAAAATCTTAGTTTTTAATCACCCTCTTCAAACAAAATATTTTTCTTCACCAAAGTGTTTTAAATAGCATTCATAAATAATTCTTTTCACAGTCCCTGTGGGTACGATAACTCGACATTTACTTGTCACTTTATTACTTGTTGCGATTGTGTACACTTGCACATTTCCGTCATTCCAATAAACCTACATTAAATGAAGTTAAAATCTAAACTATGTGGTTAGTTAGATATACAATAATTTACAAACATTATGCAGCAATTCACAAATTTTAGGTTATACTGCCAGATCTATCCAGTAGTATTGCCAATTCACCCGTGGATGATCTTTTTATTCTATTAGCATTGGTCCACCATCCGTCGTGCCATTCCACTTTTTCTCGTTTGTCCCGTTCCTTGAACTTGTTTATTCTTTCTGTATTCATAAAAGGAAGCATTTCCCTTGATTTGGGAATGTCAGAAATAGATAAATTTTTGCAATGTTCCCCTAATTTCCTCCTATTTTCCTCGTTCAGTTGATAGCCACATTTAAAGGTTTTAGTCTCAACACTAACCTTCATGATCAACTAATTTTTCTCTAAATCAATGGTGGATCTAAAAATGGCCAGGAAAGGTCTTCCTAGTAAGATTGATATCCCGCGATCTTCCTCAAAATCAAGTACTAAAAAATTTATAGGAATAATAAAGCTTCGCACCTTGACTAACACATCTTCTTGTACCCCCTTCGAGTGTATAGAAAACTTATCAGCCAATTACAATGTCCTGTCATCCAATTACAATGTTATTTGAGTTGCTTTAAGATTCCCTAACCAAAGTTTTTCAAAAATTTATAAAGGAATTAAATTAATACTAGCTCCCAAATCGCATAAGGCTAAAAACTGCTATAAGAATTTTCCAGCAAGTTCATCCCAAGTTGTGATGGATCTTGGAGCCTACGAGTCTAACCAAGAAAAGGCATTATCAATAAGAGAAAAAGGGAACAAACGAAGACAAATAGAGTCATCAGTGACCCCGTTATACTTAAAAGTATCACATAGTTGAAAAAACCGTTTCAAATGTTGATTAGGGTCCTCTGTCATAGTGCCCCTAAACTGCAGATTATTTTGGATAATTTGTATCATCACCGATTTGATCTCGAAATTATTAGCTGTAATGGTTAGTTTGACCCCATTATACTTTGTTAAGGGTGCTTCTATAGTGGCAAACCCCTTAACAAACCTGCTATAGTACCATGTGTGCCCTAAAAAGATTTGCACTTCAATCACACTCCTTGGCGATCTCCACTCTACAATAGTTTCAATTTTCTTTTGGTCTACACGCACCCTTTCAGCTGAAACCATGTGTCCCCCAAAATGTTACTTCCTTAAGCCAAAACTCACATTTGTTAGACTTCGCGAACAATTGCTTCCCTCTCAAAAATTGCAACACTGCTTGCAGATGGTTGTCATGCTCTTCCTCAGTTCACGAATACACCATAAAGTCATCAATAAATACTATCACATAATGATGCAAGTATTCATGGAACACCCAATTCATTACATCCATGAAAGCAGCAGGTGTGTTTGTTAAACCAAAGGGCATCACCAAAAACTCGTAGTGCCCATACCTTGTCCTGAAAGCATCTTCAATGGATCGGACTCATTCACCTTGAGTTGGTAGTAACCAGATCACAAATCGAAACACAGTGGCACCTCGCAACTGATCGAACAAATCATGAATTATTGACAATGAATACTTATTTTTTACAATTAATTTATTCAACTGCCTATAGCCATGCCCATCCTCAAGCTACCATCATTTTTCTTCACAAACAACACTGGTGAAACCCAAGGTGATATGCTTGGTTGAATGAAGCTTTTTTCAAGCAGCTCCCGAAGTTGCATATTGAGCTCCTTAAGTTCCTTGGCTGCCATGCAATATGGTGTAATGGATACTAGTGAACCACCAAGGTACAACTCAATGGCGAACTCCACCTCGCGGTCTGCTGGTAATCCAAGTATCTCGTTAGGAAACACATTAGGGGAAAGTTATATAGTTCACATCTCACAAACCCCTTTTTGCCATATCATGTGAACCCATCACAAAAGTGAGATAAGCTTCGCAGCCCTTTCTTAACATCTTTTCTGCCTTCAACATTGAAACCATGTTATACATAATCTGGGCTTGCTTACCAACCACAACCACTTCCTTGTCCTCACTGCTTCATAGAGTAACTCTTTTTAGCTCAAAATTGATATTGGTTTTATGCTCAAACAGCTAGTCTATCCCCAAAATTACGTCTAACCCATATAATGATAACTCCATCAAGTTAGCATAAAATACTTGACCCTGAATCATTAATGGATGCCTACGGTACACTCTATTGATTAACAAACTATCCCCAAATAAACTATTTATAGTCACACATTTATCTATGGTATCTACTGAGATTCCCAATTCACTAGCTAGTTTACTCAAAACATACGAGTGTGTGGAACCAGTGTTAATCAAGGAAAAAAAGGGAATAGTTCGCAGAGTGAAGGTACCTATAATAACATATGTGGCACCTTGCTCATGAGGTTCCCTTATAGCATAGACTCGTGTGAGGCCTCTTGACTCCTCCTTTTGGGTCACAACAATTTGGGGTAGAGTTTGTTGCCCAACTTATCTTATTTTGCCACTTTTGACTCTTCCTCGACCATGAGCACTAGCTCGCACTTGAGTAGGGGCCATAGTTTGAGCTTGCGAACCCTCCCGACATTCTGGACAGTCTTAATCAAGTGGTCTTTAGAATCACATTTGAAACAACCTCGTGTCACCTTACGACACTCCCAGGATGATTCCTCTTGCAGTGTTCAAAAAATGGCTAGCTTGTAGACTTCTATCCTAAAGCTTCGTTTAACGTTTCTGTTAGAGTTTCACGAATCGCAGTCCCTATTGGACACTCATTAAGGCACTTGCTTTCCAGCTCCAGTTTTAGTTCACAGAGAGCCTTAATCTTTCCAATGGCTTTGGCTTTGTCCATAAGCTTGTCAAATTCCGCGGTGTTGTGAGTCAGAAAATAGAGTTGGATATCACGATGCAGCACAAAAAAAAACCTTTGACAACGATTCTTCTCTTGTGAGACCATCTTCGTCACGTACTGGTTCAGTTATACAAATTCTACCTTGTACTCAGCCATATACAGCTCGCCTTGCTTTAGATTAATAAACTTACGCTTGTGAGCCTCCAATATTGCTCACCCATGAATTTCTTTTTGAAAGTTCCCAAGAAGAACTCCCATGTTAATCGGTCTACAGCAGTTCCTTGCATTACAGTATTCCACCAACGATGGGTTTCGTTGGTGAGTAATAACACAGTGCATCCTAGCTTCTCTTAGTTAGAACATGTCATCTACTAGAGGATTTTCTCAATACCCTCAAGCCAATAATCAACTTTAGTGGGAACAGCTCCATTAACGCCATTGAATTTCCTACCACCTAGAGCTCACAGACGCTCTAGTGGTAAACCACGGTTCGTAGGTGTAGTGTTGGCATCAGCAGCTCGCTAAAAAGCCCCATTCATTGCCTGCACCAAGGGTTCCATGCCTTCTTCCAAGATGTTTTCCTTGTGGAGTCTCTCTTACTTAGTCAAAGTCTGATCATCTTTCAAGGGGTTAGCAACTTTGTTCACACAATTCTCATTCACTCTACGGGGAGGAATTCTTGCTTACTCTAAACGTACACGAGATACTGGCTTAGATAAGACATTAAACACACATAACTGGGTAACCAGACTAATAGATACACTTGAGAACGTATTTCACGCATAAAAGACATACTTCCGAACACAGTTCACACTTAACAAACTTATACGCAAACACAATTCGCCAATCATAACTTACTGGATTGGTGAATAGTAGCGGGATGATTTGAGGCGTAGTCCTGCAAAAGATATAGTTGAACCAAAGGCAATGTTGTTCCTATTCCTACCCTAAAATCAAACGACTACACAAACACACATACAGAGCACTTCCTACTTACACACAGCGAACTTTACCTTTTTGGCTCTGGCAAGCCTACCATGCTAAGTCCGGTGAACTTGTCTCACCATATTCAAATGAGCTTACCTATCTTACAAACAGCCATCCTGGCGAACCCATCTTGGCTAGCTCTAATACCAACTAATGTAACACCTCAAACCTGGCCGAGAAGGTTCGACCTGAATCTGACGAGCAACACTAGCCATCGAAGTGAATCTACATCAACTCCCAATCTATCCTCCAACTCACCACTTAATAACAAAAAATAATGTGTTAAGTTATAGTACAACAGCAAAAATAATACAAACACAGAGGATAAACACGAGATCTTACAAAACCACAAAAGAAAGGTTTGTTGTCAACTATAGATTATCTTAAGGGTTCGCATAAATAATGTGCCTAGAGAATACAACTACTTAAAATTATTGTATGGTTCAAACACATCAATTAACCTAAGTTAGCATAATAGAATACAACATGAGTTTCCATAACACATACAGTATAAGTTCGTACAAATTATGGGTTCGATAAAGATTTGCACATAACATATTAGACTAGGTTCACCCACTAGACTAACATACAAGTTCCTGATACAACTGATCACCTCTGGACGCACAAACGTCCAGAGTGTGAATATCGCTACTAAAAATATGGAATTGAAGCAGTGTCTACAAGTATACGAGTCATATTGTAATATAGTTTGTTTACAATGAAACATTTGGTAAGTATTCTGAGGATCGTACCCTAGGGATTGCAGTTTGGGGAAAATGGCTATTAAGTCAATTATCAAAAATAACTACTAATATACTCGAGTCACGAATTAGAAGTGTTAATTTGGAACCAATATGATAATAATAATAATAATAACAATAAACTAAATAAATTATGTTAAACCTAGAGCTACTCCTAAGTTCATGTATCAACTTTTCCTATTCCTTGTTTTGACTACGTGAGTTCCTTTAGCCTAAATCCAATTATTTTTCCTGGTTAACTATTGATGTAGGGTTCTAAATGGTTGGTTACTTATTAACCTAATAGGGATTCTCAACGTTCTACTAACTAACTAGTCGATAATAACTACTCACCTTTCGAAGACATAGTTCAGATCGGGGTAGGGTAAGGTTTTCACAGATAAGCAATACCAATTTCGAGTTAATTCCCACCTATATAACTTCTTAGGTCGTCAATCCTAGGGTTTAAGTTCTTCCTTGCCTAGCCACAGATTTGATAAGTGATGCTTAGTAGGCAATACAAATTTTGAGTTCATTCTTACCTAGATGACTCCCTAGGGTTGTCAATCATAGGGTTTAATTGCACTCAATCGAATTTAACAAGTCCAAATTGAACTATACTTGCCAATCAATTAATTAGATTAAAATAGTTGAAACATGCGAAGTATGTATAAAGCATAAATTGTTTCTAATCTTTACACAAACATTCAATTAACAATGTTAAAGAAAAAGATATAAAGAATAAAATGAGGAAAAGAGATGTTCATGGATTTATTGATGAAAGAGTGGCTCTAAAATAATATCCGCTTGTGAAAGTCTCACTTCGGAATAGGATCTTCCGGTTACAAGAACATAAAATAAACTAAGTACAACATAAGAATGAAATAAAAACCGAATAATGATTTTATGTCTCCTTCAAATTGTGTCTTTAACCTGATTACAATGGACTTTATATAGGCTAAGCTCAGAATATTAAAGTACCTAAACTATCCTTGAAGTACTTAGAGTTCTATTAGGAAAAATACTCCTAATTTCCCAAAAAAATGTAGGTTTTACGTGCAAGGACTTCTAAGCTACGCAAAAGCCGTGTTGCAACATAGGCTAACGGTGTTGCAATATCGGATCTGGTGTCGCAACATAGCAGGGGCAATGTCATGACATAGCAAATAGTTTCACTCTAGCACTTGTTTTTGCTTTTGTCTTTGATGTTGTGACATAGGTGTCAATTCCAGCCTGAATATGCATCTTTAGCTCCTGATTTGTTCTACAAGACCATATAACCTTATTTATATATATAAAAAGTACTAAAAATCATAAATTACTACTTTCAGCATGAAAACCTAAATATAAACTAAGATGCTTTAATTTAACTATTAAACAACTTATAGTTATGAGTAAAAAGAATATAAATAATAGTGTAATTCGTGGCAGATCAAACTCCCTTACACTTAACTTGTTACTTGTCCTCTAGCAACCAAAACACATATTTGTGAAAAAGGAGCAAAGAAAAAAATTAAGACGAAAATGACTTGATTTCTTTCTTTAAACAAGCTAGAGTTAGTGAAGATGGAAACTCCCCCACACTTAACTTATTGCTTATCCTCAAGCAAGAAAAACAAATATTTTTGAAAAAGGAACAAAGATAAAAAAAATTAAGACAAAAATGAATTGAATTCTTTCATTAAACAAGCTAGAGTTACTGAAGATGGATATAAATAAGAACTTCACACCTAAACTCCCCCACACTTAACTTTTTTGCTTGTCCTCAAGCAAACCAAGTCTAGACACATAGCACGTAATAATAAGATGTCCCTAAGTTTAAATCAAGTCTGTTAGGTCAAACAGTGTTTGTAACACCCCAAACCCAGCCCATGCGTTTTGACCGGATCTGGCATGTCAGGGCTTGTACTTTGAAAACCTTTGCTTTGTTGGTTTTTGAAATTGTGAGCTAATTAGACAATATTTAAGTAAATAAGCGGCATTTTAAAAATAAAACCTTGTATTAAGTATTATTAAGTATAAATAAACCTTATCATAAAATTTCATAAGTTGCTTAACATTGAAAACTCCTAAGTTGAATAAAGACTAGGGGCCTTATTACAAAAATATTCCCATAATGAAATAAAAATAAACTTAAAGAAACTCCAAATTAACTTGTCAAAAAAAACAACTTAATGGCCCCTCGAGTCTGTCTCGGCTCCCATGTTCACGATCTACTGTTCATCTGGAAGAGTAGAGAAAAGAAAAGCGTGAGTCACAAAGACTCAGTGTATAAATCACAAAACACACATCGACCTGAGCCCACAAACACATTATGGGCCCTGGCCCATACAGGAAGGCATCAATCATAATCACATAATAACAATAAAGAATGAATAACCCAACCCATCCTAGGTTTCCATCCTCTACACACCATCCCGTACCAACCATCACACCGTGAGGATTTCTACAATCAACCCTCCATCCGCTACACACCAAAACGACAGCCGTACTGCCTATTCCTATTAAGTAGGAATCATTAAACGTGGCATAGCCACCGATCACTATGTGACCTTACATTTCAATTATGTGGGATTTCTACCACCGATCACCAAGTGACCTATCATACACTTCCCCTTCAATATCATCATTCCCACCCCATGCATACATACATAAAGAAAACATCATGCAGACTTATTTTCGATACACATAGGGAGTTCTATGTTTACGTACCTGGTATCATTGCCTAAACCTTTTAGGGTTCCATTCAACTGTCTATACAGCCTCATTCCGGCTTTTAGCCCATAACATACATAAATAGAAATACATACAGGTTTATTAGTAGTGTGTTAGAGATCTACACACTTGACTACCGATAAAACGAGGCTTTCTATATCGACGCTATCCTTAGTCGGCACAACTGCTATCTGCCTAAGGTGTTGTTTAGAAGCCGGTCCGCAACCAATTGGCCAATCTCGAACAGCAGATACTGCTCGTTTCTTAAACTTAGGGATTCTTTCTTTCGCCTGATCCATATTTAATTCCATCAAATCCTTATCAGAGCTACTATAACAATATTTAATCGTTAATCCTCCTTATAGAGTTAAAATCATATATATATTGAACGAATTTAATAAAAATCTAGGGATAATCTTCTTACCTTAAAATCTCGAAATTGGAGACTTATGATTTTCGGCTTTTAGATCTAGTCGACTAAGCTTCCTTCCAATCCCGAATTGCCGCCCATCATAAAACCATTAACTATTAGCTTTCGGCTTATGCCTTTATAAAATAGATTATGAGAACTAATCAAAAATCGACTCTTACCTTAGCTTAGGAGATTCGGCTAGCACTAGGGAGAAGATTCGGCAATGGAAGATTTAAATGCCGGAAGTATAGAACAATTCCTCAAATAGGATGAATAAAAGAAAAAGCGATGGATGCTTCGGCTTTTTAGAGAAATCGGCATAAGGGAAAAGAAAGTGGGGAGAAGTATCTGCTTTTGAAGTAATTGAAGAAAGAAATTTGGAGAGGGAGAGGCTAGGGAATTTCGGCACTATGGGAGAGGATTTTAGGGTTTTCAATGTCAGAAACAAGGAGCTAGCCCCCTATTTATAGATTTTTGACACCTACTGCTAAATACCGAAAACGCCCTTAAAATTTAAGCTAGAGGAGAGGAGAATTTCGGCACCCTCTATGCCATGCAGTAGCCGAATTTTACACTCCTCTAGGTGGTGGATTTTCGGCCAACACTTCCTTTGAAGATAAGCTCCTAACTTTTCTCCTTTTTATCTATGATATTATCACTTAAAAATCCACATAATTTTTCCTATTTTATAGCCTTGTAGCCGTCCACCTCTTACTAACCCTAATGCCAAATTTAACTCACTTAAATTAAAAGATCTGTGCCTCATTAAACTTAAATTTTTTGCCCCTAAATCCCTTGTGTGTGGCGTCACTTCTAATTCCCTTATAGTGCCACTTATTGTTGGGCCACAAGCCCATGTTTGGCATTTTAAACATAATTACCACCTTTTTAATTCCTTAATGCCCAAGCTAATATTTTAATCAAGGCCTTAGCCTAATCCTGAGCCCAATTTGGACCCCTATAACTTAAATTAACCTATTAAAGTTATCCCTACACTAAATGCATAGGCCCATAAATTTAGGATGTTACAGTTCTACCCCCTTAAGGAAATTTCGTCCTCAAAATTACCTAATCAGAAAAGATGAGGGTATTGCTGCCTTATTGCTTCCTCGGGTTCCCACGTAGCCTCCTCAGAACCATGATTCCGCCACAGCACTTTAACCAATGGAACCGTTTTTCTTCTCAACACCTTGACATCACGATCCAAAATTTCTACTGGTTCCTCTTCGAAGGATAGATCAGGTCTTACCTCAATTTCCTCCACAAGCACAATATGGGACGGATCCGAATGGTATCGTCTTAACATAGAGACGTGAAATACATCGTGAATTTGACTTAGTTCCGGAGGTAACTCTAGTTGATAGGCTACTGGTCCTACTCGCTTCAACACCCGATATGGTCCGATAAATCTAGGACTTAATTTACCCTTTTGACCAAACCTTAGTACCTTCTTCCACGGTGACACCTTTAAAAATACTTTATCACCCACTGCGAACTCTATGTCCTTACGCTTTAAATCAGCATAAGACTTCTGTCTGTCCGATGCCTCCTTCAGTCGAACCCGAATCAATTCAACCTTCTCTTCGGTCTCGGTCACCAACTCAGGACCCAAAATCCGGCGTTCTCCTAGTTTTGTCCAGCATGTAGGAGTACGACACTTCCGCCCGTACAAAGCTTCGTAGGGCGCCATCTGAATACTTGACTAGTAGCTGTTGTTGTAAGCAAATTCTACTAACGGTAAAAACTCTTCCCAACTACTTTTGAAATCTATGACACATCCTCTCAACATGTCCTCTAAGATCTGGATCACTCGCTCAGATTGTCCATCGGTCTAAGGATGAAACGCTATACTGAAGTCCAACTTCGTACCCAACGCTTGATGCAATGCCTTTCAAAATCGTGAGGTGAACCTAGGGTCCCTATCTGATATGATCGAGACCGGTACTCCATGCAACCTTAGCACCTCTGCTATGTATAACTTAGCTAACTTCTGCAAGGAGTAGTCAACACGTACTGGGATGAAGTGTGCAGACTTCGTCAAGCGATCAACAACTACCCAAATCGCATCTTTCTTAGTGGGTGTGAGGGGAAGCCCACTAACAAAATCCATGGTGATTCTTTCCCACTTCCATTGTGGAATCTTCACTGGCTGTAATAATCCTGATGGTAACTGATGTTCCGCCTTGACCTGCTGACAGGTCAAACACTTACCCACCAATTCAGCTACCTCTTGCTTCAAACCCGGCCACCAGAACTGATCTCTCAAATCCCGAAACATCTTACTTCCTCCAGGGTGCATAGCGTATGCACTACCATGCGCCTTATTCAAAATTCTCCGCCTTAACTCCGGATCCTTCGGCATGCAGACCTTCCCTCGAAAGCATAACAATCCTTCCTCATTTACACTGAATTATGCTGGCCCATCCTTTGAGATTAACTGCAATTTCCCTTTTAGCAACTCATCGGTCTGTTGCCTCTCCTTCACTTGACTAATCTAAGTAGGTTTCACTTGAAGTTCATCTAATAAGCTTCTATCCTCATACAAACTAAGGTGTGCAAACATTGCCCTTAGGTCAGAGACTACTTTACGACTTAGAGCATCCGCTACTACATTAGCCTTACCCGAGTGATATTCGATCGAACAATCGTAATCCTTTAGTAACTCGATCCACCTTCTCTGCCTTAGGTTCAACTCCTTCTGAGTCAGAAGATATTTCAAGCTCTTATGATCTGTGTAGATGACAGATTTCTCCCCGTATAGATAATGCCTCCAAATTTTTAAGGCAAACACCACTGTCGCCAATTCCAAATCATGGGTGGGCTAATAGAATTCATGTGGTCTTAACTGTCGAGATGCATATGCAACCACCTTTCCATCTTGCATCAACACACACCCTAATCCCGCGTGTGACGCATCACAGTAAATTACGAACTCCTTCCCCTCCTCCGGCTGAATCAACACCGGAGCCTCCGTCAGAAATCTCTTTAGCTTTTCAAAACTCTCCTGCTGCTTATCAGACCAAACAAACGGAACTCCTTTCTGTAACAACTTAGTCAACGGTGCCGCTACCGAAGAAAATCCTTCAACAAACCTTCGGTAGTATCCAGCTAAACCAAGAAAACTCCTAATCTCAACCACAGACCTAGGTGGCTTCCAATCCAACACCGCTTCAATCTTTCGAGGGTCAACCCTAATCCCTTCCGCCGACACAACGTGCCCTAGAAACGTTACTTCCCTTAGCCAAAATTCACACTTACTGAATTTGGCATACAACTGCTTCTCCCTTAGAATCTGCAAGACTATTCGCAGATGAGCATCATGCTCCTCCTCTGACTTCGAATAAACTAAGATATCATCGATAAACACAACGACACACCGGTCTAAGTAAGGTTGGAACACTCGATTCATCATGTCCATGAACGCTGCTGGCGCGTTGGTCAATCCAAACGGCATCACCATAAACTCATAGTGACCGTAGCGAGTCCTAAAAGCTGTCTTATGTATATCTGCCTCCTTGACCCTGAGCTGATGGTACCCTGACCTCAAATCTATCTTTGAAAAGATTGAGGCTCCCTTCAACTGATCGAACAAGTCATCGATCCTTGGAAACAGGTACTTGTTCTTGATTGTTAGCTTATTCAACTGGCGATAATCAATGCACATACGCATTGATCCATCCTTCTTCTTAACAAATAACATCGGCACTCCCCACGGTGACACACTCGGTCGAATAAACCCTTTATCCAGCAACTCCTGAATCTGTGCTTTCAACTCCACCAACTCCTTTGGCGCCATCCTATACAGAGCAATAGATACCGGCGTTGTTCCCGGAAGAAGATCGATTCCAAACTCCACTTTACGATCTGGGGGTAATCCCAGAAGCTCTTCAGGGAAAACATCAGGAAATTCCTTTACCATCCTGACGTCCCCAACAGTCAGATCTTTGGCTTCTAGAGCCTAAACGAGCAACAGAACTGCCTCACATCCTTTCCTTACCATCCTTTCCGCTCTTAGGGCAGCCACTACATTTGACAAGCAGTTCCCTCTTTCTCCTATCACCAACACTTCTTCACCCTCAGGGGTTTTTAACACCATACGCTTGGCCGCACAATATAAATTAGCTTGATACTTTACAAGCCAATCCATGCCTAAAATTAAATCGAACTTCCATTAGATCCATTTGGAAGACTATCCCCTGAACTTCTAGAGGTACTTCCCGATAGAGTTTTTCCACTACTACAGATTGTCCTAACGGGCTAACTACAGTCATTGCCCTAGAGGTAATTTCAGATTCTAGTCTTAAAGTTCCCGATACACTACTAGCTACGTACGAATGTGTCGACCCAATGTCAATCAATGCAGTGTAAGGCAAACCAAAAATTAAGAACGTACCGGTTATGACATCCGGTGCATCAGCCTTCTCTCGACGTCTGACAGCATGGACCAACCCTGGCTGTCTCGCCTCAGTGTTTCTTGCCCCTTGGCCTGGTGCTCCACGACCCCGACCAACACCATTACCACCTCTGGCTGTACCACGACCTCTTTGTGGCTGCTGACCTCCTCTACCAGGCTGAGCATTCCCTCGACCCATGGTCCATTCACCGTCCCGTTGCGGGCTATCAAAACACGCAAGTCATCCCTTGGGCCATCTTCAAACCTGACACAACGTTCATGCTCCATGGCTACCATCCCACGAGCATATCGGCTAAGACGTAAGAACTCAGCTTCATACGCAGCCACTGACCTACTCCCTTACACCAGATTCAAAAATGCTCTACGCTGCGCATCCACATAACTTGATCCAATGTACTTATTCTGAAACGCCATTTTAAAGAAATCCCAATTGATACGGTCAGCCACAGCACCATCCTTTACCGTAAGCCACCATTGATAGGCTTCATCCTTCAAGAGGGATACAACTCCCTTCAACTTTTCCTCCTCCGTGAAATCCAAATCATCCATTATGCGTTCCACCGCCTCCAACCAATACTCAGCTGAACTTGGGGCTATATTAGAAATTCCCCTAAACACTTCTGCCCCATTGGCTCTAAGCCATTCTGGCACAGATTTCCGGGCTCCTATGCCCATACCAGCCCCAGCAACCCTCTCTAAAACCCTTAGCATTACCTGAGATACCGCGTCATCTCCAGCAGTCTAATCTTGAAATTCCTCTTCCGCGGCTGGCATCTCATTTCCAGAACCATGACCAGATCCTACTGGTTCCGACACCGTCATCCTACCCCTACCACGACCACGTGGCAGACGTCCTCGACCCCTTGTACTCATTCTACCGATTCGCGTTTATCTGATTAGAAATTTTATTAACTATTAGTTTTCTTCCACTGTTTTAACCACGAACAGTCTTATGAATAATAGCTTTAAGAGTAATTCTTTTGAATTCGCATTCACCATACAGTCTCAAGTTCATATCATCTAATAAACACATACATTCAATCATGAACTCACGTTCATTACAGAAAAGTGTTATTGTTGTTGTTGTTGTTGTTGTTGTTGTTTTCACTACCTGGGGGTATTTTTGTAATTTTATCCTACAGGGGTATTTTCGTAATTTTTCAAAACAAGGTTCCTTAGTGATTTTGTAAAATAAGGGTATTTTGGTAATTTTGCATTCCCGAGGGTATGTTGCTAATTTTGGAAACCGGGGGTATTTTGGTAATTTTAAAATCCGGGGCATTTTGGAAATTTTGAAATCTAGGGGTATTTCGGTAATTTTGAAATTCGGGGCATTTCGGTAATTTTGAAATCTGGGGGTATTTTGGTAATTTTGAAATTCGGGGCATTTTGGTAATTTTGAAATCCGGGGGTATTTTGGTAATTTTGAAATTCAGGGCATTTCGGTAATTTTACCAAACAAGGGTAATTTGGTAATTCTACAAACCAGGGTTATTTTGGTCATTTTACAAAACAAGGGTAATTTGGTAATTTTCTTCATAGCTGTGAACATTTTCAAATCAGGTGTATATATATATATATATTTTTGAAGTGTATAAAACTTAGGGGTTTTTGTTTGCAAAATAGGGTGGTTGGTCCCTTTCGGGTTTTAATTATGAGTTCAGCCCATGAACAAGTCCTTATAGCTAGAGTAAACAGTCACTACGCACCAGGTAAAATTCCAGCGAAGAGGAGGTGAGTCACTAGGACTGCTTAAATACCAAGCTCTCCCTGAATCCACTCCTAGACATGCGTATGCCTATTACCACACCCTGTCATGGCTAAAGTGAACAGTCACTATGCACCAGGTAAGATTCCAGCGAAGAGGAGATGAGTCACTTGGACTGCTTAAATACCAAGCTCTTCCGAATCTACTCCTAGACATGCATATGCCTGTTACCACACCTTAGTCTTGCGACTCGTTTACAGGTTTTGTTTAGTAAAAATTAAGTCTTATGGAATTGAAGAGTTGTTTGTCTAAGCCTAGAGTCCATCAAGTTCTAATCTAGATAGTCTACGTCCCATAAAGCCCATTAAGCCCACATATATCACAATCAGAAGTTCAGAATACTTACCTGGGTGGATTGGGTGTCGATAAACTCGGAGGCCATGTCTTCAAACCAAAATCTTTTTCTTAAATTCAATTTTTTTCTTAAAACACATCTAGACCCATTTCACAGCCCGAGTCTTGAACTGGGCTCTGATACCAAAATGTAACACCCCAAATCGGCCCATGCGTTTCGACCGGATCTGGCATGTCACAGCTTGTACTTTGAAAACCTTTGCTTTGTTGGTTTTTGAAATTGTGAGTTAATTAGACAGTATTTAAGTAAATAAGCGGCATTTTAAAAATAAAACTTTGTATTAAGACAATATTTAAGTAAATAAGCGGCATTTTAAAAATAAAACCTTGTATTAAGTATTATTAAGTATAAATAAACCTTATCATAAAATTTCATAAGTTGCTTAACATTGAAAACTCCTAAGTTGAATAAAGACTAGGGGCCTTATTACAAAAATATTCCCATAATGAAATAAAAATAAACTTAAAGAAACTCCAAATTAACTTGTCAAAAAAAACTTGATGGCCCTTCGAGTCTGTCTTGGCTCCCATGTCCACGATCTACTGTTCATCTGGAAGAGTAGAGAAAAGGAAAGCGTGAGTCACAAAGACTCAGTGTATAAATCTCAAAACACACATCGACCTGAGCCCACAAACACATTATGGGCCCTGGCCCATACAGGAAGGCATCAATCATAATCACATAATAACAATAAAGAATGAATAACCCAACCCATCCTAGGTTTCCATCCTCTACACACCATCCCGTACCAACCATCACACCGTGGGGATTTCTACAATCAACCCTCCATCCGTTACACACCAAAACGATAGCCGTACTGCCTATTCCTATTAAGTAGGAATCATTAAACGTGGCATAGCCACCGACCACTATGTGACCTTACATTTAAATTATGTGGGATTTCTACCACCGATCACCAAGTGACCTATCATACACTTCCCCTTCAATATCATCATTCCCATCCCATGCATACATACATAAAGAAAACATCATGCAGTCTTATATATTTTTCGATACACATAGGGAGTTTATGTTTACGTACCTGGTATCATTGCCTAACCCTTTTAGGGTTCCATTCGACTGTCTATACAGCCTCATTCCTGCTTTTAGCCCATAACATACATAAATAGAAATACATACAGGTTTATTAGTAATGTGTTAGAGATCTACACACCTAATTACTGATTAAACGAGGCTTTCTATATCGACGCTATCCTTAGTCGACACAACTGCTATCTGCCTAAGGTGTTGTTCAGAAGCCAGTCTGCAACCAATTGGCCAATCTCGAACAGCAGATACTACTCGTTTCTTAAACTTAGGGATTCTTTCTTTTGCCTGATCTATATTTAATTCCATCAAATCCTTATCAGAGCTACTATAACAATATTTAATCGTTAATCCTCCTTATAGAGTTAAAATCATATATATATTGAACGAATTTAATAAAAATCTAGGGATAATCTTCTTACCTTAAAATCTCGAAATTGGAGACTTATGATTTTCGGCTTTTAGATCTAGTCGACTAAGCTTCCTTCCAATCCCGAATTGCCGCCCATCATAAAACCATTAACTATTAGCTTTCGGCTTTTGCCTTTATAAAATAGATTATGAGAACTAATCAAAAATCGACTCTTACCTTAGCTTAGGAGATTCGGCTAGCACTAGGGAGAGGATTCGGCAATGCCAATGGAAGATTTAAATGCCGGAAGTATAGAACAATTCCTCAAATAGGATGAATAAAAGAAAAAGCGATGGATGCTTCGGCTTTTTAGAGAAATCGGCATAAGGGAAAAGAAAGTGGGAAGAAGTATCAGCTTTTGAAGTAATTGAAGAATGAAATTTGGAGAGGGAGAGGCTAGGGAATTTCGGCACTAAGGGAGAGGATTTTAGGGTTTTCAATGTCAGAAACAAGGAGCTAGCCCCCCTATTTATAGATTTTTGACACCTACTGCTAAATACCGAAAACGCCCTTAAAATTTAAGCTAGAGGAGAGGAGAATTTCGGCACCCTCTACGCCATGCAGTTGCCGAATTTTACACTCCTCTAGGTGGTGGATTTTCGGCCAACACATCCTTTGAAGATAAGCTCCTAACTTTTCTCCTTTTTATCTATGATATTATCACTTAAAAATCCACATAATTTTTCCTATTTTATAGCCTTGTATCCGTCCACCTCTTACTAACCCTAATGCCAAATTTAACTCACTTAAATTAAAAGATCTGGGCCTCATTAAACTTAAACTTTGGGCCCCTAAATCCCTTATGTGTGGCGTCACTTTTAATTCCCTTATAGTGCCACTTATTGTTGGGCCACAAGCCCATGTTTGGCATTTTAAACATAATTACCACCTTTTTAATTCCTTAATGCCCAAGCTAATAATTTAATCAAGGCCTTAGCCTAATCCTGAGCCCAATTTGGACCCTTATCACTTAAATTAACCTATTAAAGTTATCCCTACACTAAATGCATAGGCCTATAAATTTAGGATGTTACAGTGTTAGTTAACCAAGTCTGTAAATGATGTCTACTGAAAATTCAATTTTTTTACATTTCCAGTGGATTTATTAATCATGCCTTTTGGTGATTTTCATGTAATTTTGGATATAGACTGGTTAGCCAAACGCGGAGTAGTTCTCGACTATCAAAAGAAAAAATTTTCGATTCAAGATTCAAATAGTGAGATTATAGCAGTTAATAATGTTAAAACAAGTGGTTCAACTTAGATTATTTTGTCGATCCAAGCGGATAAGTTATTGAAGCAAGGTTGCGAACCTTTTCTAGCTTATGTTATCAATTCAAAGATTAGGGATAGTGAAATCGGTAATATTCAAACTGTTTGTGAGTTCCCTGATTGGTTTCCCAAGGAACTGTCGGGATTACCACCTGATCGGGAAGTTGAATTTTCCATCGAAATGTTCCCTGGTACAACTTCGGTGTCCACATCCCCTAATCGTATGGCACTGACAGTGTTGAAAAAACTAAAGGTTCAGTTGTAGGATTTTTTGGAACGTGATTTTATATGCCCTGGTATATCACCCTGGGGAGCTCTAGTTTTATTCATTAAGAAGAAAGATGGTTTGATGCGACTTTGTATTGACTATCGGCAATAACACAAGTTGACAATTAAGAATTGGTACCCCATTCCTCGTATCGATGACTTGTTTGATCAACTGAAGAGAGCTTCAGTCTTTTGTAAGATTGATTTAAGATCAGTTTATTATCAGCTGAAGGTGAAAGTGTGTGATATACCAAAAACAACATTTTGTACATGATACAGGCATTATGAATTCCTGTTGATGCCATTTGGGTTGATGAATGCTCTAACGACATTTATGGATCTTATTAACTACATCTTTCACCCTTACCTTGATCAGTTCCTGGTAGTTTTTATTGATGGTATTTTGATCTATTCAAAATTAGAAGTTGAGCATGAACAACATTTGCATATCGTTTTACAAGTTATGAGAGAAAAACAATTGTATGTAAAACTTAGTAAGTATGAATTCTTGTTATCAGAAGTGGTATTCCTTGGACATGTGATATCAGTTGATGGGATTCGTGTTGATCCGAAAAAGATTGAATCAATTATTCGATGGAAAGCACAGAAGAATGTGTCAGATATCCGTAGTTTCCTTGGTTTAACTAGCTATTACTGACGATTTGTGAATAGGTTCTCAAAGATAGCTATGCCAATAACAAAACTTCTACAGAAGAATATTCAACTTGTTTGGAGTCCATAAGAAAACATCATTTCTTTTAGTCCATCTTCCCCCACCGAAATTGCAACCACCATTGTTGAAAATTAAAAGCTTCAAATTATAGTAACATTTGGGCAATTGCATGTAAGTCAAATTATATTCCATTTTTGATAATTTTCATGTTTTTCAGGTTATTTTACCTTAAACTAGTTAATTCAAGGATTAGATTTTGAAATCATGCACTATTTTGGGAAGGTGTTGTTTTTTAGTTTGAATATTCTTGATGCTAAGTGATTGAATATTGAGCTTATTTTTGAGTTGGATTAGTTGAGATGTAATTTTTCTTAGTTAGTTTAAGTTAAGGGCTTAATTGTTAAAATAGGATAGTTGGCATGAAATTCTTTGAAAATATGTTAATTGTGGACTGTATAAGGACCCTATAAAATTTGGTTAAGCTTGGATAGGACTAATATATGTCAAATTGGAATTATTGACTTTAGGAACTAATGTGTATAAAATTAGAAATTTAGAGTTAATATGTAAAATAGTATTAAAGAGTTGATTATATGAATTATAGTGTTAAAGGTGTTTAGTTGGGAATAATTTAATTGAATTGTTATAATTAGATCAGAAACAAGTAGATCGGTCAATAATCGTGGGAAGGGAAATGCAGTTGAATAATCATCATCGAATATCGGTAGCTGCTGTGAAGGTAAGTTCGTAGTCCTTGAACTCGAACTTTATGTATGTACTTTAATTAATTTAATTGTTACTTGATATCTAATTATATTTATATATGTAATTGATTCATAGCCGAAGTGAAGAATTATGGAGTTATACATATATGGTTATGGAATAGATCAAATGGAATAGATCAAAGAATTAATCATAGTTATTTGATGCAAATGGTGGAATTATGAAATGAGAGATTGTGGAGATAAATTAATTACATATGTATTTGTCAGTTTTATTGACTAGTGCTGGGCACATTGAAATGTTTGCAATGTTGGTATAACCAACCAATGTCGAGTAGACATATAATATTTTCAGTTTATCCAATCAACACTGGGCGCATAACATCGTCAGTTTATTCGACCAGTGTGGGGCACAACTATTGTCAGTTTATTTGACCAGTGCAGGGCACAATTATTGTCAGTATATTTGACTAATACTAGGTGCAAAACTTTACTACGGTATATTCCATCAGGCAACGGGTGTCAGTAATGGTATAATTCATGAATTATGTAAAATAGATTCATTGAATAATTTGGCAAAAGAGCTATAATTGAAAGAGTGGAGAATTGGTACCTATATTTCTTCTGAAATCATATATGGTAATGAACACTATATGTTTTAAATACATGAATTATGGTTAATAAGTGTATGTTTTGTTCTTGTGGTTTAATGAAATCTATTCAGTATTTGATCATTCCTCTATCTGCAGGTTAGGTACCTATCTTTGATTGTTGACTTAGCATCCATCGATAATCCCAAACTAAACGTTGGTGAAGTATTCTTTTTGAGTTTTAGCATGTACCTAGGATGTTAATGTTATGAAATGGTCATTTTGATGTTTATTTGTTTTTAAAGAAAGTTACATGTATAGGATGTTGCTTTGTAAACTTTTTTCATATGTTTTGGTTCAAATATAAATTCTTGTGCATATGGTTGATGTTATATGTTCTATGAAATTGGCTCTTTTGGAAGTGAATGATTTAAGTCACTTTGTTTGTGTTGATGTATGGTATGATATGGTAATTAAAGTTGATGGTTCTTAATATTTGAGTAAGATGAATGTATGATTTGATTATTGTCGAATGCCTTTGTATGTGATGATTGAATTGTGGTGTCAATGAGGGCACATTGGTTAGGCACTTAATTTGTATAGGATTGGCATGTTTTGACTTATTTAAAGGTTTTTTTGGTGATGTTTAAAGGTTGGTTTTAGGCTTGGCTTGATACCCAAGATAGGTGTAAAATGTGCCTTGTTTTAAAACCAAATTTTGGTGCACATGGCCTGAGACACGGCTGTCACACGGCCATGTGTCTTATTTGTTTCCAATGCAGGTTGGTCTACACGAGCACAGAGAGTTACACAGCCTAGCAACACGACCGTGTGACCTTGAGCTACACGATCATAGTAAGTTACACAGTCTACGTATACGGCCATGTTTCTAAACCACACTGTCTGGGCTCTATCACACGGCCTGGCCACATGGCCGTGTGACCCCCATTTTCAAATTTTTCCTAGTTTTTCTGTTTTGTTCTGAATTGGTCCCAGAATGTTCCCAAACGATTTTTAGGGCCCCATAAACTCGGTTTAAAGCCAGTAGGTGCATGTTTATCATAAATTGAATGTGATTTTTTTTTTATAATTATACTTGAATGATTTCTATGCAATGTTAAATGTTTAAAATTTTATCGTAATACTCCTAATTTGGTAAGGGAGACAAGTTAGGGATGTTACATTTAGTGGTATTAGAGCTACAGGTTTAGCCGATTCTCGGATTAAATTGAGCTCGAAATTGAGTCTAGAAGTACATCCAAAGTTGAGTCGAGTCTAATTTGGGAGTTGGATGTTGATTATAATTGATTCTGCTTTATAGTTAAAAGATGTCGAATGAATCTAATAATGTGGTTGATCTAGAGATCTATACGGGTGATGATTCTACTGAGGAATTAGATGGAACTAAATCGGTAACACTGAGTGTTCAATTAGATGGTGCTCAATAGCAATAATACTGGAGCTAATTGTAGCGGGATCAGAGACACAGTTGTTAGATCTGAAGCTCTCGCGCCTGATGTTATTTCTAGTACATTCTATCTCTTTGATATTGCTATGTATGCGCTGATTGACCCTGGGTCAACTCATTCGTATATTGCACTGCATTAGTAACTTAATTTTTCGTAAGTGTCTGCTGAGAATACAAGGCTATGACTTTCTTTATGATTTGATGTTGTTACCATTTCACGAATTTGATATTATTCTAGGAATAGATTGTTTGACATTAAGATGCTATGGTGAACTGTAGATTGAAACGGATTGTTCTAAAATGTCATACTTGTGAAATGATTACAACTGAATCCAATAGATTAGATAGTCCTACTAGAATTATCTTAGTTATCTCTGCACAGAAATTGATTCAAAAATGTTGTGAAGCGTATTTGGCATATATACTTGATACTCAAGAATCAAGATTAAAGGTTAATTGGGTTCCGATTGTTTATGGGCCTGCAAATGTGTTTCCTGAAGAATTGTCGGGATTACCACCTGAACGTGAAATTGAGTTTGTGATTGACTTGATGCCCGAAACTGATTCTATATCAATCGCATCATATTAAATGGAACCAATTAAGCTAAAAGAACTTAAAGCACAGTAGTAAGAGTTGTTTGATAGAAGTCTTATTCGACTGAGGGTATCTTTCTAGAGTGCACATGTGTTATTTGTGAAAAAGAAATATGGGTCGATGAGAAGGTGCATTAATTAGAGGAAATCTTATAAAGTCATGATAAAGAATAAGTATTTGTTGCCCCATATTGACGACTTGTCTGATTAGTTAAAAGATGGTATAGCGTTTTTGAAAATAGGTCTCAGATCCGATTATTATTAGTTACGAGTTAAAGATATTGAGGTACCAAAAATTACTTTTCGAACTTGTTACGACCATTATGAATTTCTAGTAATGCTATTCAGATTAATTAATGCGCTACTGCTCTATGGATTTGATGAACCGGGTTTTTTAGTCTCATCTGGATACATTAGTAGTAATATTTATTGATGATATATTGATCTATTCTAAAACAAAATCCAAGCATACTCCGCATTAGGAAATTGTGTTACAGACTTTGCATTAGAAACAATTGTATGTAAAAAAACAATTAGTAAATGTGAATTCTGGCTCAAAGAGTTGGATTTCTTGGTCACGTGATTTCTATAGATGACATACAAGTTGATCCAAGTAAGATTTCAATAATTGTTAACTGGAAAGCTCCGAAAAATGTTCAGAGGTGCATAGTTTTTTGGGTTTAGTCAATTATTATCGTTGATTTGTTAAAACTTTCTCGATAATTTCTTTACTGATAACTAAGATATTATATAAAACTGTTGAGTTTGTTTGGTCAGATAGGTGCTAATAGAGTTTTGACCAACTGAAAGCTTTATTGGCAGAAGCTTTTGTATTGACTTAGCCTGAATCTAGGAAGGAATATGTTGTTTATAGTGACGCGTCGCTCCGTGGGTTAGGTTGTGTATTGATACATGATTGAAAAGTTATAGCTTATGCTTCTCGACAATTAAAACCACACAAAAGGACTTACCTAACTCAATCTAGAATTGGTCGCGATTGTATTCACCTTGAAGATTTGGGAACATTATCTGTACCACGAGAAATGTCATGTTTATACCAATTATCAAAGCCTGAAATATTTAATGATTCAAAAAAGAATTGAAGCGATGGTGGCTCGAGTTATTGAAAGATTATGATATGGTAATTGATTACCATCCATGAAAAGTTAATGTAGTTACTGACGTGTTAAGTCAAAAATCACTATTTACCCTGAAAGCATTGAATGCTCAGTTGACTTTGAATTGTGACGGTTCTGTGTTAGCAGAATTTAAAGCTAGAGCGTTGTTTCTTCAAAGAATTCGAAAGTTACAAATGATGACACGAAGTTGCTAGTTAATCAAATATAGATTTAGAATGATCAGTCTATAGAGTTCAATGTTGGTGTCGATGTTATGTTGTATTTTCGCAATGGATTATGTGTTCTGAATGATCTAGAATTTAAATGAGATGTACTATCAAAGACTCATGGTAGTACATACCCCATTCATCCGGGTAGTACTAAAATATTTTGTGATTTGAAACAGATGTATTGGTGGTCAAGTACGAAACATGAAATTTCAGAATTTATGGTTAAATGTCTAGTTTGTTAGTAGGTGAAAGCCAAACATCAAGTTCCATCTGGATTATTATAGCCTGTTATGATTCGTGGATGAAAATGAGAATAAGATACAATGGATTTTGTATCTGGATTACCTGCAACGTAGAAAAGAAAGACTCGATTTGGGTTATTGTTGACAAACTAACGAAATCATCTCACTCTATTCCATTCAAAATAGAGTACTTTCTTGAAAAGTTAGCTAAGTTATATATATTAGAAATTATCAGATTAAATAGAGTATCGTTGTCTATTATTTTCGATCGAGACCTAAGATTCACCTCGAGATTTTGGGGTAAATTCCATGAGACTCTGGGTACTAAACTTAACATCGATGCAGCATTTCATCTGTAGACAGACAGATAGTCAGAATGGGTAATATAGATTCTGAAAGACATGTTACGATGTTGTATTCTCGAGCTTGAAGATAGCTGGGAAAAATATTTGTCATTGGCAAAATTCACTTATAATAACAGATATTAGTCCAGAATAAAAATGACACCGTTTGAATCTTTATACTGATAGAAATGTAGAACCCTGCTATACTAGTTAAAATTGAGTGAAAACAAGATAGTTGAAACAGACTTGATTAGAGAAATTAAATATAAAGCTCGCATTATTCAATATTGTCATCAGATCATTATTTGTCATATTGGAACGATAGAAATGTGCAAGTGTACACAATTGCAACAAGTAATAAAGTGACAAGTAAATGTCGATGTCGAGTTATCGTACCCACAGGGGCTGTGAAAGAAAAATATTTATGAAATGTAAATCAAACACTTTGGTGATGGGAAAAATATTTTGTTTTGAAGAAGTGATGTAAAAACTAAAAATTAACAAAGTAATAAAAATAAAAAGTAAAAATTCCAATGCACGATTTCAAAAAGACGAATTTTAATCAATATGACATAATTGTGCTAGATCGATTACATTCCTTAACTTAGAATTACTAAACCCATGTTCATGTTGTTACGAATATTTTCACGGCAACTTGTTAATTTGTTAACTACAGTAAATACATGCTTACTAAATTAACCAATCTCTTGAACATTTTTCAATGTCAATTCAAACAATTAATCAATCTTCATAAGAACATATAAGATTAAGTGAGGTAACAATATATTTCTATATTGAAACAATTTAATCACAATAATCTTGCAAGTTATGCAAGGCTAATGTACTGTTTAATATTGTCGCTAATTTAACCTTCAGCTACCTTAGAAGATTAAACATGCACCAATTAAATACTGTGTCACTTAATTATAATTTCATTCGTTACGTTACATTTTGTAATGCAAGTATAACATAAGCATGGTTTTATTTAATTGAACAACTTACCAAGGCCTATAACAACACAAACATGATTTTAAATATTCAAGTGGACAGAATGCAATCAATCTAACACGAATCAATTTAAGCCATCTTAATTAGAACAAGAACAATAACAAAAAAATTATTCATATTCATAATCACAACATAAACAAGAAAATTAAAGAGAAGGGAACTAGAAAGCAAATCCAGTATTTCTCTGAAGCCAGACTAGTGCACTCCTCTTCTTCTCTGCTCGTTTTGTTGAATCGAGGCCTCCATGAACAATTGAACGATGCTATTCCAAGGTGGAAGACGACTCTTTTTCAATAGGGAAATGGACAAGGGAAATGGACAAGAAAAAGAGAAAAACAAATGAGAGAAAGTGAGTGAGAGAGAGAGAGAGAGAGAGAGAGAGAGAGAGAGAGAGAGAGATGTGTGGGAATGGTGTGTTGAGTTAATATGTGAAGGGGATATTTATAGGTGGGAGTGGCTGCTAAAAATAGCAAATAATTAGCAGCCACACACTTCCCTTGGCTGGCCACACATGGAGCAAAGTTTGAATGTTTCAAAATTTACTAAATTTAACTTGGGACAAATCTTCAAAGGCACAAAAAGTGGAGGGATTTGAATAGGATTTTAAGGAAACTTGAGGGTTGTTTGCAATTAATTCAATCAGCTAAATAAGCTGATTGGGTCAGCTTATTGGGTCGTTTTGGGCTACAAATTTTCGTATTGGATTAGTCTTAAATGCTTAGCACACAAGGCCACTTTCTCCTTCAAGCTTTATATTAATTTTTAACTCAATTTAACTTGGGTAAAAATTAAATATAAAGTATATAAAATAATCATCATTTGGACCAAAATTTGGCTGGAAAAATATTTAATCTTGCCCTTGGTTCACTTGATGCAAAAATCCCTCAACGGTTCAAGCCTTTCAAGGTATATACCGAGCCACTTTTCACCTTTTGTACAAAATTGTCGAAAATAAACCAAATTTGTGAAAAATTATTATAAAAATAATTAAAAGTCAATATGTTAATAATTTAAGTGCAAATTAATTAATTTACAATTAAAGTGTGAATTTTGACAAAATTTACTACGAAACTACATGAATTAGAGCTCAAAAGGTACTGAAAAAGTCTATATATTTTTGTGTTTCCACATATTTAGAGGAGTGTAACAGCCCAATTTTGGGGCTAGTCAGAACAGCGGTTTCAGAACCACTAATTTGAGGTTGGAGTAATTATTTCTAATATTATTTTATGTGTTATGGCATGATTATATGAATGTATGAAAATTTTGGTACATTAATTTTAGCGATTGCATGCTTAATTGCGAAAAAGGATTAAATCGCATAAAGTGTGAAAGTGTTGTTCTACAAGCTAAGGGTGTCTAATAGCTACAGAATATTAAATTGGAGGTCCTTAATGTGCAATTAGAACCTTAGGAAAGGGTTGGTCGGCCATAGGGGACAAGAAAATAAGAAATTTGTCAAAGTAGGTGAATTAGGTGACTAATTGAAGGAAATAAATAAAATAAAGAGAAAGATGATATCACCTTTCACCTTCATCTTCCTCCACCAAAAATATCAGCCAAGAAGGGGTTTTGGAAGCCTAAAATTTTCAGCAACTTCTCACCCCTGCAAGTAAGTGATTTTCGTGGTCTTTCTTAATAATTTTTGTACTTTAGAGACCCTTGTAGCTTAAGCTAACTAATAAGGGGACTATTTTGCAAAATGGTTGAAAGACTAGGGTTTTTCCATGAGAGCATTAGTATTTTTTTCTGAAATTTTATGGAAGAAAATGAGTCTTGGTTATTAAATAAACAACTTTTGTGAAAGGAGTTTTCATGAAAACACCTAAAAAGGACCTTTTTGTAAAGGTTGTAAAGTAGGTGGTAAATGTGTGAAATAATTGGTATTGTGAGTTGCTATAAGAGTAATAAATGTTCAACTAGGCTTGTTAAAGGAGGAAATTTGATTAGAATCGATTTACGAGCCTAGGGGTAAATTTGTTATTTTGTGAAAGTATAGGGGCAAAATGATAATTTTGCCAAAATAGAAACTTTGAAATTTCTTGAACAATGTGGTGAATTAATAAGTGAATTCGTTATTATAGATCAAGAAAAACGATGTCCAGACTTAGACCGGGGGAAAACCAAGATAGTGGACTAAATCGAGATAGTCACCCAAATTTTTGTATATCGAGGTAAGTTCTATGTGAATAATACAACTCTATTGTTATTATGCTTATAACCATTGATATTGCATAATATGTTTGATTATTTCTATGAATATTGTTGACATCTATTAAGATGATGGAGAGTGAGGAAATCCTTGGATAAACACCATAAAAAAAGTGATTATTGGTGTGCTGTGTGCGATATCACAGTGTTATTCATTATTGGTGGGCTGTGTGCGAAACCACAATATTTATTATCGTTGGTAGGCTGTGTGCGAAACCACCGTGGATATATGATTATTTGGTGGGTCTCGTAGGCTTGTTTAAGGGATGAAAGGAAAGATTATGAAAAGTTTTAATTTTGTGTGAAAAGTCACATCTTGGTTTTGTGTGAATGTTTGCATATGAGTCCGGTAACGCCTCGTACCCTGTCCCAGTGTCGAATACGGGTAAGGGGTGTTACAAGGAGCCAGTGACAATTTTAGTTTGTAAGGTAAAAGAACTTCAAAATAAATAGGTACCGCTAGTAAAATTTTTGTAGCATCAACATGATATCGAAGAAGCTACGTGGGAAACTAAGGTATTGATGAAGTTATAAAACTCGAACCTATTCTCAGGTAAAAACTTTGAGAACGAAATTTTCTAAGGAGGGGAGAGTTGTAACAACCTGTTTCCCAGTGGTGTCGGAAACAGTGGTTTTAGGATCACTAATCTAATGAGTGAGTCTATAAATATTAGTTATTTAATATTTACGAGTCAAATATAGTACTATATTGAATTTTGATTTAATAATTTTGGCTAATTGAACAAATAGTTAAGTACAAGTGGTTTGTTCCTAAAGTCTAGTGATTTTGGAAAATGAAGTATCAGGACCTCTTTTCTATAAACCGAGCTTGTAAATATTTTGATTAAATATTTACGGAGTTACCATATTAGTGTATTGGAATTTGTTTTAGTAATTTTAATGTTTGGCTAGTTAATTAAAGAAAAAGGGTTAAATCGTAAAAATTGCAAAAATCAGTCACTATTGATTTAAAAGGTCTAATTGACTATAAAAACATAGTTTAATAGATTTATATGGTAATTTAACCATACTTAAAATGTTAGACGGTAAGTATATACACTTTAGTATGTAAATTAATGGCAATTTAGTAATTTATAAAATGATAAAGTAAGATAAAATATTAAAACAAAAGAAACATGTATCAACTTTCTCATTTCTTTTCATTTCCAACTGAAATATTTATATGTATTTGATTCTCAATTATGATGCTTCGATGGTGAATTGTATAAGTGTTCATGGTTTTTGATAATATCTTGATACTTGATAATGGTTGAAAGTGTATAAATGTGATGTTGTGGTTGACAGGGTTAATATTAGCTAGTGATTTTGTTAATTACTAAAATGTGATTATGCGGTAAGTTATAATGTTTCAACCTGTGAACTTACTAAGCTCGTAAAATCTTACTTGTGTCATTTTTCTATTTCTTTGTAGATAATATTTTGTAGAATTAGGCGATCGGATCAACTTGAAGATCACACTATCCAGATAACTTTTGGTAGATTTTCATATGTTTACTTTTGGGTTATGTGGGATGAAATAGGCGTTTTTTGTATATGTTTTGAATACATATTTCATGTGTTACATATTTGATTGATGTAAAGTTGTTTAAGCTTGGTAGTAGCTTGCTTGCATATGTGGCTTTGGTTTTGGTATAAATATATTTTTGGCTATTTGGTATAAACCTCATGAAAGTTTTTGAAATATGGTTAATTTGAATGTGAATGGATTGAATGAAATGGTAAGTTTGGCATGTGTTATTGTATGGACTTGTGAACTATGAATGCAAATAAGTTTGGTAAGAAATATGGATTTAGTTTGATAATTGAAATGTTGTGCCATTGATAGCATATTGGTTAGGCACTTAGGTTATATGTTTTGGTATGTTTTAAGCTTGTTGGAATGTGTTTTGAAGGTATATAAATGTTTGGTTTTGATTTGACTTGGCATATAAGAAATGTAACACCCCTCACCCATATTCAACGCCGGAATAGGGTTACGGAGCATTATCTAAATTTTAACATATATAACAGTACTTTTCTCATACATTCAACCATTTCATACAATCATCATTCAATTTGTCTCTTACAATAGCCTACGAGGCCTTAAACATGCTTTAGGAGCGATTCGGGACTAAGCTAATAACTTATAAAACTTTGACGAAACTTTGAAAATTTTTCTCAATACAAATGACACACGCCCGTGTGACTAGGCTGTGTGTCTCACACAGCCACCAGACACGTCTGTGTCTCCAGCCACTTGAAAACAGGGGGTACATACTGACTTGGGTCACACAGCCAACCACACGCCCTTGTGTCTAGCCCATGTGCCCTTCGAATTGGCCACACACGCCCGTGAGCCAGGCCGTGTGCTAGGCCATGCCAAAACTGTAGGGTATGCTGACTTATGCAACACGGCCAAGTCACACGCCCGTGTGCTAGGCCGTGTGCCAATTAGAGGGTATACTGACTTGTACCACATGGCCAGTCACACACCCGTGTGTGAGACCGTGTGGAGCATACTGACATGGTTCTAATATCAACACCAGGGGACACACGGCCGTGTAACATGATTGTGCGTCGCACACAGCTGAGACACACGCTTGTGTCTCTGCCCGTGTGGACAAAAATAGGCTATTTGCAAAGCCATCTTGCTACCCTATTTATACATGCATGCACAAGCATAGATTGCAACATTTTATAACCCAAAAGGCAGCCAATCCACAACATTTTATACATAATTTATACCAATTCAACATAGTATTCAAATACCTAATTTATATTATGCATTTTCCATTCATATGCCTACTACTTATCAAGACAACATTTGCATATTTCCATTTCATCTACTACTTGCCAAAACATACCATATTTGAACACTTATACACAACCAAAACATTATTCTAAGTTAAGCCAAATCACATGGCTTAAACTTATACCACAACATGTACCAAAATCACTATCTCAAGTAACCATAACTAACATCTTTATAAATGGCCTATACATGCCATATTTACAAATATCCAAGAGTTCAAAAGAACCAACAACAACTGGATAGTGTGATGCGTAACTCCAACTTTATCCGGATCGAGCGAGTTATCGAACCTCTATAAAACATGGAAAAGAAACAACGTAAGTTTTAAAGCTTCGTAAGCCCATATAATTCAAAATTTAACTTACCATTATACATAATCAAACAATTAAACAAAGTATATCAAATTCACTTGCCAAATGCCTATACATAAGCATTCATCAACAAGTTTGTCATATAAGTGCAAGTAATCATCCATATTTCAATTCAATACTTAATACATTGTATCATATCAATTTCAAATATATCATGTACATCATTTATAACATTTCATTCTCAATCATATAAACAGTAATTCATTCGATAACAGTAATAGTAACTCATTCGTATAAACAGTACTTCATCCATATAACACATATCTTTTTCACATAACTAATAACAGGATTTACGCCCGTTGAACCTATTAGAATATCGAGGGATACTCGGGTGATATTCATAACATATAAATCAGTAATCCGTCAATTCATTATCATTTTCGCTCTTTCAAGCTATGATCAGTAAGCTCCTCCTGAGCTGATGGACAGTAAGCTCTATTGAGCTGAAATAGTAAGCTCTGACGAGCTGAGAACAATAAGCTCTTACGAGCTGATATATCAGTCAGCTCATACGAGCTACGGTGAGTCCGCAACACATGCAGGATCTCGACCTAAACGGTAACCCTAGAGACATGTCACTCGTATCCTACGAATTCCTATGGTTCAAACGGGGCTCAGTAACTATCAGACTATATCAATAAGGCATTCATATTTCAAGTAGATCAATTACTCAATTATATATATTCATTTCAAATAATTAGAAGTATTTAAAAGTTCCATTCTAATTATACGAACTTACCTCGAGTTGCTCAGATAGAAATATCGACTAATCGTCAACCTTTCCTTTTCCCCGATCTAATCCCGATCTCGACTTATCTTGATCTAATATTATCAAATTTAGCACATTCAGTATTCAATTTATTCAATTTAGCCTTTAATTCATATTTTTGGCAAATTTACATATTTGCCCCTAATGTTCCACACTTTTACAATTTAGTCCCTATTACACAAAATTGCGAATTCATGCAATTAATCACCAACCCATGTTTAGCCGAATTTTTTATATGTTACTAGAAGCCCATATTTTCAATTTATTCACACTTTTACCTACATAATTTTACATTTTCTCACTTTAATCCCGTTTTGACATTTTTGTCAAAAATCACTTTACAAAAACTATTAATCTAACATTAAACCTTCCAAATCTATCATAATTCATCAAATTACTCAAGCATTCAACAATGGCAACATGAGAAATCTTTAACAATTTCGAAATCTAGGGTACGGGCTAGCTAGAATACGAAGCAATGATTACAAAAACATAGAAATCATTAAAAACCGAGTCAAAATCACTTACCAATTTAACCATGTAAGTGCCGAATGTTAAAACCCTAGAATGGCTTTCTCTTCTCTTCAATTGCGATAAGAGATGAAGATGAAAGCATTAAAATTTCTTTGTTTGTTTTATTATTATTAACTTAATACATAATTTACTATATTAACCTTAAGTTTACTATATTAACCTTAAGTATATAACATTAAAATTCATTTTTACATGTCCATTAATGTCCACTTACCTTTCCAATGGCTTAATTACCATTTAAGGCCACCATAATTAAAAGCCAAAGCTATTTGACACCTTTAACTAATAGAACATGCATTTTACATTTTACGCAATTTAGTCCTTTTTCTCGAATTAACCATTCAAACAGTAAAATTTCTTTACGAAACTTTCACACAATAATTTTATCATGCTGTAAACTTTAATAAAATAATAAAATAAATATTTTGACCTCGGATTTGTGGTCTTGAAACCATTGTTTTGATTTGACCAAAAACGGGCTGTTACAAGAAATGGGTAATGTTTTGGCTTGTTTTAAAAGTAAATTTAGGTGCACACGGCCTGGGACACGGGTTGTCACACGGTCACGTGCCAGATATGGTCATACCACACGACCATGTGTCATATTGATTTTAGTTTAGTTTTTTTCACACAACATTAGGCTGTCACACGGCTTGGCGACATAGCCATGTGACCCCTACATCGAGCTATGCATAGTCTGGCACACAGTCTGCAAAATGATCATGTGACTCCTATTTCGAGTTGTACCCGGTTTGGCCACATGGCAATGTCCCTGGGCCATACGATCTAGGCTCTATCACACAGCCTGGCCACATAGCCGTGTGACCTCTGTTTTTAATTTTTCAGTTTTTTTCTTTTTTTATTTCAAATTGGTCTGTGATTGTTTTTGAATTGATTTTTAGGTCTCGTAAGCTCGATATAAGGCCCGTGATGTATATATATGCTACGAATGATATTTAGATTTGAATATTTGATATCCAATGAATGGTTTAATGATATTAATTGTTTCGTTATGTGACGTAATACCCTGTAACCTTAATCCGACGATGGAGACGGGTTAGGGGTGTTACAGGTAGCCGTATCGAGATGAGAGACGATTGGAAGACAACTTCCAAACTATCAAGCCTTCTACAAGTGACATTGAAAAAGAACAATTCTCACATGCATTCATCTTAAGGTTGATTGGGGGTCTGCTAATGCCAGATAAATCTCGCAATTTGGTACATTTAATGTGGCCACTTCTATTAACCGACTTGAAAGAAACGGGACGACTTACTTGGGGATCAATGGTGTTGGAAACCTTGTATTAAGAAATGTGTCAAGCGACGATTCCCAAAAAAAGTTAAAACCGGCGGTTGCATGCTCCTTTTTTAATCGTAGGCATGGTATCGAATATCATTTTTACGCCCCTAACTGGAACTCCCTTACGAATTTCCACTCATAATATGGTAAAATTCATTTGATAATATCATTACCGTTTTTATTTTTCATTGTTGTAATTTTGAAATAACATATTATTTAAATAGGTGGAATAACCCCGCGAGACACAGCAGTATACCGACCGAGCTCGAGGATATGCGACTAGCTTTAGATCAACAAACCGAAGAGGAGGTTAGTTTATAAATTTCAAAGTTGTCAATTTTTTATTCCAGTATTTGAAATTTAATATTAGGCACGTTCTAAAATTTATAAATTCATACTACAGTTTTTATGGATGCCATATGCAGATCTGATGATTCAAGAATGCGTCCCGGACGAATTTTTGGCCAATCTCAACTTCTAGCACGTCAAAGTGCCATTGATCATTTTTTTCAACGGTCGAGATGTACGAATCCGACGAGTGATACGACAGTTTGGGTGTACACAATGCATTCTATCGCCACCCTAGAAGCTCGATGACCTACACAAGATCGACTTGTAAGGGAAACTTGAGGAAGATTAGCCAACATTCCACAAGAAGTATTTCAAGATGTGGCTGCGTAGGTACGACTACTTCCCAACGCGTGAGCCATTTCTCGCACCAGAGTTGGCGACATCTCCAGATTACATGGATTGGTTCAGGCATAACAGCAAGCTGTGTCTACTAGCAGCTTTGGAAAGGAGTAGGCAACGTCGTCGTAGAAGGCTAAGATGAGGGCCCATCAATCCTAGTTCGGGAGAAGATGCCGCGGCTAGATCAACATCTACTTCATCTGTACTGAAGGACTCGATTGTCGTGCAACCTCTCGGTCAATATGGTTCATTTATTTTTGGTTCTAACCTAGTTTTTTTTGTTACAAGCATCACAGCACACACACTCATTCCCCGCATCATCACCTTCAGTTCTAGCTTATTTTACACAAGCACCACAGCATGCACAATCATTCTTTACATCAGCACCTTCTCTAGGGATATATTTGCACGACCGCCACTCACAGTATCATATTACATGCTGACCCACCAACAATACCGACACATCTGGTATCGTCAATAATTCTCGCCATTTATCTGCAATCGGTCCATGCAACTGTTGGAAAAACCCGGTTTGAAAACAGTTTTCTTATATAAAAAAAATTAAAATTTTGAACATCGACCCAGTTTGTGATATTTATTGCAATAAACCTTAATTGAATTCGTACTTGTGTTTTTGGATAAACGGATCATTGATTTTTTCGGCTTTTAACCAAACACTCTTCTCTGCTATTCTTGTACCACGAATTGCTTCGAGTGTGGGCTCGAACCAATTGAATCAAAACACAGAACTAGAAAAAGTTTTTCCTTTTGGGGTGAAAATAGAAATTCTCTTTTCTTTAATAGTGTAACACCCCTAACCCATCTTCGTCGTCAGATTAGGGTTATGGACTATTACTAAACAATCAAAAACATTTGAATCTTAAATCATCCAATATTAAAATCACATCATAAAACATTCATACACTAGCATATTGTCCCTAAATCGAGCCCTCAAGGCCCTAAAAATATCCTAAAAATAACTTGGGACCAATTTGAAACAAATTGGAAAGTTTAAGAAGAAGATGCAAAATTTGCAAAATAAAGGTCACACGGCCGCGTCTCATGCCGTGTAACAATTGAACTAAGGAGACACGACCGTGTCCCAGACCGTGTCCTCACCTGTGTAACTCTCTGAGTAAGGTTACACGGCCGTGTCACACACCCGTGTGCCAAGCTTTGTGTTAGGACGTGTAATTCACTGACTTGCACCCTTAAGAAATCATCAGGTGACACACGGCCGTATCGCCAGGCTGTGTGTCTCACACGGTTGAGTCACACGTCCGTGTCTCAAGCCATGTAGACCCAAATGAACCTTAAATGTCAAATTTACTGTTTCAAGCTTACTTGGACCCTAAGTAATCCATTTACTAGCCAAAAGACCTATTTAAAATGACATTAAATGTAACAACCCTTACCCGTGTCCGACACCGGGATAGAATACAAGGCATTATCGGACTTAACTTGCCTAAACCTACAACATCTGGCTATAAAATTTCATTTCAACTTAAAACTTCTCATTCATATTCATAACCTCCTTATTAGGGGCCTACGAGGCCCTAACCATACATACGGAAGGGTCCGAGAATAAATCGGAAACTTTTATGCATTTAGAAAATTTTTGCCTAAACAGGGGCTACACGCCCGTGTGAAATGGAACATGCCCGTGTAGGGCAGGTCGTGTAATCACACACGCCCATGTTCCTAGCTCGTGTGGAATTTATTTTTCATTTCGAACCTACAAGGGTTTTCACACGGCCGGACACACGTCCGTGTCAGTAGCCCGTGTCCATCACATGGCCTAGATACGCCCGTGTCCTCACCCATATGTGAAAAACTTGGGTATTCTGTTTATGACATCAGCAACCTCTTAAGGGCACACGGCCTAGGCACACGTCCATGTGCTATACCGTGTAATGAATTGGATTCTCGCAATTGGATACAGGGGACATACGGCTTATCAACACAACCATGGGGCTGATCGTGTGTCACACACGGTGTAACACCCCTAACTCGTATTCGTCGCCGAACTAGGGTTAAAGGCATTACCAAACAGATCGGAAACGTTTACAGAAATGTCATACAATTGAATATTAACCTCAACCCTAATGTCCCCTTAGAAGGCCATCGAGACCTAAAACATGCTATAAATCGGGTCGGGACTAAACTGGAACACATACAAAATTTCATGGAAATTTAAAACTTTTCTAAGTTTCAGGGGTTACACGCCCATGTGGGTAGGCCGTGTGCCTCCCACGGCTGCTAGACACACCCGTGTGTCCTCCCTATAGTCGAAACTGACCTTTGCTCCACGACCACCAAGCACGCCCGTGTACTTTGGCCGTGGTCGATCCTGTTGAAAACCACGCGGTTACTAGGCACGTCCGTGTGCCAAGGCCGTGTACTCTTATGCTAGCTACTGACTTTGTCCCACGATCACTATGCACGCCTGTGTGCCACAACCGTGTGGCAAAATAGGCCACTTGCAAGGCCAAAATGCCACCCACATGGGTCTTACCTACAAGCAAAATCACCAAGACATCTCATGCCTATTTGGCAACCAAGAACATACCAAAATAACCATCCAAATTACAAGACTAAAACTCATCTCATCACAAGCATAATTCATCCATTTGCTTAATCAAAACTTGACCATTTCATGAATCAACTAACCATGTCAAAAACATACTTCACACATATCACATTCATTCAAGCAAATTCTCAACTCATAACTAGCCAAATCACATGGAAAAGTTCATATAACAAACTTATATCAAATACTAGCCTATACATGCCATATCTAGCTATATACATTTCCAAAATGTACCAAAATGAGTTTAGTAGAGTGATGATGATCCTTGACGGTCCCGAGCCTTCAGTAGCTTTGACGACCTATAAAACAGAGAAGACACACACACACAGAGTAAGCTTTCCAAAAGCTTAGTAAGTCATAATACAAATAAACTTAACATAAAAGGGCATATATGCACATAAGTACATTGCCACATCCTAATTACTTAGCAAACTATCACATATATGCTTTGGTCCATGTACTTGGCCATATTTGCCACATTCATCAATTCAAAAGTATTATATATACAAGCTCTTTCATGCTTACTTTCACATATCATAATGTTATCCCAATATACATAATCATCATAGTAAGATCACATAGATACTTACCTTATATACACACTTAGTGTATAAATCAATGTGCCTAAAACGGATTCACTATTTGCATAGCCATTCGTATCACAAACTTGCTTGTTGAACCGTAAGGAATCTAGTAGGATACTCAGAAAGCTCGGAATAGTCGTACAATGCCAACGTCCCAGACGAGGTCTTATATGCACTCAGATATCGATGCCACTGTCCTAGACAAGGTCTTACACGAATCAATACGATGCCGATGTCCCAGACATGGTCTTACACATAAAGATCATATCGATGCTAACGTCCCAAACGTGGTCTTACACGAATCAATACGATGCCGATGTCCTAGACATGGTCTTACACGTAAAGCTCATATCGATGCCAACGTCCCTGACGTGGTCTTACACGAATATCAAATCAACGCCAACGTCCCAGACGTGGTATTACATGATAAAACAGAATAGATACATTTGTATTCCTAAGTTCATACGGGATTTCTCAGACTTATCACTATATCGACCTTATCTCGGAATTCATATACTTAACATCTCATAAGCATTCATTATCATCAATAGTCATATGAATATGCTCAATTCAATACAATTACATTTATTTGCAATATGACTTACCTCGGATTCGATTTAACTGAAATGGGAACGGCTACTCGGTTACTTTTGCTTTCCCGCTGTCTAAGCCCATTTTCCTCAGTTCTTGATCTAAACATATTCAGAAATAACCCTTTTATTCACTTATTCATTCAATTTAATCCAAGGACACATATTTAAGGCTATTTACAAATTAACCCTCAATTGCACAATTTATCAATTTAGTCCATTTTTCTCAAAACATCAAATTCACAAAATCATCACACATCCAAGCTTAGCCGAATGCATATATATATCATACAAGCCCATATTTTCCATCAAATTTACAATTTAATCCCTCAAGTTACTATCTTCTCAATTTAGCCCTAATTAGCTAAATTCATCAAAAATTCATGAACAAAGTATGTTCATCTAGCTCAATTCTTTCATTTAACAACTAAACTCATCACAAAGCTCAACATATCATCAATGGCATATCTCACAAACATCATTAATACACAAAATTGAAACATGGGTTTTGTAGCTCTCAAAGCAACGATTGCAAAAACTTAGAAATTATCAAAAACGGATTACAAACTAACCTTGAATCAAACCAAAACCATGGCTGAACCCTTGCTTGTGTTTATCTTTTCTTTCTTTTATGAATTCGGCAAAGAGATGATAAGAATAAGGCCACTTACACATGTTTTCTTTTTATTATAATAATATAACTTATAAAATAAATATAATATAAATTTAACTTATAAAATAACATATAAAAGCATAATATAAATTTGCATGTTGCCATCCACTATAAGTGGAAAGGGGCTATTTGCCTTTTAAGGACTTTATAATAATAAAGCCACATCAATTTGGTCACTAATCAAAAGAAAAGCCACTTTTAAACTTTATGCGATTTAGTCCTTTTTATCAAATTAAGCACACAGACGGGCGAATTAACATACGAAACCTTACCACATGCTTAACCATTTATCAAAGACACAGAAAATAATATTAAAATATTATAGGACTTGGATTTGTGGTCATGAAACCACTGTTCTGACTAGGGTATAAACCGGACTGTTACACATGGACTAGACACAAGCCCGTGTGTCTACCCGTGTGGACAATTAGAAGGCTATTTTCCAAGCCAATTGCCACCCTAAAACATAAACACAACTATACCAACACAGGCAACATATATCATGGCAATAATACACTATGAAGAACCATTAATCATCATTCATACATTTCACATTTTACTCCATCATTTGCATGAACTTTCACTTCATAAAACTCATCATCATTAAAATATGAAACTTGACAAATTTTGGCCAATTCCAAATGACCATATACAAAATGAGTGTATAACAATTAATAGCCAACACTTTGGCTTTCAAATATGACATAACACAAGATGACCAAGTTCCTATACATGTCATACCCAAAATGAAACAACTTTACTATACCAAAAGAATGATTGATAGTGTGATCCGAGCTCCGACGTTCTACGATCTTCGAGCTACCTTGGTGATGCTACAAAGAAAAAAAAAAGAAAAAGAGAGGGGTAAGCATATAGCTTAGTAAGTTTGCATGAATTAAAATAGCAACATAAGTACTCATGGTAAAATCCATCCATCTCATAGAAAAATAACAACACAAGTTCTTAAGTACTTGGACATACTTACTCATACTTACGCTTACCCAACACATATCACATTACGGTTTCATAACTCGTAATTTACTCATGGTATCTGTATCACTTCATCACATAATTTAGCATTTATGATATCTTGAACATAAACTTAAATCAATATCATTCTTAACTTAAATGTATCTTTTTGTCATATTTGTATAGCTTAGCTCTTTGTCATCTTTGCATACTTAGCTCTTTTGCCAGTTGAAATACTCTGAATATTCGGAAGATACTCAATGTCATCATACAAGTATCACGATGCCAATGCCATATCCCAGATATGGTCTTACATGTGACCACCTCTTGATGCCGATGCCATATCCCAGATATGGTCTTACACGGGATCTCTTAACTCGATGTCGATGCCATATCCCAGATATGGTCTTATACGAGATCGTACATAGATGTCGATGCCATGTCCTAGACATGGTCTAACAGGAGATCTTCCTTTAGTGCCGAGGCCATGTCCTAGACATGGTCTTATACGGGACATTCCTTATTCGGTGCCGACGCCATGTCCTAGACATGATCTTATACGGGTCCTACATTTGGTGCCGATGCAATGTCCCAGACATGGTCTTATACGGGACCTTCCTTATCTCATGGTGTGACAGGTATCCTCATTATTCTGAATCTTCAACAGGGACTTCAACTTAACATATTCTCATAATTTTCTCATCGAGGCATCATTAGTCGATTTTCATAGATAGAATATTCTTTGTCATAATATCAAGCAATTTAAATATATAAGAATACTATGAAGCTTTAATATCACACAAACTTACCTCTGTACTCAAAATAGGTGTAGATGTTTGATTTAGTCCAACACTTTGTTCTTGCATCGGTTTCAGCCCGGGCTTCGTGTTTCTTGATCTATAATAAAAATTTCACTTTTTTGAGACTCATATTGACTAAATTAACTCATAAATCATACTTTGGCAAAATTATGGTTTTGCCCCTAAACTTTCACATAATTACACTTTTGCCCCTAGGCTCTAAAAATGATTTGTATTCAACTTTCTTGTATTTTAAGCCTAGCTGAATTAGTTTCTTAACTACAACAGCGCCCGATTTTCACTATTTCACTCATGTATGACCATTTTTATAACCTTTACAATTTGGTCCTTTTATGCATTTTTCATGAAAATCACTTAGAAAAAGATGTTTATCATATATCAAACTTTCATATTCTTCCATAAAACATCAAAATACATGCATGTCATACATAGGTAAATTTTTTGAACATAAACCCTAGCTCAAAATATAGCTAGAAATAGCTAAATCGAGCTATGAGGATCTCAAAAATACGAAGAACATTAAAAACGGGGCTAGGAGGTACTTACTATCAAGATTGGAAGATGAACAAACCCTAGCTATGTCTTCTTTAGTGATTTTCGGCCAGGGGAGAAGAAGATGAACACAATTTTGACTTTGTTTTCCCTTTTTAATCTTTTATTTACTAAATGACACAAAATACCCTTAAGGCCTCTTTCTTAAGATTTTTCCTTCCCATGCCCATTTTTGCCCATCTTAACATGTAATGGTCTAATTGCTAAAGAAGGACCTCTAGTAATTTTTATAACTCTATTTCATACTTAAATCTTCTATAATCTCATATTTTCTAATCTTTGCAATTTAGTCCTAATGGACAATTTAATCACTAATAAATAAAATTTCCTCATGAATTTTTACACAATTATACAAACACATCATAAGCCTCATAAAAATCATAAAACACATATTTCTACTTCGGATTTGTGGTCTCGCAACCACTATTCTGACTAGGCCCTAAATCGGGCTGTTACATTAAAAGCTCAAAACATGCTAAATCAACCATCCTAAGTGCCTAACGAATGTACCCTCATTGGTACCACAAGTATACACAATTTCACAACAAAATGAACTATAACCTAAAGCATGTTAATTCGCACAATTTAACATTCAACCAATTTGCCTATCATAGGCACCTCAATCACAACATTCCAATAACATATAGCAGAAACTTGCACTAAACATCTTTCTTAATTCCCATATATCATATTAACTTAACTACTAATATTTAAGATCATACTTTAAAGTTTTACATATAGAAAACAATAGCAATAACCAACAAGCCTATTACATGTCATAAAATCCAAAATAAACGTTCCAAAAACTACCAAAAATAGGAGGATAGTGTGACTTGATTGTCGGTCCAACCGTCCAACCTTCAAAAAATCTACAAGAACAGAAAATAACACAAATAAGCTCATTGAAGCTTAGTAAGTTGACGTACAAAAATGATAAATCTTACCGAAGTAATACAATAAATCATTCAATAATAACTCAATTATATGTGTTCCCTGTCATCCAAAATCTCAACCCGGTGAATTGCATAATTCAATTCAAAGCTCAAGTACATGTTATAACTATCAAAATCACTAAATAATTTATGATTCAGAGGTTTACGATTTGATGATCGACTTACGAATATGAGTACATAGATATTCCAACCGAAACATGCCAATCGCTCGTAAGAGCTAATCCACCCGATAACACGCCATATGCTCATAAGAGCTAATCCACCTGATAATATGCCAGATGCTCATAAGAGCTAATCCACCCGATAACACGCCAGCACAGGGAGTATAACACGAGAGTTCACAACAAATGCTGAACCTCGGCCTACTCGGGAATATATATATATATATCACTCCATAACAATCTCCACTCCAATCCCTTCATAACACGTCATAATTCGATTGTACTCTATCTCGGGTTCATCCAATTCAAGTACTGAAATTCATCACTATTTCTCAAACAACTTTACATTAACGATAAAACAATTATAAATATTATATCATATTATATCATCACAAATTTCATATAGATATTAAATTATAAACCGTACAACTTACCTAGACTGAATTGTAGTAGATGCAGAAGTTCAGGGACTAATCCATGATTTTTCCTTTTTCACATTTATCAATAGGGTCTTGATATGCAAAAGAATCAAGAAAATTGAAGCTTTTCTTCTCCCTAGCTATGGCTTTCGGCCATTTGAAGAAGAAAATGAAAGTGAAATTGTTTTATTCATTCTTTAATTTTGTTTTAATTTTGTTTAAATTACAAAATTGCCATTAATCACATAATATTTTATCAATTCCAACCAAGTTGTTGTCCCACTATAATAACTAGTATAATTGCTACTTGAGTCCTTCCTCATAATTAAGCTATTAAATCATTTAAATGCAATAATTACTAAGTTTTGCACCTTTTACAATTTAGTCATTTTTCCTTAATTAACTATCTAAACGTTAATATTTCTTAACCAGATTTTAATACGACCCTAACGACTCCGTAAATGTTCTATAAACAATATTTATAAGATGACACGATGGAAATTTGTTGTCCCAAAACCACTATTCCGTCACCACTAAAAATTGGGATGTTACAAATAGAAACGGTAAAATTGTTATTCTGGAAAATATGTTTATAAATTGAGAATAAATTCTCTCTATTTTTTAGCAGAATAACAATCTCTCAAAAGTTGTGTTAATAACTCTACTAGTTCCATCTATTTATAGGAAGAGAAGAAACCTTTGTAAAGTTGTAGGGGTTTATTTTAAATAGAAAAACAATATCCTACTTAGAGTATGAGAGGGGTGAGTGACTAATCCTTGTATTTCTACTAGGGTTGTCACGCCCTTCATGTTATATGAGGGATTTTGGGCCTCTCACATATCGGGTCCAATTACGACTACTTCTTGGGCCTTTTTGATCTAGTATTCTGTAATGTGATCTAACTTGATTCAGTTTTTCTATTTCTCAAGATAAACTTTAATATTTACATATTAAATAATTTTCTCATCCCAATTTTACTCTAGTAAATTTTTTATGATTTTACCCTGGTAAAATTTTGTCGATTTTACCTCTGTAAAATTTTACCGATTTTACCCCTGGTAAAATTTTACCGATTTTACCCCTGGTAAAATTTTACCAATTTTACCCTTGGTAAAATTTTGAAAAATTTCGTTCAATATGTCACAACTCAACATGTTTGTTGTAACACCCCAAACCCGGTCAATACGTTACGACCAAATCTGGTATGTTACAGGAAAGGAAATTTTTAAAATTTTAACGAAACATCGTAATTTGGAAAAACTTTCAGCTTAGTGTTTCCATCTTGAAAATAATTTAAAATTTCGCTCGTGAGTTTCTTACCAATTTCTTGTTAGATTGAACTAAAAGCTGAAAATAATCTTAATTTTTCGAAAACCTGAATTTGAGGAATTTCATAAATGAGACAGTTGAAAACAATGTTGCGGTTTTAATAAAATCTCCGAATTAATTAGTTATTCGCAAGCAATCTTTTGTCAACACCTTTTTAGAAAAATGATGGTTTGTTTTTATGTTAGAAAAACTCCATATTCGATGTATCATAAAATGTGTAATAGCAGTATTAAAGTAAGTCCCAGATTTAAAGTTATAGTGGCCTTATTACAAAACAGAATCCCAAAACCTAAAAAGTAAGTTTAAATAAAACCTAAAGTTTACGAGAAAATAATGTATGGCCACCTCAAAGTCTGCCTCGGCTCCAAATCCGCGATCTAGGGATTACCTGCAAAATTAAGCAGAGGGGTAAGTCACCAAGACTCAGTGTGTAATTCCCCTTATAACGCAATAGGCCTTAAGCCCACAATTGCACATTGGGCCTTAGCCCACACAATATAGCATATGAACAATGTATGCAATGTAGCCCAGCCCAACCTAGTTTTCCATCCTCTAGGTCTCCTGCATCAACCAAACACCCGTGGCATCAAGCCACTATGGTCCCAGACCAGTTGTGACAGAGTCACAGAATATATAAATGTGGAGCCAACCCACTATGGTCCCAGACCACTGTGACAATCTCTGATAAGTATACGCGGGCCAACCCACTGTGGTCCCAGACCACTAAGACAAGTCACTGATAAATTTATGTGTACGTGGTTCCAAACCACAGTGGTCCCAGACCACTGTGGCAGAAGTCACTGAATAACACTTCCCCTTTCAATCATTTCCCAAAACCCATGCAACATATTATCATACTGAGATGAATGCAAACATACCTTCAATATACAACGGATAATTAATTCATACATACATACATATATATATTCGAAAGTAACATCATAGCGGAACTTACCCGGTGTCTCCAACCTTACCCACAAAGGTATCTCGACTATCTATACAGTCGTTTCGGCTTTCAGCCAACACAGTTATTAACGTAAATTAATAAAGTAAAGTGTGGGCATTACACACCTGATTACGCGTAAGACTAGACTATCTAGACTGTCGACACTCTCACTAGAAGAAACAACCGCGATTTGTCTATCCCAGGCAGATGTCGGCTCCCTACCACAGCCTGGCGAAAAGTCTCGAACCGCCAACACAGCACGTCTTTTAAACTTAGGAGCAGAGACCACGGGTCCGCTCCACTCAGGCTCCTTAGACGCACCCTCCTTGGATCGGCTAGCACTCATATCCATGATAAGAGTCTTGATCAGTACTTAGAGAAAAATGTTTGGTTGTCTATCAAAGAAATTTGGTTAAGGCAACGAAAGGGAAAAGGGAAATAGACAAACTGAAATCAAGAAAATCTCATTACCTCACGAACCCGAATGGAATGGTAAGGTTCGACAACCAATAGACCTTTAGCTTCGGACTACAATTGTTCAGCTAATGGAGTTTCCCAGAGTAAACGTTCCAAATGAGAGAAGAGGAAGAAAAGGAAAAAGGGTTAGCCAAAATCTAAACACCAAGAACAAAATAGCCATTCGGCTATGGCCACATAGAATCGAGAGAAAAGAAAAGAAAGGGACGAAAGAGTCTTCCCTTACCTTAACCAACAGAAACCGATTGAAGAGACTTCCTACGGCCAAAGATTCCTAGCACCTTACTTCGCGATGTTCGGCTAACAGTAAAAAGTGTAAGAGTCAATTAGTGTGGTGTCAAGGGAGATTCGGCTATGGTGAAAATGTGTAGAAACGAAACACGCAAGAGAAAAAAGTGAGAAGTATGTTTCGACTAGAGAAGACAGAAGTAGAGGAGAAGAGAGTTTCGGCTTATGAAAAGAAGGAAAGAAAGAAAGGAAGGGTGAAAGAGATGAGTAGAAGAGAACCAAAATTTGGCTAAAAGATAGAAGAGGGTTCGGCCAAAGAAAACAAAAGAAGAAAAGAGAAAAGATGAAGAAAAAGAGATACCCGAATGGTCACACTAGTTCCGGCTAATGTCAATGAAACAAAAAGAGATGAAGAGAAGAAGCTGAAAGTTTCGGCACAAGGAGAAGTAGGAAACTGAATGAGAGAAAAAGAGAAAACCCTAAGAGACTTTTGCAAAAATCGGCACTCACCCTATATGACCGAAAATGCCAAAATGAAAAATGCTTAAGACCAATGGGAATTTCGGCACACCCACCTATCTTAGCAACTAAACTGAAATCCCCGCTCCAAGCTTCCCACATTCGGCCAACACCTCCACCATCACCAAATCCCTTATTTTCCTTCACAATTTGCTCCCCATCACCCACTCAAACCCATTTGACCCCTTCAACTCCTCCATCACCTCTCATCCATCCATTCAAAATAATTTGACTCATTCAAACCTCCATCAAGAAGAGTCTAGCCGAATGCCAACACCTTACCTCCCTAAGCACAAAAATAAAGTCCCATGCTGCAGCAGAGGGGATTCGAACTCCTCCCATTCTGCTCCTACAAATGCGCCACCTCCACTTGGACACAAGCTTCTTTGTGTCAACAAACACACGCAATTAAACTTAAGTCATGCTCCTACTAGCTATCCCCCCTTAGATGCCCAAAAACCACAATTTCGCCAAGGCTCAAGCTTGAACCCGAGCCTCCTTAAGACTCCCAAACACATCTAAATAACAAGCAGAACAAGCCAAGCACACAGAAAAACATAAAATACAGAACCCCTAATTCTAGGATGTTACATCTGCTATGACCAAATGGTTTATTTTCATTTTCGGGCTTCAAAATAGTCCAAAAATATAAACTCATTCTTCTATCATTTTTTAAGCAATCCTATATAGGATTGCAAATTTTCATTTTTGGAAACTTACATTCATTTTCAAATTATTCCATTTCTTTATTTTGGAGAAAACCATAATCGTTCCTGAATGTTTCTCATTTCTCTTTTTCTATTTATTCCGTCCATTTCTATTCAAATACGCAATTCATTTCTGGTTTCAACAAGCTAGCAGAGGGATTGATTAGACATATGTGGTTAAGGCTCAAATGATTTATAATTAAGTTTTGGCTTTTCACTTATTAGTTATAAACTCATTTATTCACAAATTCATTCCACTATAGTATTGTGACTGAGCTCTCCCCAACAACATACCATTACGAAAGCAACCACTCAGTGCTCGTCCAATGACCTTGTCATAAGTGTGTTACCCTCATAGGATATCTTTGATCTCTTTAGGATAATATTCGTTCTCCCAATATGATCATATTTTATCCCATGGTAATCATTACATATTCTTTCATGAAAAGCAAATCATTATCAAATAGTGATCAAATCATCCATCTTAAAGATGGACGACCCATGGCTACATTTACTTTTCATCAATCATGTAATGCTAGTGAGAGGATATCATTTACCCATGTTTTGGGCTATGAATTCCACTGTTGTGAATGACACTACATACTACAAAAGTCGTACACCCAACGCACTAGCTTTCGGTTCCTTATCTATTTGAACTCAGGCTTTTACTTACATCAAAGTGTATGAGTCACACATACATAGTCCGCCATTCACTCAAGATTTAGGTATGCAACACTATGCATAAGTAAATAAATCTATAAATGGATTCTAGATCTATTACAGTTAGTCACATCTATGTTTCTAACTTTTAGGATTTATCCGCTTCAATACCCAAGACAAAGCATCTCCCCAATTGGACTTGATAGACAACATATTAGTCTTTTATTTGATTTGATCATTTCCAATTAGACTAATGACATGTTTAGGTTCATCTACTAATATAAGTTGTCTTTCTATATTACGATTTGACCACATAATACTGCATAGTATTAGTTAAATATTAGACAACCAGTAGCAACATTTGCTTTCATTTTGCTTTGCATGCAAAAATCATTTGAGGAAAATAATACAAAGTATTAATGTAATTCATGAATAATTTTATTAATCAATCTGTTTGAAAAGCTCACAAGTGTATTTAGACGAAAATACTACATTTAGGGTACCAGATCCAACAATGACACCATATAGTCATCCAACTATAGCCTCGTGAACACCCCCAACATCGTTCTTCTACCGAGGTGGGTCATCCTCGCAACCGCTGACTCAAACGGGGGAATGTACAATGGGCGTCTAGGACACGGTCACAGTTAATGACGGATAAAGGAGATGATTTTGGCAATCAACTCCAACGTGTACATGAAGACGAATACGAAGTCGATGATGAGCCACCAACCTAAATAGTGCGATGGAACCATAAATGTGCCCGGCACCCACCCGATTGTAGCACACATTCGGGACACTGATGATTATGTTATTTTGTAATTTTGTAATTTTTTGTATACTTTGTTTTACATCCCAAATGTACACTTATTTACAATATACGAAAAAATTTATTAAATTGGTTTGATTTGTACACAATCATATTCTGAGTTTAAAAATTACAATTATTTATGTTACTTTTTCATTTAAGTTTTTCACCGTTCATTTGTTAAGTACAATACTTCTAGAAAACAAAGAGTGGCTAAGAAGGTAGATTAAAACTTTGGCTTGCGTATTGCAATATATCTTACTTCAATAATTAATATTAACTTATACTTTACAGAAAAAATTAATGAATAAACGAAGAAGTTAGTGTCACTGCATGATTTACCATATAGTTATTAGTTATTCTCTTCGATGCTCTCGGGTTGTGTGGACACACTGAAGTCATTGAGTTTGTGATTTCTATATTTTCCCCAATCAAGTTTATCTTGAGTATCCGAGTTGTAGGGGCTCAAAAGCAATCAAGTTAGGCTAGTTAAAATGGCTAGAGAGAAAATGCACCTAGCAGGAGGTGTTTTCATCTTACATGACAGTGAAAACGCTTCCTATAGGATGCGTTTTCCAATGACATGTCAAACATGTGGCTGAAAATGTGTCTTGTAGAAGGCATTTTCACTACCATTTAGATGAAAACGCCCCTTGTAGGGAGCGCTTTCTCTCTGGCCATTTCAACTAGCCAAACTTGGTTGCTTCTAAACCTTTGCAACTTGGGATTCTCAGAATAAATTTTTTCCCTTTATACCCCACCCCATCTTCTATATAAATGCTTCTTCTTCATTCCATACTTACCCACATCTTAGTCTCTTTTACATTGTTTTTTTTTTCTTGTGTGTTAAAATTTTTAGATTTAAAGATTTATTTCTCTCTTATTTCGAGGGAGACATAATCATAATTTTAAGTTGTGTTTGGGTTCACGATGATGTCTTAGAGCTCAGTAACTTACAAATTTCACCTACTGTTTGAGTATGGCGCCATTACTTAAGAAACTAGGATCGCTTTGCAACTCGAGGTCCAAGTTGGCGGTGATTATACCGTCTCGAGTTGAAGTGTAAATAGGGCTTCAAGGTTACAAAGGTTATACTATCAAAGGATGGAGCATGATTAGGGCCCTAGTTGATGTTGGTTATGTAGGCACACCAATCAGCTCTCTTCATCAGAGGAACATGCTTTATGAATCCATACGGAAGTGCGAGGAAGAAAAACGTAGGGGCCTTCTAGTATAATCAAGTAATTTGTGTTGTTCATCTCCACCAAAGGTAGTGACCTTGTTAGTAAAACCTGTTCCACCCCAATTATGTCATAGGTTATAATAACGGGGGTCACTACCTTTGGTGGACATGAATAAAACGAAATACTTGATTATACTAAAAGGCCACTGCATTTTTCTTCTTTGTACATCTATTTGGGTTTTATAAAGCATCCTCCACTGACGAGAAAAAACTGATTGTCGTGCCTGCATAACCACTATTAAGTGGGCCCCATTTATATTTCATCCTTTGCAACATAACCTTTGTAAACTTGAAGCCCTAGTTACGCTTCAACCCTAGATTGTATAATCACCGCCAATTGAGACCTTAAGTTGCAACGCGATCCAACTTCCTGGTGATGGCTCCATACTCACATGACAGATACAATTTGTAGGTCACCTAGCTCTATAATACTACCGTAAATTCAAACATTCCTTAAAATTATAACCAATCTTAATTTCTAACATAGATAAAAATAACTCTACAAACTTTTAATTTCTAACTGTAAGAAAAATAAACCAATCTTTAACTAAGTGAAAACGCGTCCTACATGGCATGTTTTTATTCTCTCTCTTCAAAATGCGTACTACAGGGTGCCTTTAGGCTAGATGGATAAATTTTTAGAAAATCAACCTAGTTTGCCAAATGTTTTTTTTAGCATATATATACATAAAATTGCCATTTTTATGTCTAACATAAATGATTCCTTAAATAAACCAAAATTTTTTCCATTTAATTTAACCTATATAAATAAATTATTTATTTTCTTTAAAATAAAAAACAGCACGAACTGATCATAAGTAACTTTTATTTTATTTTATTTTTATAGCTTACCTAGATTTTCCAAAGAACTAAGGCACAACAATTGAAACAAACAGCAGCGGAGAAGCAGCAGCAATGGCTGAAGCTGAAGCTGAAGCTGAAGCTGAAGCAGCAATTTCGAAACAAGAGGAAGGAGGGCAAAGAGACAATCATCCCATGACGAAAGGCAGAAAGGAGAAGAGGAAAGAAATTAAGAAGATGAAGAGGAAGCAGTTGAGGAAGGAAGCAGCGGAGAAGGAGAGGGAGGCGGAAGAGGCCTTGCTCAACGACCTCGAGGAGCAAAAGAGGATTGCTAGAGAGGAGGAGGAGGAGCGAAAGAGGAGAGAGTTAGCTTTGAGGGAGTTCGAAGAGAGGGAGAGAGCGTGGATCGAGGCTATGGATATTAAGAGAAAAGCTCAAGAAGATGAGGAAGAACAGGAGAAGAGAAGGGATGATTCGGAGGATGCAAACGGAGAACAACAGCAACAGGTTTGTTTATTCAGCTTCTTTCTAAAATTTTATTATTCTTGGTTAATTTTTTGTGGTGTTTGGTTTCACTAAGAATAGGGCGGGAAAGGATAGGAAAGCAAAAGAAAAACAACAGAATCGTATAAATTTTCGGTTAGACATGGATTCTTATTATTCTTTTTTCTTTTGGTGGGTAATTCTACCTGTAGTTTTGTTTTATGGCTCTGTTTTCTAGCGAATAACAAAACTGTGTGAAAAGAGGAGTCGATATATGTATTTCCCTTTTGGTTGGTTAATTTTCTTTGTTTTGTTCTTTAATAAAGCAGACTTCCAGGTCGAGTGAGTTATATTCATATTCTTGCAGATTCTTTGGGGTGAATTCTGTTCGATTCTTCTGAAATCTGGAACTGAAAGAACCTGCAATTGGTTTTGTTTATTAATTATGAATGGATTGTCTTACATTCTTATATGCTTGCCAGGAAGATAGGGGTGATGATTGGGAATACGTAGAAGAAGGCCCTGCTGAAATTATCTGGCAAGGAAATGAGATCATTGTTAGGAAAAAGAAAGTTAGGGCTCCAAAAGGGGAAGCAATTCAAAAGTGTAAAGAAGAGGTAAAATTATCACAGTCGCTCATGATTTATATTTTTCATGCTATGTTTTCTTTTCTCTTTTTGGCAACGGTCGGGGATCTTGAAGGATTTTGCACACAGGACGCTGATAGGCCTACATCAAATCCTCTTCCTCCACAATCTGAAGCTTTTTCAGACTACCTGAACACATCATCAGCACAAGAGGTGTTAAAGAGTGTTGCTAATGAAGTACCTAACTTTGGAACTGAACAGGTTCAACATTCATCTCTTCTAAATGCTATATATATATATATATATATATATATATACTTGCGTAAAGCTTTCTTCCCATGTTGATTGCTACCATACCTTATGTTCTCTTGGTACTTTCTTTTGTGGTGGGGGTCAGTATTGACTTAGTTAGATATCATCATTCCAGCCTCATGGTTTTAATTTTGATAGGATAAAGCTCATTGTCCTTTCCACTTAAAGACCGGAGCCTGTCGATTTGGTCAGCGTTGCAGTAGAGTTCATTTTTACCCTGAAAAATCATGCACGCTGCTCATGAGGAACATGTACAATGGTCCTGGCCTTGCATTGGAGCAAGATGAGGGGCTTGAGGTCTGTAAATGCTGCCCTCAACCAATCCTTGTGATTTGTATCCTGATAATAATTCTGTCATTATGAATCTACTGCCATACTGTGTTATCAATTTAAATCTTGGGTTCTTTGCCCAATGAAGTCTGAATTATTTGCAATACTATTATAACTGCTGCAAAGATCTTAAGGTACATAAAAAGGCCTTCAAATTATCTTTCTAAAATCACATATGGTCATAATTTTTTATGCCATTGGTTAATGTTTCGGATTTATAGAATCTTCATTGTTTTAGGTATTTGTCTTTGCCAATTTTTGACATGCTTAAAATTCTATTATTGACGTGTCATAGTTTGAAACTGCATTTAAACTCAGATTTATGTTTAATATCTATTTAGTTTCTTTAACTTAAATCAGAGATGCATGGAGTCACCTCAGTGCTGGTTCTTGGTTTTGGCGTTGGTTGATTGGTTGGAGTTGAAACTATTAGCTAATATGTATCCTACTTTTTGTAGATGAGAGTGATTATCTTGTACTTTTTTACTTTTAATTTTTATCTGTTTACCATATTCAACTACAGCATTTATACTTTTTTCCCTTTTTTTTATTTTTGCCATTTCTACTTTCTTGTTTCCACTGTCCATTTTTGCCTTCTATCTACCATACTCTTAACAATCGTTGTGCCCATAATTTGAACTCATGGTGCATTAATTGTCAGGTAAATATAGTTACTTTTATTGACATTTCATCTATTGTCTAGTCTTGTAGTAATTGGTAAATATTATATAATTCCAGTTGTTATGTGGAAAAAAATTCTCATGGCTACACAAATGAAATCTTTTGGTCCACGTATTGGTTATTGCTCCTTGAAAACTAGTTAATTCAACTTGCAGTGTTCAGTGTACTTTACAGCTATTCTTCTTGGCAGTAATCACAATCAGTGTTAGGCTTCATAATTTGCTATTTTCTAATAGTCTTGTGGATTCTTCTATTCCAGACTATGTTGTAGAGTGCTTTGTTTGTCTTGCAATTGATAATTTATCTAATGTCATCTGATGATATATCAGATGGCTTATGTGATGAAGACATTAGTTGTTCCAAGCTAACCCCAGTGCTAATATTGGTATGGAAAAAATTAAGTGATAAGTTATGTTGGTTATCAAATATGGCTTTATTGTCCTTTGGGGGGACTTGAGATTGCAACTACAGCTATTAGGTTTAGATGGGAGCATGATAAGGGGTTTGGTTCTATATCTTGTTTGTACAGGAAAATTATTTCAAAGAAGGGAGAATGAGTAATTGTTATTTTCGATGAATTTGGTCTAAAAGATTAAAGATATTTTTAGTATATATTTGGTTGGGCCTTTTGTGCACAGGCTAAATTTCTGTCTTGTTAAATTTCAATACAGATGACTCAATTATTTGTATATAGGAAAATGCCTGGAACATTGGTGCCACTGACAATAATTTGTGCTGTCTATATGTTGCCAAGCAGACACCCATAAATTCTTGTTATCTTATCGTGTTATTCTATTTATTTATCTTAAATTATAGTTGGTCTCATTGTGATCATTCTAGAAGAATGACTTGTAAACTAATGCAGCTACAGATATATGATTTGCATGTTAAATATATTCTTTTGATCTTATTATTTGAAGATACCACTCTGCTAAAATTTCTTGGTTGATTGTTGTCTTTAATTTTCAGTATACGGACGAAGAGGTTGAACAGTGTTATGAAGAATTTTACGAGGATGTGCACACAGAGTTCTTAAAATTTGGGGAAATTGTTAATTTTAAGGTTGCAAACTGCTTTTCCTGCCATATTAATGATGCTTATAACTTACTTTCAAGCTGACCTATAAAATGAAGCATTCTGCAATTTTTATTTTTCTAACATTATTTTGTTAGGTATTTTCCCTAGGATTTTGTCTAATAACTATTATCAAAATTTAACCAAAAGCTGATAAAAATGTTTTCCATTTCTTTTGTCTTCTTGAAGTTAACAACCTTTAGTCGGTTCTCAAGATGAGGGTGTAGGCTTGTTACTTCTCTTTCTTTTCAGATTCTGATTGTGAGTATTTGTCAGGTGTGTAAGAACGGTTCATTCCACTTGAGGGGAAATGTTTACGTGCATTATAAATCACTAGAATCTGCTGTCATTGCTTATGATTCAATAAATGGGCGATACTTTGCTGGCAAACAGGTAATTTATTTTCTTAAGGTTTAATTATGTGCCATTGCCACCAGGGTTTTACAAAGAAAACTGAATTTAGTTTAGTGTTGGGTTTTGTTTTAGAAAATTAAATTGGTATGAACAAATATAATTCAGGTACCACTTTTGATTGCTTCTGCCCCATGGCTTTCACTTATAGAAGTGAAAAGGGACAAAAGGGGTTTTGGATAGAAAAGCAAGCATATTATTTGAAGAATCAAGAATTCATTTTATAAATGTAATTTTTGAAGAGTAAATTTGTGTTTACTTCTTTGTAGAATAATTATAGGGTTTAGTGTTGATTTTAGTCTGTGTTGAGGCAGAGAACGAAGCAAAATTGTTGAGAGAAAAAATCTTTATGCTTTTCCATGCTTCTTGCCAGTTACAGTAGCTTCCATTTATACATGCTAAAATGCTAAAAAATAGGCCTTAGTAATGGGCATTATTACAAAATGCAGCAATTACTCATAAGTTATCTTTCCCAACAACTAGTCAATAATTTATCGGTTAAATAGCCCTATCAAATCTCAATAAACAATTACTCCTAAAACTTTTCTCCCAAATATTAGTCAACATCCCTTAATTTCCACTCTCCCGCTCAAGCTGGGCAATGAATATTCATCATGTCCTTCTTGGACTTCAAATTCTCCAAAATATTTTTAGTAATGCCTTTGTAAGAATGTCTGCAGTTTGCTGACATGTAGGTCTGTAGATTAGCCTAATGATTCCTTCCTCTATCAGGTTTGATCATGGTGATAGGGATTTTATTTTTTCGCAATGGTTATAGCTGTTTTATTATCACAGAAAATTTTCACGGAGTTTCCTTTAGATATCTTTAATTTTTCTAGCATTCTTTCTAGCCAGATTCCCTGATGTGGTAAATTTTTAGGTTGAGTGGAAAATCTAAATAGCTAAGAAAATTGAAAGAAGATGATTAACGTAATTGAAAGAATGGGGTTCTAGTTTCTTTTTTCCAGCAAACTCTGGTTATTAAAATTCTCGTATTGGAAAAAAAAAAAAAACCTTATTCTATTAACCCTCTAGTAGGGTATTTATCCTAAAAGTCTTACAGTCCTATTAACCTTCTAGTGGAGTATTTATACTAGAACTTTTACTATTAACAATATAGTAGATTTTCTATTACTCTTACTAAGAGGCCTATGCTAATAAAATAGCGTAAAACACAAGACCTAAACTCAAATTAAATAACATAAGATACAAACTTTAAATAATTAAACTAAATTAGATACTTTGGTATCATTCCTTCACCAATGCCATGAGACATTGCTCTAAATTCAACTTCTGAGCTGCTCCTAGCTACAACAAATTGCTTCTTACTTAGCCATGTGGTCAGGTTCCCATGAGAAAGTGCAATAACCCATAGTTGATCTTCTATTTGTCTTGAAACTAGCCCAATCAGTAGTTGTGTACATTTTGACATCCCTGTCGTATAATCATTTGCCAGACTTCCTTTCAGATATCGAGGGATACAATACATATTTTCTAAATGCTTCTCAGTTGGACTGTTCACGAATTGATTTACCATACCTACAACAAAATCGATGTCTGGTCTAGTTTAAGCTTAAGTAATGAGTTATTTGATAAATTGATAAATTAAATGCTGAAAAATAAAGGGTTGAATATTTCAAGTACTGAATTTCTATTAGAAAATTATTTTTTAAATTATTAAAAATTAAGTATTAAATATAAATATGTTGCTTGCTAAAAGTAAATCCTGATTTTTAAAAGTGATTTATCCCTTAATTTAAATCTTATTGATATATATTATATTATTTGGGATTTTTTACTAATTTATTTCAAATATTATAAAAAAACCAACTTAACATTTTCAACATTAATTGATAACTATTTACCTACTTATCTTATTCTACACTTTTTTGTTCAAAACTTTATATTAAGTAAAAAATTAAAACGATTATCAAACACAATTAAAATATTAAATTTGTAAAAATTTTCATTTTTGAAATGAAAATTTTCAATGGGTTGTCAAACACTCTAAATTTAAGTATTTGATACCTTTGTCTACTAAAGGATTTCCATCTTGTTAGTAGGCTTCATAAGAGTTTGCTGGTTTGCACTCAAGCCTCCCAGTTTCTTTCTATAGATCAAGAACATATTTTTATGGAATGACTGAGATATCCTTTCTTGATTGTGCTAGTTCCATACCAAGGAAGTATATGAGTTGTCTTTAAGTCTTTGATCTCAAGTTTTGCTGTAAGGAGTTTCTTTAGATTGTTTATTTCTTCTTTGCGGTCTTTTGTCAATATGTTATTGTAGAAAACAGAGTAATTCTCTGTATTTTTCTATAATTTATTAACTAAAGAACTGAATTTAAATAGAGAAAAGAGTCATAAACTAATTGGGAAAATAGTTCGCATATTCTAATAAACTACTAAAAGGTAAGATAAAATAATCCTAGAATATCTCAAATGCTTTATTCTAAGATTTATCTACCTAAATAAGATTTATCTATCTGTATAAAACATTTAATATATTTCTATAATTCCTACACTCCCCCTCAAGCTGGAGAATATACATTGTATAATCCCAGCTTGAATAGGAATTTATTGAAAACAGGCTTTGGCAGAGCCTTAGTGAGAATGTCTGCAACTTGTCCTTTTGAAGGAATGTAGGAAAGAGTGGCTGTCCTTTTGTTGACTTGGTCAGCAATAAAATGCCTGTCAATCTCCACATGCTTTGTTTGGTCATGTTGAACTGGATTCTTGGCAATCTGAATAGCAGATTGATTATCACACAAGACTTCAAAGTGATCCTCCTGACTAGTGCCAAGTTCTTTTAGTAATTTAAGTAGCCAAATTCCTTCGCATATTCCCAAAGCTAGTGCTCTAAATTCAGCTTCAGCACTACTTGAAACAATAGATTGTTTTTTACTTCTCCAAGTTGTAAGGTTACCCCAAACAAAAGTGCAGTAGCCACTAGTGGATCTTCTTTCAGTGAGGTCTCCCGCCCAACTAGAGTCTGTAAAAATCTTAACAGTTCTGTCTTGTGTTTTCTTGAACATTAAGCCGTGTCCTGGAGTTTTCTTCAAGTACTTGAGGATTCTGTTTGCTGCTGCCATATGCTCTTCATTAGGATTAGTCATGTGTTGACTTATCACATTTACAGGAAAGGCTATATTTGGCCTCGTCAGGGATAAGTAAATAAGTTTCCCAACTAATCTCTGAAATCTCTCTGTCTACTAAAGACCCATCTTCTTTGTTGAATCTCAAATTTGCCTCCATTGGTGTATCAGCTGGCTTACAACCAAGAAAACCCGTTTCTTTGAGTAAATCAAGTACATATTTTCTTTGATTGATCAGAAGTCCTTTTTTTGATCTTGCCACCTCCATTCCTAGGAAATATCTTAACTTTCCCAAGTCCTTGATTTCGAATTCCCTGTTTAACAGCTTCTTCAAATTGCTAATTTCTTCCTCATCATCTCTAGTAAGAATTATGTCATCAACATACACAATTAGGATAGCTTTCTTATTTGTAGAAGTTACCTTGATGAAAAGTGTATGATCGACAAGGGACTGCTTGTAGCCGTTTTTCAGAATGACTTTAGTGAACCTCTCTAACCAAGCTCTAGGTGATTGTTTTAGCCCGTATAGAGACCTGTTGAGTTTGCACACCTTGTTGCTTCCTTCAACAGACTTTAAGCCAGGTGGCAATTTCATGTAAACTTCTTCCTCTAGCATGCCATTAAGAAATGCGTTTTTTACATCAAGTTGATGTAATTGCCAATCGCAATTTACAGCCAAACTTAGGAGTACTCGAACAGTGTTAAGCTTTGCCACGGGTGCAAACGTTTCTGTGAAATCTATCCCATACGCTTGCGTAAAGCCTTTAGCCACCAGTCTAGCTTTGTATCGTTGGATGCTTCCATTGGAGTTGTACTTTACAGCAAAGATCCATTTACAGCCAACAGCCCTTTTTCCTTGAGGAAGGTTTGTAATTGTCCAAGTAGCATTTTTCTCTAGTGTACCAATTTCCTCTTCAACAACCCTTCTCCATTTAGGATCCTTTAGAGCTTCAGCTATGCTTGTGGGAATCTGTTCTTTATCCAAGGTTGCTGTAAATGCTTGAAAAGAAGGCATCAAAGAATTATAGCCAGCAAATTTTTCAATAGGATGTTTGGTGCATTGTCTAACCCCTTTTCTAATAGCAATAGGAAAGTCATCTAGAGTAGAGGACTTACTGATTTCTTCTTCCATTTCGGCAGCTGGACCCAAATCCAATTCTCGGCAAGAATCAGATTGCAAAACAGTCTCAGGGATATTTTTTTTTTCTTGTGTAGACACGAAGCTGTTTGGTGGTGATATTTGTTGAAGATTTTCAATAGGAGTAGGTGTATTTTCAGGAGGGGTGTTTAAAGTAGTTGTGGATGAGGTATTGATAGTTATAACAATAGAATTAATCGGAGTAGTCACAGGTGACAAATCTGTAGGTAAAGGTAAAATTGGTGGCAATTTTGAAGGTTGAGAATGGAAATTAGGAGAAGATACCTGATTTGGCTGAAACTCACTCCATGTCTCCCCCTGAATTTCAGCCTATTTGAAATAGGGATCCTGTTCATAAAAAGTGATATCCATAGTGGTAAAAAATCGTTTAGAAGGAGGATGAAAGCATTTGTATCCCTTCTTAAGTGAAGAATATCCAACCAGTACACATTTTAAGGACTTAGGGTCTAACTTGGACTTATGAGGAGCAATATTTTGGATAAAAACTGTGCAGCCAAAGATTTTAAGAGGCAAAATTGAGGAGTTAGGCTTAAAATGAGGAAAGTGCTGTAAAAATATAGATTGAGGTGTTTGAAATTTTAAAACCTTACTAGGCATTCGGTTGATTAAATAGGTAGCCGTTAATAAGGCTTCCCCCCACAGATATTTAGGAACATTGGTAGTAAATAGAAGGGAACGAGTAACTTCTAGGAGATGCCTATTTTTCCTTTCGGCAATGCCGTTCTGTTGTGGGGTTCCAACACAAGAACTAAGTTGAACTATGCCCTTGTCCCTGAAAAAATTACCCAAAGACCTAGCAAAAAATTCACTTCCATTATTAGATTTAAAGAGCTGGATTTTAGCCCCAAATTGAGTGAGAACCATGTTATAAAATTGTGCAAAAATATCAGCAGTTTCAGATTTGTCTTTCAGCAAATAAGTCCAAGTTACCCTACTGTGATCATCAATGAAAGTAATAAACCACTTACTGTGATCAGCATTCTTCACCCGAGAAGGGCCCCAAATATCACTATGGATCAAAGCAAAAGGGTGAGAAGGCTTGTATAGAGAAGGAAAATACGAAGATCGTGTATGTTTAGCAAGAGAACAAACTTTGCAAGAAAAAGAGTTTGGCCTTTTATTAATAAATAGATCAGGAAACAATTTAGCAAGATATTGGAAACTAGGATGTCTTAAACGACAATGCCATAACATAACAGTATCAACTGTATTTAAAGCTGTAAAAGATTTGGAGATCTCGGGTTTAGTTGAGGAAGGGAGGATGTAGAGACCATTCTGCAAGCTAGCCTTACCAATCATCTTCTTCGAGTTTAGTGCCTACAAAGTACAATCAAGACCATTAAAGGTTGCGAAGCAGTTCAAATACGAGGAAATTTTACTTACTGAAATGAGATTGCAAGCCAGAGTTGGTACAAAGAGAACATTATGAAGTGCAATCTGATCATTGAGAACAACAGTTCCATGGCCTTCTATTTTGCATAAGGACCCATCAGCTGTTTTGACAGTTTTACCAATGGTTTGGAAAAAATTGTGAAATAAGGCCTTATTACCAGTCATATGATCCGTAGCACCAGAATCAAGGATCCAATTAGGAGTGAACTGAGAGGAAAATAATGCTGTGGAAGAAGAGTTACCTTCTGGTTCTTTCATGACCAGATTACCCGCACTAGACCCCTGAAACTTTCCAAATAGTTTTTGAAGTTCAGCAATCTGCTCTTTGGAGAAGCTTGTGACAGATGTCGCAGCGGCAAGACTGGATTTATTATCTCTGGAGTTCTTTGACTTCCAGTCCTGAGGCTTACCATGAAGCTTCCAACACTTTTCCTTGGAGTGACCAGGCTTTTTGCAATGATCACACCAAGGTCTCCCCCGCTTGGAAGAGGGAGATGATTGGTGTGTCACTAAGGCAGATCCTTCAGGAGTTGAATCCGTTTCATCAAGCAGCATCACACTTCGTCGACTTTCTTCCTTCTTGACTATAGAGAAGGCCTCTCGAAGGGAGGGAGGTGGAGAAATAGCTAAAACCCTGCCACGAACCTCATCCAGCTCCTTGTTTAGGTTGTGTAGAAATTGAAATAGCCTTCTTTGAGTGACAATTTGCTGATAAAGGGCAGCATCTCTTGGAACTGCCCAATCATGCTGTGCATACAAATCTAATTGCTGCCAAAGAGCGGTAAGGGTATTGTAGTAGAGAGTGGCGGGCATGGTGCCTTGCTTAAGAGTGGTTGCTTGATTTTCAACATGATATAATTCGGCAATATTATCATTGCTGGAGTAGGTTTCGCGGACAGCACTCCAGATTTCAACAGCTGTGTTATAAAGGAGAAAATTTCTGCTTATACTTGGGGTCATGGAATTAAGGAGCCAAGTCATAACCTGACCATTGTCACGCGTCCACTTAGCAAAATCAGTGTCAGGCACAGCAGGTTGCTTGATTTCACCAGTAACATAGCCCAATCTATCTCTTCCCAAGAGAAAAATCTTAACCGATTGGGACCACTCTAGAAAATTGTTGCCATTTAATCTATGGCAGGTGATATTCAGACTAGACGAGTCTGATTGAGCATCAGAACCAGAAAAGATTTCTAGATTTGAGGTAATCTCCGGAGTAGGAGAAGGAGATGTAGAAGAAGAAGTTTCTGACATGGTCTAGGGTGGAAAGGAACCGTAACCTAAGCTGATACCATGTAGAAAATAGAGTAATTCTCTGTATTTTTCTCTATTTTATTAACTAAAGAACTGAATTTAAATAGAGAAAAGAGTCATAACCTAATTGGGAAAATGATTCACTTATTCTAATAAACTACTAAAAGGTAAGATAAAATAATCCTAGAATATCTCAAATGCTTTATTCTAAGATTTATCTACCTAAATAAGATTTATCTATCTGTAGAAAACATTTAATATATTTCTATAATTCCTACAGTTATCATCTACATAGATGATAACTGTTGTCTTTTGCCGTTCAATAGAAGACTTGAAAATAGTATGGTTTGTTTGGCATTGTAAGAAACCATATTTATTTACTACCTTTGTTGGTCTCCCAAACCAAGCTCGTATAGTGACTTGCGAAGCTTGCATACCTTGCTGATGTTCCCTTGGGTTTCAAATCCTTGGTGAAGAGCCCATTTCAAATTTGCCGCCAAATGATAAGAGTACTCCACAAAATTTAACTTGGCTAGCGAGGCAAAAGTCTCCTCATAGTCGACCCCATAGGATTGGATGAACCTGTTTGCAATGAGACAAGCTTTGTAGCTGTTAATGCATACCATTTGTGTTATATTTGATTGAGAAGATTTATTTGCATCCAACCGGATGTTTTCCTCTTGGCAGTCAATGATCTTTGATGTGTTATTCTTTTCTAAAGCTTGGATTTCTTCCAAAGAGTAATTTTCCACTTGGGTTGCAAAAAGGTTTCTTGTATGTTGTTTGAAATCTATTCATCAGTTAGAGCAAGAACAAAGGCTTCGAAACTAGGGGACAACCTTTTGTAAGGGATATAATTATGAATACAATGGTGTATGGTGTTTAAAAGACCTTACTCCTTTTTTTAAGGCTATAGGTTCGTGAAGATCATTTTCCATGATAGTAAGATTTTGTTCAGTGGGACTGTTGTGTGCATATTTAGATTCTCTTGACTTGGTTCAGATCCTTGGATTTACTGTGATGTGATACGTCCCTCTAAGTTCTCTTGTGTTTTGTCTCCTAGAATAGACCATTAGCCCTTTTCCCTTCACCTATGTGGACTTCAGGCTAGAGGGATTAGCTTGGTCGCTTATGGTATTTGATATTTTAGGCTCAAGTGGTTTAGATTGGACTTCGGTTTGTGTTTTGGTGATAGACTCTTGAGTTGATTGATAGATCTCAGAATTGATATTCCCTTTTGATATGATTAATAGAATTCATCCCTGAATATCAATTTTGTCATTACATGGCTAATTTTCAAAGGTGATATCCATGGAGTTGTAGAAATTTTTGTTTTTGGGGAATAAAACAAACCTTTCTGATTTTGGAGCATATCCTAGGAATATGCATTTATGAGATCAACTTGCTGCATTGTTGGTTCATGTAAACAAATGTTGTGCATCCAAGGGCTTTATTGAGTTTGGATATAGAGCAAGGAATTCTTGACATGGTGTTTTTAACTTCAACATTCTAGAAGACATTTTGTTTATCAAATTGCTATAAGTACCACTTCCACCCAAAAGCGCTTGAGAGCATTATTGATCTAGCACGCTCTAAAATGTGTTGATTTTCCTTTTGGCAATTCCGTTTTGGTGTAGTGCGTTTACACGAGCTTTGATCAATTATTCCTTGCTCCTTGAGATAAGCTCTAAGGATCGAGTTAAAGTATTCCCCCTAATTATTTATCTCGAACACTTGTATTTTGGCTAGAAATTGGTTTCGAATCATATTGATGAAATATTGAAATATTTGGCCCACTTATGATTTGTTCCTTCATGAGGAATACCCAAGTAATCCTTCTGCGATTTTTCTATAAATGTGACAAACCGCCTAGACCAAGAAATATTGTTGATTCAAGATGGTCCCAAAATATCACTGTGAACCATTGAGAAAGGATGGGATTGTGGGTATGGTTGATTTAGATTGGTATTTCAAATGTGTTTGGATATCTAGCAAACCTTGCACTGATAATTTGTTGAGTTTTTGTTGAACAAAGGAAAAGTTTTTCTAGATACTGGAAATTCAGGTAACCTAATCAGCAATGTCACAACATGATTGTCCTATCCTTATTGGTACTGGATTATGAAGCCACACAAGCTGATTTTTAGATTGACTTTTCGGGACTTCAACTCTGAGAAGGTAGATGCCCGCACACATCCTAGCATAGCCAGTTTTCCCGGTGTTCAAAACCTAAAATTCACACATGTTGAAGGAATTTAGCAGCATAATTGGTGTCTCTAGTAATGTTCTTTATAGATAGCAGATAACAACTAAGATTGGACGCAAACAGTACTGAATTTAGCAACTAGGCTGGATATTTGAGGGCACCTTCTTCTACCAGGCATGAACATAGGTGCTAAATATGGAAGGTAGAAATTTGTTAATTTATCCACAATTTCTTATGTTTATATATATATATATATATTTTAGAAGTCATGAACAGCCGCCTCTAGAAACTTCCATCTGAGGAAAATGTCAGACTCATTATATATGGTTTGGACTTAAATTAGATGAGATAGATGACAGAACTATTGCCAATGCAGCAGCTAGGTAGGAAATTTGAGGGCATTTCTTTCCAACAAGCAACAAGTAGGTTTTAGATATGAAAGGTAGAAACTTATAAGCTGGATCAGTTACTAGAAATGGATTCGATGTTATTGCAATATTTCTTATTTTACAATGATGATTAAATGTTAAAGGTGAAATTACTTTCTCTTGGATTAGTGGGCATTTATGGCTTTCATTTTTAATTGGTAAATGAATTTTGAATAGAAGTTATTTTTGGCTAAAATATAAAACAAGTCCTTAGTGAAATTTCTCAACAAAAGCCTCTATACTCTTATTGTTTGGATGAAAAATTCTGTGTAGATTAACACCATTGGCTCTCTTTTCCAGTTGAGAAAAAGGTTGGCACATGACATAGGCAAGGTGGAATAAATTGTCGTGCCATAAGGAAGGTGAAATACCTTTGGCCATAAGAGCATCCATGAGAAAGTACTAAGAAATTTCTTTTATATATTAGTTCCATGATTTTTTTTTTCTGTCATTGTCACACGGCAATTTTATTTCAGTTGGCAAAAAGGTTTAGGGTGTTAATCCGCATGACATTTCCATCCAAATAAGAGCTTAACTGGAAAGAATTAAGGCTTAGATGATAAATTAAGTACAAGGGTTTTTTGTTGGTTGAATTAATTGCTGGCATTGGATAATTCATTCTATTAGAAAATTTTATTGACTTTTTCTTGCATTCATGGAACATGGAACACCGTTGTTATGGGCATCATATTTTATAAACTGCATATGGGCATCATATTTGCCTGCAATGATATTTGTTTGTGGGATCTATTATGCTTGGCCACTGCATTCTTGTCCTGAGATGTAGATATGCACGGCTAACTGTTAAGAATATAAAACCAATTACCATATCCATGGTTCTTTTTCCCCTTAAATTATTGCTCTTTTATATGCTTAACTTATTAGCTATCTGTTCTGGGTGATGGGTTCATGATAGGTAAAATGTGAGTTTGTCAACATTACCAGATGGAAGGTTGCCATTTGTGGGGAATTTATGAAGTCAAGATTGAAGGTACTTCCAGCATCCTAATTTCATGTAAAACTAGTTAGACTATTTTCTTCACTGGCTTTTGTTAAATTTGTCATTCCTGATGCTTGTTCTGCAAGAGTTCTATCTGCAATTTATGATCTGTTTGTCTCATATTAACAGACATGTTCTCGTGGAACTGCCTGCAATTTTATCCACTGTTTCCGGAACCCTGGCGGAGACTACGAATGGGCAGATTGGGACAAACCACCCCCTAGGTATTGGGCGAAAAAGATGGCTGCTTTATTTGGATATGGTGATGAGGCTGAGTTTGAGAAACAGATACAGCAAGACAATTCTGGGCATTTGAGGAACCCTAACCATCTGGTAAAATCAGATGATGATAGGTGCGTATTTTTAATTGTAGCAATAAGTCATAACTTTGGTTTTGTATGTTATGTCTTATGTTTTCTGTTGGTCTGGTCTATTACTAATAAAAATTCTTACATGTCAACCGTAGTAAAAATGTCTGGATTGTAAATTTTCTGCTCATCAGCTTAGGTTTATTTTATTCTTCTGGTTTAAATTTGAAGTCCATTTCCATACATCTGTTAAGGTTTGTTCTATTTCTCATTATTTCTGATTCATGATAGGCACCGCTCTAGAAGATCAAGATCCAGGGAGAGGGGCAAGAATAATGATAGAAAACAAAGAAAAGATGATGGAAGATGTGATCGACAGAAGACAAGTTTAAAACGGGAACAAAAAAGTGAGAGAATCCTTGATACCAGTTCTGATGGAGGTTATTCAGAAAGTGACATAGATGGCGCCAGAGATACTGATAAAATTAGAAGCCATTTTCATGCTAAGAGAAACTCAAAATGGCAGAGTGATTCATCAGAATACTTGGCTGATACGAACAGGGTCTATGAAGACAGAGAATGTCAGACCAAGAAAAGGAGAAGGCATCAAAGTAAAGGGGAATACCGAGATGATCATGGAGGCAGTGGTGTCCACATTCATGAAGATGATGGAGATCAGTTGGATAGAGACAGAGACTGTGAAATACACCGCAGCCGAAGTAAAAGCTCAAGACACTATAACAGAGAATCATTCCTGAATGATTGGGGGGCTAGCAAGAACAAAATTCATGTTTCAGATTCAATTGTAAAGCAGTTGAGTACTGTCAGTGACAGAGAAAGTCACCATCATAATAGACAGAAAAGCTCAGGAAACCTGGACGAAGTTTTAGGACCTGATGATTATGGCAATGTTGACTATAGGACTCATGAGAGTAATTCTAGTGATCATGGGTCTGAGAGGGATAAGGGCAGACATCATGATCATCAGAGTAAGCATTCACGACACTTGGTTGAATGTTCTGAACTCCTAGATGCTCCAGTTCATCAAGCAAAGTTAAAAGATAAACGAGACCTAAAAAGGGGTAGGCACTCAAGGCACAGGTATGAGGAGCTCGATTCTTCTGATGATCGTGAGGTGAAACATCATGTAAAACGCAGATCTCATGGTCACAAAAGACAATGAGAAAAGGCCAAATAGGGATACTTAAATTCTAGCATCCAGGAATAGAAAGCTTCGAATCTTATAATTTTTTATGAATTAGCTCTAGGATCCAAGGTGTAGCTTCTTCAACGGTCGTACACAATCTAAAGATGTGGCAACTTGTTTAGGAACATATTGCACAGTGGAAGCAATGTAGTAAGGACGGAGACGTTAACTAGACTTGCACACGACCTTGCACGCTGGCATCCAATCTAAATGTTAATGTGATTATATTTTACTTTGTGATAGCACAATTGTTTCCTTGGCTACTAGCTTGGTAGGCTTCAGTGGATAAGGTCAGAGTTTGTAACATCCCTTATCTGTCCCGGTTTATGGTACAAATAGATGTTTTTTTTTAACACAAATTGAATAAAAATTTTAAAGTTTCAATACTTTAAATATTTTTATAAAATCATATAATCAAGTTTACAAAAATTTTGATGCTTCAAAGACGTCTTAAAATCATTTAGATGTTTAGGGGTGAGTGATAGGAGGTGTTTGGGACTTATATGGACCTCCTAAAGTTGGAATGGGCCAAAACCGTGCAGCTGGCTAAGACTGAAGCAGAGTACAAGTACATCTAGAGAAGTGTAGGTACTTCTTGGGACTAATATTGTAGCGTTTTGCTCACTATCCTCAATTGTTCCAAAACAACTAAGCCATGTATTGATACTTGGACCCTTGGAGTAAAAAATTTAGTTCAAATATATTCTACAAAATCCCTAACTACCAACCAATATATATCTATGAGTTTCAAATAATTATAAAACAAATTCTAAAACCATCTAGGCTCAATATACAAAAGCCATAAACACATTCAAATCAAATAACAAAATAAGACTCCATTACGAACACAAAATAATTTGAAATTACAAATCAATTACCAATACAAGATTTCATCTATGTCTTTATCTACATACCAAGGTCCTTAAACCAATGACAAAAAAAGATAAATACATTACAATCTTAAGTCTTAAATGGTGATGCGGTGCTCCCAAGCTAGAATCACGACTAGTCGGGAAAATCAAAATTTACACGTTTAAATAACTAACGCGTGAGCTCGAAAAGCTCAGTAAGTACTCAATGATAAACTTACTTATCCTATTTCGGTATTAATCATAAACCCCTTAGAATATCCAGAGTTCATTTATGCCACAATTTAGGTTTTTTAGCATAATCATTTTTTAGTACCAAACTATAGGGGCTAACTTACACATTGTTGATTCATTAGACGTTCATGTTTTTTAATTCAAATTGTATGACTCTTAATGAATATTTAATCGAACATATAACCCCTTTTTAAGAGAGTTCGCTTAACTTGGTCTCACATACTTCATTTCTTTTATAGTCAATTGTCAATTGTTCCATTTAAAAGCTACACATTACACATAAATTTCACTTATAGCCTTTTTTTATCCATAGACATATAGCCAACTATAATGTCTCATTAGAATATAGAAATAGAGTTTAAATATAAAAAAAATTATTTTAAGGCTGATATACTTATGAGTTGATCCATAATTTTACTTTATTGATGATCACATAATCATTTAGCTTAATCATTTCACACATGCCCATTTATCTTACAAAGGTTAGAACATGATATCATAACACATTTCTTTATTAGCATACTTTTTGACTCAATTACTTTTTAACTTATTTAGTTCATAGCCCTTAGTAAACTTTAACAAAATGTGACTCGGATACTCAAGACACATCCAGACACAACTAGAGAGCACATAAGTGTTTAGTTATAAGGCATCATATTACATCTCTCTAAAACACACCAAAAAGTACATAAGTGCTAACCCTCCAAAATACACCAGAGAGAACCGAAGTGCTAAGCCTAAAGGCATCAGAGAATGCATGTGAGTGCATAACAAAAAGGCAAGAGAAAGTACACATAATAAGTGTAAGGCTTGAAGGTAATAGGACTCCAAGAGTGCACATAAGTGTAAGGCCCAAAGGCAACGAAACTTTATATCTCCACAAAATTTAATATCACATAGAACTCAGCATCACAACAAAAATGCACATCTAATCCCTATTGGCATGGCAATTGTATCATAACTATTTCACTAACTTTACTAGGCCTATTATATTCTTAGACATCTTCTATCAATTAAGGCCAACAACATATCCATCATACATACAGAGGCAGATACAAAGCTTACATAATTCAGAGTATTTTTAGACAACTAATTGTCTAATCACACACATACGCACATTGAATACCTTGCATATACACACATTTCAAAAATGCAAGTTTAGGCCTTAAATACATATTCATTTATCATATTTTGATTTCCACGAGCCATGAATAGTAAATGTGTTATTTATTTAACAAAATTTTCCTAGAAACTTTCGAGAAGGGTTGTTATGACATCATATGCATACATATAGCCAAATCTACTTATGTGTGTTATACATAATCACATACACATGTTCCCACTTATTAAATTCACATTTTCAACAATATGACAACTCTATGGATAACTTGTAAATTAAAAAATTCATCATTAAGTTTGCCATGGTAACATATTAACACATTTTCCACATTGATGCCATATTTCATAAATTTTCACATGTTTTAAATCATTCAATAGGACCAAATTTCATATCACATTATTAGTTAATATGGCATCTCATAACCAAGCATATTACCACAACTTGTTAATTACTATTTTAAAAACTTTCAAGCAATGAAACTTACACACATACATTACATAGCCATTTTGTAACACCTTAACCCGACTCGATCATCGAGACCGAGATCAAGTGTTACGATTTACTCGAGTTACAAATCCGCCTTTTGAACTTATCTTAATTAGAAATTCAGACAACAAGGAATTTGAGGACCTACATTTAATGTACAATTTAATTCAAATCTTGTGTAACACCCTCACCTGTCTCCGTCATTGGATTAGGGTTGTAGGATGTTACAGTACATAACATAACAGAATCATGCTATATCAATTCAAATTTCTCTAAACGATCTTTAATCATCAATCATATAATCAAAAACATTTCATTCATACAATATTGGGGTTAAATCGAGCTTATGGAAGCTCTAAAATAATTCAGAACAAAATAGTGACTAATTTGAAACATTTCAGAAAAGTGTGGCAAAAATGCAAAATAGGGGTCACATGGCCTTATCGCCAGGCTGTGTAACTAAATGTGGCCATGTCAAAAAACCTATTTGCCCATGTGTGGTACACGACTGTGTGTCCAACTGTGTTCACTTATATGTACCCTACAAGACAAGTCACAAACCATAAACTTTCATATCCTTAAACCACATTAAAATGTACCAAAACATGCCAAAACATCAATTAAAATGTCACTCCTAAGTGCCTAACCAATATGCCATTTGGCACCATCACAACCAAATTAAACATACAACTTAACCATTTATACAAGCATATATGAACACCAATGTGCATTTTACCATAATACTTTCCAACCTTACATTTCTAATAACCTAAATCATGCCTTAAATTTTAACAAAGTAAATCATACACAAATGTCAATCATATCATTACTTTGGTACATATTCACAACTTACCAAATCCATGAAACAACTTGGTACCATGATTGCATATACTACAAGTATCAACTAACACAAATACCAATCATTTCATCCAAGTTTAACCATTTCCAATTCATATCACAAACCAAGATCAAGCATACCATTTCTAAACATGTTATCATCATTTACCAAGTGCATACCATAGGACATCATTAAATTCAACCTTATACATGACAACTATTATAACATATTACAACTTTAATTTAGAACTTTAAACTATTAACTCAAAATAGCCTATATACATGCCACAAAACCAAAATAAACGAGTCAAAATCTATACCAAAAGTTCAATTTATACCCTATACATATACACCTTAACAATTACCCTATTAACTCAAAATAGCCTATATGCATTTCTCATGTATAGCTCAACCAAAATCACTAAACCATCTTAACAATTAAGCTTCACTAAGTACTTTACTTGCATTTCTATAGATATACACTTTAAATAGACCTATGTACATGCCATAATCTATACCAAAAGTTCAATTTATACCCTCTTTCAAGCCTTGGTGATGTGATGAGATGTCTTAAGGTTGTGACTTCGATCAAAAGTGTCAATCCAATCTTTCACCTACGCATTAAACAACGTGTTAAGCTACAATATAGCTTAGCAAGTACCCTAGAATTCAATTCTTGCCATTACTTTGAATATATTAGCATTATCAATATTATTATTATCATAAATTCATGAATATAACATATTAAACAGGAATTTAAACAAATTTACAAGAATTCCAATTCACTACTCTACCATTTCATTATTTAACATGTATTATTAATGAAATTCACTGACCACGATTGTTTAGCCCATGCTAAACTCGATTGAACTAGATGGATACACGGAGCAATATCACCATAAACATAAGATGCACCAAAGTGCGACTCACTACCATCGAAGTGCTCATATAACAGATGTCACGATAATATCACATTTAACATGGGAGTTCTCGGGTTCCTATAGCATGCCAAATATATCAATGAAGTTCAATGCTAGTGTACATTGGCATTCCACGGTACTTGATTTACAACAATATCTTGAATAATTTATTTCAAAATTTTCACAATTTCATTACACTTTTACACTTCTTTCATTCCAGTCCACTATTTAATATTACACAAACTTTCGAATATTTTCAAAAGCATTATTCCATTTCATGACTAACTATGTTCCTTATTCATACTAGTATTTATTTCACGATTTTCATATTTTAGCCTAATTTTGTTTTATTTACAATTTAGTTTATAAATCTTAAAGGTTAACAATTTTAAACAGTGTAGTTCACTGCCCAACAGTCACATTTGCATTTATATCTCATTATTTCGAATTGGTAATCAAGTTCCATTCTAAAATTTCTAAAACTAAAACTCCTGTCCGTAATATAAAATTTTGATCAAAATTGTTAGCTCAAATGATTAAACTGAATTTGCCAAGAGGGGGTGAATTCACTTTTTAAAAAGATTTGTGGATGCTAGAGAATAAGGATAGAAAAATTGAACACAAGAATTTAGAGTGGTTCGGCCCCAATTGCCTACTCCACTACCTTAGCTTTCCACTACTAATAATTTTCCCAAATTCACTAATTTGACAAACTTTGAGGACAAGGTTTAACCTTACAAACTCCCTTAAGGTTTCTACCCAAACCTTAAGAAAACCCTCTCAAAGAAATACAAATAAGCAAACAAAGAAGTAATCCTTACAAGATCAAAGTGTTTGCCAATTAAGCGAAACTACAAAGAAGAACACTTGAGCTGATAGAATAACAATGAAGGTCACAATTGTATGTAAGAAAAGTATGAAAAATTAAGCGCAAAGGTTATTTGATTGATATTTTTTCTTTAATTCTCTTTCTTATTGTTGTAGGACCTTTAGAAGTTGTTATTTATACCTTCTAATTGATTTCCAACTGTTGTGGTTGTTGAGGAATTAAATAGAGCCATTAAGGATGAAAATACTATATCATTAAATTCACTTACAATAAAAGGTATCAATACGTTTTCTACGAGTATCGATATTATTAGCATTTAATGTATGATTTAGTGATCGTTAATGTAACACCCTAACCCGTAACCATCACCGGGATAGGGTTAAAAGGCGTTATCCGACATATCGAAACTTTTACGATCATTTCACAAACATAAAATACACCATCATCATATCATAGCAAATCATATACATAGAGTCCCTTTAAAAGGTCTACGAGACCTTTAACATGCATTGGAAAGGGGTCGGGACTAAACCGAGCACATACAAAGTTTTTTGAAATTAAACATTTTTCAAAGTTACAGAGGTCACACGCCTGTGTGGGCAGGCCGTGTGCCTCACACGGCATTAGACACACCTGTAACACCCTGGTTTAGGGGCTAGGCAATTTGAGTATAATTCAAGTGTTGGAAGGTTTTGGGGTGTTTTTGGATGTGTTTTAGAGGTTTAAGAATGCTTGGATGAAAGGGAAAGGCTTTGGAAAATTTTGGATTTTTTTTGGGTATAAATGGGAAATAGGGCAGGAAGGCCTTAAAAATAATTTGGGGAGTTTAGGACGCAAGAAGCAGCTTGGCAAAGTGGCATGGAGGCGCTACTTGGGGCTGAGGGAAGGTGACGCCTTAAGGTCTCAGGTTCGATTCAAGTAGGCAGCAATCTGGTTTTGAATTTTTGGGTTTGGCGTTTGAAAGGGAGGAGGCCTTAAAAAGGAGCTGGAATGAGTTTGTGACGCAAAGAGCTCATTGGCAAAGTGGCTCTCATGCGCCACTTAGGCGCTGAAGGGGAGAAAGGGCACTGGTTCGAGTGGGGGGCGTTTTATTTTGTTATTTGGTGATGGGCTGAAGTAAGAAGGGTTTAAAGTTAAATGTGGGGGCTTTATGTCAAGAAATTCAATGTGGCCGAATGGCCTCGGGCATGGAAGAGGGGGGTTGGTGCTAGGTTCGAACCAAGGCAGTGGCAATTGAAGTTTTTATTTTTTTTTGGTAGCAGGTTGGTAAAGGCGTGGACGACACATGGGAGAGCTAAGGTGGTTTAGTCCTTTTCAAATTCGGCTGGAAGGAGTGATAAGGGTTGGGTTTATTTTTTATTATTATTATTTTAGATAGTGGTAGGATAATTGTAGGATTATTATTTTTAGTTTAAAATTTGTAATTATTATTTTAATAGATAAGGTTAGATGGGTGTTGCTTAGTTTTGAATTCGGCTGGTGAGTAGGCTGGTTTTATTATTTTATTTTTTGTTAAATATAGGATTATTTTACTTAGTTTAAAATTAGTGGTTAGGAGATAATGGTTAGTTTTTTTTGATTTAATAAAGTGATAAAATATGGATAGATAGTGGGGGAGTTGGCTAATTCAAAATTAATTTGAATTAGTGGCCTGGAGCTTTTGAAGTGGCAGCCGAAATTGGGAGTCTTCAAGGGGGGAGGCATGTGCCGAAATTGCTATTTAAATGGGAAGCCTTCTTTCATAAATTTCTTTTGACCTTTTCCGAATTCTTTTAGTCCACATTTGGTGCATTTTGGTCAGCCATAGTCTTGTGTACCTAGCCGAAGGTTCAAGTGGAATTTTCTTATTTTTTTTTTTCTACCTTGAAACCGAAATCCTCCCAAGCAGCATATACCTTTGCCGATTTCTTCTTTGACCATTTAATCAGTGGTTGCTTTTTATTAATTCTCTTTTAATCCCTTGGTAGTCGAAACTTCTCCTCTCCTATTAGTTTGCACCTTGGTCGAATTCTAGGTGTGGTGTGGATCTCTTCGGTTTCTTCTCCTCAATCGTTGGTAGTCAGATTCGGTAAGTGGTCGTAAAGATCCATGTTGTAATTATTCTTTCATTATTCAAAAGCCGAAGGCTATTAAGGCTAATCATTTATGCGTTTTAGGGTGTGGTCGATTACAAAAAGGGACCATTCCGTAGTCTTGAGATTTGTTTGGAAATTAAATCAGCCTTGAGGTAGGAGATATGTGTTAACCCTTTGAGATTCGCTTTGTTTGGCCGAAGGGCCTATGTTGCTCATCTTAGTGATTGGTTGGTGTAGGAGCAAGGATATTTAGGGACATAGACCAATTCTCCGGGATTCAAGATATTTTGGTAAGCAATATTTGGTAAAGGTTCAACATTTAGTTTATGACTTGGAAGTTTAACCTGTTTATCTGATTAAGCTTTTTGGATGGAGACCAATACCAGTCTTGAAGGAAAAGGGAAAGCTCCTGTCCCGAAGTTTAAGAAAAGAGCCGTCTCGGCAGTTCGGGATTGGCCACCAGGGTGTGGACGTGCAGCAGAAAACGTTAGGCAAATAGCCGTAGTCTCACTAAACGATAGTGTCGGGATCGAGGGTTTAGAGCTTCAGGTTATAAGGTGTGTAGTTAGACCATTGTTTCTGGGATTTGTATGATCTCTGTTGTGCTATATGTTTACTAATGAATGCAGTGCCATATGTGTAATGGATACCCTAAAGGGGTATGATGACGACCAGGTTAGTAGCAAATTGGCTAATATGTGATAATTGATTTTGACTTTGTGAGCATGCCTATATTTATGAATATCATGTACATGCATCATCTCCGCATTATATTATGTTACATGTGCATGGGTGGGTTTTTGAAAGAAGGTACGGGTGTACTTCGAGTACGTGGTTGATGTCAGCTTTGTGCTACATCGTGGATTGGCGCTGACTGAGGTCGCGTTGTGGATCTTTGCAATTTAGTTCGCGTGGTTACCCTGGTTGATATGGGCTTTATGCCATATCGTGGCTTGATGGATTGCTGTGTGCTCCATCGTGGTTTGATGTTAGCTATACGCTACATCGTGGATGGCATTGGTTGCCTTTATGGAGGGAAAAGGAGAGGGTGACTCGATAGTCCCCTGGTGTGTGGTAGGCTGGATAAGGGGGTGTGTAGCGGATGGACCTTAGGATTGGGTTGGGTTTCATGTTGCATTGTTTTGATATGAAATGATATGGAAATGGGCCAAGCCCAATATGACATGTGGAAAGGTATGTTTTGAGAACATATGTGGAAATGGGCCAGGCCCAGTGATCAGTGGATTGATGAGAAAAGGGCCTAGCCCAGTGCTTGAATATGATTTGATTGTGGGCCAAGCCCAGATTGTGGTAATGTCTAAATGATTATATTTACATGTTGCATTTGATTGGGTTGATTTGTGGTTAACATGTGGGTGGATATCAGTGGTTTAATTACACATTGAGTCATTATGACTCACCCAATTATTTATCCAACATCGCAGGTGACTTGTTGAACGGACCGGGTCGGAGAGGCTGCAAGGTGGCCCATGCAGAAGGAGATTAATTTAATTCTTTTTAAGCAATTTTTAATACTAAGTGTTTTGGTTAATATGGGTTGTAATAAGGGCCACTTTTGATTAAAGTACTCTATTTATAGTTGATAAAGGTTATATCGTATTTAGTAATATTTTTACAAAGGATTTATATTATAATAAATTATAATAAAGTTTTAATTCAAACCAAGCTTATATTATTTATTAATTTTAATGGATTTACTTCCCGAAAATAAACACGAATTTTCAAGTTTTACTCTAAAGACAAAGATTTTTAACCGTCATTCCACAGTGACATAACCAGATCCGGACGACACTTGTGGGCCGGGTTTGGGGGTGTTACAACACCCATGTGTCTAGGCCGTGGCAAAACGTGGTATACATACTGACTTGTCCACACGGCCACAAGACACGCCCGTGTGCCAGGCCGTGTGAAAATTAGGGAGGCTACTGACTTGCTCACACGGCCAGTCACACGCCTGTGTGTCCAGCCTGTGTGGCTTCCTGACTTGTTTCGAAATGCAACCATGAGGGACATGGTCGAGACATACGCTCGTGTGCTTAACCGTGTGGGCAAATATAGGCCCTTTGCAAGGTCAATTTGCAACCAAAACATACCAAAACATACCAAAATTTGGGTCAAACCTACAAACATCCAACAAGCCTCAATTCATGATCTAATAGCAACCAAAACATACCAAAACATGCACATTTAACTCTTAACAACATCATTCATTACCATATGCAAACCTAACTCAAACATACAAATTCAAAGCATAGATTTCTCATCAAAACATATGATTAATATTTAATTTAAAACCATTTCAATTCATATCGTTTCTCATCATATCAATTTCCCAAATCAATCATGAACTTACCAATATAGACCATTTCATTTGGCCATTCATGAGCACATCAAAACATTCCAACTTATGCATCATAAAACAAGAACAAAACTCATCCATAAACACATTCATTAACAAGCCATATCACATGGCTATATTTACACATCTCAAAACATAATCAAAGTTCTCTAGCCTATACATGCCATACTTTAATATGTACATTTTCAAAAGATACAAAAATATAGTTCGGTAGTGTGGTGATGATCCTCGATGATCCCCGAGCTTCCCGTAGCTTTAATAATCTATAAAACAAGGAACAAACACACACACACAAAGTAAGCTTTCATAGCTTAGTAAGTTATAAGTAAATAATGAACCCATAAACATTTGTATTAAATCAACTAATCAAATCAAACAAATCTTAACCAAATGTACATTTAATATGCTTGCAAACTCAAATATTATCACATTTACAATAGCAATATAACACCAATGTTCGAATACACATATACTCATAAGGACATATAAATTTCTTTTTTACCATGTCTAATTCATATATTCATCTCTAACATATACTTACCTTACTTACATATACTTATAACATAGCACGTACCTGAACCTTTTAGTTCTTTTTGACATTCGATCTCATCTCGATAATGCCCGTTGAAACATTCAGAATTAATAAGGATACTCAGAAAATTGAAAATCTCGTAAAATGCCAACGTCTCAGATGTGGTCTTACATGTAATCACATATCGATGCCACTGTCCCAGACAGGGTCTTACACGAATCAAATACGATGCCAATGTCCCAGACATGGTCTTACACGTAAACGCAAATCGATGCCAACGTCCTAGACGTGGTCTACACGAATCACATATCGAAATCCTATGTCATGACATATGTATCCTAACTATTCCTAAGGTTCGTACGGGGCTTTCGGACGTCGTAACTCGATTAATTCAAGCTCGTAGATAATTCTTCCACACTTTTACCAATTCGATATTCACATATATTTACAAGTAATAATACAATTCGGTACAAATAAAACATATACAATCAAATTTAACAACATTTATTTACTTATGAACTTACCTCGTATAGAAACGAAGGGATGGAATCGACTACTCGACCACTTTTGACTTCCCTCGATCTAATTCTATTTTCTTTTGTTCTTGATCTAAATAAATTCAAATTTGGCTATTTAATAACACATTTTGTAACATCCCAAAATTGGGCCTAGGAGAATTGAGCCCAATGGGCCTTAGGCGTAGTAGCGTTTAAATTTTTGGAGAACAAGAGATTGGCTTAAATGCTAGTTAGACCCATTGGATAAGTGATTTTGGAAGGTTAGAGGGCTTCTATGAAGTCCAGGGATCAAATATTGGCTTTGGGGAAATTTTGGTTTTAGGTGAAAAAAACCCTGGAAGTTGGCAGATAGGCCTTAAGAATAAAATATGGAGAAAAATAACACAAAAGGAGTGTGTGGTGTAGTGGCAAAGTGACGCCACTTAGGGGACAAGGGAGTGACGCCACAAGGGAAGGAAGGAGGTCCAAGGTTCAAGTCTTGGCTTTTGCATTTTGGTTTCTTTTTGCTTGGACCTTAGAATTTGGCCCATAGGTTATATTTAGTTGCGCATGGTTTAAGACACAAGAGGAGCTTGTGGCCAAGTGGTTAGCAGCGTGGATTATGTTGCAAGGGAGCCTGGGTTCGAATCTCATGACAAGCAATGGAGTATTTATTTTGCGGATTGGACGGCAAGAGTTTCAGTTGAATTTAAACTCTACTGACGAAGGGATCCCACATCGGAAAGACACAAAGAATGAAGGTGAAGAGCTAGCTATATAAAGAGCATTCCAGGAGGAGAGTTAACACATCTTAGAGGGCGTTTGGGCACAAGAGTGGTCGGAGCGCGGATTAGCCCAGAGTCCTATCAGGTGTGTAACTCTCTCTACTCTAGTTGTAGAGCGGCAAATGCCGAAATGCCGGTCACACGGCATTAGTAGCCACACGAGCGTACGAGCGCACGTGTGGGGCTTCGACGCGATAGTTGAGGCCATCAGTAGTATTCTCGTGGGTTGGGGCTGCTTGGGCCTCGATGGTCCGAAGTGGGCCCAATGGGCCCGTGGGCCCATATGAGTAAATTGTATGATTGGTTAGTATATGTTGAACTAGACTAGGTGGAAGTTATATACGTGGCTAGATTCGTGTTAGGTGGGCCACACGAGCGTGTGGGCCCGGATGGGCTGAAATCGGGTTTTAGGCCCAATCGTCCGGTACAACCGGAAATGGTAGCTGAGTCGCTAGTGGCGACATTAGGCCTTCAGAAAGGCCATTGCAGGTGTGAATTTACGAAAATACCCTTAGTAGGTAAAATTACGATTATACCCTTAGAGGTTGATTAGCATGATTATGTTGTTTAGTTTTGGCCGATTGTAGGGGAAGGCTTGATCTCGCATATCTCGGGTTGTGGCTAGTGCTCGAAAAGTGTTAAGGAAGGGGGATCTAGTGCGTTAGATCTTGATATACGGGATTTGATAGTCGCATTAGTAACCAGGTGTGTAAACTAACACACTTCTTGCTTTGTATATGTTTGATAAACTGATTGATTGGTAAAACCGAAATAGTATGGTTGAGTGTTATGATACCCTATGGGGTATGTGCACGGATTCAGGTAAGTCCGTGTCATTATGAGTACTGTTATTGATACATAATGTCATGATTTATGATGTATGTGCTATAAGATGCAACGTTAAACATGTTTGCATGATTTGAATACTATACATGAGTTGGTATGATGATGGGTGATATGAGTGGAGGGGGCAGTGATATTTTGTGCTGACGAGCACCAGTGTTTTGGTAACACACTTTGTGACTTTGGGTCACCAGAGGTTTGGCACCTCAGCGTCTCGTCCCCGTGGTTTCGCACCACAGTGGGTTGGCCCCACAAGGCGGTATTGAGGGATTGACGCCAGTGATTTGGTATCACACGATGGGTTGGCCCCATCAATTGATTTGTGACTTCGGTCACCAGTGTTTTGGTAACACACTTTGTGTCTTTGGGACACCAGTGGTTTGGCACCACATTGACGGATATCGTGTCTGCGGACACCAGAGGTTTGGCACCTCCAGTGATTTGGCATCACATCTGTGACTATACGTCACCAGTGGTTTGGCACCACCAGTGGTTTGGTACCACACGGGGTAGAGAAAGGTGTTATGGATGGTTAGGTTGGGTGCATATTAATGAGATGCATGATGATCATGTTTATGTTTGTATATGATATTTTGCTAATCCAGGAAAAAGGGTGGCACACTGAGTCTTCGTGACTCACCTTTTTCCTTAACTGTTTCAGGTAGTGCATAAAGCTGGACCGGGATCGGAGAGGACAAGGTGGCCCATGCCGAAGATCAAGTTTAATTATATTATGCTTAATATTGATTCGAGTATTTCATGTTATTATTGGTTTGTAATAAAGGCCATTCTATTATTTTGGTATTACTTTAACTATGGTTATTTAATTTAAGTTGCTAGGTGAAAATGATTTATGGGTTGCAACCTATTTATTCAAACCGGTTTTCATATACTAAAGCTTTAAAAATGCATAAGTTTTAATAATAAAGTTTTACTCAAAAGCTTCAATGGATAAGTTTTCCAAAATTCAACAAACTACAATGTTTTATCTTAAATTAGAAAGATTTTCAACCGACTTTCCCCAGTGACATAACCAGATTCAGTCGTAATGAATGGGCCGGGTTTGGGGATGTTACAGATTGGTATCAGAGCCAGGTTCAAAACTCAGCTTTGAGGGTTTTGGGCCCAAAAACATTTTTTTTTAAAATGGGCTTTTCAAAGATATGGGTTTTATAAAAAGGTTTTCAGGTATTCTGGCATGGCACCTGTACCTCCGACCCGAAGTCCACCAGGTAAGTACTTCGGACTTTCTTGAAGTGAATTGTTTACATGAATTGATTTGGGCTTAGTTTGGGCTCGTAGATTAGAAAGTTAGGACTATTGGACCCTAGGGCTAGTCTACTCAAACATATGCATAAGACTTAAAGCTCTTAAACAAACCTGTGAAGTAAGTCGCCGAGTTAAGATGTGGTAACCTTGGTACGCATGTCTAGGATTGGATCCGGAAGAGCTTGGTACTTAAGCAGTCCTCGTGACCCACCTCCTCTTCGCAGGAATCCTACCTGGTGCGTAGCTACGGTTCACCTTAACCAAGAGGACTTGTTCATAGGCTAAACCGATTATTAAAACATGAAAGGGAACTAGCCTTGCTGTTTTTAAACTTTTTGTTTTAAAATTTTCAACTTTACCCCTTTTGGTTTGTAAAACTCTAAATCAAATTTTGAAAGATGTTTTCTCGGTTTACAAAATTACCAAAATGCCCTAGTGGGAAAATTACAAAAATGCCCCTGTGTTATAAAATTACCGTATTACCCTTAATTTTTGATAAAATGCTCTTTACTTTGTAAAATACCAAAATCTCAGAATTTCAAACATTAAGATACCTTGGTTTGTGAAAATTTACGAAAATACCCAAGGATGATGAAATTACCAAAACGCCCTTGGGTTTCTAAATTTTCAGATTTCTCTCAACTTTTACTGAAATATTCCTATTTTAGCAAATATCAGAAATTACATTTTGTGAAATATTGTGGAATTATGATTTGGAGAATTTACAAAAATGCCCATGATTTCCAAAATTACAAAAATAACCCTGCTTTCTGAAATTTTTGCAACACACTTTGTTTGAAAAACAAAATTTTCAAGACGACTCCTGAGATTTTGTAAACTTTGAAATATCTTTAATTTGAAAACTATTTTCAAATTGACCCTGAGTTATTACCGAAATACCCCTATAGGAAAATGTCGAAATTACCCCTGGGTTGGGAATGCTCAAGAAAGTGACATGGATGAATGAATGTGTCTTTAGTGAAGTATGTGAATGTTTGAATTAGAACAGAGAACTTGAGATGAAACTTTGATTGCTCGAAAGAACGACTTCCAGAAACTTCTGTTCATAAAATTTGCTCGTGGATAAAACAGTGGAACAAAATTTCTAATGCATAAAACATTTAATCAGATTAAATCGCGACGCTAGATATGAGTTCTAGGGGACGTGGTTGTCGCGGACGTGGTCAAGGTGGAATGACAGCTTTATTAAGATCAGAGTGTGCAGCAAGAGCGTAGTGTGGTAGGTTAGGATGTGCGACTGTTAGTTAGTTGGAAATTTCGAGGACGAAATTTCTTTAAGGAGGGTAGATTTGTAACATCCCAAAATTGGGCCTAGGAGAATTGAGCCCAATGGGCCTTAGGCGTAGTAGCGTTTAAATTTTTGGAGAACAAGAGATTGGCTTAAATGCTAGTTAGACCCATTGGATAAGTGATTTTGGAAGGTTAGAGGGCTTCTATGAAGTCCCGGGATCAAATATTGGCTTTGGGGAAATTTTGGTTTTAGGTGAAAAAAACCCTGGAAGTTGGCAGATAGGCCTTAAGAATAAAATATGGAGAAAAATAACATAAAAGGAGTGTGTGGTGTAGTGGCAAAGTGACGCCACTTAGGGGACAAGGGAGTGACGCCACAAGGGAAGGAAGGAGGTCCAAGGTTCAAGTCTTGGCTTTTGCATTTTGGTTTCTTTTTGCTTGGACCTTAGAATTTGGCCCATAGTTTATATTTAGTTGCGCATGGTTTAAGACACAAGAGGAGCTTGTGGCCAAGTGGTTAGCAGCGTGGATTATGTTGCAAGGGAGCCTGGGTTCGAATCTCATGACAAGCAATGGAGTATTTATTTTGCGGATTGGACGGCAAGAGTTTCAGTTGAATTTAAACTCTACTGACGAAGGGATCCCACATCGGAAAGACACAAAGAATGAAGGTGAAGAGCTAGCTATATAAAGAGCATTCCAGGAGGAGAGTTAACACATCTTAGAGGGCGTTTGGGCACAAGAGTGGTCGGAGCGCGGATTAGCCCAGAGTCCTATCAGGTGTGTAACTCTCTCTACTCTAGTTGTAGAGCGGCAAATGCCGAAATGCCGGTCACACGGAATTAGTAGCCACACGAGCGTGCGAGCGCACGTGTAGGGCTTCGACGCGATAGTTGAGGCCATCAGTAGTATTCTCGTGGGTTGGGGCTGCTTGGGCCTCGATGGGCCGAAGTGGGCCCAATGGGCCCGTGGGCCCATATGAGTAAATTGCATGATTGGTTAGTATATGTTGAACTAGACTAGGTGGAAGTTATATACGTGGCTAGATTCGTGTTAGGTGGGCCACACGAGCGTGTGGGCCCGGATGGGCCGAAGTCGGGTTTTAGGCCCAATCATCCGGTACAACCGGAAATGGTAGCTGAGTCGCTAGTGGCGACATTAGGCCTTCAGAAAGGCCATTGCAGGTGTGAATTTACGAAAATACCCTTAGTAGGTAAAATTATGATTATACCCTTAGAGGTTGATTAGCATGATTATGTTGTTTAGTTTTGGCCGATTGTAGGGGAAGGCTTGATCTCGCATATCTCGGGTTGTGGCTAGTGCTCGAAAAGTGTTAAGGAAGGGGGATCTAGTGCGTTAGATCTTGATCTATGGGATTTGATAGTCGCATTAGTAACCAGGTGTGTAAACTAACACACTTCTTGCTTTGTATATGTTTGATAAACTGATTGATTGGTAAAACTGAAATAGTATGGTTGAGTGTTATGATACCCTATGGGGTATGTGCACGGATTCAGGTAAGTCCGTTTCATTATGAGTACTGTTATTGATACATGATGTCATGATTTATGATGTATGTGCTATGAGATGCAACGTTAAACATGTTTGCATGATTTGAATACTATACATGAGTTGGTATGATGATGGGTGATATGAGTGGAGGGGGCAGTGATATTTTGTGCTGACGAGCACCAGTGTTTTGGTAACACACTTTGTGACTTTGGGTCACCAGAGGTTTGGCACCTCAGCGTCTCGTCCCCGTGGTTTCGCACCACAGTGGGTTGGCCCACAAGGCGGTATTGAGGGATTGACGCCAGTGATTTGGTATCACACGATGGGTTGGCCCCATCAATTGATTTGTGACTTCGGTCACCAGTGTTTTGGTAACACACTTTGTGTCTTTGGGACACCAGTGGTTTGGCACCACATTGACGGATATCGTGTCTGCGGACACCAGAGGTTTGGCACCTCCAGTGATTTGGCATCACATCTGTGACTATACGTCACCAGTGGTTTGGCACCACCAGTGGTTTGGTACCACACGGGGTAGAGAAAGGTGTTATGGATGGTTAGGTTGGGTGCATATTAATGAGATGCATGATGATCATGTTTATGTTTGTATATGATATTTTGCTAATCCGGGAAAAAGGGTGGCACACTGAGTCTTGGTGACTCACCTTTTTCCTTAACTGTTTCAGGTAGTGCATAAAGCTGGACCGGGATCGGAGAGGACAAGGTGGCCCATGCCGAAGATCAAGTTTAATTATATTATGCTTAATATTGATTCGAGTATTTCATGTTAGTATTGGTTTGTAATAAAGGCCATTCTATTATTTTGGTATTACTTTAACTATGGTTATTTAATTTAAGTTGCTAGATGAAAATGATTTATGGGTTGCAACCTATTTATTCAAACCGGTTTTCATATACTAAAGCTTTAAAAATGCATAATTTTTAATAATAAAGTTTTACTCAAAAGCTTCAATGGATAAGTTTTCCAAAATTCAACAAACTACAATGTTTTATCTTAAATTAGAAAGATTTTCAACCGACTTTCCCCAGTGACATAACCAGATTCGGTCGTAATGAATGGGTCGGGTTTGGGGATGTTACACATTTCATTCAATTCAAACCACAAACACATAATTAGGGCATTTTGCACTTTAGCCCTTAAAATTCACATTTTTGACGTTTTAGTCCCTATTTCATAAAATCACAAAATACACAATTTCATATTTCCCATGCTTGGCCAAATATTCATATAGTTCATATAAGTCCACACATTTCATTTATTTCACATTTTAGTCCCTCAATTTATTATTTTCACAATTTAGCCCAAATTACTCAAATTAATCAAAAATCCAAAGACAAAACATATTAATCTATCACACATCTTTTATTTTCCATCATCAAACAACAAAAACCACAAGCTATCATCAATGGCATTTCATGAATACATCATCAAATTCAAAAATTCAAGCATGGGCTAGCTAGTATTCAAAGCAACGATCACAAAAACATAAAAATCATCAAAAACCGAGCAAATACGCACCTCAATCAAGCTATGCAAGTGCCAAAATTTCAAACCCTATTTTAGCTATCTTTGCTTGATTCAGCCATAAAAGATGATAAAATGGCCACCTTTATGTTTTATTTTATTTAACATAACTTATTATCTAATTTACATAATTAACCTTGGTTAAAACATTATAAAATCACATATTTTAAGTCCATTACCGTCCATGCATGCTCCCAATGGTGAAATTTCAATTTAAGGACTCCACATTATAAAAACAATAGCAATGTAACACTTTAACAATTATCAACTCACTTTTGCATTTTACGCGATTAAGTCCTTTTATCAAATTAAGCACACAAACGGATAAATTAAATCACGAAAATTTCACACATGTCAATTCACATACTATAAGCACGGAAAATAACATTAAAATATTTTTTGACTCAAATTTGTGGTCCCGAAACACTATTCTTACTAGGGTCTAAACCGGACTGTTACAATTAAAGTTAGTTTACAATGATTATCGATACTTGGTAAAAGGTATTGATATTTTTAAAGGGTCTTGAAACTTTTTCTGTTTTTTTGAAAAATCATCAAGTCAGAATACAAAAATGATATCGATATCAAAAGATGGTATCGATAGAAATACAATAGGTATCGAGATGTTTTGAAAAGCATCGATACTTTCTTATTTTGTTCAATTTTTGTTTCAAGTCAGTAAGTAAGTTTGGTATCTATATAGAAAAGGGTATCAATAAAAATTGTATAGGTATCGATACTTTTTGAAAAAGATCTATACTTCTTATAGGAAGCACTTTTTCAATTGATATTAAAAATGTTTTAATTGAGTTAAAGAGTTTAAAACTGTTTTTGAACTTTGTCCAAAATTTTCCAAGTGTTCAAAACATTTTCTAAGATGTTTGGAAGTCTTGAAATGATTTTTATGCTTTCAAGTTTATAATTTCTTTGTTCAAAAACAAACTTTATTCAAAAACATTTCTGTTTGTTATATCAAAAGAATTTATCAAATAAAGCTAGTTTAACAATCTCTCCCTTTTCGATATAACAAAATATTTTGGTAACACTTTTTTTTTTAATTTGTTACCCCTTGTTAAAGTTCAATTTGAATCAATGACTTGATTTTATTAATTTGAAACAAACAAAGACTTCAAAGTGAAATTTTGGTCACTTAGGTGTTGGCGTTAAAAGATTAGTAAAAAAATTAATCAACCAAATACCTGTTAAATTTACCTTTCACTTCTCCCCCTTTTTGTTATGTCAAAAGTCAACAAATAAAGCTTAACAGAGAGACTTTGTTAGTCCAAGAATAGAAATTGAAAAATTGAAAGCAAAGAAGTAACATTAAACCTTAAAGCATCTACAAACAAAATACCAAAATAAACATTAACGTTCTAACACATAAAGATAGGTAAATGCATTGAAAATGATTATAATGCATCAAAAAAAAATGATATGCACTCTAATATTCTTGAGGTGAAGGAGGAGGAGGGAATTGAGACATAGGATATGTCATATTTCCTCCATCCTAGACACCCTAATGTCTAAGCCTCTAAAATCATCTGGTAATGATCGAATCACTCTAAGAATGGCTAGCATGTCAACTAAAAAAGTTTGTTCTTGAGTTGGAGTACAAGAATTGGCATGGATAGGAGCTAGCTCTGGTGGAGGAATTTTGTCATGCTCATCTTCATTGTCTTCATCATCAACCTCTTAGGGATTGGGTTGGTCATCCTTAATGCAATTTCCAGTAAAAGGATCCAATTTGAAGCCAACACAATGAAGACCAACAAGACTAATAGGTTGAAGTTTAATGGACATGGGAGGATCGATATGGGTAGGGATGTTTATGCGGGTAAAGATATATGACAAATAGGTTCCAAAAGCCAAGATGAGATTGCTAGAGAACTCCTTTCCAATGATTTTGGTTATGCCATGAAACAAAATTAGAGCAAGATCAGGATGCCTATTACTATGAAAACAATTAATCCATCAATAATTGGTGGATCGAAGAATGATATGTTTTGAAACCAAACACAATATGCATGTGATAGTAAGGTGCAAAACATGATCATGGACATTTAGCTCGAATGCGTACGAGCATCGAACGTTCAAGGTCAGATTGTAAAGGTTTTTCTCATTCGATTTACCATCGGGAAGAAGTTTTAAAAATTCTCCAAAATTTTCCAAGGTGAGACATATAGGTGTTTCCATAAGAAAAGATTTAATGGCAACCACAATCTCCCCTATTTCATCATGTTCAAGTCTAGCATTCAAATAAAATGCTTGAACAAGATTAGCATAGAGAGGTGACCTAATTTTTAAAAAGTTAATCCAATGTCATTCAGCCAAAGTTTCAAGAAATTGAAAATTAATTTTAGATAAGAAATCAAAATCAAGTGTCTGTGAAATGTTAACTTTGCGTTTAGAAAAATAATGGTTAAAACGGTAAGAATCATTTGTATCTCTAAAGCAATCGTTGAAAGAAATGGTTTGACCACTAGACATATTTGAATACGAATGACTAGAATGGGGACGTTTCTATTGGAAAATGCAACGGAAAATGATTTTAAGGAAAAACTAGAGTTTTAATTTTTTTTTCAAAACAAGAACTTGGTTGTGATATCTAAAGTAATAAACACTTAATCAAAATTGTACCTTTTCGATTCATCTAGGATGAATGCTTCGATCGAGTAGTCTACTCTGCTATCCTCAAGCTCACGTCTGCTAAGTGTGGGCTCACTTCGAATTAGAAATTTTTTCACAAAAATTCCCAGTGGGGCAATTTCATAATTTCTCTAAAATTTTAGGCCAAATTGTAAATAGAGAAAATATCTTTAGAAATTTTTTGAAATAATTTCTTTAGAGAATTTTCTCTCTACAACTTTCTTTTAAATTCAAGCATGTGAAAAATAATTACCCAATGCTCTCTTTATATAGGGAAAGTTTAGAGAGTTCAACTATTATTAAACTTAATCACTTTAATATTAAATTAATATAATACTTATCAAGATAAATATTAGATTAAATTTAATATGAAATCTTATTAAACTAATAGACTATTATCTACAAGATAAAAATTAAATTAAATTAAATATTAAATATATTAAAATAATATTATTTTTGGAATAGTTAATATGAAATCAAATTCTCTAGTAGAGTCCAAGTAGGAATGTAATTCTTCCACTGCTCAATCACTGAAGATCTCCACTGCCGCCAACCATTTTTCGGCACCAGAATGTTGCCATCGCAGCCACAAACAATCCGAGCTAGTTCAGTTGCTGTCGGTTCGGTTCAAGCCAGTAACGGCCCAACCGGTCCAATCCAGCCACCGGTTGGGCTGTCGATCCGGTTTCACATACCAGACTCAGTTTGATCATTTTTTGGGTCTTGGTCTCGATTTTGGGCTCTTGGGCCCAATTTATGATCTCAAGTCCAAATTTCAAGTTCAATTACCCATTTTGCCAATTGTCTGACTTGAAAATTAATTTCCAAAAATATCATATTAATTTTAATTAATTTGATTAATTTAATTTTACTTGATCAAAATTAATTTTCCCAAAAATCACTTAGATTTTCCAAATTAATTTTTCAAGAAAATTCTTTAATCAAATTCTTTAGTTGAACAATTCTTATGATTGCCCAATTTAATTCCATATAGAATAACTCGACTCAATTAAGTTATTTCCAAAGTCATATATTTTTCTTCTAATTCAAAAGTAATTCAATCGAGCTTTTATTGAGCTAGTGGAGGGACCAATTGAACATATACAATTAGGCTCTAGTAATTACAATTATGTCCAGAAGTATTATTCCGATAATTCGCAATTACTTAATCATGTAGCTAGTCTACAAGAAGTACCATGATTGAAAACTCCCTATTGTATACTATTTAGAAAAGCAACTCATCCAACTGCTTTGTCCAACAACCTCGCCATGTGTGTGTTACCCTCATAAGATATCATTGATTCCTTTGAGTTAAATCTGTTCACTCAACACAATCATATTTTATCTCATTGTCATTATTGTGTCTTCTTAATGATTAATATGATCACTGTCAACAAATGAAAATAATAAATTGCTTGCTCAAGAACGAGCAACTCGTGACCACATTCCATATTTATCAATCCATACAATGCCAATGAGAGGATATCATTAACTCTTTAATTGAGCTATGAATTCCACTATTGCTAGTAAAACCATGTCATTCACAAGTCATGTACCCAACATACTGGCTATCGACTTGATCATCTTCAAAGCATAAGCCTCCACTTATATCAAAGCACATGAGTTACATACGCATGATCAGTGACTAACTCAGGATTTAGGTAAATCACACCATGAATGTCACAAATGAATTAATTCACAAATGGATTCTGAATTAATTCATCTTGGATACAGTCCAATGTATCATTCTGCCAATGAATACATCTATGTCTCTGCCCGTGGAGTCAACTGCTTCGATAGTCAAGACTAGTCATCTCCTCAATTGGAATTGTAGATGAAATAATAATTCTTCCAAGTATTTGAATCAAATGCTCACTTTGATTCTTTTACGGGATTACGGACTCATTTAGATTATCTACTGATTGTCTTTCTTGCAATGTAAACGTTCTTACAATGCCACGTATCATCTGTTTGAACTTAGACAATCAATGAGCTAATATTTGTTTGTCACAATTTCTCTATGCATGCAAAATATGAAAGACAGAAATACAAAAGACATAATACTGAAATGTGAACTTAACATTTTTATTTATTCCTCGTTAAAATAAATAGAGAACAATTATATGTTTACTATAATATGGGCATATTTCCCAACAATATCCCACTTGTTGTAACAACTTGTTTTCAGTGGTGTCAAAAACAGTAGTTTTGGGACCATGATTCTGATGAGCGAGTTAGTATTTTAATATTTTTTTAATGTTTATGAGTATTTATTAGGGTCATATTAAAATTTGGTTAAGAAATTTTATTGTTTAAATAGTTAATTGAGTAAAAAAAACTAAATTGTAAAAGACACAAAAGTTGATTTCTATTAGTTAAAAGGATCAAATAGCTTTGAAAAGGTAAATTAATGGACTTACATGGAAAATAAACCACAAAGGCGGCTAGTGGACAATTATGGACATGTTTTATTAGTTATTAAGTGAATAGTCATAAGGGTAAAATGCTAATTAGGTAAAATAATTAATTTAAACAAAAGAACTAAGCCATCATCTTCTTCCCTCACAATTTCCCTTCGTTGAAATCACAATTTGAGGGTTAGGAACCTTTGGTCAAGCTTAGTGTCTCATGCATGGTATGTGCTTGATGTATGTTTTTAGTGATTTTTATGTTTTTGAGTTCGTATTAGCTTAATCTAGCTAGCTCGGGGTCAATTTGTAAATATGTTAAAAGTTTAGGGACTTTCTATAACAACCCGATTTAGGGGCTAGCCGGAACAGTGATCTCAGGATCACTAATCCGAGGTTAGAGAAGATTATTTTCATGATTATTCTATGTGTTATAACATGTTTATAAGGGTGCATGAAAATTTTGGTGCTTTAATTTTAGCGATTTCATGCTTAATCGCGAAAAAAGGACTAAATCGCATAAAGTGCAAAAGTTCTGTTTTATTTGCTAGAGGTGCCAAATAGCCATAGAATATTAATTGGAGGTCTCAAATGTGCAATTTGGCCTTGTTTTAAGTGAGTTGGCCGACCATAGTATGCATAGGGGACAAGAGCATTTATTTTGGTCAATAGTTGGTGATATTAGTTGAATAAATGAATAAAATAAGTTGATAAAAGAAAATGCTATCATCTTTTCATTTTCTTCTCTTCTCTCACCGAAAATACAAGCAAGAATGGGGGTTCTTGAAGCTCAAACTTTCAGCCAAGCAATCCTCTTGCAAGTAAGTGATTTTGATGGTTTTAGTTGATAATTTTCGTACTTTTGGAGTCCCCAAAGCTTAAGCTAGCTAATGAGGGGACTAATCTGCAATATGATTGAAAGTCTAGGGACTTACCATGAGAGAGTTTATGTAGGTTTCTGAGTTTTTATGGAAGAAAATGAATGTTAGGAAGATGAGAAACAACTTTTGTGAAATGTGTTGTCATGAAAACACCTAATTTGGACTAAAATGCAAATGTTGTAGTTTGTTCATTAATGCATGAAATAGTTGGAATTGTGGACAACTGTAAGAGGATTAAATGTTCAGCTAGGCTTTTTTAATAAGAAAATGTGATGAAAAGTGATTTACGAGCCTAGGGGCAAAATCATAATTTTGCCAAAGTATAAGGGCAAAATAATTATTTTTGCCTAAGTATAGATTATGATGTGTTATGATTTATAAGTGATTAAACGAGTAAATTCTATTGTTCTAGATCAAAGAAAATGAGATTCGGACCTAGAACGGGAGAAAAGAGACATATGGACAAATAAGTCCCCTTTTACCCTTTCGATATTAAGGTAAGTTCGTGTGCAAATGCTGCAATTACGCGTGGGATATTTAATATTCCAATGTTGTATGGAATGTATATTTACTCTATGAATGTATTAAATATGTTTTGACGAGATGTCAAGAGAATTGAATTTAAGAATAGCGGGAATGCAAATAGCATGATATGATGATAGTTAAGGTCCCGTGTAAGACAATATTGGAATGTGGCCTCGGTGTGGGATATTGAATAAGACCATGTCAAGGACATGGCATCGATATGATATTTCATGTAAGACCCTTTAGGGGGCATGATGTCGATGTGATGTTATGTGTGTGAGACTCAAAAGTGTTATTTAACAATTTGAGTGATCCAACATGTATGTTGAAAATGAGAAAGTATGCGGTTGCACCACGAGAGGTACAGGTATGTGTTAGAATTAAGTTGCGGTGAATTTGGTATATGATGAGCCCATAGTGGTTTGAGTGTAAACGATGCATTTTACATACACATCGTTGTTGCTAATTGGTGCATGGCATAATTGAGAACATGTGTGATTCAAGTGGATTGAATGTGGTAGTTATTGAATAGTTTTCGTATGAACAATGAATTAGAGATGTGAATGTGTAATAACAACACTTGACGGTGGGCTAAGTGCGATACCACCTTATTACTCATCTACGATGGGCTATGTGCGATACCATCGTTTAGATTATTTATTTTGTGGGCTATGTGCGATACCACCCTATTAAAGATTGATGGTAGGCTAGGTGTGAAACCACCGAGTGATTTGGCATTGTGAGTGGTTTAGTGATAAATTATGATGTGTTGTATCATGAGAATTTGTGGTGATAAGTGTAGGGAATGTATGCTAGAGCATTATGCTCGTTATATGGTTAGAACGTGGTAAGAAACAGAATGAGTAAGCATTGTGAATGATTGAATAGCTAACCATGAGTGAAGAGTAAAACTCATTATAATACCATGTGATTGAGTATAATCATAAGAATATCAACAGTTGATTATTACTTGCATATGAACTTACTAAGCATTATTGCTTACTCGTTTTCTTTTCTCATCTCTTATAGGTAAGCGTAACTAGCTAGGGTTGGAAACCACCAAAGATGTTTTCACACTATCGAGCAGACACTTGGTATGAGGTTTCAAGTCCTTATGAGTTATGGCATGTATAGGGATCTTATTTTAGTTGAGTTTAAGTCATAGTTAATGTGCCAAATGTGTTGGCCTAAGAGAGTTTATGGTTCGGTTGTGTATAGCCATAGATGATGGCTTAAGTCGATTGTAATTATACCAGAAATAGTTCTCCCTCGTGTATGGGATGAAGACTTCATTTTATAGTTTAAATGTGATAATTCAAGAGTTATAATTGATAATATGTGAAGTTTATGCGATGGTGTATGAATGTATACAAGTGAGGGTGGCTAAATGGCTTGGAAAATAGCCTTGAATTGGTCCACACGGGTAGACACACGGTCGTGTGTCTAGGCCAAGTGTGACACACGATCAGCCCATGGGTGTGTGACTTGGCCGTGTGTCCCTTGCATGTTAGTGTTGTAAGTCAGTGTCGACCACGGGCTAGCCACACGGGCGTGTGCCTAAGCCGTGTGACCCTTATGAGGCTGCTGACCTCACAAACAGAATACCCAAGTTTTTACACACGGGCGTGTGGCCCCTGTTTAGGTGAAAATTTTCTAAGTGTTTGAAAAGTTCTGTTTGGTTTCGTGACATCCCGAGCGGGTGTAAAGGGTCTCGTTGACCCATGATAGGGACGTTACGATGGTGAACGAAAAGTTTTAAATTGAAATGAATTTTTATAGCCTAAAGTGGAATGGTCAAACAAGTCAAGTCCGGTAATGCCTCGTGCCCGGTTCCAGCATAGAATCCGGGTAAGGGGTGTTAACTTTCCATGAATTATTTTCAAGTGTTTTTGAATTTAGTTGACAGATTGTTAAAATTGGTAGTTAAATATAAGTATTTTGTTAAGTAATTTTTGATGATTTTGTGTTTTTGGACCTATTAGAGGAAATAGTAAAATTCAATGATAATAGTGTGAAATGGTGGAAAATATGGGCTGGAATGAACCCCTAGGAAATTCAGTTAGTAGAGTTTTTCCTTAGAAATGGTGAATTAGCAAGATTCGGGTTTAGGGACTAAATTGCACAAAAGTTAAAATGTTAAGGGTAATTTTGTAAATTCATAATAAAATGGGTCATAGGCTTGAATTACTTATTTTAAGTTATTTGTATAATTTAATTGAATGAAATTATTATTTAGATCAACAAACAAATCAGCCAAACTTGAATTGCGATAAAGCTAAGGTTTTAGATTAGTCGTCGGCTCTACTTTTGCATCCTTGTCGAGGCAAGTTCGTATTTCATTTAAAGTATTTCGTTTGAATTATGATGTAAATTGATATCTTTGAATATTTATCTATGAAATGGTGTTTGGATTTTCTTAATTTGAGAAAAGGAGAAGACCATGATTGAAATATATCATGGCATTATACTCGAAAAGGAAAAGACCATGGTTGAAAGATACCATGGCACTCCCGAAATGATGAAATGGATGAAAAGGCTATCGATGAAAAGGTTATCAATTGAAAAAGTTATTGATTAAAAAGGTTATCGGTTGAAAAGTTTATCGAGGTGCTAAAGATCGATTAGTGAGTATGTATGAGAAAATTGAAATAATATGTGTTATGTAAAGTAATTTTATTTTTGAGTTATGTGTTCCTTTATTTGAACTTACTAAGCATTACGTGTTCACGTTATTTGTATTTTTCCTTATAGATTACAAAAAGCTTTGTTGGTCGGAAGGTCAAGTCGGGGCATTCACACTATTTATCCCTTATCTCAGTAGATGTTTGGGCCATTTTGTAGTTTATTATGAATGGCATATATTAGGATCTTTTTGGTTGACTTATCCATGTCGCTTATGTCTGGTATTTGAATTGGTAATATTTGGTAACACATATATATGTTTTGGTACTTTGATCAAATGGTTTAGTGTAACATCCGGGATTTAGGGGTTATGCGTTTATTGCATAATTCAAGTGAGAGTGGGCTTAGTGTATGTTTGGGTGTGTTTTAGGGGTTTTGAGAATTCTAGGATGAAGGAGAGTGCTTTGGAAAATATTGGGTTTAAGTTTAAAAAGGGGAAGCTGGCCAGAGGAGGCCTTAAGGAAATTTGTAGGAGTTCTAGGACATAAGATTGGGCTTGGTAAAGTGGCTTGGAGGCGCCACTTAGGGCCTTGGTAAGTGACGCCATAAGCTGTGAGGAAGGGCTCAGGTTAACGTGGGAAGCAGTGGGGGCTTTTATTTTTGCGTCGAGGAAAGGAGTTGGGTGGCAATTGGACTTCCAAATGGATGAGGATGAGGCTTGGTTTTATTTTAAAATTCGGCTAGAAGAGTTGGATAATTGTGGATTTATTTTATTTATTTTAAATGGGTAGATAAGAGATAAAATAGGAGCAAAATAAGGGATTTGATAAGGAAGGATGTAGTGGCCGAATGTGGGGCTCTTTGGGGTTGGTATATTCGGTCATTTAGGGGGGATTAAGTGCCGAATTTTAGTTAGGGAGTGTGTCCACCTTTCTGCCGAATTGTGAGTGAAGAGAATTCTCTCTTTTTCTTCTTTTTCTTTTAAAGCCGAATCCTCCTTGTCACCATTGCCGAATTTCTCAACTTCTTCTTCTCTTCTTTTCCCTCACGATTCTTTCACAAGCCGAAGATTTCATCTCCATTAGGAGCCATAGCCGAATCTTCAGATGACCTTATTCTCCCTTCTCTGTCGCAAGTTTTAGAGGCTGAAACCTTTTCTCTTTTAGTCTCTTCAAGCAACGTTGGTGGTAAGTACTCCTCTTAGCAATCGGTTTATCCTTTCTTCTTGGGTGTGCCGAAATCAAGTGATTAGGCCTTGGTCTAAGGTTGGCCAAATGTTCTTTAAAGCCATAGTGATGTGTTCTTTTGTGTGTAGCCGAAGGAAGGAAGCATTAAGGATTCATTCGGGATTCGATTCACCAAGGTAAGTGATATGTGGTTTTCGGCCAAGGGCCATCTTCATAGTTTTCTTGTATTAGGCCGATTCTAACAGTGGTTAAGCAGGGATTTTGTCAACTCCATAGGCAAGTGGTGGTTTTCGGGATTTAAATAAGCTAGGTAAGTGGTTGCTAATATTCGGCCATAGGCCTTATTGGTTATGGATGTTAGCCGATTCTGATTATGGCTTTTAGGGGCAAATCGACTGGGTAAACAGAAGCTTTTCGGAATTTTGATTCATTTGGTAAGGATGTTAAGTTGTGGTTTATTCGATTAAGATCACGTATATTGATGATTAACCATTTGATTCTGATTAAGTATTGTTGATGGAGGCGAATACCAGTCAAGAAGGACAAGGGGTAGTCCTTAGCCCTAGGTTTAAGAAGAGATTAGTCTCTGCAGTTCGGGATTGGCCACCGGGGTGTGGGCCAGCGTCAGAGCAGGAGCATAGACAGATAGCTGTAGTTTCGATAGGTGATAGCGTCGGTTTTGAGAGCGTAGTTCTTCAAGTTATCAGGTGTGTGATTAACCCACAAATTTCCCGATTGTATGTTATATTTGCATGTATTTTGAGTATGTGGATTAATGCAGTGGCAATAATGAGATGGTTACCCTAAAAAGGGGTATAACGATAACCAGGTCAGTGTTAATTGTTGATGAGACTGTGAATATGCCTATGAAAATGTGATTGAATGCCTGAATAACATGTACATGCATCATTGATCATGGCACTATTGTACGTTGCATGTGCATGGGGTGGGAAATGAATATGAAAGAAGGACAGGGTGTACTTTATGTACATGGTTTAGTGATGGCTATGAGCCTCACGTGGATTGATGAGTGGCTCTGTGCCTCATCGGGATTGATATCGGCTTTGTGCCATATCGTGGTTGGTGATGGCTATGTGCCACATCGTGGTTTTGATGTTAGCTACGAGCTACATCGTGGATTGGCACAGACTGAGGTCGCGTTGTGGATTATTTGTGATTTAGTTCACGTGGACGGCATAAATTGCCAAATCGGTGTGTAGAGGTTGGAGGGTGATTTAGTAATCCCCTGGTGTGTGGTGGCTGGATACGGGGGTGTGTAGAGGATGGACCCTAGGCTGGGTTGGGTGCATTTTGCATAAACCTGTGTGGTATATGATATGTGGAGTGGTAATGGGCCATGCCCAATATGTGGAATCAGGTGGATAAATTGCATTATTATATGATATGTGGTGTGGTTGTGGGCTAAGCCCATGTGTGGAAGTCTGTGGACTAACTACACACTGAGTCTGTTTGACTCACCCAAATTTTTACCAAACATCGCAGGTGATACGTGAATCTTGGACCGGGTTGGAACGGGTACAAAGGTGGCCATGCAGAAGATGTTTTATTTAATTCATGCACTTCCTATTTTCAGTATTTTTGAATAATCATTCATTGTAATGAGGGCCACTTAAAGTATTTGGAAATTTTTATATGTTTAAGTTGGATTGACGATCAAAATTAGTACTTGGAAATGTTTTATTTATATTTTTAAAGGCAATCCTTATCTTAAAAACATACATTAAAGTTTTAAATCCGGAAGATTTGTAATAACCCAATTTTTACTTAGAATTTTAAATACACAATGTTTTATTAAAGACAACAAATTTTTATGTTTTTGCTTTTAAGTCAAAATCTCTTTAAACGTTTTCCGCAGTGGCATTCTAAATTCGGCCGTGGTGTATGGGCCGGGTTTGGGGTGTTACATTTAGTTGTAGATGCTTGTGGTATTTGGTTGATGTTTCTGACGATGTGTATATATAATTTGTTTAAATGTGTATGGAATGAGATGAAATGTTGAGTAGTTCTAATTTTGTATGTTTAATGTGTTAGATGAGTTGGAATTGTAGATTCTTGAAAGTGGATATTGATGATTTGATTGAATGGCATTTAGCTAGGTGAATATATATTGATTTTGATGAATCTAAATACCATTTAGTTTAATGTTGGATAAGGGTTTGATTTTGGTTTCTTTTTGGATTATAAATTGCGGTATCAACGAGGGCACATTGGTTAGGCACCTAGGTTGATTGGTTTTTGTTACATTTTGATGTTTTTAATGCATTTTAACCATGTGATAGCATCTTGAATTGGTTGGTTTGGTGCCCAAGCAATTGGGTTTGAATTAGCTTTCATTACAGGTAATTTTTGGTGCACACGGGCTGTCACATGGCCGTGTGCTGCACATGGTCTCTTTACGTAGCCGTGTGATCTAAGTCAGTGTGTCACACAGTCTAGGACATGGCCTGCAACATGACTGTGTGGCCCAACATCAAATCAAACATGGTTTAACTCACAGCCTGCGACACAACTGTGTGAGAGTATTTCGAATGTTACATGGCCTAGCACACAGCCTGCGACATGGCCATGTGAAATCATTTCGAAAGTTACACTGTTTGTCACATGGCCATGTCCCTGTGCCACACGACCGTGTGACCCATGTTTTTAAAATTTTGCACTTTTTCCAAATTTTTTTGTTTTGTTTCAAAACGGTCCCTAATGTTCCCAAACTATTTTTAGGGCACCGTAGGTTCGGGTTAAAGCCGTAATTGTGTTTTATGCTATAAATGAAATGTTTATATAAATGTTAGAATTCAAATTGAATAGTTATTTTGTTTGAACTTAAGTATTTTGAATTGTACTGTGACACTTTGTAACCCTAATCCGAAAACGAAGATAGTTTAGGGGTGTTACACTTGCCTTAGTGAAGTAAATGATTCATGTTTCACATTCCCATATCCTCAACGTGTTTGTTAAAACTCCTAGTTACAAGAGTCTCAGTAAACAAATCTGTAAGGTTATCTTCAGAAGCTACTTTCACCACATCTACAATTCCTTCAACTTCTGCCTCTTGTATTAAGTGATACTTCCAATCAATGTGTTTTATCCTCTTGTGACTTATCATTTCCTTGGTATTAGCTATTGCAGGATTTTATCACATTATAGTGTTAAAGCTTTTTCCATACCAGGAATGACTTCAAGTTTGGACTTCAAGTTCGATTAAGAACTTTCGAAGCCATATTATTTCTTTCGTTGCTTAAAAAATAACCACATACTCGGCCTCCATAGTAGAGTCAACAGTGTAAGTTTGTTTTACACTTTTCCATACTATGGCTCCATGACCTAGGACGAATACGTTTCCCGATGTTGATTTACTCGAATCTTTACAGGTTTGGAAGTATGAGTTTGTATATCAAATAGGAGTAAGGTTCTCCCCAGAATGCTCAAGCATATAATCCCTGGTTCTTTTAAGATACCTTAATATATGCTTTACAGCTTGCCAATGCTTGAGACCAAGATTCGTCTGATATCGACTAACCATTCCTACTGGGAAATAGATATCTGGAAGTGTGCAAAGCATCACATACATAAGACTTCCAACTTCTGAAGCATGTGGAGCCTTACTCATATGCTCTCTTTCTTCTATTGTCTTAGGACAATCATCTAAAGAAAGATGAAAACCTGGTGTAGTCGGTTGAGTGTCTGGCTTCACATCAGTTATTACAAAACATTCCAGTACCTTACCGATGTATGAAGCTTGTGATAGAGCTATCATTTTAATCTTTCGATCCCTAAGGATTCGAATTTCAAGAATATAACTAGCTTCACCCAAGTCCTTCATGCTAAACTGTTGAGCTAACCACAGTTTAACCGATAACAATTCTCTTACACCGTTTCTGATAAGTAGAATACCATTGACATACAAAATGAAGAAGACCACCTTTTTATCATTATACGCTTATAAACAAAAGAGTCATCAACATTTTTCTCAAACCCAAAAGTCTTGATCGTTTGATCAAATCTTTTATTCCATGAGCAGCACGCTTGTTTAAGTCCATAAATGGATCTTAGCAGTTTGAAAACTTTCTACTCCTTTCCTTTGACAAGATAGCCAGTGGGTTGAGCCATGTAAATGTTCTCATTGACATAATCATTCAAGAATGTTTTCTTGACATCTATTTGTCAGATCTCATAATCGAGAGCAGCGACAATGGATAAGAGTATGCAGATAGACTTGAGCATGGCTACTGGAGAGAAGGTCTCATCGTAATCAATGTATTCTTTCTGTGTGTATCCTTTCCCTACAAGTCTAGCTTTATGTGTTTCCACTTTACCTTTCGTATTTCTCTTCTTCTTATAGATCCACTTACACCCAATGGGTTTAATCCCAATCAGTAAGTCTACAAGTTCCCACACCGTATTGGATTTCATAGAATCCATCTCGGCATCCATGGCCTGTTTCCAGAGCTTGGAATCAGCAACTTGCATAGCCTCCTTGTAAGTGAGTGGATCATCATCCTTATGATTGGCTTTCATATTATAAATACTTCCATCATAAATGAAAAAGTCTGATTTCTTAGAAACTTTTCCACTACGACGGTTTCCCTTATGTTGTTGATTGTTTGCAGGTCTTTCTACAAATTTCTCGAGATTTGAACTTGGTGATTGTTCTACAACTCCTAAAAGTTCCTCGAGTACCACTTTACTTCGAGGCTTAAAGTTATCCATGTAGCTTTCCTCGAGGAAAGTAGCATGAGTAGAAACTTTGATCGTATTATCTTTCGAATTATAGAATAATCCACCTTTTATTCCTTTTGGATATCCTACAAACATGCAAAATTCTGTCTGTGCATCTAACATCTTTGCATCCTTATCAAGGACAACCTCATATTCTAAAATGATTTAGAGCGGGTTTCTTTCTATGCCACAATTTATAAGGTGTCTTTTTTACAAGCAAACTTGGTTGGCACATCACTTAGAATATAGCAAGTTGATTGTATTGCATATCTCTTGAAGGAAGTACAAAGTTGTGAATAGCTTAACATTGAACGTATCATGTCAAGCACGATTCTATTCCTTCTCTCAACTATTCCATTCTACTGTGGAGTGCCCAGTGCAGTCAACTGGGATAAAATCTCATTCTCTATAAGGTATCCTAAGAACTCATGAAACAAGTATTCCCCTCCTCAGTCAGACCGAATATTCTTTGTCACACCCCAAAATTGGCCTAGAAATTTTAAGGTATTTTAGGAATTTTAGTCTATATGTGCTCGAAATTTCGTAAGTTTGGTAATCGATAATGTTTTCGACAATGGCTATTAGGAAATTAAATCAAATTTTGAAAATGAGTTTTAAATACCTCTAATTCTGGAAATAGGTCTGATTTGTAAAAGAGTCAAAACTGAGAGTTTTGAAATCAACCTAAAACCCTCATCTATAGCATGTTTCACTTTATTTCTTTCTTATTTTCTAGTTGTGTCATCCCTTGCACTCCTCTTGTTTTTCCAATTGCTTTGGATCTCCAATTCCTAGTCCCTTTTGATTTCCAACATCCCTTGAACTATAAACCTCCATTGAAACCAAGAAAACACCCAAAAACTTTATTAATTTCATCTTCTTCAAGAGTGGATTTTTCAAAATTTTTCCAAAGTTCGTTTCTCTAGCATTCAATGTAATGAATCATCTTCCTATTAGTTTTGAATGTTATCTAAACTTTTAAATCGAATTTTTAGCCATTAAAACGCATGTTTTAGATAAAAGCCAAAATTTTGGTCATTAATGGTTGAATTCATATTTGTGGATTAAAACTTGGTTTTAAAGTGTTTTCAACTTGTTTTAATATAATTAGAAGGATTCTAAAGTTACTTTGAATTTTCGTTAAGGAATTGTCAAGTTTTAATTAATTTTCTTCGTAATGGTCAAAACTTGTCGAAGAATATTGATACCTTAAAACATTTAGTTTTGTGTAGTTTAAAGGTTGGGATTTAGTCGTAGATGATTATGTAGATGAACAAAATTCATTTCATGTGAAAGTAATAAGTGTTGGCTGAGATATTTGAATTTAAAGTTTTTCATGTCGAAGGTTTTGGTTAATAGTGAACGTAGCTTAGGCTATTATTTTTTATTGTTTAAGGTGAGTCGATGACTGATTGTTGATTGTGTGTTTGCGTGGTTTGTCTTGTTGAAGTGTCAGAGTCAATAGGACCTTCAAGGAGTAGAGACAAAGGCAAAGAAAAGCTTGTTTATTTCAGCTTTTCGGCGAAAGCATATTTCTTTTGGAATCACTGCTCGTAGATGATTCATTGTGTAATTGGGAATTGAGATGTAGCCTAAATCCATACTCTAATTCTGAGTGTAAGTGTTCTCACACCTACGATTAAATGTGAAATATGGTTGCATGTGAATTTGTGAAATTGTGAAATCATGAACATATATGAGATGCTATGATATATGATATAAGCTTTTGATGACTGTTGTGAAAATGAATATGAGGGTATGTGTTATTCATGCCATGTGATAGTAAATATGTGGATATTTTTTCATGCCATATGACAGAGAGGATATTGTGCTACTAATCTGAATATGTAGTGAATATGTGCGGAAAATTGATAAGTAAATATGTGATAATAATGTGGATATTTTGGCCTTGTGGCTTTTGAGACCGTTGGATATAGTTGACATGCCATAGGATTGTGAGTACTCACCTTTGTGTTGTGATATATGTGGGGAGTTGAGGCCCAGGGATAGTTTCAGAGAGATAAGGGAATGTGAGCTAAGCTCCATTCATCGGGATATGTATGTGTGGTGTGTTGGAGAGTGTTAGCTATGCGCTTCACTTATGGGACATGTTCGAATCTTTGAGTCATTATGTTGTGATGGAGATCTGCGTATCCGATGTGATAGAGTCCATTTTATGTTTCATAATCTCAAGAACCAAATTATCATAAAAAGTGACTGAATGTGATTAAATGTTTTTGATATATGCTAAAATATATGCTTAAATATTCATGTGACTAATGTGTGAATGAATTCAAGAAAGATGATTAATGTGTAAAATATGTCATAAGAGTAAAATATGATATGAATATGATGTATGCCTGTTTCGTTGATGCATGATGACTTGTTTACGTAGTGGTTATTTTGAGTATTCACTGAGCTTGTTAAGTTCACCCACTGATCGTTGTTTTATGCGATGTCAAAGTCTTAAAATTTATATAAATAATGATCGAACCTGGAAACTAACTATCACAATGATTTGGGGCAAGCGCACCTATCGAACAATAGTATAGTTAAGGCAAGACCGGATTCTCGAACCCAAAGGAACTAAAAGTACTAATACTAACTCTCTTTTTATTATCTAGCTTAAGAATTAAGAGAATTGTTTATCTAATCTAAAATTAACTAATCAACTAATCTAAAGATGCAAAGACAAAGAGAATGAATTGGGGAAAATAACTTTGAGGAAAAACCAATTGATTAAGACGATACCCAAGGAAGAATCCACCTAGACTTCACTTGTTACCTAACTCTGAACCAGACGATTTATTCATTTGACTTGATCCGTAGGATTCCCTAACGTATATTAATCCCTCTCTCGAGGCGACTAACGTCTAACCCTAGTTTGATTAATTGAAATCTCTTTCTAATTAAAACCCCTAGAATTGCATTAACTCGATCTATGGACTCCCATATTAGGTTTCACCCTAATCCGGCAAAATCTCATCACCCTATCTCTAGGCGTGCGATCAACTCCGCTTAATTATGCTAGATCTACTCTTAGGCAGGGACTTTTGCTCCTCCACCTAAGCACATCATACTTGAATTAATATCCCGGAAATATCAACACAAGAATTAAGAACACATAATTAAGAACAAGTCAAATATTTATCATATAGTTCAGTAAACGATAACAAGATTCATCTTAGGTTTCATCCCCCTCAGGTATCTGAGGGTTTAGTTCATAACAATAAAAGAAAACATCTCAGAAGAAAAGATAAAACAAAACATAAGAAATCCCTAAAACCCCCTAAGGGAATTGAAGGAGAGATCCTCCATCTTGAATATGATTCCGGCTTCTTGAGATGAATCAACTAGCTATCTTCGACTAAATCCCCTCAAATCTGCCCTCTTTGGCCTAGCTGGACACCCCCTGACTAAAGCCTTGGGTTCCTCTGACAAAAGCCCTGGCAGAAGGCTTCTACCGAACTCCCCGCTTAAGTTGCCCCCTAGGGTGTTTATATAAGCTTTGAGATGCCTTACTTGGCCCCTAAGTATCCTAATTCAAGTAGAATTCCTACTAGGGTGTTTGAATAGGCTTTGGAATGTGTTTCTTTGCCTCCAAGTATCCTATTCCGAGTGAAATTCTTCTTTCCCACGGTAGGGACACGCCCATGGCACACGCCCGTGTTAATCATGGTCAGGCCATGTTCATAGCTGTTGAATGAGGCACGGCCGTGTGGTCTTGGGCCCAGGCCGTGTTGATTTCGTGATATGGCCCATTTACTCCGTTTTGGGCCTGTTTTCCGTTCTTTTCATCGTTTGGTGCTCTCCTGAGTATAAAACATGAAAACAAAGGATTAAGAGCACCAAATTACACAATTCAAGGCTTAAATCATCCAAAAGCATGCTAAATGTGGGCTTAAAATATGTTACTTTTACGGTTTATCAAATACCCCCACACTTAAGCAAAATTCTCAAGTCACCATTAAAACAAACTTCCTCGATTCATAATATTCATCAATAATGTTTCATCATGATTCAAAGATAATTCATACATTGATAATTTAAGTAAATGGGTCCTAAAGATTCAAACAATCAAAGTCATACATTTATAGCCCGAAAACGTTAGGTGTTTCCCCTTGCCTAAATAATTACCTCTGTTTCAAAATCAACAAGAGTTGACATCCTCACTAAAGATTCACTCAAATAACTCAAAAGTGTTTAAGGTTCAAAATTAAGCACTCAAAAGTCGAACATGAAAAGTTAATC